>CM053270.1:65205021-65902521 GCA_028583415.1 Protea cynaroides
AACATGGTTGACGCCAAAATAAAACAGTATATTTTTTCTTTCTTAGTGAAAATCTACAATGAAATGTTCAATCAAATAAACAAAGGGTCTGAAACAGAAATGATAGGTTAAAATGCTAGGCAACGCATCGTGAGAAGATCAAATAAGAGGTTAAAAAATTCAAAATCTGACGATCAGACAGCCATTCAAAAAGCTGAGAAGGCATGCATGCAGAAAACTCCCACTCCACCAGAGGTGCAGTTGAGGTTTTAAAACGCGAAAAATTGCAGGTCTACATCAACTCGGTAACGAGATATTATGAGCCATGAAAAGCTCAACTCCAATGAAATACAACTGATACACAGAAATTCGATCGGATCTAGCAAATACGGTTCGCCGAAAGCCAAAAGATCAGAATTTTGAAGCCAAACAACTCACATTTACCCCAATCCCGAACATACAAAAATTAATCCATTAAGAAACATAAAGAGATTTAAACGCCATCTCAAAATGCCAACAGCCGACCTCAAAAAAATAAATAAAGATTCAGCAAGTAGTCTTCTGAGAAGAAAGAACTACCTTAACAATCCAAAACAGAGGGAAAAAGACGAATCCAATTTTGCTAAAAATGAATACCCAATAACCCAATTAAGAAAAAGAAAAAAGGGTTTTTATGAACCCTTAATTCTCGAACAATAAAGAGTAGCTGTAGTCAATTTATTGAGATTGAGAAGGACCTTAAGCAGATATGATGCCTGAATAGGAGGAGAATACGATTCAAAAAGCGAACCCAGTTGTAGCAAAATGTGCTTTCCCTTTAACGGCAGCAGTAAGGGTCCCCACAGAAAGCTCTTCCAAATTCTTCGAATGAGTACATAATTCAAACAGGTACCTATTAATCCCTGTTTAAATCTGGTTTAGCGTCTTGAAAACGCATCAAGGAACATATTTCATTGCTGTATTACCTTATACTGTACAGTAATACCCAATATACAGTATACACTATACAGGGCGGGTTTGTGGTTTGAGAACACAAGAGGATCCGAGACGAGCTGAAGGAATACTGTTACAGAGAAGACTGAACAACTTCTGTCCGGTTTTATCTGTGACGGCCTACTGGCAACGAGGGATTCAAGGTGGTTACCGTTGGATTCACATCCTCTCCTCCGAGTGATTCGGGAGAAGGGAGACGTTCCCATTGGATGGCCGACACGTGGGGCTCCGGTGAATCTGAACCCTCCATCCGAGCTGACACTCCCTGTCGGCTGAGCTCGTCCGCTTGGATGGAGGGTTCGAATTCACCCGAACCCCAGATGTCAGCCATCCATCCAGGTCGCCGCCCCTCCTCCCAAATCTCTGGGAGGAGAGGATTTGAATCCGATTACCATTACGGGCTTCCCTAATAACTTTTTTTGGGCAAATTCCCTCTAATTGCTAATGATAATTTTTTAATAAAAAGATCCTCAACAGGCTACTACTGTTGAAAAAAAAATCTCATCTCCTATGATTGGTTTCTCCAGCTGTGATCCAATTGTTAGAATTCATCCGACATATATACTGATGCATTGATATACGTACTGGATGAACTCTAACCGCTGGATCACACCTATAGTCCCTCCAATGACGAGAACGATTTGAACCTCTAGTGTAGGGATTCTTTCCCACCTCTCACAAAACTCTCTTTCTCTCTCTCTCTCTCCTTTCAGTTTCTCTCTTCTCTACATGTCGTTGTGGGCCTTATTAAAGATAATTCCTGCTTACTCTTTTTTTTTTCTGTATTGTGGGAAATTCACCAACAGTTGCATTGTAGGGAATCCTCACCTAAAAGAAGTACACAGTGTTGGTGTATACCTCTCTCTCTCTCTCTCTCTCTCTCTCTCTCTCTCTCTTGAGATCTGGACCTCAGTTCTCTCTCTTCCCAGTGATCGGCTATCGACTCTTGTACTCTCATTTCCTGCTAGCATATAAGATTTCAGTATGCCCTACTAACTTGTAGATCCTCCACCCTTTTTTTATTAGCAAAAGTTTTCAAGTAAGGCCGCCCACATCAATGAAACCATCATTCACTTAAATGCATAATTTGTAATACCTCATTCCTTATAAAACGAATGGTTCAATCACCAAATCCGATCATGCATGAATCCCTTTCCCCGTTTTCATATTCGGGGAGGTTAGTGAAAGCCTTATAAAACATGGACAAAGATCCTCTCCAATACTGGAGAGAGTCCAATGTGAATCTGATGATAGAGGATCACACGACGCCCATATCAATGGTTGGGTATGTGCGCCAAGTGATCCTCGAGCGTTGGATCTACGTTGGGCTCTCTCCAATACTACAGAGGATCCAAACCCTTGTAGGAAAGGGACTTGAATGATTGTTACTTATAATGTCTTATGCGACTAAATAACAAAAAAAAATGCAAAAGGTTTCGTATATGACATGCACGGTCATTACGTGAAGCCGTAAGAAATTTGTATTTAGGTTGTAAACAACCAGCTTCACATACTCTAGGAAGTTAGCTAAGGCCTTATAAATTAAAGGAGCTTGAATGATTGATACTTCCAATATCTTAAATGGTTAAGTAACCAAATGAAAAAAAACAAAGGCTTTAATGTACAACATGTACGTAAGAAATTTGTATTTTGTTGAGGTTAGCAAAGGCCTTATATTAAAGAAACTGCAAAAGTAGTTACTTCCAATTACTTAAAAATAGATTTTCTTATTGAAATCTCATAAGGTGTCAAATGATTTTTAATACCTTTTATATATATATATATATATATATATATATATATATATATATATATATATATATATATATCGTAATGATAATTCTTGTCATTTCATATGTCATTTGAAAACCAGACAAGACAATATTTTAAATGTAAAGATAGAACTTTAAATAAGAACCCTTATATATTAATGCTTCAAGCGATAACCACTTGTTGATATAGATGTGATAGAAGAATTGTATAATATGATATTCAAGGATAGGTCGTACTCAATCAACACTATTCTAAAATCAGTATTTTTGCTCCCATAATGCAATTGGATTTGTGATTCAAAACTGACTCCAAGACAAAGTAGTTTTTGTCTTCTGGCAACAAATACGCACTCGTCTGATGCACCCCTTATGCTCAATTTGTAAAAATAAAACTGAAACGAAATGCTTTTAAGGCAAAATGAGAGATCAAAACCCAATAACCACCGTTAGAGAAAAAGGCTAAACCTTTTCATTTTAAATAGTAGAATAAGAAACCATCGATCTCCAAGAGACAACAACAAAAACCATGTCCTCTCCCATAGGACATGATTGTTGACCCTTCAAACATGTCTGTTGATCATTTAGACATGTCATCAATAATCACACCTATTAATCATTTAGATGTCTATTATTTAAAAAAAATCATATTCAACACACATATAAAAACTGAATAAACAATATTTAAAATCTTCAATTTTAAATACATTAAAATTACAAAAATGAGTCACTTTTAAAAAATTCGTAAAAAATCATTTTTATCCTTGACTTAAAATATTTTTAAAAATAAAACAAAAATTATTTAAAAAAAAAATGAATCATAATTCAAATGCACCTATATATGTGTCATTCTGACACTCTCTTACTTAAATGATAAGTATCCCCAGAAAAAAAAATGGCAGATCCTTTTTTTAATTGTTCAATTAAGGTTTAATTGGGTAGAATTTAATTGATTTCAATTAACATTGGATTCCAAATAGGATCAGGTTTGCCTGAGAAGATATCAGTTGTGTAAACTCCAAAAGACAAATGATGGAGCATCAAATGACTCAATGGTTACTCTATGCGCCAAGTACACTGTCCACTTTCATGGCTTCGTTGCTTTGTTCATCCATGCCATATTATAATTTTTTCTTTAATATAACATATAATAATGTTTTGTAGTTGCCAACAAGGATCACCAAGCCAATACCGATCCTTATAATAAATCAGCCAACCAGGTCTTTTTACCCCATTTTTGCTAAACCAATAATCAAATTGGAATTGGATCTAGATTTTTTATTTTTCAACTTCACACCAATTAGGACCCAGTTTTTGTGCACGGCAGTATACATACACGGCCATTCATCAGCCCTTCATCCAATAAGAGTGGGTAGAAAAGGTATTGCGAACCATACCCTTCCTCCCATCTGACAGCTGAAACAAGGATTGGATCATGTACGTACACGATCGTGCACAAACTTTTTCCATACAACTATTTGAGGAAATAGAAAATTCTAAAATAATGAGACTAAGGTTCCCTTACGTATGTATTATATAATTAATAATATAATATATTATACTATATATAGTTGTTTGGTATAATTTATAATATTTATTTATATTTAAAATGAATTGATATAATCTAAAATCTAAAAATAGATTAGAAGGTGTTTATCATTATCATGATAATCTATTATTACTTCTTTATGTCTATAGGTATTAAAAGATTATTATTTATGATTCATAATTCATTCTTATAAATGATTTATTATAAATAATTCATAACATAAATATAAACTATAACAAAGAAAACCTAAATAAAAATATTACTGTCTTTTTGGTAAACAAATACTGCTCCTCCACTGTACTTACATTTCAGTTTTTGATTGGGATGGATCCTTGAAAATCCCACTAATTTAGAATGAGAGAATACTGTTTGAGCCGAAAACTGAAACAGGAAAAAGTATAATGACCTCATGAGAGTTCTGATGGTAGTAGTTCTCAACATATTCTTGCAAGAACAGGGGAAATAAAGGGGGTGGTATTTCTAGATCAGCCAGTCTGGAGAGGGTTCTCCAGACAATCTTAGCTCTGCGAAATAAAATGTTGGGTTAAGCTGTAATTTTGCACTAGTGGACCCCCAGGCTTCCTATTTACATGCTATGTTTCATTCCAACAAGAGTTCACCAAGTGGCAAATCAAATATTGAATAACTTCAAAATAAAAACAAGATACAAATAGACATATACAAGAATGCATGGATATGGTATTTGATTGAATTTGAATATGAAATTTAACACATGAACACCTAGACTATTTCCTAGACATCCAACGATGCACATAGAATAATACAAGAACGCATGAACATGGTATTTGATTGAATTTGAATCTGAAATTTCACATATGAACATCTAGACCATTTCTTAAATATCGAATGATTGAAATTGCCACATCACCCTCCACATGAAAAAAGTAGGTTGCCCAATAAAAAATCCCTCCAAACAGGCCAGCATAGAAAAACTTTATACGGACAGCAGAAGCAAGCAAACCTCCAAGAATTCATTCATCCTTTTTTTTTGGCTTCTCAGCACCAAGCCAACAACAGTTCATATTAGACTTTTTCCCCACTTTCTTTTGGTGGCTCCTTGAAAATTCCATTTGCTTCAATTTTACATACTTCAATTTACACAGATATCAAAATATATCCCAAAAGATTAATAGAAAAATGGGAAAACCGGCTTATCACGACAAAACAAGAGGGCAAGAAATTCTCAGTGAGGTGTATTGGTTTCCCTTTTCTTTTCTTTTTTTGTCAAAATGTCCTGAAATAGATCGACGACTCCAACCACTACCTATGATTTCTTAGTCTGCAAGCAACAATATACCGTTAACAATTGGAAAAAGATGAGATAAGCAGACCACAACGAAAAGAGAGAGTGGATCTTACCTTCCTGAAGTACTTTTTGTGAATCTTCAGTGCTTCACGACATGCCTTTTTTGCATCTAAATTTCCAGTTAGATCATTCAAGATCTGATAAGAAAGCCATACAGTAAGATTAACGTGACCCTGAACATTTCCACCAACAAAAAGAAAAAAAATGTGGATGTGTATACATCCGTGAATGTATCATTCATTCATTTACATCTATATATTGGTCTTTTTTTTTTTTGGGGGGGGGGGGGGGGGGGGGGGGAAGAGAGAGAGCAGAGAGATAGAGACCTTGACAACATCATCCAGACCCTTAGCCTCCATCAACAACCGCTTATTCTTGGACTCAAGAACACCCGCCATGAGGAAAACAGAAAAAGCAACCTGTTGTTCTAGTGAACCACTCTTTACAATTTTCCTCTCAAATTTGCCATATTGCTTTAGAGACTTGTCATTTCCCTTGGGTGTGGCACTCTTATCTGTAGCTGCACTTGGGTCCTCATATTGTGAGAAGAGGTTTGGGTTGTACTCCATGGCCCACATCAACTGAAATCAAACTTTATTACTTCACAGGTAATCTTCCCAATCAGAAAAATTTTGAATATCTAAACTCATCAGCAGTAACTGCCATGTAACTACGGATGAAATAAGGACTTCAAAAAGAATCAGAAGGGCTATAAGTTTGAGAAGAAAACAGAGAATCACAAGGGGGAGGGGAGTAGCCAGGATGAAACCTTCAACCATCAAAAAATGCAACATCTAAAAGCAAAGGCTTCCAAATTGAACATAACCCATTTCATTAAGCAACATCTTGTACTCTACCTTACCTCCCAAAGGTAGATTGCATCAATAAATGATAACTCTCTACGGAAAAGTACCATCAGCATGCGGAATGCAAATACATATTCCCCGCCATCTAGGTTCTCTGCAACCAAAACATCCCCATCAGCCCTTTTTTAGCATTGCATGTATGCTGACACGGAAGTCAGTATGGTTTGACTCAATGAGATGAGAAGCATATATTTTAAACTCACCTAGGAAAGTAGTTTTTGTTATTTAACAGTGATATATTTACAACCTATAGTGAAGGGCATAGATAAAATGGTAGATACTATTTCATCACCTAAAAACTTCCACGTATACTAGTGGAGTCTTTAAATTTGATGTGTTTTGGCCACATGAATCCAAGGAATATGGGAATTTGATGTGTTTTGGCATCGATAAGATCCATGCAACATATTTTGGCTGACCAATGACAACTAATGGAGTCTTTAAATGTATGCCACACTTAATTTGGCATTCATGTGTTGACGCCAATCCTTTAAAGATCTAAGCTTTGAACTAAAGCCCAAATCTTTAGAGCTTTCCTTCTCTATCTATAACTGCGGCTTCTTCTTCTTCTTCTTTTATTTTTTTATTTTTTTATTTTTATTTTTTTTATTTTTTTTTTTGGGGGGATTTCTCTACCTGTTCCTTCATTTCTTTCCCCTTTATAGTCTCCTATTTTTCCAAAGATTAATACTTTTCTTTTTTCTTTTGTATACATATTCTTATTACCCTTGAGCACAGAAGAAAATCCTGAAAATGTGGGAATCTTAATGAAGGAAAAATCCTTGGTTTAGGTGACACTTAGTCCTCACGATTTAGCACCAGCAGCAAACCAACAGTTTGCACATGTAACCTCCCCCCCCCCCTCCCTCCCTCCTCCCTCCCTCCCTCCCTCCCTCCCTTTTTTCTTTCTCTTGGGTATGCTTTTATGAACATCTCATCTTTCATTATCTTGATTAATCACCATCCAAGTGGAAGCAACAATGTCATAATGAAGTCTAATATCAAGAACATGAATATTTCAAACAGCAACATATATGTTGGGAAAAAATTCATATCCCTGTCCTGTTATCACCATATTAAAGTTTTTAGAGCATTTGTAATCTGTTCTAAAAATTAAGAATCATACATTTCAACAAACATTTTATTTTTATTTTTAACTACACAACAATAATATAGACACATGTCAATACCTATCCCAGATGTAATATCATTTTTTGCATTATCAACCAGATAGATGCTTCAGAGTGACATGTTGAATACTGATTCTATGCAAGGTTTACTGTAAAAACTGAAGCAACATAGCAGGGGGTAGAGAACCAAGAACTGATTCCCTCCAATCCCAAAAACAAGTGAGATTTTCATTTTTAGCTAAGGGACTCAGAAAATGTAGAGCTAAAACCACTCCAAATAAAACCAGATATGGTTCCTAAGCAGTTAATAACCCATACCAATGTGTCGGTGAAGTTTTGGATCCACTACTTTAATTATTTCTGCAAGTGTACTCAACTGTGATTGGACACCAATGGAACTCCCTGTGGTCTTGAAGTTTCCCCGCTGTTGAGAAAAAATTGTATGAGTGACGGAGTTAAAGGAGGTTGCACAAAGCAAAACACAAACCCAACTGCCTGATACAGTTGAGAACAAATAAAGAATCACAAATTCACAATATATTGTATTTTGGCGTAAAGACATGACAGAGAGGCAATAAGAACCAAAAATTAAATCTGAGTTTGAGAAGAACAGAAACATCAGACAAAATCATCAAAACATCATAAGAAACCATAAATGAAATGTTTTCTAAATATTGTAGGTCAAATAAAAAAAGAGAGCAAGGATCACTACGGAGTATTGACACAGGAATACAACCTGACCTGCAACATGCAGTCCACTCATCAAGGGATAATAAAAACGCTCATGGTTGAGAAATAGGCTACACTCAATATTCAAGTTTTAAAACAGTTAAGTCTATGAAATCCATCTTAAATAATTGACAACATTACTTTCTTGAAAAACATAATGGTCCTCGTATACGTCACTAAGAGAATAAGTTTTGTAGGGTGTCACAATCCAAAGGTAACATTGTAATTAAGAACTGACAGCCATGTTGACTATAAACATGGGAACATGCCCTAGTATCTGGACAGCATGTTGACTATAAAGATAGCAACATGCCCAAGTATCAGGATTCCCGGCCATGGAGAGGATCAATGACAAACAAAGGTCTTGAATTACCCAGGCTCTCTACCGCAGCTAACAAATCCAGTCCCTCTTTTTTTTTTTTGGGTGGTGGGGGGGTTGGGGTTGGAGGTATGAAGAATTATGTTTTAAATGTCAGCATCGTTAAAAGTTTTAGTGTGAAGATCTCAATTTCCATCAACATGGAACAAAAAAATGGCCGTAACCAGAACCCTGTAAACATGTACACCCCAAAATCAATCTATTCTTAATAGAATATTTAAAATGATTACTGTTAGCAAAATGGTCTCTAGGACAGAATGTTGACACTCTCATTGGCTGGCATGCCTGGTTCTTTGAATTGTGTTCGTTGGAAAGTCTCACATTGCTTAAAGACTGGAACCTTAGATGCCTTATATATGTGAGAGTCCATCCACTTACTGGTTTGAACTTTTGAGATGGAAACTTACTATGGTATCAGAGCAATCATCTGGGTTGTCATTTTGAGAGTCATTTAAGATTCTCCGTTAAGTGTGCAGCCACCACTATTGCTGCTCTTGCTACTAATACTACTACTACTTGGTTCTTAACAACCTATATTGTGCTGCTACTATTACTTGGTTCACAGTGACCTATACTGTGTTGCTACTACTACTACTGCTACTACTACTGCTGCTGCCATTAGGCCCATTCTACTGCTACTACTACCATTACTATTGTTGTTGCTGTTTCTGCTGCTACATTGTTGCAAGCTGAAACACTCACATTCCCCCATGCTCCATCTTGAGGGAAATGTTAACAAATATTAATGTAAAGAAATGGACCTGATCAGCAAGGCACATTCTCATTCTCGGTCTAACAGATGAGCTCACTATTCATAAGTTACTGTTCACGATACTATTCACCTTATGATGGAGTCATTCTTTAATACATCCTATCCTCTTATATTGTAATTAGAACTCCACGATCTCTAGTTGAGTTCCCTTCTCCTTATTAGAATAAGAATGCTTTTCTTTATTAGAATAAAACTGATTTTATATCCTTTTAGTCATGAGAGTCATTGTCATGTTGACATGTGGAACTTTTATTTACTTTGTAACTAAGACTACTTATCTTGTGGAGTCCTAGACCTATCACTTTACCCCTTTTATTTTATCTATAAAAAGTGACTGCTAAAAGGAGAAGAAAACACATCAATTCTCTCCATCTTCTCTTATTTTCTATTTTGTTACATGATATTAGAACTCCAAGTTCCCTCATTACAGTCACTCAAAAGAGGGACCACGGTCACCTAAAGTGGGACCATATTTTCCACGTATACTTCCACCTAAAAGAGGGCCAGCATGTGAGGGGGGGGGGGTGTTGGGAATAATTCCATATTGCTTAGAGACTGGAACCTTGGATGCCTTATATATGCAAGAGTCCCTCCACTTACTAGTTCTAACTTTTGAGATGGAAACTTAATAGTGTTACGGTCTAAAATCAAGCAGTGAATGATTCGGCAGATATTTGGTGTTGAGTTGTCACACAATGAGTGGGCACCATAGAGGCTAGCACCTACCAGCTCAGACTTGGTGCCATACCTGTTATGTCAAGAGGTGTTCAACCCTTGGTTGGCAAGTGAAAACTACACACTGGATTTGTATTTGTATGGATATGAATAAAAACAAACTTGTAAAGAATTTGACTCAATCTATTGAATTACAGATTACCAAATATGACACAAAACCATTCAGGACTATCAACCAAACTTATAGTTCACTCATGATATCTGCCTTATCAACTAAATAAGCCTGATTGATAGAAGGGATAAATACCATTCTACGCATTAGATGTTCAAAGCACCAAAATGCATCTGCTTCATGTTCGAAAAGAATTACCATGGGAGAGCATAGATCACTCATTCCTGCTCAAGAAAAAAAAAAAAAAAATCAAAACTCAAAATTGAGTGTTGATACCAAATAGTGGATATCCTATGGCAATACTCACCTTGACAGTAATTAATTTCATTGTCTATCCATGCATAAACACAAAGAACATCACAGAGCTTTGCCAAATTAGCTTCATTCACGTAAAAGACTAGTGCTCGATCTGTGCGAACCACGTCCAAACCTATCCTCCAAAATTTTATCTTTAAATTATATTAAGTAATAGAACGTTCCTATAGAAACAATAACAACCCACAAAAGAATACCAAATGTGATATATAACTGAAGGATCAGCAAATCTACCAATTTGATGCAAGGTAAGTTTCCACTGAAGAACATTCGTTTCTACAGCTAGAGTGCTATCTGTGCTGTTATGCCTTGGAGATACATCAGGTGTTGGTGTCCCAAGATCTTCATTGTTCAAATCAGGACTTGAAGGATCTTGTATTGGCACCCTATCTTCACTGATTACAGGTGTCGTGATAATCCTTCCACTACCAATGGTTGGTTCCATGTTCTTGCAATCAGATTTCCATATTTCATACTGCTCCCTATCATGAAAACATGATGCTTTCAATTAACATGCAAAAGAAAAAAGACCAATAATCTTCACAAACTTCCAAGAGAGATGATTTAAAAATGAGAGAGAAGACAAGGAGTTGTTGTAGCACAAGTGATAGGGTTTCTAATCACCTAATAGACTAGGGTTTAGAAATCTAAGAATTCCAGAATTGCAGGATGGGAACAGTAAACAGCAAATAGAGGAAATCCAATACCTAAGTTGAAACCAGACTGATGGACCTGAAATTGAGGTCAAGCACTCAGTTTGGATGGGTAAAGAGACCTTGTGGAATTAGGTCTCTTGAAAATAGACCCAAAAACAGTAAAATCAATGCAGGATTTTAATGATTCTGAACAGAATCAAATAATGGTTGGATTGCCGATTAAACCATTCAGAAATTAGAAATCAGAAGTCAAACAAAAAAACTGGGGAGGTTAGAAAGAATTAAAAGCTTCAACAAGAACACCGATCGATTGCTATTTCAGAACACAAAACAGATTTTAAGAAAAAGAAGAAAACTAGTCTGCGCAGGGTAGAGAAAATTATAGAAATTGGCCTGAAATCTGAAGAAGAAAGGACAGAATTTCAACTCACGAATCCACCAGAAAATTTTACCTGGAATCCACCAGGTTCAGCTACTGGATCCACAGCAAACCAATCAAAATCCACTAAAATACTCTCCTGAATCCACAGGACACCAGCTTGAAATTTACAGACCAGCAAAACTATAGAGCCTCTTATTCATAATCATGGGGAGGACCGTAGCCCTGAAACTTTATTTATAGGGACTGAGTAGACAGAGCTAGACTCAATAAAGGAAATCAAAAACCAAAACAGAAAAGGAAAACTCCTCCCATCGATAAATATAATGGATTATTTTAGAACACAAGCAAGTAATCTGACTGGGAAAAATGACAAAATGTAAGTCAAACTCAAACTCCAATAAAGAAAGAGAAAATCAATAGAAAACAGGGCTAGACTCATAGAGAAGATAAAAACTCCAGCTCCATGATTCTGGTGTTCAAGGAGAATCATAACCCCAAACTGCAAGGCCAGTAAGAACTAGAAAACTAGTACAAAACCGGATAAAATGAAACCGCAGGCTATTCTGGCTTGTTTCCTTCTCTTTCTTCTGAAGGAATGGTCAAAATTCTGCATCAATGTGTCACATGAAACTTCCACCTCTTCTTTGAGATGGGACAATAAAAGAAAAAAGCTCCACTTCAATTGATTGGAAATATTAAAAAAAAAAAATTTTGTCAAGCAACATGGATCTTCCAAATTTCAACAAAGCTGAAAGAATTGTTACCTCCGGAGTTGCCTGAGCTGGTTTCGTTCGTCGAATGTGCTATTTGGATCATAGCATCCCAACAAAAACTCCCAAACTACTCCTTTGATTGATGGATGAATTCCCTGAAATGAATAACAAATAAATTTCCACTAAGTTCCATTACACAAAATAAATTTGTGTTAATACATGAAATCAAACCTCCATTAAGAATCGGAGCATGTATCAAGTGCAACCATAATATATAACTAATGATCATTTCTTCTTGGTGATTTGATTTGTAATGAATTGCCTCCAAATTGGCCAGAATCCAGAGGACAATCGAGGTGAAACTTTATTCAAATCTCTCCATCAATATCTTTTTGGAAGCAATCAATTCTTCTTAGCGTTAAGCAGCAGATAAGATTACCACTTTCCAAATAATATTTCGAAATCCTACCATCTGATAGGAATTACCTGATTCACTAAAATAAAACCAAAAAATCAACAGATTTGTATTCTGTATCCAGGAAAAGGGGTTCCAAATATGATCTAGTACTGAATTTTGACATCTTACCCCCACAGTGAAAAATATGTACACTGTTGTGCCTTCTTTCAGTTTACCCTTACATTGACCGCGAGTTTCAAATTTCAACCGATCATTATGATAGTAATATGAATATGGTCAGCAAAAAAAACTACATTTGAAACTATTGAAACAGCATGGTTATACTGGAAATGCGGAGAGAAAATAGATCAACATTTTAGTTCTGACAGTATTATTGATAAGCTTTAAGAGATATGTTCAACATAGCGATTTTCTGACTATGTGGTGCCTTTCTTGCAGGAGTGATCCAAATCCAAGATAGCTAAACATTCCACAATTGTGGTATCTTGGAACAAATGGGCTTCAGGACCAAGTGACCAGCCACAACCACAGGTTTCAAATTATAAACTAGACTGCAATCGTAATCACGAAACCATCATAGACATGATAGCAATCCATTATTCAACTATCATTCAACAAGGGAAGCAGTTTATCATCCACGGATAAAAGGAAGCTTCTCATAACGACATTAATCAAATCATGTTTTGATGTGGTGGGTACTGGACTGTAGTGGCGATTTTCTCACCACCAGAATCATTGCCCAGGCGAATTTCAAGCCATCCAACCAACAAAATATCTAAATGAATGATTTCCATCATCCCAAATTCCACAACAAATTGCAAGAGATAATAAGAAAGAGCTTACCCCTCGTTGTATTCGCCTAAGCACTTTTGCCATATCCAGACGACCATCTTGAGAGAATGCCGACTGCCACTTTCTAGCACTCAGAGTTTTCCCAGGCTGTGATACAATTAAAGTTAAATAAGAACCATGAAAGCAAGTCAACCAATTAGAACCAAATAAATGACACATGAATGAATTAGCAGACCCATTTACAACAGCAGTTGATCATAATAAAGAGTTCCTGGTACTGTCCACATAAACCCCCAGCTCTGTCTGTCTTTCAAATCAACAATCTTCTCTTTTTTCATTGTTTATTATATTGAAGTAAGACGTTGCATAAAATTAACAAAATCTTTTAATCCTCTAAAAATGTAAATAATGGTACAACAGAAATTTAAAAACATAAAAGGAGGGTGGCTGGGGGAAGAAAGATCATCAAGTGAACACATGAAAGTAACGTACCCTGATCTTAAATCGGGTCATTGGAACGTCATCTTGACATTCAGGTCTGATCGCATAGAGATCACAACAATCTTCCGCAGACGCAGAGTTCATATGAATCCCTGGCACAGCTCCACAACAGGCACCACGAAAACCAACCATGTCGATTAGTTATCAGAATCATCCATCCATCACTCCTTCGTAGATTCGTTCATTTGCTCATTGATGATCTTCAGAAAACAAAACCACGCCAACCCAGAAGATTAAATATAATCTATCTCTCATAGGCCTTTTCTCGAACAGGAATTAGACCCAAGCTTTTCCATATCAGTGCCCTGCCCCCTACCCTTTTTTTCTACTATTTTTTTTTTTTTGGCAAGACCCTTTTCTTCTACTATCAACAAGTAATATTTGACAAACCCAACAGCCTAAGCTAAAAAGTAAAAAACAGAACATCAATTCCGAACATCTAAACAACCATTTCTAGAAATAACCCAAGAAAAAATTCATTTTTTTTCCATCCTTTTGGACTGTAATTCGATGAAAACATAAAATATTTTCTTCATATGGGTTTATTCGAGACTGTATACCTTTTCGTTTGTTTCACTCTCGCACTTGAAAAAAACGAATTAACGAACGATACATAGCCCAGATAATATGTTTTTTTTTTTTTTTTTAAAAGGGCAGGACCGTCATGGTGAATCAGTTACAACTCTGAGTTTCAAAGAAGCTCCTCGTCCTGATGATGCAGGAAAGTTGATCCTGTTTCTCACTGGCCCTTGATCTCTTTTTTTTTCTTTTAATACACTTTTGGTGAATATCAGTTCAAATATTATATGTAATGTGAATAATATAAATCAAATACCACGAAAATACTGTATTTTCAATTATTTTTTTTTGTTGGTAATCATTTTCAAATATTTAATTGACGGCAAAAAAAAAACAATGCTTAGGGGTAGAAAGTGGCAGCTGGTTTGGATGATAAAAGTCCATGAAGGAATTAAAAAAATGAAAATTAGAATGTTGATATTAAATGAATGGATTATAAGTCAACATACTTTTTTTTTCTTTTTTTTTTTTGTCTTATATACATATTTGCTCGATAGCACTTTGACTACAACTATTTAGGGTTGCATGAGTACAAAAAAGGGTATGGGAAAGAGGTGCACAATGTGAGAGATGAGAGTCAAAACGATGATCTCCTGATTGTTTGCACTAGACTGAGAAGACATCAATCAACACTAGACTAATTTTGTAATTACATTTAAGGTAAATTATCGTGTTTCATGCCATAGAATCTACATCTATCGATCCATGAGTACGAGACATGCCATCCAATAGGGGGGCATAGAGGAAGGAAAGAGAGTGTCAGAAGAAGGGGAAAGGCTACTATACATATTATGTATGGATTACTCCTAAATTTAATAATGAGCACTATTAAGAGGATTGAAAAGTCAGTTTAGCCAACACTTCGCAATGATTGAACCACCCTCATTCTTTAAAGGGATTGTGTGAAATGTGAATGATACATCTACTGGGGTAATTAGAACATATGGTAAGATTGTATTTTGTTTTATTCCCAAAAGTTAAGCGGATTTTCACAAAATTATTTGAATGTGACCTTCCACTTTGTTGTTGTTTCATATATCTTTCGAGTACACATGTGAAATAACTGGAATTTAGCCTCATTGAAAAAAATCTCTAGACTTAAAAAGGGCCTAAAGAATTAGGTTACATTTTATTATGTCAATAAGAAAATTTCATTCTTTAAATATGGGCTCATTGTTCCCTAATGCTTTACAAGTAGAGAAAAAGACACTAAAGCAAAAAGACTCTCTTTGGTATGTATTATAGAATTGATTATATAATATATTATGTGTTTGGTATGATTATGATATTTATTTGTACTTAAAATAAATTAATATAATCTAAAATCTACAAATGGATTAAAATATATTTATCATTAGTGTGATAATCTTTTATTACTTCTTTATGTCTAGTAGTGCCAAACGATTACTATTTACGACTCATAATTTATTCTCATGAATGATTTGTAATAAATAGCTCACAAACATAAATATAAACTAGTAGTGCCAAACGGGTCTCCGGCCAGTGTTAAGAGTCACTTATCAAATTCTAGCCACGATGGTCAAAATTATCAAAATATCCTTAACTATAAATTGACTTGATCAACCCAAAAAAGTTAACTTTACTAGTGTTGCCTAAGGTCACAATGATCTAGTACTTGCTAAGAGCTTCAAAATGGTTCTTGAATCACCTCAATCAGAGTTCGGAATCAAAAGATATGACCGATACAAGTTTTAAGTCACCAATCCGATTCTCTCATGAACCAAAATAGGTATACATCTAAAAGTGGCCCAAGGCCCAAAAAGGGCCAAAAAGAACCAAGACATAGACCTAGGGCTCAACCCTAAGTCCCCAAGAGAAATATTGATTCATCAACTTCGGGATAGGTCCCGTCGACGGCAACGGGCCGTCGGTTGACGATCTATTGACATCGCTGATTCATTTGTTAAGTTGATCCGAAGAGGTTTCTAGGTTTTCCAAAATTCTTCAATCTCACACCTTTCGTCTCATTTCCATGAGATAGACCCTATCTTTGTCGTGACAAGCTCCCAAAGACTCTAGGAAATCTTCCTTATCTCAAAACACTTTTTCAAAACACATTGGAGAGGAATTTGATATATTTAAGATCTAGGGTTCGTTTTCAACCCTTGATCTTGGTTTGTTTAATCCTCACTTAATATCCAACAATTTGAGTTGAGATTTGTCTCATTACGAAGCCTAGGAGGCAAGCTAGGTTTCCATCTATAAATACCCGTACTTCTCCATTGCAAAAGAGATGATCCTTGACTCTTTTGAGGAGAGTTATCTTAGAAAGATAAGAGAGAGTATTCTTGATTGTTATTCCTTAATTTGGCGAATTATAGTTTTGGAATCTCGTTTTTGTTATTGTGATCGTGCCTACATCATCATCTTCAATCTACCTCGGATCAAGTATCTCTATAACCTCCCATGGTGATTGGAGATATGCTTCAATACGCCTCAATCCATAGTTTTAAGTTATGAATAACCTACTTATGATTTATTTTATTTAAATTAACATTGTTTTAAGAAATCTACGTCATAATTTTATGTGATTGGTCATGCATGTAGTTATATTATTTCATATAGATTTTCTAGGGTTATTTCATGCATCTAGTTGCTATTTAATTCTTAACCTTACGTGATCCAAACCCCCTGTAAAAGAGTTAAATCTTCTTAGATTAATGTTCATTCATCCGTGCAATATTATGAGATTTTCTATCTCTTGAGATTCTCTCTCCCATGTTGTAAGGCTATCCAAATGGCTGGCTACGATGCTGCCCATCTATCTTCATTGTGTTTTTTTTTTATTGCCATAATAACAAGTTTATCATCCCAATATCAAACAAATTATACCAAAGCGAAGACTGAATTTATTTGAGTGGACCGAGGTGCCTAACACCTTTCCTCGACCATATCCTGACGTATTTCCTGAATCTCAATTTTGGACTAGCTAAGTTCCCTACCCATGAATTGTCTAGAGTCAATTATAGGTCCTAGACCTCGATTTAAATAGTGACTTCAAAAACCCTCGAATCATTGAGTGCACATTTTTATGTGTCAAAACTCGCTTATTTTAACAACACCAATTAACTAGGCAAACAATTATTCCAATGAAAGGTCTAAAATTCTGTTTTTGAATGCCAAAAAATTGATCCCCACTCCAAACCCAATTGAGGTTTTATCAAAACTTATTCTAATACCAGTTTACAATACTTTACAACTATTACTACCAAAATAATGCATTTATCCTTGTCATCACTGGTTCTTGAATCTTCCAAAGGCCAAAAACTATTCTATAAATTAATTTATTGTTTTATTTTGAAGGGGCATGATTACAAACATGCTATCCAACCCCACTTCAGCTTGAAAAAAAAAAAAGAAAAAAAAAAAAGAAGAAGGTAAAGATTAAGATGGAGAATGTTAATCTGCTTCCTTAGACCTTGGAGGTTGATATTTGATGGCATTCTTGATAATTTTCTTATTTGCAGCTTCTCCTAGACCAATACCAGACATATCAACCAACTTAACGAGGTAAAGTAGCACATCAGATAACTCATTTCTAAGATGCTATTTATGATTCCTCCCAATTTGGTGAGCCCTTGGGCTTCAGATCTACATCCTCTCCTTCCAGAGGTTTGGGAGGAGAGGCGGCGGTTCAATTAGATGGCCGACACCTAAGGCTCGGATGAATCCGAGTCGATAAAGGGATATCAGCTCCAATAGAGGACTCGGATTCACTCGAGTCTCAAGGGTTGGCCACCTAATAGGGCCGCCGTATCTCCTCCCGAACCTTTGGGAGGAGAGGATTTAGATACCTTGGGCTCCTCTCCCCTCACCCTCTTCATTATTAAAAACATAATTACCAACATCATCAACATATCCCTCCTGTCCTCATGATTAAAAATAAAAGAAAAAAGAAAAAAAAGCTAAAAAAAGATGACCAGCATAACATCATCATTGTCACTATCACCATCATGATATTACTAAACATGAGTTTTTCCATTGCAAAATCGTGCAAGCAATCAATGAATTCCAACGAAATAGGAGACCAAATTTTCTTGTTCTAAAGAAGATCTCATTTCTTCTCCATTTTCAATAGGAATGGATAAAAAAAAAAAAAAAAACTATTGTTGTAGCATGAAATCTGAATCCAAATTAGCTCATCCTCCTCCTTCATCGTTGGTCCTTAGATTGTAGGGTCACTTGAATAAACAAGCTCTTGTTTAGGGTATCCATAAAGTTAAGCATTTTGAAGAGCACAAGAGGGTAAAATTCTACACCCTCTCCCCCCCACCCTCCCCACGTTGACTAGGTCCAGGTAATTAGTGGGTCATGTACTGAAGTTAGGTATAGAATTGATTCAACTTTGTACCCCACAACTGCCCCAAAAATAATCAGTCAATTATAATCTATTTTATGTTAGGATAACATTTGATGAAACTTATGGGGAGGGATTTATTGGCTTCATTTTATGTTTGGGGTTGCAATAATGCATGGTTAAGGATAAAGTGGTTGGTTAATTTTCATACATGGTTATTACATAGCCCTTCATCCAATAGGAATAGTTTTGGGATTACATTCTCAATTTTATTATTTTTTATTCCATTTTTCCCATCCAACCCTGGAATGATCTGATTCATATAGTTGCAGGATCAGTATGAACTCATGGGATTAGTTAGGCTAAAGGTCTGAAATCTGAATACCTGTCGCTAGCCAAAAAAAATTACAAACCTTTTTTTTTTTTCTTTCTCTTTTTTTCTTTACAGTTGATTCCTTCAAATTTGGAAAGAGAGAGGAAAGGAAAGGCATCAGATGGAAAAGTAACATCTCTAGGGGTTGAAACAGCAATCTGAACCAAACAACCATGAAATTAAGGAATTGTTTACGATATCAATTTTCCTCCACTTCCATGGACTATACTTCTTTCAACGTTTCAAAAGTGGTGATGACTGCAAAAATGATTGATGATGATGATGATGATAATGGAAAACGTTAAATACAACAGATTGGAAGGGAAATTGTTTAAGTGATATCATGAAGGAAGAAAAAGCCTGAGCCGCATTTTGTGCATGAGATTCCATCCTCGGCTAGCTACCTCTCCCTAGAAACTAAAAGGTAGTATTCCTTACCCTTTTTCCACCTGATGTTTATCTTTTGATTGAGAAGGCAAGTTGTTCAAAGCTAACCTCAACTAAAGTTTATAAAGTAGGTGCTCTTTTAATTTATGTTAGTACTTAAATGAAATATCAAAACTATTTCTTAGGTATTGAGGTTTTGATGATGATCCAATAAATGTGCATTAAAAGGAATCAATTACAACTGTGACAACTCTTGTTACATTCACCCATGGCGACCAATTCTTTTATCTTCTAGTACTTTTACGAGGTGTCTTGGTTTTTTGTTCGGTGTCCTTTTAGATAAAAGGAAAAAAGAATTTTTAATTATCCTTGATTTTATTAATTAAAAAGAGGAGGATGACACGTTAATGTATTCGGGGATATACATACCAGCAGAAAGAAATTAGAGTACACGGAGAACCGGCAATTAGTTCATTGGGAAGGGTTAGGATTCTAAGGAAGAGAGAGAAAAGGGATGTACTCAATTTTTCCTCAAGCTATTTTTTTGTCAAGAAAATAAAAGAATAGAGAAATCAGTATAAGATAAGAGTAATGATGACCCAATAATGCATTTATGTCTCTCTCTTGTGTTCAAATTTTTTTTTTTTTTTTTTTTTTTGACATCCAAACATAATCGTAATTAACTTAGTGCATATATCACATATTCATAAATTTGGAATCATCTTTTTTTGTAATATAGACATTGGATCTAGGGGTGTAAGTGTAGCCAACTGAGCCCGAGCCTACATTGAACCTTGACAGGAATTGGGCTGGGCTTTTTTACCAGCCAGATGGGTTTGGGTTGTAATTCTAGACCCAAGTATAGGCTGGGCCTGGGCTTAGGTTTTGGTCTAAGCTCGATCCTATGTGGCCAACCCTGCATGCATAAATATTAGGGAAAATTTCACCCACCCCTTATACTTTGTTTTAAATCACCCAACCCCCAATTTTGCCATTAATTTCATGCACGCCCCTATAGTTAAGTTGATTAACGAAAAATATAAAATTACTCAATTACCCTCCCTAATAACTTGGCAATCAAACAACAATTTAGGAATACAGTTGAAGGAAAAAAAAAAAGAGAATTTAAGAGGGTAAATATATCATTTATTAATGGTTTAGGAGATGATAAGATTGTAACTTAACAAATTTAAAAAGATAGTTTTGTCATTAGAAAATTACAAATCATGATACATCATCACTTAATAGACTTGTCTCTTATGACAAGGTCTGTCTAATACATATTTAACAAATGAGGGAACATGTGAAATTAATCACGAAATTAAAGGTTAGATGACTTAAAAACATGGGGTGACTGAAATTTTCCCTAGATATTAAAATATATATAATTATGTGGGTAGACAATTTCAAATACGTGGAGCGTAGAAATCATTGCACAGAGACATGGGGGAAAGCATTGTTGTTAATTCGCAAATGAGAAATGGGTTTTTTGAAATTTTTTTGTTGATGGATATTGGTAGATCATGGTGTCAAATACTTTGTCTAATAACTTAAAAAAAAAAAAATTTGCCTAATAATAAATATAGGTAGCAATTAGATGAGGGATCCGCATGCTCTCCTCCCAGTGGTTTGGGAGGACAATAGCAACCTATTTCGGATGGTTGCCACGTGGCTCTCGGTGAATCCGAGACTCATGTCTGAGCTGACATCCAGTCAACAAGCCAAGCCAACAGAGGATGTCGGCTCGGACATGGGTCTTGGATTCACCGAGAACCACGTGGCAACCATCTGGGATAAGTTGCCACTGTCGTCCCAGAACCACTGGGAGGAGACGATGTAAATCCTCAGATGAGAAGTAAAGGATAAAATGGGATACTTGGATCGAATCTGAGCCCATACCTGATGGGCTGGTTCAAGATTCGTCCGCCCTAATGCCGGAAGTAGACTGGCTTGGATTAGGTTTGGGATGGACCAGATCTGGGCCAACTCTGGTCCAGCCCCATAGCCATCGCTTACTCTACTCCACTTGTCCTATTTAAAGTTCGTAGAACCCTAATTTTTACTCTTCCGAACTCCCGAAAAGAGGAGAAAACCCTAAACTCTCGAACGATTCGACTATACATCTGCGACAATGGTAACGATCTGCAACTTCGATCGTCTTGTTTACTTTCATATTTTGTTTGGAATTCTATTATCAAACATAACCATTACGTTCATCGTATCTGTTTTTCTTTTTTGCAGCCTTTCAAGCGGTACGTGGAGATCGGGAGAGTTGCTCTCGTAAACTACGGAAAGGATTATGGGCAGCTCGTTGTGATTGTCGACGTTATCGACCAGAATCGGGTATGTGTTTTGATTAAATTCGTGTTTTTGGCTTAGATCTGCTCCCTTTCTCTTCTATTTTCTGTTTTTTTTTTTTTTTTTGCTTCTGTTATTGAACCATAATCATGTTTTGCTTGAGAATCTCGTGGAGGAAAAATAATTGAGAATTACTAACTTGATGAGTGCGAATCTGCTTCATCAGCGACTACTATGCCTCCATAAAATCCATTTTTGTTAGGGCTTTCACTTGTTTCGTCCATATTTTATTACTTGTAGTTTCTTCGCGTGTCGCTATGTTCTCTATTCGTTTATTTTACATGTTGGCTTCGTTTTTTTTCCATGTAAAATGTTGTAAAAAGTAAATTTTCATGTAAAATAGGATTTTTCGTTGTTTGTTTAATTGTTTTAACATAAAATGCAAGGAAATATATTGAAAAAGTAGGGAAATTATATATGGAGGAAAAATTTCATGTAAAATACTTTTGCAAGGAAAATTTCAGAACAAAACAAATAGGGCACATGGAAACGATGTGATGTATTACTAGAAAAATATTATTCGTGGATGACTGTGAAGCTCGCGGAGCATTGTGTTTGGTCACTGGTTGAGACGAGTAATAATATTGTTACAAAATCTTATGAAATTACTCAATGTAACATATTGCACTATATAAGTCATTAGGAACGTACAAATTCCTATGTTGTGGGGCTGTTTCGACGTACCAAATTTATGCTGCAATTAACCCTTATCGTCTAATTCTGAGGCATTTTGGGATTAAAGGCTAGAATTCTCAAATATCAAATTCTCGTTATCATGGTCTACTTTGGTCCATTGGTGATTGTTTTTCTCCATGACCTTACCTGTCCTCCCAACGAAATATATATTCCCATGTCACATTGGTGTTTTATTTTAACTTGGCAGGCTCTTGTTGATGCTCCTGACATGGTGAGAAGTCAAATGAATTTCAAGAGGCTTTCACTGACAGATATAAAAATCGACATCAAGAGGATCCCAAAGAAGAAGGCCCTAATTGCTGCTATGGAGGCAGGAGGTGAGGGGGCAACTCATTCTCAATACAGAGGAATGGTTATTTGATTTTCGGTGACTAAGTGATAATGTGCTATTGTGTTGGCAGATGTGAAGAACAAGTGGGAGAAAAGCTCATGGGGCAGGAAGCTGATTGTCCAAAAGAGAAGGGCTTCTCTCAACGACTTTGACAGGTTCAAAATCATGCTGGCTAAGATCAAGGTTTGTTTAGTTTGTAGATGATTGTTTCGGATATTTTATTCGTTTGGGAAACTACATTAGTTTGAGATCTCTCTAGGCTATTCATGAATGTTAGAATTACTGGGAGAGCATCGCTTGTGGTATTTTAGATCATGTTAATACTTGTATCTATGTCAAATTTCATATTAAAGTCTTTTCTCTGCTTCATCTTTGGAGAGGCTAATTCTTATATTTTTTGTGCAGAGGGGTGGAGCTATCAGGCAAGAGCTTGCGAAGCTTAAAAAAGAAAGCGCTTGAATAGATTTGATGTGGAGAAATCAATTTTGTTTAAGTATTTTCCAAGTGGTCATCAGTACCTAGTTTTTTTTTTTGTTTTCTTGCCCTTGTTTTGTGTTTCTTCCTTCTGAAGGCCCAGAGCATTCCAACGGTTAGTGATATGGATATTCTCATCTGGTATGATCAGTTTTTAGTGAGATATAATTATTCTTCAGGAAGTTTATTGGATTTTGATATTTTGCTATAAATGTGCACATGTTGGAGTTCTCCATTGAGGTTTAAGTTCTTACGATGGTCATGCTGTCTATCTTCTGGATCATTGATGTTTAGCTAGTTGGAATTGCTGGGGTTCAATTCTGATTTTGTTTCCTGGATATACCTTTCTTCTAAGAACTTTACATATGCTGTCCATTGTCAGCCCCATGCATTATACAGGACTCAAAGGCTTCGAATGCTGGCCATGAAGTTTTGGTTCATGAATCCTTTTATCAACTGTTCCATTGCAATGCAGTTACGAGAGCTCATTAACCATTCCCTTTCCCACCCTTGTTTCTGTCTGCCATGTCATGCAATGTACTGGTACTGATTGCTGCTGTGGCCATTCCTCTTGTGATCAGATAGTTTTGTACCTCCCCTTGAAAATATGGTGTCTAATTTGAGTCTTTTTTTTAATTTTTTGGTAGAATAATTTGAGTAATTGATTATAATATCCTCAAGCAGCTTGATTATGGACTACTTACTACTGGACTACGAAGCAACAATGTCTAAGTTTGGTTATTCCCTTCCATGGATTGCCTGTTCCGTCTCTTTATATGGTTCAAGGCAAAGTTGTGAAATCATGTTGAGATTGGCTTCAATGTTGTTCCTTGCGTTCGTTGGAGATCAAGGCAGTTTCAGCAGAATTGGAAAATGAAATCAGCCTTTTCATTGATTGTAAGGGGAGTTATCCAAAGGGAATTAAAGGGAATAGGGAAGTGAATTTTAAACTTGCACGTAATTTTTTTTTTAATTACATCTTATGTTATCATATAATTATATAATTAATTTTAAATTATTTCATATTTAATTATTTATTTACATTTCTGTTTTTAAGTCCCTGAAAACTAAAATAAAATTTACTTTAAAAGTTTTTTTTTTAAGTTTAAAATTTTCCTTTTCTTCTATTTAATTTCTCTATAACATTTCTGAGTTTGGAGAAATGGGATCGGGCTGTACAATTCGGTATTATAAAACCCTGGAAAAAAGAAATAAATAAGAAGTTAATATTGCAGTCTGATCGCAGATTCTTCCATTTTAAACCTGCCGGAATCGGCCAAAACTCAGAAGTGGCTGGAATCGCTCTAAACCGTTGAAAAAAATGGAATATATCTAATGATACCTTGGTTCAAATCGAATTGGCTTCAGTTTCCCGAAATCCAATTCTACCCAGATAGGCCGAAAATTGCCCTAAAGTAACTGAATCGCTTTAAATCCTTTCTGATCCGGGAATAGCTGATTCTGATCCGATTCCAAAAACTCTGCATGCTTTTCTATCCCCAAAGCAAAGAAAGTGGCAGTATTAAGAATCAGTTCCGTGCTAAGGTTTTTTAATATCCATGCCATATGTTAGTCAGTTCTATTGTTTAAAGAGGTAAGGATTGAATCAGTTGATCCTGTTCAGAATTGGCCAGACCCGATACCAGCCTGTGTTAAGCTGATCCTTGCCGATTCTGGCTGTTCCAGCAAGGAATCGGATTGGAATCGGCTGGGGCTGATCCTATTCCTGATTCTATGTACTTAGAATCATGATTATAAGAAGTGGTTTACTGGGATACTGCTTTTCATCCTTGTCAACGAAAAGGCAGTTTCAATAATGCATTCTGACCGTACTAGACTTTCCACTGTCAAAAGACTGAAGGACCAAACTCCAGGGAGCCTCACTCATCAGTTCATATGAGCAGAAAATCTTTCCTTAAAAAGATCAAGCTGAAGGGTGAGAACAAGACCTTCCGTTCCTTGATATCTTGGAAGTAGGCTCTAAATGGAAAAGCCTAAGCTTGAAATTTTGATCATTCTTGGTGTGATGCTTCAAGTGCCTGCTTTTGTGGGTCCTGCATCATAGAGTGAATCCATTGACCAGAGCATCTGGATCAGGAGAAACATAAACTTGGTTTAAGACTAACGTTATGGTGTATATAAACATAATTCCATCATAACCATCGTCAAACTCGCCAGGATTTGGCTGGTAGAAGTGACTAGATACTTGAGAAAGAACTAAATAATTGTTAGGAGTACAAGGTAATAATATCCTGAAATAAAAAACCTGATTGTATTAGCAAATTACAGTGGCGATCAGTTCACAAACCATCACCACTCAATTAAACAATTGAGTTCAAAGTTTTGAGGCAAATAGTTCACAAGTGATTACATCGTCCATGGATGTGACAGATTGACCAGCACCCAAGGTGGGAACGACATTGAAGATGGGCTCAGTGCCCACCTTGATCCGCTGACTCATCTTTGCAAATTCAATGAAGGCATCAGTGATGATCATGGACAACATATCCGCAGGCATACAAAGGCTCGTTGGGAAGTAAAACCTCAGGTTCTGGCAAAAGAAAAAAGTACAGGTTATGCAAAATAAAAATGCTAACATAGAACAAAACCTCGGAGGATTCAAAGAAGAGAAATAACCCTATCAAGAAATCTTCTATGCCTGGTAAAAGAAAGGTACAGAACCTATTAATGCAACCTTGTAAAAACACTAAACTGGCAAATCGTAAATCATTATAGAAGGGGCTGGTAGTCATTTTCAATTCTCTGTCTGCCATCAAATAACACAGAAATACATTGATGATGGAACCAAAATTCTGCAGGCACTATTACTGCCCACAAATAAATAGCCAAAACACTTAGAAAGTGCCTTTTTATGGCCCTACTATGCTATAATTTGTCATATACAGTCCCTTAAAATATCCAAAGTGGAAAGCATCAAAATCTGTTAGCATGCTGGTTCTCAGTGATTAGCTGCAAAACTCAAATTTGTATATTTGAAGAAGAGATGTTCAGCTTGGTTGGGGCATAAAGGTGAAAAAGGCTAAGAAAGATTAGTGATGCAAGTGGGATACACTTCCAAGGCTTAAGTACCTGATCTAAACTTTGGTTGCTTTGGTGGCACTTCAGACACCATGCCTACCAAAGGGTTATCGTGTTTACTTGTAGATGTGGTGTCACTCATCACTCCCAAGGTTGTCAAGTTGGCAAGGCGTTCCAAGGAGTTGGAGGGCTGATGGACACCCAAGGCGGCCAAGGCGCCCGGACGCCTAGGTGACGCCTTGACAACTATGATCACTTTTATTTAGAAGGTTGAACAGGCTATTTTTCATGACTTTCAATTCATGAAGCAAGAGGTTCTTACTCAGGTTGCCAGGTATCAAAGGAATTGTGAAGACCCAGAGACTGTGTTCAAAGAAAGAAAGAAAACGAAAAAAAAGGGTGAACTAACCAATGTCTGGAGTGAGGCCAGTATTATCGATATTCTAACACAATTACCATCATGATTTGTCCAGTATGTAGGAATAACAGTGGTATGGAATGTTAAAAATTGGGGGATGTAGTCTTTTCTGGACAAAATCAGTCAAGCGTCCAATTAAGCACAAGCTTACCCATCTTACTAGATTCAAGATATTAGACAAGTTTCTGAGATATCGAAAATATAAGAATAACTGTGCAGTATAAAAGGTTCACTTTTCCATTGCTTTGTAGGATAAAGCAGGATTTAATAATGAATTAACAAGCAATCATGAAAAAAAAAATAGCAGAGAAACTACTTATAGTGATGACGTTGTACGAAGAAGCATCCTATATTATAAAATGATCATTCTATCAAGGAGAGAAACTGACCGTAATGAGATCCCAAGAGAAATCAGTTCCCAGAAATATCTTATCAAGAAGATAAACACAAAACCTTGTTATCCTCTGCATATCTTTCTCTTTGACTGAATACTGGCAGTCTCCCTGGTTCATATCACAATCAAGAGATTCAGAACAAATCTTTGCTGCAAGTTCATTTGTAATGCACAGGATAATCGCACATATTTTTCTGTTGACAACACATTTCCTGTAGCAAGAATCATGCCAATGTGAGTGCTGAAAGCCCCAATAATTAGGCAATTCTAAGCAAGATGTGTCTTGCACATCAGTTTGTGGCAGGGTTTCCTTATCTTCTGGAGCATAAAGGACAGGCTTTACTTCCACAAGTGCTCTGGAAAACAACAGTAAAAAATGTCACACATCCACTAAAAAATGTAACACATCCACTTTGAGTATTAAAAAAAAAAAAACAATATTAGCCAATAAAAGGCATGAAAAGTATATGTAGGCTATAAGTAAACAAAGCAAGAGAAAATCTAAAGCAGGAACATCAGGCTGAATGATACTTCTGCTGCCAATGTTGAAAAAATGAATCTAATTTCTTGCCAGCCAACATAGGAAAGCCTACCTGTATGGAACTAATATCTGCCACAAGGCAGATCAGCTAGGGCCCCAATTTCATGGCCAGATAGCACCAAAAGTCCCCTGTTCACATCTCAACTTTCAGCTTGGAGTTAACCACATGGCAAGTTAAAGCTCTAAGAGCCTAGAGCACAGTAAAACTTATTGGAAAAATGGTTGAGAACCTGATTGTTTTGGGCCTGAAATTTGGCAAAGTTCAAATCCAGTCTCTAACATATTTATCCAACAGTTGGAATTGCCATATCATCTTACCATGCGGCAAAAACTAGGTGGGTCATCGAGGAACGCCTGCCTACGTGGACACGCAAAGAACCTTTTGCCTTGAAAATGTTTTGAAACTTAAAAAAGTAGGAATGAGAGAAGTTCAAATTCTCTTGAAACGGGGGAAGTGCTTTTAGGTGTCTATTGCATATGTTCAAACATCCTTGTCAAATTCTTCATCTCCATGTATGCATATCAAATTCTATTGGAGGAATTGAGTGCTTGATCATGTCCCTAAATATAAAGCAGCCATGGATTGATAAATAAAAAAAAAAAACCTTCCCCAGTTCTGCTCGAACGGCCCCCTTTTTAGTCACAGTTATTGTTCACTGGAACCTCCCTAATTCAACTTCGAGCGAATAGGACTGGCCATTGATTTGTGTTTTCTTTTGATCTTTTCTTTTCTTTTGGGATCCCCCCTATTGAATACAATTCTCTATTCACCCCCCCCCGGGCCCCCACCCAAAAAAAAAAAAAAAAAAAAAAAAAGAAAGGAAAAGAAAAAAAACGTAAACACAAGCAGGTTTTATCTTGAAGCCTAAAGATGAGATCAAAGTCATAACCAGCAACAGCAAGAGGGTAGTACCTTTTTGGCAGGTCGGGAACAAGAACGTATAGAATGATTGTATTGGACACCTTACACATGCATCCATTATCCACCTCATCTAATTTTCTTTCTTTGAGAAAAGATTCCAGCCTTTCATGAATCTTGATTCTCTGACCAGAAGTGCTGGATGCTGAGCAGTAAATAATAAGGAGAATCGAAGAATAAGCTATAGAACAGTTGAAACACTTAGCCACTGCTTCACAATTGTTTAGTGCTTGTTCCATTTCTGCAGTAGGGCCACCACTGCAGAGTGTCATTGTGGGAGGGTCAAGTCCCAACTGCCCAGCCATGTGGAGTATTTCATTATGCAAGGTAGCCTGAATGGAAAAACAAAGTAAGCATTAGGTAACAGAAATAGATGGATAATATGACTTGGTACTTTAATGAAAACACAGTCAAGAATTGGTGTCAAGGACTTTCTCAAGTGTACCCCAAGCCTGGCCATACTTGGGAGATCAGCAGGGGAGGAGGGTAGGGTGGCACACCAAACCTTCACACTGTTTTTATACGGAGACATACCCTTTCCACAAAAAATCATACTGAGCATTTTTAAGGAAACCATCTTAGATTTCAATTAGGATGTCAAAACTGCCCAAACCGAATTAAATGGACCTGACCAAGTACCAACTGATTAATAGTTCATTTGTTGGCCTCTGAAAAATTTGTAAATAATCGGTCAGTCCTGGTCTGGGCTTATTAGACCAATGGGAACCGACAGACTAAACCAGGAAACCCAAAATGGACCAAAACCATCTAAACCCGACTTAGACTAATTAAAAACCCCCCTTTTAAAAAACAATATTTGAGACCAAAAAAGAGAAATGAAGAGAGTTTCATCCTTCGTCTTCGACTCCTCTCCATCCTATTCCTCACGACATGGAGATCCACCTCTGGTCTTCAGTTATTTGTCTCTTGCAAATGATCAGATCCAGGTACTGATCCACTCTCTTTCTCTCCCTCGAGTCTCAATTTCTCCTTTCTCTGAACTTTTTTTTCCCAGCAACCAATACCTACTCTCTCTCTCACAGATCTCTTCTCTCTTGATTCCAACGTCTCTCTTTGTTTTTGTTTTTTCCCCCCTTTTCCTGTGACTCTCAATCTCTTTAACCTCGGTTCTCAGTATCTCAGTCCTTCCAGTTCCTTTCTCTTTCTTTCTCTCTTTGTTTGACATGCAATGAAGCTCATCACTCTAATGGGGAAACCTGTGTAGGCAAGTCCTCAATTGCAGCCCAAAAGGCCAAAACATTAAGGGACCCAGACCGACTGACCATTTAATAATTGGTCCCGAACTTGGCTTTAGGGACCAATTATTTAATCGGTCAGTTTGGTCTGGGATATGTTAAGAGCATAGGTCAACCCAACCAAAACCAACCCGACTGATTGAATTCACACCCCCTAAATTTCCAAGCCATCTTAAACATTGTCTCCACGATTATCTCCATGTTCTGAAAATGCTTCCTACGTCCACCTTAGATTCTTTTTTTACCTATTGGCTACATATGAGACCATAGTTCTAAATTTCGGCTGAAATTTCGGATTTTGGCCGAAATATTTCGGTTTTTTGCAAAACCGAAACGAAATCAAGGGTTGAAACAGAAAAGTCTATAATTTCGGAGCGAAACCTGGTCAAATCCAGTGTTTATAAATTCCCAAATTTCGCACGAAACCTGTCGAAATTGAGAGCAAAGGATTTCAACTGATTTCACCAAAAATTCATATTTCCTACAAAATTGTTCATTTCTTCTAAAATCTTCTCATCCTCCACCATATCTTCGCACTCCAAGTTGGATTCAAATTGGTTTCATCAAGGACTTGAAGATTTGAAGCAAGAAGGTAACCATTTTTTCCCTAAACTATTTTTTCTTAAGAATTTGTAGTAAAGTCCATGAATGTCTTCCAAATTTTTATATGTTGCATACAATGTCCCGATCTACAAGTATGAAACCCATATTACTTGATATATATAGATATTATAAATTCTTGAGTTTCCAAGTTCCTATTGTAACATCAGTTACTTCTAACAACTCCTAGTACTGCCCTCATATTTCATATCAATGAAAGTAAATGAATGACCTATATCTCGACTCCTATTCTATCAAAATTTTCACTTGACTCTAGCATTACATAAATACCATAAACAGATGTCCAGCTCAATTCACCGGAGCAGTATCTGAACTAAAGGGGTCAGCCACACTAACCCTGTTTTACTATTTAACTCTATTTGGAGTTATATAAATAACATCAAAAGATTACTCAACTCTATTCGAAGTCATAAATGACATTAAAAAAATAATAAAAAAACTCAAACTAGAACTAATATACATGTAATCATAACATTGGATGGTAGACTTGCGCCATCTCCCCATCCTAGATTTCAAAGGAGAAGGGGGACTTAAGTTACCATGAGCGAAAATGCAACGCCTTGAACAAGGTTTCCTAGAAACTGATTAAATTGATAAGACAAACATTTGTGACTTGTGAAGGAGAAACGAAAGAAGAAACTACTGATTTTTTTGTTTATCATACCTGGCTGTATGGTCCAATGCAACTAGGTGCCCAGCATGAAATACTCTGTACATGCAAAACTCTTTTCCTGAGGTCATTTGCTACTAATACTTCAATATACGCTCTCCCTAGACACACTTCAGTCAAAGGCAGTTCAATAGTACTGCGAGATGGAACACCCAGGTGGCACTTCTCTTCCGTAATAAACCTCACATATGTTTCATTTGCAAGAGCAAAATCATTCATATTGGCAATGTAGAGATGAATATAGAGAACATTCACCCAACCAAAACCAATTTCTGCAAGTTCTGATTCAATTCTCTTAAGAACAGCTGTCAGATCCTTTTGCAAACCTGCCAATTATAAACCTTCATGTCACTGGACAAGCAGTTCAATGTAAAAATAAGGCTCTGTTTATTTGGACATAAAATGTTCAGAAGTAAAAAAAAAACAAAAAAGAAGAAGAAGAAAAAGAAAAAGAAAGAAAGAAAGAAAGAAGAACATAAAATTTTCTTTACAGAAATTATCTGATAAAAAATAAGCATATTTTTACCAAAAAAAAAAAGAAGCATATGGAATGTATAGCCCCAAAACTGCTACTAGTGAATGGAAAATATCATCAGACCAACAAGATCTTTACCTTCAGAGGTTCTGGAAGAATCTTCTATCCAACAACCAATAGAAAATGTATCAGCCTTTTTACTTCTTGAAATGCGAAGCTTAACCTCAGCAATTTCACTAAACTCAAGTGCTGAATCTGCAGACAGAGACTTTACTTCACATTCAGGTACACAATCTCCTTCAACTTCATATACAGAACCCATTTTGTCCAAGCATGTATTTTTCCTTCCATTACACTCGCTGAGAGAAGTGCACTCCATTTTGTATTCCAAATGGAAAGTTGAAGGATGAAGAACCCCTACAGGAGCTATTGAGTCCGAAGAGTGCAGTACAATTTGAAATTCATCAAGGACAATTTGGGCATTCTGGAAACTCCACATGTTAAATGCTGATAAAAAAATTTAGAAAGAAGACTACAAATTACCAAATTCTTACATGATCAGGAACTGAAAATCAAAGATGTTAAATTTGCAAAATAACCAAGTTACAAGCACAAAAATATATGCAAATCTCAGTTGACAGAACAAAAAATTCTGGAGAAAAAGAACTGGAAACAAAATGAGGTCATATTTGTACTACTCCCGAGATCTGCAACATCAATCTCATTAACGAATGGCATGAGAAAAGTGATGACAGATAGCAATTATCTTACCTTAAAAAGAGGACAGTCAAGTGTAAGAGTCTCATATTCCCCACCTTCACCACATACATTTATTCCATACAACCTGCCTCAACAACAAAGATTCAGCATCAACTATCCTCCTTGGGAAGGGAAATAAAAAGAAAACAAAGACAAAAAATGATATTTCCCCAGACATACTCTTTTAATCGAAGCAGATGAGGGTGCAAGTAGGAGATCTCCTTACCCAAGTGCTTTGCTGGGTCCAATCCCATGGCTGCAACCTATGACATCAAAATCACTAGTATTCACAAGCCTAACTACAAGATATCAAAGAAATGATCAACCACATTAGCCAAAGTGAAATACAGATGGCAGAAGCATTTAAAGGAAAATAATGTGTAATACCCATTACAGAATATTTGTATAAGTAGCATAACTTTGACAGTGTGATAGAGTCAATATTGGTATTTGGACAACTTCAGGCACAGAAATCTATGTACTCCTTGCAAATAAAAGAGTGCAGTTTGATCATGAGAATCCAGATTAGATAGGAATGATGGAAACAGCATTGGTTAGATACAGTAGCCTTACATAGATCAGGGGTTATTTAGATGTCTTCAAAACTCTTAACTACATTCCTAAAGTAAATAGGAAGTATGGTTCTGTTTCCATTATTACATGCTGTTAGAATTAAGAAGATATAAAGTTTTATCTTCCATGTAATTTAATTGAGTAAAGGCATGTCTAAGAATAACAGAAATATTACCTCCATTAGTTTATACAGAGAGGTTCTAATAATATTAGAATTTTAAAGGATTGATTAGAAGTAGGAAGGGAATGGGAGGGTTGACAGTTTTCATCACTGGGGGTGGGGGAGAATAGATCTCATAAGTTAATAATTCCATAAAGCAAAAGGATTAAAACCCCACTCTCAAACCTAGCTGTACTTTTGCATGAGGCAAGCCGCCAACCCAACCAACCCCCCAGGGGGTGGGGGAGGCTGAAGGTATATGTCCAACTTTCAATGTTTTGTTATTAGATACTCAACTCAACTCAACCCACCGTTTTTTAGTAGATGCCCTAAGTATTTTTGTGTCACTGCACCATGTTTTTGGGAGTGCTGGTCCATGATGGATCTGCACTGGAACTGTTGGATCTGCAGCCTCAACATGAATTGACACTCTCCATGGGCTGGGTAGCACCATCGAAGAAGATCACTAACACCCCAGACAAAGAAACTTGATTGTTTATACTTTTCTTGAAATAACAGACACGAGGCACATATAGAGGTCTGTAAAAGAAACTTCATTCCTTATACTTAACTTCTTGAAATAACACACGGAAGGGGAAAGGAACACATAGAGTTCTATAAACTACTTTTCTCTCTTCTTCTTCTTCTTTATTTTTTTTCTTTATTTTTTTTTTTTTTTTGTTGGGGGGTTGGGGGTTTGGGGGTAGAGGAAGGTGCATATTGCACAAGGTGGAGGTTTTTTTTTACTTTTTTATATGGAATTTTTTCGATATGAAACTGTTAACTACAGACTGCATAGACTTTATCAGAAATGCTATTTAAAAAAAATAAAAAATAAAAAATAAAGCCTCTAAGGGGAAGTCACTTTGTGCAAAAAAGCCGAAGCTATGAAAGTATGGAACAACCCCGAATCCACCTCTCTAGAACCCTGTGAAAGCAAGGGTTGCACCAGGTTATAGCCCCTTATTGCTAAAAACATATCCACTCCCCTAATGTAGTGAAACTCAGCTTAGCCTCTAGTCTTCCTGATTATATTAAGACAAATCCTGCAGGCTGCAAGTACAACTTGAAATAAGCTTTTCCTAAAACCATGCTCATCAAACCTACCCACTTAGGTTCTAAACTCCCTCTGTGCGTACACATTCATTCACTCTACGCCTTTTAAAATACTATCACCCACCCTTATTTCATACACAAGCCATGATGTCTTATGTAAGAAGAAGCTTATACTTCTCAGAAAAATTCATGTGAAACAACTGCCTTACACTGAACAAAATACATCCACAGAGAAAAGCAACAATATAAATTTCATAATATGATTAATAATAAAAAAAATTACCTTTACAATGATAGCAGCGATTCCCGTTGTTATCTATCAAAGAAAGAAAAAGGTCAACACTATTTGCCAAGATAGAAGACAAAATATTCTCAGTATTTAAAAAAAAAAAAAAAAAAAAAAGACCACCCTTCATACTACTACCAAAGAAATTACCATTTCTTGAAGGAGCAAAGATTGATCTTGTTTCCACAAATATGCCAAAGAAACAAGCCCTAACCTTGAACAGATACTTTCCACCCGTAGCCTTTGATAGTCAGAAGCAATAGCACCAGAAGACACAGCTGTAATGGAAGGTAATCGCTGTTTCACTTCTTTCAGCAAAATAAGCATATCTTCAACTTCATCACCTGGGGTCATTTTGTAGCTAAGGTTCTGATACCTATATAAAACAGCAGCAGAAGAGTGAAGCGCTGATGAGGGGAAAAGATCAAGAGCCGTCATGTGAAACCAACTACAATAAGGGAACCTGAAATAACATAGCATTCAACTACACAAATGGACAGAATGTCTCAATGGGGTATTCATAGAGGACTTTATTGTCTCCTCAATGGTTTGAGAAATTTTTGGTCCAAACAAGCAGTTCAAACTTTATTTAAGAAATATCATAACAACATTTTTATGACAGCTCCACATGGTTTATGTGCTGTCTAAAGATTTTGTGAGGACATCTATTCGCACACTACTAGTCATTAGCTGCTCCTAAGCACATAGAGGGTACATAAATAAAATCAGATAATAATTCAAATTCCATTTAGAGGAAGAATTGATTAGGAGGTTAAATACAGAAATACAGCAGCACGGACGAAGCATAGGGTGCCACCGCTGGAGTTCTCTGAGCCTATTATATTATAAGACATCATATTCGAAAGACATGCAACAGAGCTGAGTAGCAAGATATGAAGAATAGAATAAGAATTATTCAGTTGGTTAGTGGCAGAAATAAGTGAGAAGATGATAGGAAGTTCATGGAAAGAATCCAGTCATGTGCAATGGAGACCAACATTTACACCGAATGAGTGATGCAGTTCAACCACGGGGTAGCCCATGTATTGATTGTCCGCATGCCTTGCACAGCCTAGTTCTGGCCTCGCTGCAAGCTTTTTCAGTTTACATTCAGCCAGCCTAGCCGAATGGAGGAACCAGCTCTTCAGCTGTTTCCAGTCCAGCCTAATTGATTGATTGACTGACAACCAATCCAGCTCTTGATCGACTGACAGCCAGTCCAGTCCAGTTCTTGATTGATTGATGTGCAAGAGTTAGTAGTTCTATTTTTAAAGTTTCCAATCTTATAACAGTTGCTTAATTATTTAATAAAGAGAAGGGAGGCTGGAAAAGGGACGATTTGAGTAGATTAAATAAAGATGCCAAGTGTATTTGAGTATTGTGAGAGACAGTAATGGTGTGAAGCCGATTCGTGTGATGCCAAGTGGTAGTTGGATTATAGCAACCCTATGTGGGAAATCTAGGCTTATCCCTCTTCTATTCTTATTGTCTTTCTTCTAGTTTCTCTTTTCTTCATCAATCAAGCAAATAAATATATTGTTTTCAAACCACTCAGATCTGGTTAGTTCCTGATATCCCTTCAAACCATACGCAAACACGTACCTTTGAAAAGTTTTCCTCATTAAATAATTTAAAAAATAAAAATAAGAGATAGACTTCTCCAAATGGTTGAAAGTAAAACACTGTCTCATCCACGTTCAGAGGTCTTTCAATAATCCATGGGATTTGATGCATTGCATCAAGACTGTGACAGAGTTTAAGGATTTACTAGCTTCCAGGACAGTTACAAGACCAGCCATGGTATATGAAACAGAATGTTGAGCAATTAAGAATTCATGAAATGAGCATAAATGAGATTCAGATGATGATATTGATGAGAGGCAAGATAGACAAAATCTAATCATAATCAAATGCAATCATAAGAACCTAACATAACCAAAGGGCATTCAGTTATCTATAATGAAGACCAATGGTAGCCCAAAAGAGAGATATGATGCATGTTGAAGTTGACAAAAGAAAAAGATAAACGCACATGTGAGTTGAAGTAATGGAAAAAGAATCTTGCTTATGAAGTAAATGAAGATATGGCCCTAGGTAGAATGGGAATTTATGAACAGAATTTTAGTGGTCGATCCTAAGTAGTTTGGAAAAGATTCAAATGATCATTCTCATACATTACTGGCTAACATATATTCTATACTATATAGGCAAAGATAATTTGTTTTTCTGTTTTAAATTTTTTTTTTCTTTCTTTTTTTCTTTTGTTGGAGGGGGGGGATTCACACTTAATTTATTAATAACTAAAAATATAGGATGCTGAAGTCCCCCACAAAAAAACACCTTATAAACCAATCCAACCAATTACAGATAGCATGGCCCTTGAAACAACAGAGACCCCAAACCCCTTGCTCTATCACACTTCAATTTTTTTTTTTTTTTTAAACCTTCTATGGAGAAATAATGACACCATCAAATCTACTTTTGTTACTTTCTGGTCATCAAACACCATCTGATGGAAAATGGAATTAATTCCAGACCACCCTAGTATGGAGTCATATACCCAGCTGTATAAATTGGGTTATACCTTCTCAGTATACTGATGTGATTGTCTCTTCTTTTTTTTTTTTAATAATAAAAATGCTTTATTTCTCCATAAGGACTGTATATTTTCTCAGGGTTCATCCATAATTGCCTCAATTCTCCTTTTTCGCTGGCTATGGTTGTTTAAATTTGTTAATAACTTACAGTTCAATTAATTTTCAGGGAGAAAGAATTCAAATTGTTCCGAGCATCAAAGTTTCACCTTGGTAGACCAGTTCTACTAATAGACATTAAACAACATTTACCCAAAAAAAAATTGACATTAAATAATGGTAGCGGATGACAATCACCAGAAATTCAGTTAAAATACTATAATCAGCAATCAGAATCTAAGATCTTAAGAGTGGTAGGGAGAGTTACAAGACAGTAATTTATCCAAATCACATCAACTGTTGATCCAATTTTTTTACAGTTTATTCTTAGGGTTAGATTATGGTTAATTGGACTGGTTATAACCAACTCCTGATGGAGGGAAGGGAAAGTATAGTGATTCATTATTCGTATTTTTTTTTTTTTGGGGGGGGGGGGGGGGGGGAGAGCCGGGGGTGGGGAGTGGGGGGAGAGGAAACTATGGTGGTATTCATATAATGTGCTTGCTGTTGGTTTAACCACACCAAAAAATACAATAAAAAATTCCCCACTCAAAGGGCTTGCCTTGTAGATCCTTTTATTCGCCTTCGGAACAACGGCACGCCCATGCATTCAGCATAGCTAACCACTATTTGGTGTCCAACCTGAGAAACAAAATAAAAAACAAATAAAATAAATTCACAATCTCTTAAAGACGGTACTAGAAACAATGCTCAAAATTATGAACTTGAAAGATCATTTTGTAGACAGAAAAATGGCCCAGACAAATTCCAACTCCATGATATGATCACTTTGCTCCACTTTTATCTTAACGTATAGACACCGGAACAAGCATCACAATTAGAAAGGGAAAAAAAAAAAGGAACATACCACAGAGTTGTGTTAGTGACAGTCTTTACCCCAATAAACATCTAACCATGAACCTACCTGCCTATCAGTCTCTGAAATCAAGAATGTGCTATGAATTCAAAGAATAAGCTAAACCAAAGTCAAATTAACCCCAATTCCAGTCTCTAAATTCATCCAATTTGGAAACTCCAACCAGACTAAACTAATTCCTATTTCATAAACCAACTTCATAGCAATTTTGCATTTTTCATTTAGTTCTTAGTTGGGCCTCGGGTTGCAGACTTGTGGATCTTTGATCTGACAATTGCCCATCTGTTTACTAGCTGGTACAGTTTTTTGTACAGCTTCGGTGGCACAGTAGAGGCCTTTTAAAGTTAGTGAGAACTCGTGTATCCCTTTTTTTAATTCATAAGTTTATTCAACATGTATATGTATAAACAATAAAAATCTTCAAAAAGGAAAAAAAGAATACAACGAGAGAATGAAAGGAGGAGGATACTTACAGTCTGGTACATGTAGCTATCCAACTCATCGACTGATTCATCAATAGGCATCAAATTTGCCAACGCAACGATCTGCTTGCAAACCGAAAAGACTACTCCTTTTTAGTTACAAAATCAGAGAACACTCACAATGAAGGAGGGGGGTGATACTCAGAAATAAAAAAACAACAACAACAACAACAACAAAATAAAGCAGAAAGAATAAGAAGAGAACCGGGGGGGGGTGGGGGGGTGGGGGGGGTGATACTCAGAAATTAAAAAACAACAACAACAACAACAAAATAAAGCAGAAAGAATAAGAAGAGAACCTCGTGACCATATTGGATACATTTCATCATCGCACAGCAGCTGTCTTTCCCGCCGCTAATTAATCCGACCACCTTCATCTCCACTGCAATTTTTTGAGTATTTACAACTAAAACAGGGAAATAACACTCTCAGCTTCCGACAGAGATAATGCCGTTCTACCGTCAAGGGAAGAGAAACTGATAAGTGACGCTATTGACTCGCTGGAATTCGACTCCCAATTGCAAGACAGAGAGAGAAGGAACGAAAGAGAAAATTCACCGTGGAACCCTGATGTGGCGCTACTGTTGGAATGATTTTGTATCTAAGTAGAGCTGTGAATCAATTTTAACTATTGATTGCCCTTGAAAGTCCAAAATTTGACCAGGAAACCTATATGGAAAACAGTAATCTTACCCTTCTCCTTTTGACCCTTTTATCCTTAAATGCCCCTACCCTAATCTCCATCGTCCACGCTAAACGAAGATCCCTCTCGGCCACGCCTTCGTGATCTAAGATCATCAGAAGCCGCCTCTGTAGGTCTTCGGATGGGATGGAAGTTGAAGAAGATGAAAGTTTACTGTGACTGAGAATTCAGGGATGAAAGCGACAAGCAACGGGGGAGAGGACTGATTGCTTTGAATGTCATCCCCTCTCGGCACCCACAGACCGGCATTTTTGGTTTTGCTCTTAGAAAAACCACCATACCACACAATCTCAGGAAGAGAAGGATGAGAGATGTTAACAGAAGAATGAATTAATGAAATCCGAAAGAATGAGGTTGGGATCGGAGAGGGAGATGGTGATCATGGAGGAGGAGAGGGTGGAGTTTAGGAACAAAAATGTCACAATGCCAAAGAAAAAAAAAGGAGGGAACTATTTTGATTTACTTTGTAAACTGAAAAAAAATAAAAATAAATAATACGGTAAAAGACAGTTACCTTTCCTGTAACTTACCTTATTGACCGTTGACCCTCAAAGGTTTTAAAAAAGACAGTTACCTCCCTTAAATAACTAAAAATCCAAATAGCCCCAATTTTTAACGGTGTTAAAGTTCTACCTTCAACCTTTTATCCATACTTTAAATCTTATTACTGTTAAAAAACCAATATAACCCTTTTATATCCAATTAAAATAAACCGTAATCTCATCTTCTTCTCATTCTACCTCACGACGTTTCCTATGGGGCGGAGATGATCTGTTGGACATAAATGTAAGCAGAGGTATTTCAAGCGACCAGTGAGGCATCTTCTTCTTCTCATCTTACAGTGATGTGTTTAAATAATCCCCAATCGCAGGCCATATTACTAAAAACAATAAAAAAATGGGGGCGGGGTGGGTTAGACTGTGAGCCTCAAAGTCGACATTAAACAATCCCAAAATTTGGGGGTTTCGAAGATGAAGTATCCTACTATTTATTAAAAGCTAATTAAAAGACAGTCCTTACAGTACTTCAATGCTTCAATGTTTGCAGCAGCAGGTAGGGTTTCAAATGGTGGGCAGTGCTTAAGGATTTGCAGCGGTCAGTGCTTCATGCTTGGAACCGGTTTGTGCTTCAAGATTTGAAGTGTCAAATCTCCTAAGGATTTGCAGCAGTTTGTGCTTCAAGATTCCGAAGGAACATGGGAATTTCAAGTTCCTTGCAGCGATAGGATGGAACTGCTTCAAGATTTCAGCGGAAACATTTCGAAGACTCCTTACTGCTTCAAGATTTCAGAGGAAACATTTCGAATGATGAGCTGCTTCAATGTTCAAGGATTTGCAGCGGTGGAGAACTCCGAAGACGACGACGATTCAAGGGTTTGGAAAACGGAATAACAATGAGCTCAACTGTGGTGAGCAAGCAAGGAATCGGGGAATCGTTCGACTGACAAATAATAACCTTCCTAAATAGTAAAAGTAAAATGGGTAGTTCATATCTCTAAAAGGGTAGTTTGGTATTTAACAAACTATTGGACTCCCACCGTTACTATATAATGGAATATTCCTAACAGGTGGGGTTATTTGGATTTTAATAGTTATTTAGGGGAGGTAACTGTCTTTTCTGAAATCTTTGGAGGTCAACTGTCAATAAGGTAAGTTACAGGGGAGGTAACTGTCTTTTACCCTAAATAATATTGGACTATGTTTGTATGTGGGGAAAATAATAAACGGATTCAAATCGCCTCCTGCCAGGGGGTCGGCAAGAGACTTGGCTGCAACTAGCAGATGCCTGACATGACACATGGGTGTCGATTGATTCTAAGTCAACTAGTCATTTGATAAGGTGAAACGCAGAGTGCTTTCACCTTATGTATCAATGCTGGCTGGTCTGCTTGGATTCAACTGACCCTTACGTGTCGGGTATCGGTTGGTCGTAACAGAATCTCCTATCGACCCCTTAGCAAGAGACAATTTTAATCCATAATAAGCAATATGAGATACCTAAAAGTAATGATAAACGATGATACAATGATCATTTATTTGTTTATTTCCCCTTTACATTTCAAAATTTTCTCTATTTTTTCCTTGACATCCAAAATAGCATGGTTGTATTTTCAATTATGGAATATAAATTATAAACAAGACATTGAACCAACTTGATATGGCCTGGATCAAACTGAAATCAAATTTTACTTGATAGGACTTGAAAATTAAAACCAGATCAAACCAATTAATAAATCTAATCAGATCAATAAGACCAAAACCAAACCAGCCCAATAATGGCTTAATAAGAGTCCATTAAACCAATATCTTATTAAATATACAAGTAGGAAACCATCGAAACCGAACCAGGCCAATAATGACCCAATAAAACCCATTAATCTAACTTTTTTACTACATATATATATATGGGAAATTTTCACCTACTACCCAAAAAGTTTTTGACAAATCATGTACCACCTAAATTTTTTTAAAAACATCACCTACCACCTAAATTATTCAAAATTTTATTAAAAAGATCTAAAACCATATAAAGGAGTCGTTAGTTGCTGATGTCAGCCGTTAAAAAATTCATGAATGACAATAATACCCTTATCATAGAGGGAAAAAAAGTTTTCAATAATGTTTTGATTGAAAATTTTGTCAAGAACAAATACCCTTAAAGTCTGGAAAAACTTTTACTCAATTTGTTGCAGGCATGTCGTTGGAGAAGAAAGGCATGTCGTTGGAGAAGAATTGGCAATGGAGATGGATAAGATGAAGTTAAGTTGCAGAGTTTTTCGGGGTTTGTTGGAGAAGGTATCAAAATGAAGAAACAAAACTTGAAACCACAACATGGAATTCAGTTGATGGCGTCAATGATCTGATTCCTCTGCTGTTTCATCTCACCTGAAAACACAACTATCGATCAACGCTGTCGAATGTGGTGCGTCTACTGATATCATAGACGATAAGGCACCCACAGCACCTCTCTAGCATGCAGACATTCTTGAATCGATCATATAAGACAATCAATCTTTCTAAGTTCAGTTATTTTTTTTAATTTCATCTAACCCCCAAAAACTATGTCAAATTCGATCTAACCCCCAACAATTTCAAAAGTCTCATCTACCACCCAAAAAGTTTCCAAATGTCTCATATACCTCCCAAAATTTTTCCACCGTTAGTCAAAGAGACCCCACCCGTTAGTAGAGTTCCGTTAGTTGCAAATATTAAGACAATATTGCCCTTATTCTAAAGGTAAAAGACCGTAATACCCCCAAACTAAAAAACACCTTTACCTAAAACCAACGGCGGTGAGTTGCAGAGAATGGTTTTGTTTGAAGGAAGATGAAGAAGCACTTGTTTATGGTTACTTCAGTTACCGCATAGTCACACATCTCTTCTTCTTCTATTATTTTACTTCTGCAGCTTGCCTCAAGTCCCTGGTTCACCTTCTAACTTCTCTTCTTCATGAGATATTTCAGGGCATAAACCATGAAAGGTAGATATTTCAATCCCAAATAGTCTATGTGATAGTGGCATCTGCCTAATTCCAGTTTAGTCTCTAATTTCGTGGTTTGTATCGGATAATAACTATCAAATCTCTCGGAACGGATTCGTTACCGAGTCTGAAACGTCCGTTGATGAGTCGATTAAGCTAGAGAGATCTTGATGCAAGTCTCTGCAAATCGAAATGGGAGAAAATTGGGCGATTTCTAACTGGAGATTATGAATACCTATATGTGATCGTAGAAGGAAATTGATACTTGGTAGAAGTGTCATTGGCAGCTGAATTCATGATTGCTCGACCGACAGATGAGTATCTGTCATTGTTGAAGGTGTTCCTTGCAATTTTTGTTGGAAAACCAGAGGAGCTGAATGCACGATTTCTCCAGAAACGCTAGTTCCGGTGAGAATAAACCTCCTGAGATGCCTGAAATTGCCGAGTTTTCCAGTCAGAGTGCCTACCATAGATGGATTTTCGATGAACACAAGTTCTTCTAAGGTAGAACCCAAGATTGAGAGGAACCCAGGGAAAGAAACCTGGGTTTTTTGTGAAACATCTGTAGAAGAAAAGCTTGCGGAGATAGATGAAGGAGGAGAGTCGAGGGGAAAGCATGGAATTAAAAGTGCAAGGAGGGTTAGGAGAGAAATTGAAACGTAACCGAAGTTGAGCTCTATGATGTGAGGCGTAATGGTATCGTTTTCGTCTGAGAAATAGTCACAGACGATGCCATGAGGAGCTGAGTTGCAGAGGTCGTCAGGGAAGAGAGATCGCCAATCGATGCCGGAGTTGATTGAATCCAACACTTGATATAGAGATTCCTGCTCGTTGTAGTAGAGGGAAGTAGAAGAGACAGAGTATGCAGCGATGAAGCAAAGGACAAGAAGGCAGAGGAGAGCTATAGAACAGTGTGAAGACACCATTACTGGTTTCAAAAATTTCGGCCAAAATTTGAAACTATGGTCGATACCCAGTACCATTTCGGGTTAGCTAAAATCCGAAATATTCCAACCGAAATTCTTAACTATTCCCATAACTCAATGTTTTATTTTAATGTTTTAAAGAAAGGACAAATTAGTAACTTTATCTCATTTTAATGTTTTAAAGTTTGAAATAGAAAGGATAGAAATGTCTACTCATATGTTCAGTCCATTATGTCAGTTAAATGAGACTGATTAGAATATCTGAAAATCATTGAGTAGTAGATCGAATTTGATAGTTTTTTGGGGTGACATGAAATTCTTTCTTTTATTTTTATTTTTTTGGGAAGAGGGAATCCAATCTTTACACGAAAAATCTACAGGTGAACATTGAACAGCGATGGATCGGTTACAGTTTCTTAATCCAGGGTAAGGGAAAGTTTCTGACTTCCGTTGAAATCGGGTGAGGAAGGATCTTAGCGATATTAATGGGAAGAAGATTTCCATTGGGAATGGAAAAAATCGGAGTGTTACACATCATCTGATTTCGATTATCATAAATTTCTCTAACCGCGCTATGGATAGAGAAGAAGAAAGTGACAGTCGCCTTCGATTTGCCTGCGACAATATTGTTCATAGGGTAAAGCAGCGGAAAATGCAGTCTGTAGCCATGGATGTGTTGAAGAGAGGGTGTAATGCGTCGCCTCTCCATGTCTTCTTTTCATCAGAAGCAATCTGCAGAGAGAAGCAAGCTAATCGAAGACCGTCTCTGTGCTGTAGTACTCCCTCAGATAGTCGAGCACAACCCTAATCACCCTCCTTATGCTGAGGTAGATACTATGTTTCCTCGCATTGATTTGTTTTTCCTGAAAGATCCTTGTTTGGGGTTTCTTACGGATTACTCTGTGGATCTTGAAACTGGGTTTTATTTTTTTTCAGGCGATCTGGAAAACATGGGGGTTATTGCGGCGGAAGAGAGAGGACCTATGGGTTATCGCAGCGGCGGAACAGGGAAAAAACATAGGGTTATCGCAGAAGAGAGAGGACAGTGAGTTACCCATCAATCTGAGCTGAGCTCCATCGCGGAAGAGAGAGGACAGTGGGTTACCCATTGCCGTTGGGGATTTTTTTTTCTTTTTTTGATAAAATGTTGCAGAGAAACAAGAGAAACAGTGAGGAATAAGAAAGGTAAATAAACCTTTATATACAATTTCAACTCTTTTCCATTAGTTAGTAGATTAACATTCAAGAAATTTGAATAGTAAGTGATGTTTTTAAAAAACTTGGGTGATAGGTAATTTATCGAAAGTTTTTTTTGGTGGTAAGTGAAAATTTTCATATATACATACTGAAACCGATAATTGATTGATAAGAGTCTATTAAGGAAGCCTGATAACAATAAGAAACCAAACTGGCCCGTTAATGAATGTGCACCCCACCCCAGCCTGATTCTCTTATTGGACACATTTTGGATTGTCCCTAAAAGGCCAAAGACTAACTTGACCCAGACCGAAATCAGCCCATTGACACCCCCACCCTCCCATAAACGAATGAATGAGGAGAGTATTTTTCAATATGCTTTGGGTGGGGGAACTTACACAGTCCTACATTTAAGTAGCAGAATCTTACATGTTCTTTTTTTTTTTTTTTGTTTTTCTTACCAAAAAACCTAGGACCGGGGGGGGGGGGGGGGAGGGAGGGGGGGGGGACCCCCCCCGTTATTTTGTTAACCCCTTTCTCATATTTTAAATGTTAGAGAAGGCAAATGGCCACATGGCAGAATGATGTGACAATTCTAAGTATTGAATAAATAGTGGATGGTCTTTACAGGTTAGTTGTCAAATTTCAATTTCAAATCCAACGGTATATTCCCTCGTTATTGACATCCATTCTCGTGTATATATGTCCATGCACATCTACGACAATCTAGGTATTACTCTGCATTCTCTCATGTTCTAGGGTTAGAGAATTGTTGGATGAGGAGAGAGAAAGAGTATGAGAGGGAACTTACATCACTAGTTTGTAGTTCCTTTTCCTATATTTTCAATGTTAGAGAAGGCAAATTGCCACATGGTAGAATGATGTGGCAATTCTAAGTATTGAACAAATAGTGAGTGGTCTTTATAGGTCAATTGTCAAATTTCAATTTCAAATCCAATGGTATATTCCCTCGTTATTGACATCTATTCTGATGCATATATGTCCATGCACATCTACGACAATCAAGCTATTACTCCCCACCCTCCCATGGTCTAGGGTTTTGAAAATTCTATTTTACCACTAAAAAAAAAATCATTTATGCTAAAATTTGATAAAATAAGTAAGACTTAGGGTCTACCTATCCATAAGGTTAGAGGTCCAATTGTCATGGGGGAGTTTTTGCATCTCCTATGTATACTACCCCATTATTTTCAAATAAGAATTTTGAGTTAATTTGCTTTTCATTCTCTCATTCAACCACTACAACTTTAAGCTATGGAAAAAAATAACCAAAGGGGGAGAAAGCTTCCTAAAAATTTTAATAAAAGGGAAAAAAAAAAAAAGAGCAAAAGATTTCTAGTAACAGTTATTTTTCGCATGGCTATTTGTATCATAGTCTGAGGTCTCGGTCAAAACCTTAAGCTAGTACTAATTTGTTTACAAACTCAACTGATTTAGACCTGACTAGAAATGGTTTCGATCGTAACAAGGGTTTCGACACCAGACCACCTTATAAAATGCACAGGTTTTGATCGTCTCTTTCGACACACAAACTTGGTTTTGACCTTACAAGTCATAATAATTAAGGAAACATTACACAGGAACGACACTTATTAGGCAATATTATTTAAGTATAATATCATTTAAATAAATATTTTTTAATCTTATATTTTATTTATTTAAGATATTATTCATAAATAAACAAATATCCTATTTAAATTCAATAAAAATAGTCAAAAAAATCAAAGTCTAGAAAGATAAGAAATCAACTTTTCAGTTAAAGAACAAAACTGGATTTTCAATTGCGGGGCAATTTTTAACTTTCAAGTGCTAAGAATTTTTTCAAATATGAAAATTTCATAAATCTCATTAGAGTAAAACATCATTAAAACCCAAAAATATGTCAAAATAATCTCTTGTTTTGATGCCTCAAATATTATTTCAAATATTATTTTCATCAATAGCGACTTTAAATAGCATTAATGTGTTCTAAACAAAGTTTGAGTAAAACATAATTCCTTCAATATAACTTGAATTCATATAATTTCAGATTTATTAAAAAACTAGTTATGCTAACTTTGACAAATTGAAGGAGAGAGCTAGCTTTTCCTTTGCTTTTGAAATATAAATTGCTTTAATTTTTATCAACACATTTGAGATCTCATGAAAGGATGGGAAACCATCATTGCACCCAAAAAGTGCTTGGGTTTTTGAATCTTGTGTCAACTATCTCAACTAAGATGAGAAAGAGAGATAGGTAGAAACTAGGAAGAGTATCTCATAATTCGTTGAGTTTCGATTTGGTTGCAAGGAAAATTTAAGGGAAAGGAAGCAAAGTCCAGTACAAGTTAACAGTCAAATATGGAACGATTTTGAGTTAGTTGTATAATCAACTGATAGCATCTGATGTAATGATCATAAAAGTTTCTATTTTGAATTAGTTATATAGTTCAACTATAACATCTGATGTAATAATTACGAAAATTTCTTTTTAAGTCTGAAAATTTCATTTCCGTTCTTTCTAATTCTTCTTACAAGTTACAACAAATAGCTGAGAGTAAAGATGGTGAAATGTTGTGGGAAGAACACACCATCATTAATGGTCTCTTTGGTATGTATTTTTAAGTATGAAAATTTCACGTCATCTATAAGAACACACCACCTTCTTTATTAAGTCGAAAATTTTCACTTCCCTACTTTCTAATTCTTCTTACAAGTTACAACCAATAGCTAAGAGTAAAGATGGTGAGATGTTGTGGGAAGAACACACCATCATTAAAGGTCTCTTTGGTATGTATTATAGAATTAATATATAATACGTTATGACATATGTAGTTGTTTGATATAATTTATGGTACTTATTTATATTTAAAATAGATTAATATGTAAAATCTATAAATAGGTTATAAGGTATTTGTCGTTATTGTGATAATCTATTATTACTTCTTTACATTTGTTATTATTGTGATAATCTATTATAATTTATTTATATCTAGTGATAATAAACGGTTATTGTCAATTTATTCTAATAAATGATTTATCATAAATAACCCGTAAACATAAATATAAACCATAACAAAGAGAACCTTAAGTTAACATGAAATATTGGACAAAGTTGTTAGAACCATAATTACTGAAACACATGAAGAGGCATACAAGCAAGTTTTTTTTACCCTTTTTATTTTTTATTTTTTATTTTTTAATGCAAAGAGTAGCAATTGTAGGCAATATATATATATATATATATATATATATATATATATATATATATATATATATATACCCAAAAAAATTGTGTAATATATAATGTTGAATGCATTATAATTGTAGAAACTCAAGAAACGAATGTATGTCATTATTATTGATATGTGTATAACTGATTACATTTATGGAACCGTATTCAGGAATTACATAAGTGGTTTCTAAAACTAATCTGAAACTGTCGAAACTGTTGCCATATTAATTGGATGGTGGTTTTACAGTTGACGTTGGTTTTGCAGTTGACAATGTTATCACATGTCAACTGCAACCACATTAGTTTGGTGGTGGAGTTGACGTTTTATTACATTCAATAACACTCCCCCGCGAATGCAACACAATGGGAACAATGTTGCATTTGGTTCGTAACCATTGAAACCGACGCGTAGGAAGAGGTTTGGCAAGACAATCTGCAACCTGGTCCTTGGAGGAGATGAAACAAACCACCAATAATTTTCATTGCACTTGTTCTCTAACAAAATGGAAGTCAATTTCGATATGTTTTGTTCTGACATGAAAGACTAGATTTGCAGATAAATAAGTTGCTCCAATATTGTCACACTATAGAATGGGAAGGCTGGAAACCATGATATCAATTTCAATTAGTAGTTGCCGCAGCCAAGTCAATTCGGCAGCCGCATTGCATAGAGCTTTATACTCGGCTTCTGTGCTTGATTTGGCAATTGTTGGTTGTTTGCGAGAGCTCCAACTGATATGGTTGTCTCCCAAAAAGATGGAGTATGCATTAGTGGATCGGTGATCATCAGGACAACCGGTCCAATCAGCATCGGAATAGGCAGCCAGTGTAGTATTGGAAGATTTTCGTAGAAGCACCCCATGGGTAATAGTATCGATCCTTTAGGTATCTCAAAATCCTCTTGACAAAACTCCAATGTTCATTTGTGGGTCCATGCATAAATTTACAGACCTTATTGACAGCATAAACAATGTCAGGTCTAGTAAAAGTTAGGTATTGTAGAGCACCAACCACACTTCTGTATTCATTGGGATCTGACAATTTGTTTCCAGTAGATTTTGTAAGAGGAGGCTTTGTAGCCATGGGAGTGGAGACAGGACGAGCATCTAACATCTTAGTCTTTTGAAGTAGATCCTGGATGTATTTTTGTCGGGAGAGAACCAACCCACAAGAAGTATAAGTACCTTGTAGACCAAGGAAATAATGAAAACGCCCCAAGTCCTTGACCGGAAAAACTGACTTCAAAGGCTTTAAGACACTTTCAACAAGACTCGTTCTGTTGGACATGAGCAGTATATCATCAACATAAATTAGAATGATAATCACATCACCTTTATGCCGTATAACAAATAGAAACTGATCAGCCTTAGATTGATGAAAACACATTTGGATTAGTTTTGTGAAAACACATTTGGATTAGTTTTATGCTTAGGTGAGAATACCAAGATCGGGGGGCTTGTTTCAGTCCATAGAGAGCCTTGTGCAAGCGACAAGTATGAGTAGGATACTGTGGAAACTCAAGAAACGAATGTATGTCATTAGTATTGATATCTCTACAACTGATTATATTTATAGAACCTTATTCATTAGTTACAGAAGTGGTTTCTAAAACGAATCTGAAACTCTCGAAACTGTTGCCATATTAATCGAATGGTGGTTTTACAGTTGATGTTGGTTTTGCAGTTGACAATGTTATCACATGTCAACTGCAACCACATTAGTTTGGTGGTGGTTTTACAGTTGAATGTGGTTTGGTAGTTGACGTTTTATTACATTCAATAACAATAATATATAATATTATAAGCAATTTCTTTGACTCATGTGGCCAGATGAATAATAAATATCGAATTTTTTTGGCAAACGAATAATTCTTACAATGATCAGCATTTGAATTTTATTTTGAGTCTGTTTTTTCAGTAAACGTATACTAATACATCGATATGAAAAGATTTATATGCATTCCCGAATTCAAATTGCTGATGATGATGTGGCTCATCCATTCATGCCAGCATATATCTTCTCTTTTTTCTTTTCTTACTCTTAAGCTTAAGCTTAAGCTTAAACGGTTAAACCTCGAATCCCAAGTTGGCGACTGATTTGGTGGTAATGAACAGCAAATCCCGAAATTCCTGAAATGGAAACTGATTCTCAAGAAACAGGAACTGACCGTTTTTTGTTATTATCCAATTAAATTTCTATCCCCATTAAATGGAGTACCCAAAAATAGCTGAGAAGGTAGACGCGTTACGTTAGCTGTTAGTTTTTTTATGTTTCAAAATCAATTCTTTCTCTTCCGAGGAAGAACCAGACCAGAGAGACAAAAACTGAAGAACCCATTTCAAATATCAAAATTCAAAACCTCCCTCTCATTGATTTGAGGAAATTTCCTTTCTTCTTTTAGGGGAGATTGCAAGCTCTGCAAAACCCATTCATGGGTTTAAAAAATTTCCAACGCAAGCTCAAGGTAAGTAAAATCTTCCTGTCTGCTGAGAGTGATTTACTTGTAAACCAGAGTCAGGAATCAGTAAACCCATGAATTTGTGGATCCAAATCGTCTCCTGTCTGTCTGCTGAGAGTGATTTACTTGTAAACCAGAGTCAGCAATCAGTAAACCCATGAATTTGTGGATCCAAATCGTCTCCTGTTGGAACATCAACAGGAGATTCAGCTGAGTTAATTGCACATGAGAATGAATTCATGAGCCCGCTGCAGCTTATCAATCACCATTTTGAAAAAAATGAAGTCTTCACGGCTCTGGCTCTGCAACTCGTCGTCTTCCCACGTCTCTTCTGATTGTTCATCGATCTCAACCTTCCACCTCCTCTCTTCTGATTGTAAATGTAAATGTAAATGTTTGCTCTGTCTGGCACTCTGGTCTAGTGGTCTTGTTGAGACGATGCTCATCTGATCCGACGGTCTTCGAAATCACCGACGCCGTCTATCCTTTGATTTGCAGGAATACTTTTACCCAATGATCCAGTGATCTTGTTGAGACTATGCTCACCTGATGGGAACCGACGGTCGTCGAAATCACCGGCGCCGTCTATCCTTTGATTTGCAGGAACACTTTTAGCCATTGTTTCACTAGAAAAGAGTTAATGCGCATGAAAATCAACCCGTGAGGTCACCCCGTTGTATCAAATGAAGATTTTTGAGTAAACCTCAGGCTGGAGAGGGATTATGGAGATTTCTCAGTTTTCTTCAAACAAAATGTTCAAATTCATATAGGCTTAAAGAAGAATTACCTATTCTCTTTAATCTCTAGTTCATATCATTTTTTATTCAGATTCAAATAAGATTTTAAACTCAGTTTCATCTTTTTATATTGATCCTTGAGTATGTTAATGATCTTGCCATGTTAGTTCTCGGGTATGGTATTCTGTTACATTGTTTTCCTTTTGATTATCAGTTTTAATATTGGCTTCTTATAGCTATGGATCGAGACGAACGTGAGACATTAAATTATGGTCATCACTTGCAACTTTAAATCCTATTTCACTTTCAGTTTTATCACAATCCTTGCTTTCAGATTCTGTTTTCTCATGCTACTGATTAATGTTTTGTCTTTGTCTTGCGATTATTAATTATTGGTATTAGCTTCATTTCTTGTTAGACCGTATCAAATCTGAACTCCAAGTTGACATTCGATTTTGCTGAGAATACGGGGGGAGATCCTAGTGGGAGTTGCAGGCAGAGCTCTGAGGCGGGAGTTGCAGGCAAAAACCGAAATCTGGTTTCACAGGCGGGCTTCACCTTTTTTTTTTTATCAGATTTCATCTACTGCAGCAGGTCTTTAATCTACCGTCGGATCAAATATGGGACATTTGTCGCACATCCAATTAACTCAGCCGAGTCTCCGGTTGATGCTTCAACAGGAGACGATTTGGATCCTGAATTTGTATAGATGATCTTCACTCTCCAATCTATTATTCTATCATCATTTGACAGATTAAGTATTCTCTTTTTACCCATTTCTCCATGGTATATGAGAAAGCACCTCATCTAAAGATCTTTGATTTCCCTTATGAACATTGCATGCATATTTATTGCCCCTGAATGGCAAGTCTGAATAAGATTATAGCTTAGGAATGTTAAATTTTAAATCGTTCAAAACTGGATTGATAAGCTTAAATGAGTATTGAATATTTGAACCAATGGAATGCATAACACATTATTCTTGTTATACTGAATCTGTTGCATGATGTATGTGCTTTATCGAGTAGAGATTCAGGGTAAAGTTTCTCAAAGGAAATGTGGAGAGCAGTAAAAGAAAGGGTGAAGAGAAGTATTCAAGGATGACACCCATCTCACATGGCCTTCATGTCATTGAGGATAAATCCCTGAGAAGTGGATCAGGGTACTTGGGTTCTGACTCAATTGTTGCACAAAGAGAACAAATCCAGGATCAAGAGGTGTGGATGTTTGGAGTATTTGATGTTCAGATGGGAGATGGAATTATTAGATACTTAAAGTCTCATCTGTTTGATAAGAAGCTCAATGAGGTACTTATGAGTAAAAGAGAATGCTTTTTCAATAAATGTTAGTTACTTCTTCAATATATTCTCTCTTTAGTAAACTGCTGCATCCTGCCCCTTACATTGTAAATAGCTTGCCAATCACATTTTGGAAGTTCCTATTCAAGAGGATGCTTCCTCTGCAATTTTGCCACCCACACCCACAGGAAAATGTACTGATTTTTTCACTGGAAGGTCATATATTTTGCTTCTTTCTTTTCAGTTCTATCCCATCAAAGCTGGTTCTAAGATCCTACTTATATGGAGCAATTATTATGGATCTCTATAATGTGGGTGAACAGGGTCTATTGATGAAAAACTCAAATGGCCAATTCTTGTGATAACTTTTCCCCTTTCACATGTATGTGTGCCACTTGTATGCAACTAAACCCAAATTAGGGTCTTTAAGGCCTTATAGCTTTGCATCATAGTATGGGTATTAGAGGATAAAAATTATGAACATATTGATTTATGTTCTGTTTCTTATTAATGTTGTTGTCTTGCCTTTGAATTCTCACATATTTATTTGTTTTGTATTCTCAGATTAGGAGGAAGAGCAAGGAGACAATGAAAACAGCATATCTTTCAGCAGGAACAAAATTACATGAGGGAGAGAAAGAAAATCAGGGATCAATAAAAAAGGGTTCCGCATCTGCCATTGTGATAAACGGAGAGAAGGTGGTGGCAGCATACATGGCTGACTATAGAGCCGTTATATGTAGAGATGGCGTGGCTAAACAGATAGGCAAAAGGCAATGCAGGGCTAAGAGACATTGGCCTCTTAATCTCATTGCAGGTATTTCACTATTTGCTATCACATAACAGATGAAAACAATTGTTCTATAATTTGCTTAATGTATGTGGTTTGTGCATGCACTTGTGTAATATGAACTGCCATGCAATGTAACTTCATATTGGTTTTTAACCTCTTTGGGATCTCCTGGGTACAACTGATATTCTCTTATCATTCCGATATTGATATGATTCTTATAGCTAAACTGTTATAGAGGAGAGAATCTTGCAATCTTCTTTGGGGAGGGAGGGAGGGAGGGAGGGAGGGAGGGGGGGGGTTAAATGGCCAGTCCCTTGAGAACTAGGGCTGGAATTTGTATTGGAGTCAGGACAATACCATTCTTGGGCCTTCTAAAATGCATCAAAAGTTGGCGAAGGCCTAGATCAAAACCAGCCCAACCTGTTAAGAACCCTAATTTATTTGTGCTTAATAAGTAAAATGCCTAAAATCTGTGTGCTTGTTTACTTATGTTCACTTCCTTGTGCATCATGTTTTGTCTAGGTGCATGGCGTATGCCAAATGTATGTATAATAGGATGCGAGACCAGCGATACTGGCAATAAACCTTCTACCTCAGAACCAGTTGTTCGTGCTGAGAAGATTGACTCTGATGCAGAGTTTCTTATTCTGGCAAGCAATGGCATATGGGAGGTACAAACAATTCATCAATTTAAATAGGATTACATCAGCATTGTTTCTAAGCACTTGAGCTAATTTAATTTTATGTAGTCATGTAGAAAAATTAAAATGTATAATCTTGGGGTCTGGTTCTCTAGGTTATGAATAATCAGGAAGCTGTGAACCTCATCAGGCATATGGATGATCCACAAGCAGCTGCTGAGTGCTTAACAAAGGAGGCTTTAACAAGAATTAGCAGAAGCAACATTTCTTGTTTAGTCATTCGCTTCGATTGATTAAGCAGGTAGTTTTTTCACCAACAAATCCTTTCATCCAGACTCTGATTACTTGGCAATGGAGGCTTTTAACAAGAATGAACAAAAGCAACATTTCTTGTTTAGTCATTCGCTTTGATTAATAGAGCGGATTGTTCTTTCAGCAACAAATCCATTCATCCAGGCTCGAGTACTTGGCAATGGAGGCTTTTAACAACAATGAATAGAAGCAACATTTCTTGTTTAGTCATTCACTTTGATTGATAAAGCAGATAGTTCTTTCACCAACATATCCATTCATCCAGACTCTTGGGTACTTGGCAATGGAGGCTTTTAAGAACAATATTGAAAAGAAGCAACATTTCTTGTTTAATCATTCACTTTGATTGATAGAGCAGATAGTTCCTGAACCAACAAATCCATTCACCCAGTTTTTGTTTGTCTTTTTTCAATAGACCATAGTAGGGTATAAGCAAGGTAGTGCAGTCTGGATCAAAGGCTAAAGTAATATTGGTCTCAAAGCCTTCAACCATCCTGCATGTTAACATGTGTTACCATTGTTTTGTACAGGCACCCTAATCTCTCGACTAATCTATCGCCTTGATGGATCTGGTCCCGATTGACAATGATTCCAAATTTCAGAGTGGTGATTCTCGAAAAAGTGTGCCATTTTGTTGGAATTTCGAGGAGAAACTTGCGCTTCGAACATCGCTAAAAAAGGATTTTCTTATTTGACACCTCTTTAGGTGTTAAATAATTTGGAACGATTTTCTTACTTGACACCTCTTTAGGTGTTAAATAATTTGGAACCTTATTTTTTTACCCTCCTATTACAACACGTTTGTTTTTTTGAAAAAAAATCAGTTACCACCTAAAATAGTTTCGAAACATCACTTATCACCTATATTTTTCAAAAAACATCAATTACATCCAAATAACTACTAATGGAGGAGACTGAAATCACTGTTAGACATTTTAACCCTTTTTGTTTTTAATTGGAAAATTTTAAAAACTAGTAAAATGACTAATATAACCCTTCACATTTTCTTTCCAACAAGAAACATGTGGAACAAAATAATCAGAAATTTACAGGGAGCCGATGAGGATACTCAGACAAAATGAGAGGATGAACAAATCCAAGAAGAACCAGAAACTCCATCTTCTCCGATTTGCAACTCCCTCCTCTCTCCACTCCGTCCTCTCCTTTCCTTTTTGCGATCCTAGTCGCTCTTTGTTGGACCCAAGCTACCAAGAATCAAGAAAGAATCCGACTTCGGCTCTCAGTTCATAACTTCAGCTTAGATAAAAGAAAATAAAAAAAATATAAAAAGAAAGCAGAGAGAGAATGGCTTCTGTTGTTGATTTGGTGCCCTAGGAATATGACTATTTAGTTCTGGTGTTCGTTCTCTACCAATCTCTTCCAACTGCCCCAGGAATCCAGCCCTTTACGCATTGGAATCTAAGAACAAAGACGCCACAATTGCGTTCAGATTTGATTTCTATACGAAAAGACCTATGTGTTGCCTTAAATTACATTGTTGGTCAATAAGAATTCACATCGTCTCCTCCCAATGGTTATAAGAGAAAACGGCAACCTCACCTGGATAGCCGTCATGTGACTCTCACGTAAATCCGAGACCCACGTTCGAGTTGGCTACGCTTCTGATCCCAAGAATCGTATGAGAGGGGTGTCTTCGAAATTTAAATTACCAGATTCGAATCAGATTCAGTTGTCTATATACTGTGAATGGGTTTAATTTTTCATTTCTCTTTTCTTGTAGGTTAATTATATTATGTGGCCTTCAACATAGCCAGGTGGAGTAATGGGCCTTGGAAATGACCAATCCAGTTTCAGATCTCATCTCAAAAATTAGGGAGTGACAAAAGAATATTGTTGCCGGATTCTGCTTTAGAACGTTCTACACCTTTCTCAAAATTGCAACAATCTTCTACACAAATCTCATTATGTCTTACTATTTTCCTTCTCTTCTCTAAAAATCAATGAAATTCTCCAATCTTTTCAACTCTACCACCGCTTCGACAACTCAAAATTGCGTGCACTTGCAATTTAACGCTAACCAATGCAGCGGCACAACCAGGCTGGAGAACGCAGAAACAAAACCAAAGCAATATAGTAGAAGGAATAAAAAAAGAGAAGATTAGAATAGATTGCCATCGAAAGCCCTTTTTTTTTTGGAAAGATCTCAAAATCCGATTCCACTTATATACTCATTTTTCTGGATTCTATACGAAAATTGAAACCAGAAAGAGATTCAATAATGGAATCATTTGGGCTCCGTGAAGTGAGTTGCAGCAGCTTCACGTACATGTTGACTGTTCTGTGTATGAGAGAAAAGAGAAGCGAAAGAATGAGCTAACCCTATCACTATCCCAACCTTCACCTTTCCCTTCTTCGGAATCAACCGCCCGAAATGAGTTCTTCCTCTGAAATTCCCTCCTATGTTTATCATCGTCGTCCTCCCAACCTCCTCTGCAACCGTCTTTGGGTTTCACATTGTGAGAGATGAAATCGAAGACGAAAGTTTCACACTGAGAGAGATGAAATCGATGGTTTGGAGGATAAAATCGTTTTTTAACATTTGTTAAAGGATATTATTGTTCATTTCAAAATCAAATTTAGATGACATCAGCAATTAATTGAATACGTTTAACGAATAGATCTATTTAATTAACGGTGATAAATTTTTGGGTGATAAACTTTTGGGTGATAGCTGAATTTTTTTTTTTATTAGATAAATTCTTTTCATTTCACATGTCTATAATTTTTGAGATCACTTTAAAAATATTGTGAAAACTTCTTTTACCCTTAATTTAAAAAACTCCAGAGAATAAGACAAGGGCAATTAGAAGACGAGAATAAGACAAGGGCAATTATTAGAAGGTGTCATTTAGACAGTCCCACTAAAACGACAGAAGAACATGCAAAGAGCTAATCTTGTTATTGATACAACCATAGGTACAACTCTCTTCCTAACAACAGCTGAAATATCTAATGATTTAGAACAGCTGAGTGAACTCTCACTTTCATGGTTCTAGTAAACAGCATTGGATCAGTTAGATTGGCCAATTCGTATCAATTTTGACCTGATTGATCCTTGATTCGATCCCGCTTTAATATTATAATACATAGTATCGATCATATGTCAATTTCCCATTGGATTGCATCGATTTTAGATATGCCTATATGGCTAATACTTTTTTTTGATACTAGATTTAGAATCCTGTTCACCTAGCTATGACTCATATTACCGATGGTTACAATGGATTTTCCTCTATTCTCCAATTTTATACCTTTTTTCTAAAAAAAATTTTGGGCTCATTATACTCATACAAAAGTTCTTTTGGATGGCCTTAACAACTGCCATGTGGAAACTCCATATGACCCTAATTTCACGGACTCAAGCTAAGCTATGGGAAAACCAAGGAGAAAACCCATCATACATGCATGGCCTATGCCTCGTGCATGGCCTATGCCTCGTGCAATATGGTTAAGATAGACTGTCAAATTTGACAAGTGGCACATCATCTATATCTTATTATGATTCTGCAAAGTAAGTGACTATCTATTTTGGCAAGAAAAATTGAAGGGAAAGAAAGTGAGAAAAGATTGTTTGGGTTATAAAGGAGATGAGCAATTTGGACTGCAAAGTATGAAAAAATCATTGCTGTACAAGACGAAATCCGGAAAACTATCCATTTTGGTGACAGGAAAGTGTGGGAAAGGTTTCCAACACGTTAGGATCCTCTGTAGTGACTGCCGCTGGCAATAAGGATCCTAATTGCTTATAGTACATTGGTATGTGTCCTAATGCACTCCCAACAATCAAAATCTCAACGCCACTGGACAATCACTACAGAAGATCGTGGTCCGTTTCCAACCGTATCTTGCACCAAATCGCCCTCCGCAACCATAGGAGACTCTATTTCCCTCATTCTTTATTTCTCCCCCAATGAGTTCGGATCACCTACACGTACACGTACTCTCCCTGGGATCCCATCAGTATCAATGTGGTGTGGGACCCACCTCTAGAGCGTGAGATCCACTGAATAGAGACGGTGATGGGATCCCAAGAAGGATACAAGTACATACAAGTGAACTATTCCCTCCCCCCATCGCCCATCAAATATATCGCGTTGATTTGATCCTCAATCAAAAATCTGAAATCCACCCTTTCCCCATTCTTTCTCATCAAATATATCTGTGGGCCTTGAGACTCCCAAAACAGCGGTTCTTCTTGGACATAGAAATGATGTCTAAAGCTCAACCCATTGAATTTCAGTGCATGAAACAAAACTGAAGCCTCTTGTGCTGTCGAGCCCCTCTTTTAGCAGTATTTTTTTAATGAAATTTAGCAGGTTTTCTTTGATTTGTTCTATTGGATACAACATCCAGTTTCTAAATTGAAAAGAAGCATCTAGGCACAATTCTGAATGGAAGACCCTCATAATTCCTGAATAATATCTTATGCAATTTTACCTCTGTTCAGTACTATCGCTAGTGTATTCAGCTGGGATTCTAGAGCTTTTGCTTTGGTCTCTTCGGTTGTGAGCATAGCTGATCTCTATTTGCCTGTATACGAAGAAACGAAGCATTCTCCACTAATTAAAAAAAAAAGGGTGTTTCATTGCATGAAGCTCCCGTTACTGCAGGGTTTGGAGGTAATGTCGTTTATATTGACATTACCGGCAGACCCAGGGCTTCGGCTCAAGAGTTGCAGATGCAAGAAAACAGAGTGTGGAGAGAAAAAGAGAAAACAGAGCACAGGCCAAAAGAAATATGAGAGAGAGAGAGAGAGAGAGAGAGAGAGAGAGGTAAGAGGGAGAGAGGGGGATAGAAATCTTCTCTTGTCGTAAGAGAGGCATAAGCCATAATTGGTGTATGTGTCGGTCTATGGTTGGATTGATTGGACAACATAAGACGATTTTTATCCAAAAATGGGGTGCCTGATCCAGATGATTGGTTAGTCTAAAAGGAGGAGGATTATTTGATTCATTTAAACCTGGTTGAACCTTTCAAGAAAAAAGTAACGTAGAAATTTTTAAAATATCAAAGGAAGAAGAGAGATGGAAGTTTGAATTTTACAGGGAATCAGAAAAGAAATTAAGAGAGAAATTTGACTAAGGAAAATAATACTAATTGTCCCAAAAACATATTACTGGTTGGAAGTTGGGCGGAAGTTGGGCTGTTTGAAAATTGATTGTAATCCTACCACTCTACTTAAGTGGGACCCATCCAATGATCTAAGGTTATACTTAGAAGGGAAAAAAAAACAGTATAAGAAAGAAGAAATTATTAAACAATGATCACTTTATATGTCTGTTTTTCCCTTCATTCCATTTCAAAAAAATTCTGTTTTTTTTTCTTGGCATCCAAACATAAGCTAATAATGGCTCTATAATGGGTCTCATACTCTCAACGCTCATTCAATGGGATCGGATCCAAGGTTGATCAGGTTAAACAGCTATGAATCAACTAATTCAATACCGATTACTTGAACCATGTATGTTATATCTTGTTCATACTTCATACAGATGACAACCGCAGTGGAAGATCCGGCACACAACTCTTATACAGAAAGCCCACCCAGGGTCACCAAATTGACAACGAAAAAAACACTGGACTGGAATGCCTTCATCTTCAGACTAACTCAATTTACTCGGATTCAGTGGCATAAATCCTACTAGTATTATTAACTCGGAAATTTTTTTCCTGTTGATAAAATCAAACCTGTAGAACCTGGGTCCATTCAACCAATGTTAAATTCCATTCCACCAATTTTTGCAGATGGACAAGGGCCATGACTATTGTTCAATCTCTATTTAAGGTCAATCCATCAAAAAGGCATAAACTACACATTCCGTTGGATCTAAATAAGCAAAGATATTCTGCCAGAGTCATTAGCTAATATGTGCAAGATGAGATTCACAGACCCAGTACAAAATACTGTTACTTCATCAGAGAAAAACTAACAAATAGACAAAGTAAAGCTGCAGACCAATTCACACTGTGGGCATTTAAGCATGGACTAGAATGGACAATACCCAGTTTTTCAACAATACATGTAAAATCAATCAAAATAAAACAACTATAACTACATTTTTTTACCCGGGGTCGGTGTTACAAGGCTAATGCAATATCAAAAAAAGGGCAAAAGAAACAATCAAGCTGCCTTGTCACCTTAATATCTTCCCACGTTTTATCATGTTGTCAGCTTCTTTTCACTGTTCTTGCTCCGAAATGGTGACAACAAAGAGAATGATCTAGAAACTGTAGCAAGGAAGGGAAAAAAGTTGTTACCCCAACCCACAATTTATTTAATTAACAAAGCAGATAATATTTTTTTTATTAAATATAAAGGAATACAGAGACATCAACCTATCAGGCATATAAAATGTAAAACTTCTCACCCTTCTGTGGAGTAGTGACTGCCTTTGGTGTTTCATCTTGAGAGATGAGATTCTTCAGCATATTGGCTAGAAATATAAAAAATTGAAGTGTCAGCTCATGGATCGCACTGATGACAGAAGATGAAACTAATACAACTTTTAGAATGTCAGTCTCATCACTCATTCAGCCTTCCAGTATGATTTGGTTAAGTTGATTTTACTGACTTCCTAAATGGATACTTTGAGTGGATGAACAGGCCAGTCTAACAAGTCAAGGTTAGTAAGGAGCCATGAATTAAAAATTAAATGAGTTAAAATAGGTCAACACACAATTCAGCTGGCAGACTTTGAACCATCTGATAGGCATCAACTAGTGGGACAATTCCATTAGCGATGATGGCTTAAATAAAATTGGGCAAAAGAACGTTCCCCTGCGTCCTGTCAAATGAGGCTGTGAAATGACCACCCCACCCCTGGTCATTTTACAGCCCCATGTGAGAGGGCGCAGGGGACGCTTCCAGATAGGGTTCATTTTCCCATTAAAATTATATGTTTTTTTATCCCACAGTAAGATTGTTCCCCTGTTCTACCCTTTGCAACAAGTTTGTTCCAATAAAACCAACCACCATAGCATAGATCAGTACAAATGCAATGAGCTTTCCTTTGACCAGGGAGAAATGAACTCAGTGATCATATGACTGCCACACCAGTTGAGTTCAGCATTCCACAAACTGATTAGGTTAATGTGCCCCCCCCCCCCCCTTCTTTTTTTAATTTAAATAGAAGCTGAGAAAAGGTAGTGTTAATATAGAATAAATTGGTTTGTTTATTGGATTAACCCAGTAAAGCTCAAATCATCTATGCTTTTTGTAACTTCCATCATCTGAGATTCACTAGCTCTTGCAACTTAGCATGGTAGAAGCTAAAGTAGTACGGCTACCTTGTTACGACTTCACTCCAGTGAAAGTGAAAATTTTGTTAATATCTTTCAGTCCTCTTAGTTGGATAAAGACAAAAGAAGTATGTATACCTTCATCAGAAGAAGCAGTTGTTGGATAATGTTCAGCCTCAGAGCCGTCTACACTCAATTGATCTGATTCCATGTTGCACTCAGCTGCAGCTGAACTGTGGTTTTTCCTCCCAAGCATCAACAGCCTTCTAAACCCTCTAGATTCCTTCTTCCGAGGCTTCTCCAAGGCTTCTGAAATTTTTTCTGAAGAATTTAGGACTGTCGAATCAGATACATGCACCTTAGTAGTCTCAGTGCTTGTTGCTCCCATTACTGAAATTGTTGCCGGAGCTTTGATGAACTCAAAATTTGTAGTACATGGATCTTCCAAAGATGAAACCCGAGCATATGGAGCCTCATATGGCTTTTCAGCAATACTGATACTTGAAGCCTTTGGTAATTCCTCGATTCCATAGTCTTTTGTCACCTGAGCACAAAAGAGTAATATGACTAGGATCAGACAACAGAGAAATTACAGGCCATACCAAATCATGGAATAAGAGTAATATCTAGAGTGGTTGGCCAACTGCCTTCACAAGGTTCAATAGGTTCGGTGAACTCACTAGGTTATATATTTTAAGAAATAAAGGTAGCTAATTTTCTTTCCATACCATAGGAATATTTTAAATATAAATGTGCCACAGGTATCACAAGTTAGGCATGTTACAAGTGCTAATCCCAAAAGCTTGAGCTGTTGGAAGTCAACACAATAATTTATATCCATTCACCCCACCCACATAAACATGGCTCTGCATGTGAACTAACACGTGACACTGATGGTACAGGGTGCATGGCACAACACCACACTCCCCTGCAAGGCTGCACTTACAATGTAACACCCCAACTCTCAAACAGAGGTGCCAAGGCGTTACCAAGCAAAACCCAAAATATATCCATAAAGGATCAAACAATATTGGCAGATAGCCCACACTAAGCCCATCAAAGCAATTAATATCAAATTTCAAATGTAACAGCGGAAGTCTTTAAACACTAATAAAAACCAACAAAGATCTTTCTCCAAAATGAATTGTCTGGAGACTGTCTAGCTAGCCTGAATGAAAATAAACAACAAAGCTCTTAAAAAATAAGTTACATGCCCTAGCCAAAAACATGGCTTAATCCACAATAAATCTAAACATTCATCTAATTACTATGGTCCTCCCACTAATTGGGGTTCTTCTTTACATCGTAACGTACACCATCATGCACTCATTCCTCAGCAGGCATTTCAATGTGTTCTTCCTCCTCTGAAATAACATAATAACCATGGGGTGAGCTTAACAAGCTCAGTGAGAAAGATACATCTACTATTAGCATAAGAAACAGTCATAACAAACATTACATAAAATGCATGAACATGAAGCAATATCACAAGTGGAACCTTTTAAAAACAGTTTACTGGTATCCTTATCATTCTTTCTATTATCTCTCTTGTCGGTTCCATATTCTAAGCTCAGCAAGTCTCCATTCATCTTTTGGCTCACCGGGTGGTCTTTTGCCTCACTATGCTTCTTGCCCCTCATACGTTACTTCACATTTTATTTATTTATTTTATTAATACCGTACTCCAGACTCAACAGATCCCCACTGACTTTTGGCTTACCATCTGTTCATGAACTTTCGCCTCACAGTGCCTCTCGTGGCTTGTCCTTCGTCCATTGATCTTACTTTCATTGCTGTTACTCTTTTCGATACCGTACTCCAGACTCAACGGATCTCCACTGACTTTTGGCTTACTATCCGTTCATGGTTTTTCGCCTTCATCTGTTGATCTTACTTTCATTACTGTTACTCTTTGCATTTATTACTCTAGACTCAACAAGTCTTCATTGTCTGTTGGCTCACCTGGTGACATTACACTTAGGACTTAAGCCCCACATATGCGTCTTGCCTTTCATACACATATCATCTTTACTTATTACTTTGCATGTCCTTTCAACGTGATCTCATATAAAACATGGCATGACATTCAATTCATTTGATCATTATGCATGTGACATGTCATGGCATTATGATATAGCATATTATACAAGCATCAACTTAGTCTACATATGGCATGCTGATATCTTATATATCATACATAGCATGTAACATGGCAATTAACACAATACAGCAGTACATTCACATGGTCATTGACAAAATCATATCATGCATTTCATCACACCATTCTATTCATATGAGTCAGCAATAAGCATACATACATTAGTAGTATAGCAATGATAAAAGCAATCACACACACACATAATAGCATACCAATAGGTGTAAATCCCTCACCTTGATCCTCTCTTGAGACTGAACCTCCAATCCGTTTGACACCAATGCAAAATCCTACATTACCATAACATGTATAATAGGTATTAGGTAGCCGTCACTCTTCTGATATGAAAATTAGGGTTCATGAGGTCTTACATGTTCTTACTTGTCTTTACAAAAGGTTATAAGTAATTCCTGACACGAAACAACCTGATACAGCTTTTCTGGGTCTACGGTTAACTCTACAGGTCAACCGCTAAGATCAACCGGCAGATCAAAACAGCATTCTTTTGTGGCTACAGGTTGACGCGACAGGTTGATACAGTAACCGTACCAGTCAACCGCTAGACCAAAAAAACAGGATTTAAAACACGAACTTGATTTCTGGTTTTGGACTTCTTAGGTGGGAAGTTTCCTCCTCCACCCTTCTTCTACCTCTGGAATGACCTCTAATCAATATGTCTAAGGTCCAGGTGCCATTCTATGGCCTAGGTTGGTCTCCTCCATTAATCTCTCCTTCTCTTTCTAGACCTAACCAAAATTCCCTCTCTTACCTTGTCTATCAATTAATGGCTTCATGAATGTCTGAAACCTCACTCAATGGAGAAGGGGATCTCCCTAGAATATCAGAAACAAGAAATAAAATAAAAGGAGAGGCTAAAACCTTATCTTAGGTTCAAAATCCAATCTTGCCAATGGTTCTCCAAGCTATTGGCCTCTAATGGTGTTTCTTCTTCCAAACTCTGCTCCAAAACTGTTGTTCAACTCTCTAACTCTCCAGATCCAAATTTTGGGTTCTAATTCTCTTCTCTCTTTTGTACGGTGCCTCACTCTTTTCTCTCTTCTTTTGGAAGGATACACTTCCTATTATGATTGAAGACTATAAGGAAAATCAATGGAGGAGAGAGTCCTTCATGATTTTGGTAACTTGGGCAAGGGGTCTGATGGCAAAGAGGATTCAAAGCAAGTCAAATTAACTGCTACAGGATCTTAATTCAGTCCAATACAAAATTCTGCAGAGAAAAATAATAGGAATAATTATTTATCTTGAAATCTATCCGTCAGAAACTGATGAAACTTGGGTTGAATGGTCATTATAACAATTATGAACAACCCTCCAAAGTTGAAGAAGATCGGAACAAAGTTGAAGAAGTTATGTGGCCCACAAGTAGGCTGGACCTGGTAGCGCCTGGCTCTGGACAGCTCCACTGTAATTGTGTGATTTGATTTTAATTCAGCCAAAGAAATTGATGAGGCTTCTAGAAACAGTGTCGCCAACCAAGGGATAGCAGATCTAGATCAAAGAAAACACAGAAATTGCAAGGAAAAGAAGAACAAGAGGTTGAGTTTCACAACCAAGTGAGGCTCAACCAGAAATTAATTGATTCTCAATTTTTCTGGAAAAGCTCTATTACAGCTGGCCTGCTTTCTCTTTATTTATAGCTTTGAAACATGAAATAACTAAACTTGGAAAAGCTAAACCTCCTTTATAACTTGGGAAGTTTCTAAAATATAGAAATAGGAAAGTCTCTAAAAACTGGAATTAGGAAACTAGATTTTAGGCAAGTCTTAGTCTCCAAGCAACTAAGACTTCTAAACTAACTAGCCTAATTTTAAGTAAACTAAAAATTAGGAAACTAATCAGAAGAGTCCTAACTACTGTTGTTGGTACTGTTCACGTGAACCTTGCAAATTGGAAAGATACTTATCTCTCCTCTTTCCTATCTTCTCTTAATTCCTTAATCTCTCACATCCTCTTTCCTATCTTATTCCCCTTCCCACGAATTGGCTTCATACTTTAAGTAGGTTGCATCCAATATGCCACATGATAAGCTCCTGCGAAGTGGCTAATAAAACACCAAATATATAATAAAGGTCCATTATGGGATTTGAACACAAGAGCTCCCACTCAAACCCGCACTTAATTAAACCACTAGGCTAATGGGCCAACACCTATTATTAAGCCAAAAACTAAATAATATAAGTGCTAATTCATTTAAAATATTTATCAATGCATACAAAATCAACAAGTCATTAAAGTATTTACTAGAATATACAAGGTAACATTGGATAGGAGAAAGTGAATGATCAACTCTTTTGAGAAGGAAAGGAAGTACAAAAAATGTTGAACTATGTATGATGCAAACCTAAAGGTAAGCAAGCCAAGATCGAAGACTGGTAGAGAATATTATCCGGTGTAAAATAAAATACATGCGATGGTATTGATGATGGTTGAAGATATGAAGATAAAAATAGATAGAAGGCAGTGTAGAGTCCCACTAGTTGCCCAGCCATAGGAGTCTTGCCTAGACACACTTGTTTCTCACAAGCATACTTGATTCTCACAAGTAAATCTTAAAGATAAGATTTTCACAAAGTTTTGGATGTTGTAACAGCAACCCATAATTCCAATATATAGAGAAATAGAAGGCTTAACAACCCCTTGGATACATCAACTTGAATTAAATGGACTGTTGAAATTCTAAGACTAAATGGAATTTCCAACACCTCAAAAACTAAAACCCATATATTGATAACAAACCCTAGACCTAGGAAACAAAAACAAGACATAGAAAACAATTCCAAGACATTGAAAACTATTCCCAAGACATGATGAACTACCAACAAAACATTGAAAATGAAAACATTAATGCTGCCTTGAACATGAAAGGACTAAAAAAAGACTTAGTCAAAAAGAGTTGCCTAGAATCACTCCACTAATGACTCCTACACTTTAATAATGACTCTTAGGCTTCAGTAATGACTCTTAAACTTTTAAATTCGTATGGACCACTTATCACCCATATTTGGGCTTTCAAAATAGACCCAATACAAAAGAAAACATAACAAATCTTAGCCCATAACCCATATAATCCAACATGAATACTTGTTCTGAAATATATCTACATCAATGTATTTCTTGATCATGGATGGCACTCTGTACCAAAAAGGGATTGGTTATGAATTTTCAAATTAGCACACATTCTAAGGTGCGGGGTATTACATACAAGGAATCATACACCCGACCTCCAGGTTTGACACCATGTTACAACTGTTTATCCCAAAAGCTCGAGCTGTTAGAAAGGGCACACAACAATGTATTATCAACAAGGTGATTGTTATTGAGCAAAGAGATATGGAAAATATAAGTAGATATTGAGACAATCATATAAATAAAGTAAGGATTAAAGAAATTTGGCTGCATGTTTCTCAAGCTTACCTCAGGAAAATCTGGCTTCTCGTCTAAGTGACAGTCACTAGCATCTCTATTAAGTGGTGAAACTGAGGCATGGATGGCAGCATACTCTGAAACTACCTGTGTCTTTGCTCCTGTTTTATCTTTATCAGATGGTCCCTTTGTCATTTCCATCCTCCCTTCAGATGAATGTGCAACAGGAATGGGGGGTACCTCAGGTTCAAGCATCACAACAGTCTTCTCAATAACAGGGTTTTCATCTCCAATGCTTCTATGCACAGTTTTATCATTGCTCAGTTTGGTGTCTTCTGAAGATACAGAAGACCTGTTTACATTAGCCTTTTGGGTTACTTTTGCAGCTGATTTATTCTGGCCTATGTCTGAAGGCCCTTTTGAAGTTCTAATCTTGAGTTCCGGAAGAGTTGCAGCCTTAGTTCTGTCAAGGGTCATAATTGCAGAGATCTTCTTGATCTCGGGTTCATTAGATAATTTTGGTTTTGATACTGGCTCAGCACTTCGCAACTTTACTGCAGAAATGTGATTACTGTTGCTTGTTTTATGGTCTGATAATCTCCTTGTTCTCATTGTAGTTGCCTTTGATTCAGGGGTGCTGCCATCAATCTCTTTTTTCTGCACAGGTAATGACGACAGTGACTGGCTTAACCCATTTCTCCCTAGAGGACCACTACTTGATCTGCTAATTTTAGTGGTTTTCTGAGAATCACTGGAACCGACAGAAGCAGTTCTGATAGGCAATCTTTGTAGAGGTGATACTGGTGCAGGGTCTGAGTCACTGAACTTTGATTTCTGAGCACTTGGGGAGAGCTTCATTGGCAACCGTGATCTGGACTGCTGAGAGGACAATGGTGATGAAGCAGGGCCAGAACTTCCTCGTGCTGCAATTCTCTTTTGCCTCTCTCTCTTCAAAGCTTCTAACCTCTGTGCCTCTTCCTCTTCCTGAAATTTCACAAAAGACACACCATAGGTAGTGAAACAAAACTAGCTGGAAAAGGCTGTAAACAGGATGATAGCCACTTATTTGGGTAAATATGCAATTGGAAATGGTAGAATATGTCCTGGACAACAGTCACTTTCTTTGGCATTGGTTGAAATGAACAAGAAGGAAAATACCTTCTCTTTCTTCACTTTCTGAAGGTCAGCTTTGAAGGCCCTTAGCCTATCAGCACGTGCTTGTGCTTCAGTCAAAGGACTCAATTTTGATGGCTTCCCTTTCCTCATTGCCGGGTCAATCTTCCTCTTCTCCAAACCATCTCGTATAACTTTGGACTTTTTATCCTTGTCTGGCTTCTTTGAACCAACTTTAGTTACATTCTCTTCCTTGTTTCTGTTTGTTACTTTAACTTCATTATGCAACTGCATTTCATAGTCCATTGCAGGGTCATAACCAATAGTTTCCTTCTCTGTCCCACGCTCTGGCATCAAACTCAAATCATCTGGCTCATAGCTGAGTTGGTGCCTAATCCTACCAGATGAGTCTTCTGTCTTCTGCAGTGCAGACAGTTGCTCAGAACCAATATCCATTGCTATTCTGTTATCAGTTCCAACCTGATCAACTGAGTTTGCCCTGAGAGGAATTATAAAGGATTCATCAGTTACATTATGTGATGAGTTCCTGTCTGAGTTGTTTGCCGCATGCCCAAATCCATTTCCAGACAGTGGATCTGAGAGAAAGTTTGTAACACCTGAATGATTTTCTCGCCCATATATCATGAAATCATCTTCAGAAATCCTTCTATGTACTCGCCTTCCACCTTCTATCTCTGTCAATTGTACATCCACTTGACCTTCTCTAGATCCTCCACCAGGTAACTCTCCTTTAGAGAGTACCAACTCCTCATTTTCTAACTTCAACATGCGGGTCAGCTTGGCACTGACTGTATCAAATTCAAACGACCTCCCTTCTTGAACTTCTCCTGAATCTTGCCCATGAGGAATTATAGGATCACCATCTGTATTTTTCCTTCTCCTAACTTTTGACTCCTTTTCCATTGCAAACATGCCTTCATTGACGCCACGTGAATTTTCATTATCATCTCTCAGTAAACAGTTCTGAAATGCTTGCCAGTGTCCACCATCTGCCCCCTGTCCATACACTATCCCATCCTTATCATATGAATCCCAAGTATCATTAGAATTTGTGTGGCTTCCTTTACTTTTTGAAGTTCTTGTATTATTGTTATGCTTCACATCTGGAGCATCAACATGTAAATCCTCAGGTTCCTCATCAGTTTCAGGATCAGAAGATGAATGCGATTCACTTCCCGAAGAATTCTGCCTGTTTGATGTAACATAATTAATGTTCCGAATGACAACCATGCCCGACTTTCTTTTATCTGATCGACCAGCCTTTCTACGTGGTTCTCGAAATCGAGAACCTTCCTTCTCCAACTCTGAGCCATCTGGTGATTTTTTGTTGTAGGCACCCATCTCCCTCTCTGATTCAGTATTGCTATCTTTACTGTCCATGGAATGCCTTTTCTGTCCCATCCTTCTTGTATCATTGAATCTAGAATCCTCCACTGGAGGGGGATAGGGTGGCGGGAAAAATGGGCCATTTCCTGGATAACTCGGATAGTAAGGCATGGCTTGCATGTGATATCCTTGAAAGACTGGTGGAGCACCAGGTGGAGAATGAATAGGCCACTGGGGGAACATAGGATGCTGGAATTGTCCTTGAAAATATTCATGGTGGCCCAATGGCAATTGTGGATCCATGAGAGGTTTTTTATCTGTGCTCGATGAAACAGTGAAGTAGTTTTTAAAATTCAATTGAGTAAAAAAGAAGGTAATAATGATTAATGAGAATGAATATGAATATACACAATAAAAGGACCCTCAGGCCCCTCTGCAAAGCTGGTTACGGAACTACTGCATTAGGACTGTTGAAGATTGGACCTGTGTACCATGGGGGTACATAGTTTTATGTGTTGGTGACATTTAATATGGTGAAGTTTAGAGTTTAGCCTTTAGAGGTCAGTATTAGGTATGGTGATGCTTAATAGATATGATCTTAAATTACTTTAGTTTCTTTTATTTAAGGCGGCTACATAGTGTAGTCAACTAGATTTCCCTTCTATTATTTATCATATAAATACAAACCACGGGGGGTGAGACATACAATCGTTCTCCTTTCTATCCTTCTTCTTCTTTTCTCCATCTTTCCTTCTTCTTTCTTTCTCCCTTATTTTGTCCCAAGGAGCAACTTATACTTTCCTTCTTAAACAGAACAAGTTTCCTTATATATATTCAAGAAATATAATTGGTAGAAATTTGGGAGTATTTTTTGGTATGTCTCTTTCTCTCAAAAAATCTGATTCTTCTTTCTGATCTATCCTCAGTTCCTTCGAGGCATGCAGAGGATTCTGCAAATGGGGTTTCATGGTCACCTAGCCAGCACAATAAATCATAATCCCATATGGTTTATGGTTTTGGCATGGTAATCTCTGCAGACTGGTACACACTGTAGACTTGGGATTTACTTCTTCGATATTGGTCCCTAATTAATTTGGCAAAATTCATCCTAATTTTCTATCCATGATGCATTGGAAAGAAATACTCATAATTACTTAACCCCCCCCCCCAAAAAAAAAAAAAATAAATAAATAAATAAATACTCATAATAAACTTAACCAACCTCTATTTGGATGTGAACTCATATCTGAATCAGCACCATTTGCTTTCCCATTGCTCTCCAAGCCCAACTCACCATGGGATTCAGGCCATGCTTCACCAAATTCTTTTTGTTTCTTTATCTCACTGGGAAACAAAATGCCAGAAGCATTCATGGATGACAGGTCTGATCGGCTAGACATTGCTTCAGCTGCATCAATTTCAAGCCATTGACCACTTTCCTGCTTCCCCTTCCATAACTCCATAAAACTTATGCATGCTTCCCTATGACAAGGAGAAATTGAATTAGTCAGAGATAAAGTTCAAACCAAAATATAGTAACTAGTTGTCGATCAGAAAACTGGATGCATTCAGACATCTGCAAAACTTTCTAAAGAAATGATCAGTATCAGGGAATACTGCTCACATCAAACGTGTCGCCCCAAAGCACTCTGCAAATGATATCAAAGGTGCCATGTGGTCAATGTCAAAACCTGCAGCCACAGCACGTGCAAAAGCCATGCCTTGTTCTTTCTGCAGCACAGTTTTGCGAGTCTCCAGTACTTTCAGGAGCTTGACTCTGACAAGAGTAACATAAATCAAATCAGATGGTCCCCCAAGGAATGTGGATGGCATCCACAGTAGATGAAAATTATCTTCTTAAGGCCTAATATAAATATCACAGAAGACAACAACCATAATTGTCAAAGCATCACCTAGGCAGTTCTTGAACACTTAGGTGACCAGTTGCCATATTGTTCAAGGTGCCTAAACAGAAAATGGGGGAAAAGAAGGGAAAACTGAGGAAAAAGGGGAAATCAGGAATGAAAAGAGGGTACAAGGGAAGAAAAAACAAAGGGAGAATGGAAAAAATAATAAGAAAAACGGGGAGAAGAAGCAGTAGCAGCTGCCACTACTGCAGGAAAGGTTGCAGCAGTAGCCAATGCCAACACCGCCATCAAGAAGAAAAAGAAGACCCTCACATATTTATGAGTAAAAGGAAAGAATTCATTATTTTACATAAATGTCCCCCTGTAAAATTAAAACTAATAGAACATAAGTTTATTGCTTTAAACAAAGACACCCATCTTTATAAAACACGACTTGACTGCCAAGGTGACAAAGTGCCTGGCCAATGCACCTTGCTGCCATGACAACTATGATAACTACAAATATACTGTAAACAGTACCATATACAAATCAGTTTAGTTATTTATTTTTGGAAAATATATTTCGAGTCTGGCAAGACTAAATTTTCTCTAATCCAGCACTAATATTTGCTACATGGAAGTGGATAGAGCTGCAATTTTGTGGACATTTAAACCCAAAGACCTCTGCTCAGTCAAGTTTCAGGCAAAACAGAGTTGGCCAAGTGAGGAAATGAAGCTCTGAAAATCCAGCGAACAAATGAAGCTTTTCTAAAAAGCAATGGACATATAAAAATGCAAGAAAATATGTCAATACATGGGAGGCGTATGATTGAATTTTGAGTCTGAAATTTGGCATATGTCCAGTCTAGACCACTTACTAGATAAACAAAGTTAAAATTACTACAGCAACCTTCCACGTGCCAAAACTTAATGCTGGATTACAGAAAATCTGATCTTGTCAGAATAGAAATCATTTTCCTTTAAATTTATGCATATACACAAATATTGACCATATTACTTAAAAGTGCATTACTGTATCATACCATTATTTTATATATGTAACAGATGCTTTTTAAATTAGACAAGTGCAATTGTGGGGTTGGGGGGGGTGAAACATGGATTCAAGACAAAAACAAAGAAACATTTGTGCAATAATGCTTTTCAAAATAATAATAATCTCATATAGGGATAAAGTGTACAAATGTGTACCCATGTAAGTTGATTGACATTACAACAATATGAACATTCAGCAAATACTTCAAAGAAGAAATTAGATAAGACTGATAAGTTGACATTGTTTGAATAAAAAAGTTGGCACAAAGAAACCGAGCGCAAAAGAAGACCAGCAACAGCACAGCAATTTTTTTTGGGTAAATAAATTTATTAACAGAATCCAAAAGCAGGGAAAGACTTTAGTTATTAATAGATCCCAAAGACATACAGTAAAGGGGGAGGGGAACAAAAAGAATGCAGTTACATAGCCCAGAAACATTAGTCATTGGATCATTTCCACTCAAATATAGGCATTGCCCATGGCCTATATTAATGACAGAAAACCACAACTATCTATGGTTCAGCACATTAGAGAAGCTGGAGAATTAAAAAGTTCCATTGAGTTAAATTGCAAGCACCACATAAGACCTCCCCTATTAATCAGTTTGGATTTACAATATTGTTATTCACCATAGGGCCAGAATATACTTTGAATTTTCCTCCTGCGTGGTGGATCCATTTGAATCAGGTGGCTGCGTCCCAGGCTGCCATAGCACACAGAAAACCAACTTCAGTAAATCTACTAAGAATTCCACTGTCTCAAGAGGCATAAGGTATGCAAAATACCTGATAAAGGACTATCGCCTTTGCCGCATCAGCATCAGATACAGGCTTGCTACCTGTCCAAAGGCACACGTTTGAAAAGAATGATAATGAAAATGAACTCTCCAATATAATTCTTCGATATCAGCTTTCCCAGAAAAAAAAGGTGAACAAAACCCAAAGAAAACTCAAAATTGAAGGTCATTTTTTATGAACTACATAAAGTTGAAATGGATAGTAGTAAAACAAATATGAAAAATTGGGGAGAAAAAGAACAAGAAAATTTCAGTGAATGATCACAGACGTAGACAGCTGAAGATTGTCAATCCAGAAACAAAAAGAATACCTCCAATGCTTTCCACAGATCTGGTTTGATAATCTTCTACCTGCAGCGAAGGGAAAAGCTGAAATTGACAATTTCTAAAGCACTTACACAGGTAGATTATGCAATAATGAAACATATTTTTACTTACAGTGCTCAATCCTAGATTCTCATTACTCTGAATGGCAATCGCCTCCTCAATTTGTAAGATCTCTGATTCTATTGTCTTCACCCGTTCCAAGACTTCCGGAGTGCTCACAAACCGGACAAACCTGAGAGACAACATATATTTGTCCATATGTCATGCTCAACTTAGAAGAATCAGCAAATAATTCCTTTCCTGAACAAGTGAAACTGAATGGCAACCTCACCAGTTGCAACCGAGAGTACCCATCTAACAGAACAGCGGGCTCAACATTGAATCAATAAAAACATACAAGAAACATATAGGATATCAATCAGTTAACTGCCTCTGTACAGCACTAAACCAATCCATAACGTTGTTATATTTGTTGAATTTCCTGTGGGATCTAATACAAGTATTGGAATGTAGGGACGAGTTATCAGTTAGGCGCCTGTTTTGAAGCTTTCACCTCCCTCTAAACTTTTTGGCATTTCGAAACAAGGATAAATGATTGCAAAGAAAGTAGATATTTGCATTCACAATACAGTAATCTGCATCTTCAATAGATTGTTCAAGACAATTACTCATACATGAGAGATCCAATTTTTTTTTTTTTTTTTTAACAACTAAACCAAAAAAGGAGTCCTTATAATTAGATTCCCCATAATGGAACAAAATGAGTATAAATGGTAAAGAAACTAGCTAGTCCGATGACATGGAAAGGCCAGAAGTGACTCGATAAGATAGATTCGCCAACCTCACCAAATCAAGAAACTCCATTTGTATCTAAATAGTGTTTCATCTAAAGGGTAAAAAGTTGACAAGCAGGACAAAGCTTTACCTTGTTTGCGTTTTCAAAGATTATAATATTCATACTGGGAACTTATTTGATTTCTGCAGTTCATCAGATAGTGCCAGTCTCCCAGAATGAAAGCTTTAAAAATAAAAGGAGCAGTCAAGAAAGTGAGCGGGACCCTGGAAAGTAACGGTTATTAATCGAAGGATTTTAGAGATACTCCACAAACACATTTTTTATTTTTACATTAAGCATTGTAAATGGTATAGATTCCGGCAATACTAGGGGATTCTTATCGTTCGCCATACTTTTTTTGAGCATTCTCTCATCCTATAGAAAGTTTAAAACATCACCATGAAAGAGCCAATTAATATTGCTCATGCCAGATACTCTTACAAGTTAAGTTCAGTATTGTAATCTTTCTAAGAAACATTCATGTCAAATCAACTCAACTAAAACCATGCTCAAATAACCGAAACTAACGGATCCCTTCACCCCCAAGAAAATGCCTGCTTAATTTCACATAAATTTCTTCTCTGCGATCTGTATTCAGAGAAAACTACAGACAAAATGCAACAACTGGATTGATCGTTAATCCCTAAAATTCTATTTTAACTCGGATGAATTTTCCAGAAACGTGGCCAAGCATTCAGGTACTAGTCCTCAGTCATATTAATTTACTGGTCCAATTGTTAAATTCCAAATATGAGTTACTAAACCATGTTAAATTCGAAATATGAGTTACTGAACCATGTAAAAAGTAAATAAATCACATTGTTGATGAAATGTCATCTGACTCACCTCTCTACAGTGCCTTTTGTGAACCATGTTGCATCACTTCCACAATTTGGTTCAAGCGAAATTGAATAACCTCCCTTAGCCATCTGTTCTTGGGCTGCCTTCAAGTGAGCAAGAAATGGGTTCAGCAACCCTGAGACAATTTTCTCCGTCTTTCCATTGGCAATGATAACCAAATCGCACCTGATAAAAGGCAACAGCAGTCTTCCATTATAATATAGAACTGACCCAACTGGATAAAATAAGCATAGCGTGATGAAATTGACATTGCTGAAAATGACATAAAAGTACATCCTGTGAAATTGGGAACTTCAAAATTGCAGAAAACAAGGCCAAGTTCTTCATACTTAAATGCATTATATACAAAAGAAAGAAGCTTAAGATATTAAAAAGAAAAATAAATAAATAAGAGTGCAACCAGATTTTTATATTATAAAATATCTGAAGCCAAACACCAACTGATACAATCTGATAATGAATCTTTTAAAGTCAATTAAGTACAAGGGGAATGAGAAATTTCCACCACAACTAAAAATTCAAAATGATGCAACAAACTCCCGCTATTGAACAAGTTGGTGTGAATATTAACCTAATGAAAATGGAAAATCTCTTCCCTAGTTTTGTGCTGTACTCTATCATTTATTGGACTTCTAATTAGTTTTCATCCAAAAGTTTTTTTTTTTTCCTTTTGCAAAATGGATAAGTCCATCAGAACAGGTACATTGCAAAAACATTGTTACTAGCAAAACCAAGAACATTTTTGAATTGTACTTGAAAGTGAAGATATCCGTAGTCACCCGAAGTTCAACTGTCAAATGCAAAGCTCATCAAACATATAAAATCATGTTCTACATATGGTTAAATTCAAAATTCGTTTAGCAATTTCAACAGTTTATGATATTCTATTTACTGTTACATTTTCCTAAGCATATCAGAACAGAACTGTGACTTGAAGGGGGTAAAACACCACACACACACACACACACAAAGTAAACATTCAGGACATTACATAGGATCCAGTAGGACTGAACAAAAAAAAAATAACATAAAGAAATATGTAAACAAATAAATAGAACTAAAAGTGACACTATACTTGGTATGCATTCAGGTTACAAAACTTCATAACGCATAAAAATAAGAAAATCAAAACAGGGACAAGCAAGCATTTTCCGATCAAAAAAAAAAAAACACGCACACAGCTTTTAGACCCTAAACATCCCCTGATTCCTCCAATGAGTGGTTAACTAGCTCAAACAAATCAAGAGAAACCGAAACAATCGCTGATCGAAAGAAATTTACCTGGTTCGAGTAGGAGTGAGGTGAAACACTACAGAATCAAGCCGAGTTGTAGACTTCATCGTGCCCAAACACTATTGACGCAGCTTGGAGTGTCTAAAAACCCACTAGAATTTATTTACAGAGAAATACAACAAACACAAATGGAGATCCAAAACAACATCAATATACAATCAAAAAAAAAAAAAAAAAAAAAGATAACAAAAAAGGAAGAACTTTAGTCTTCTTGTTTCTTCAACTCCGGAAAAAAAAAAAGATCCAAAACTGTAAAATTCGCTTTCCCGGAAGCAAGTCCGAAAGAGTGGCCTTTTCCTCCAGTCAGGAAAAGTGAGTAGCAGAACTCAACAGAACACTTCAAATAGCAGTGAAGCTTCCTTTAATGGCCAAATTAATTTAATAAAAAATAAAAATATGACAGAAAGATAGAGAGAGACAGAAAAGGGTTACCTTGGATTCCGATTTACAACCAGAAACCTTGAAAATGGCGGAAAAGACAGTGATGAAGGGTATTTTGGTCAATTGAAAATTCAATCACGGGGTAAAGGCCGGAAATGGACAAGACGAATCTTGATATATTTTGAGATTACCCCTAATTTTCAACAGAATTGCCATGAGAGAGAAGAGAGAGAGAAGAGAGAGAGAAGAGGTAGTTGAGATATAAAAATATAAAATTTAAAAAAAAAAAAATCTGAATTAATAGTTACAGTGTCAGTATGTCACGAAGAATGTGTTTTAGGAGTAAAATACGCTAACGGCTTCTAATTTAAGGGTCTGTTTGCTTAGCTGTCACCACCCATAATCATTTTTATGGATATCACATTATGGTATTTTACTTATGAGGAATGGTTTTTTTGAAATCCAAGCTCTGGAGACCAGAGAGGGGTAAGGAGAGAACTTCATATACAGGGGGGGTTTTAAGGTTTTGTGTTTTTTTTTTTTTTTTTTCATTAACGATGGATGACTCTAGACTATGAAGTCACTTAACTGGTTGACAGACGAGTTACAAGAAAATTCTTTTCTATGTAATTTTTTTTACTCTTTCAATACATTTGTTTGGATTCCAAGTTAAATCAAACATAATAAATTCCTGTTTTACCAGAAGTTTTTTCTTTCTATCATTTTTTATGAAAATAAACAGAACTTTAAGGAAAAAAAACAAGGGAATATCTATTCATTAAATTGCAATGAGAGAGATATAATGATATTCTATATAAGAAATTAGTTAGGTTCCATTATTAAAAGCATATATGTGCCTAGGAAAAAAAAGGTCACTAGCCTAATAAATTATGTTTTATTTCACCAAAAAAATAATAATAATAAATTATGTTTTTCTCTTTTAATCATCTAAAGTCCAACCTTTTTCTCCAAGTTTCATTCTTTTTCAATCTTTTTTTTTTCTATATAAGCAATCTTATTGATGAAAATGTCGTTGTCCTTACAATGAACACTTAGCCAAATGTATCTTTAACTTTAAATGGTAAATAAATAAATTATAAAAAAAAAGAATGGAAATAACAGATCATCATGATTCCAAAATAATACAAAAAAAAAATTATCTACATTGAATCTCTTTGGGGGTAATCAAGCATTTGGGTGAGTTACTTATTTCATTTATAATATTTAATTATCACCACCTTATAAAAAAATAAATAAATATAAACTTTCCAAAATAGTAGTTGTAATTATTTAGAATATATGTGGAGTATGAAATGCAATGGAATATGAAAAATATCAATGATAGCAAGATGGTCTATATTAACCTTATTTAATGGAATAGATATTGATTCGAATATGATAGGATTCAGAATTCTTAAACGGATACGATTGTAGATCGAATTCAAATTTTTTACTATCTCTTTACATTTCTGAAGTGTATAACCTAGACTTTATCCTGACTGAATACATATAACGTTATATGGTATATGGATGTAAATTAGATTTGGATTTTGTATTATCCATTTACACTGATGGGAAGTCTTCTATTCCCATGGTCCAAATAGTGCATAGATAAAATGAAATTTTTCATGGAAAGAGATTCTCCAACCCTCACCTCTCACCCCTCCTAAGTTCACCAAAGTCTAAATATAAAAAAGGTGTTCATAATAATGGACTTTGATTTCCTATAGTCGTGTAGTTCGTACAACTTCATCTGGTTCATTCAAAGTGTATTTACATATGCACTAATGCAATCCTATGATCCAGAAAGGATAGCAGGGGCTGCATGGTCGTAGAGGATTCAAACCCTGTAATGATTTGGATCAGTTATTTTTATCCCAAAAAATAAAAAAATTGGTTAAGTTAATTTTATAAAAAAAAATATGATAATTTGGATAGTTATGGAGTCTATTTCATTACAATTCAAAATATATTTTGTTTAGTTTACTTGAAAAATAAGAGAAATTTTAGTTTTGAATTATAAATTGACCTATGAAAATGATTGAAATACCCTTTTTTTTTTGTTCTCTAACGTTTATCTTTCAGTCTAATTGGGATTCTTGAATTATGGTGTCGGTATTTTTACAATCTTTACTTCTCTGTTATATTACTCAATATACGTTCACGAATAATATTATTAATTAATCGACTCACCCCTCCCAAATTCTTCAAAGTCTAAATATGTGAAAGGGTACTCATAATAATTTGGATCAATTATTTTTCCAATTAATTTTTTTTTTGATAAGTTATGTAGTCTATATCATTACAATTCAATATGTTTTGATCAGGTTAGTTGACAAATAAGATCACTTCAAGTTTTGAATTAAATATTGATCTATAAAATGACTAAAGTACCCTTTTGTAGTTCTTTAACATTTACATAATTATGGATTTTCAATATTAAAATGAGACCCTTGGATACTCTTAGATTTTCTATTTTATCTGTCTTGTAATTTTTTTGAAAATGAAAAATATGTCAAAGGAAAATCCATCCATAATAATAATATATTTTGTCGGTGAGGAGCTTGGACCCACTTGATGTACCCACCGACCTCATCTTTAAGATTGGATGATTAAGATGGTTCCAAAAATACATAAGTGGGTCCCACACTTGTTAAATGGAACAAATGGGACCCATCAAACAAATTTGCCTACAATTTTGGTTATCTTCTGCTGTATTGATTGAGTGGGTTGGTTGGGATGCCAACCCCAAAAAAATTATACTTTAATATGAAAAGAATGTGAGATAAAAGCAGTAGCAACATTTAAGGTTAGATCTAACTCTGCCTACACCCAATAATGTAAATGTGGGCCATGCTCATATATCTCACCATCCAATGATTTTTGGCCATCTTAGCATGCAAGTTAGCAAGATAATAAACCATTGGAGGACCTCGAAGAAGATCCTGACTGTCCAATTATTCTAATCATGGAAGCAATTTTTTTTCCTTTATACCCAAAAAAATAAACAAATAAAGAAAATGATATTATATAAGGGAGAGAGATTATTATTTGACCGCGTGGCCTCTGCACCAGCACCAGCATGGGATCAATGAGAGCACATGGGGAATTCAATAGAGGGGATTTTTCTTTTCACGGTAGCAGGGGGTAGCAGGGCGGGGTCATTTCTCCCCTTCCTTTGTCTGGGCGTAGATTCCATGCAACCTACCGGACTTCTTTTTCCCGAAATAAAAATGTTTTGTAAACCGCTGGCTTGAGGAAACTTACCAAGAGGGAAAATTCAATGCATGAGAGTTGATATCAGTGGGAATCACAACATTAGGGATGAGAGAGAAAATGTCATCGTAGGAGAAAACAAGAAAAATAATCATAAGCTATTTTCAGAATTTTTTTCTTATATAAATTCAAGCGAAAATGATCCCACATAGGAGGTGTGATAATCTCTCTCGCACTTTCTCTTCTCCTGAATATTCTCTCTCCTCTATTACAATATATAGTTTCTTTACATACGAACCGAACGATGTCACCTCCCGTCTTGATTTATATTAAAAGAAAAAATATTTTTGATTCTCTAAACTATCATTTACACTTTTTTTTAGATTATTTTTTAAGGGGAGGGGCGTTTAATCCTACACAAGACATGTGAAGTTGAAGATAGTGAAGCTACAAGGAACAGTTCCATTTAGTGGGTGGGAACAAAGAATTTGCTTGATACGTGCCTTAACTTAAGTTATTTTAAAAATCAGAATTGGTTTCTTATTCTTCTCCCCCCTCATTAAATTACTGTAATTTGGTTGGTAGGCCCAATGCTCCTTCAATCCATCATAAAATATAAGGAAATTTATTCACACTCCCTTGACAATTGATTTACTACACAGAATCTCTATTTAATTGACTGTCAAAGGGTGTCGGAATAAATTTCCCTAAAATATATCTTATATTCCCAAATTAAGACAAAGCAACCCATTTGTATTTGTTAATGGAACAATTTGGGTTTTTTGTTAAAAAAAAAAATTGTTTTTCTTATAAGAACAAAAAATTTTCTCTCCGGAACCTTTTTCTTGTTTCTTTTCTTTATTCATTACATTTTTCATGCATGTGATGTGGGACCCACCTCTAAAGTGTGGGACTCATACCCCAGTGACGGCTCCCAAAATGTGAAGTGATTATCCATCCATCAAATGGGTAAGAGCCATCGGATTGTTTCACTTCAACAAAAAAAAAAAAAAAAAAGAACCTTTTAATATGCCACACAAATAACTAGCTACAACCAATTTGTTAATATCATGAAATTTTATATTGAAGATCATTTAATTACAATTAGACCCAATAAATCAGGAATTATTAATAACCAGCTTTCTTTCTGTTCCCAGCCTATTTTAATATTAATTTCCTAATCAGAATTTTAAAATTCAATAATCTGGTGGAGATATTACTTTAATTTAATCAACATGATTAAATGACCTTATATATCTTCAATGATTTTTGTTATTCATAATGATACTTAAAAGAATCCCTTAACTTTGGGGTAACAATCCTCCCCCCCCCCACTATTCCTTCTCTCTACTGATCTCCCCCCACTATTCCTTCTCTTTTTTGAGATTATAAAAAAGCAAATATATATATATATATATATATATATATTTTTTTGCCTTCTTAAAATAAAGAAGCATTTGTTCTTATGGTTCTATTTGTTTAATTGTAAAATTTTTTGTGAAACTGATATTTTATATAGAAAATTCCTCAATATAATTTTTTTTTGTTAAAATTTTTCATTGTCTTTTCTCATTTTACATGAAAACAAACGAAGCATATAAAAATAGCAAGGCTATATAATACACTAACTAACAAGTGCTCATATGTAGTCTACCAACCAAGATATAAAAATAAAAATAAAAAAAGAAAAAAAAGAGGAAAAAAGTAAGAATCTATGATTCTTTCTTTGGACCTATATAGGGAAAAAAATTTGTTTTTTAAGTACTCAAATGGTCTCCACCCTTATCCCTTCAGAGTTCACAAGATCTGAAAATAATAGGACCATTCATTCTTATGGAGAAGAATCCAAACAAAACTCATGATAGTGACATCATAACACTCACACTACCAAATTAATAATAAAAAAGAATATATGATAGAAAGAACCACCATACAAAACCATACAAGAATATATGCTAGAAGATGCTGACACTTTCAGTAGGTACAGACAGTTGAAGGTTGATATAAACATATAAAGAGAAGGGGGGAAAAGGAGACAATTAAAGGTCATACTAGTCTATCAAATCCACTTGTATGGATTGTGACTTCCTGTTTGGTGGGTGGGAAAACCCATCTGGACATTCTGTGAATTTATTTTTCCACACCTTTGATTCTTTTACAATGTTTACATAAGGAGCATGGTTAACAAGTACAAAGAAAAGTTGAATCTAGTCATTTGGATTTATGGGCTGATTCTGAAGAGTCATTAAAAGTCCATAGGATCCGAAGGGTCTAAGCTTTATGGGTATTTCGGTAAATGTACCTATATAGATTTCGCTCTAAATTTATAGTGGTCGCATTCTCTGTAATAAGACGAGAGGCTATTCTCCATTGATAGTGAAGCAGTTTTGATGTAACTGTGAATGAAGGTAGGAAATCTTGTCTAACAACATTCATCTTCGCCTTGTGTGATTGTTTTTTTCTATTTCGTTTTACTTTACTATATCATGATTAGGGTTTGATTTCTTCACCTGTGGTAGTTCTTACATACTCATAAGGGCATTTTTATCATCAGATTTGATTCTCAAGCATGCATGGAGCATGCTGATTTAGTGCCTCTGAGATTTCTTCTTTAGTAAAGACCGAGACAAAACCGACAAGAAATCAAGCAATCAGGAACCACCAGATGAAATGCAGACCATATAGAGGCATATCTTCTAGATCAATCACAGATTCAATGTCTGGTGCCACCGACCAGACAAGTTTGTCATTTCTAGATCAATCATAGAAGTGGTCACTGCATTCCCTTTTGTTTAGCTCCTGTTCCCTTGGCTTTCTGGTGAGAATCAGAGATGAGGCAATTTATATTCAAATTTCTCTTCAAAAGGGAAAAAACTTATGAGAAAGTATAGTTGGAGAATTAGAAAAAGGTTGAAAGCAGGATTCAATCCAAGACTTGGCCACAACAATCCAAGGTCCTTACTACTGAGCAAGTCACATCTTCAGCTAAGCATTATCACAAAAGCACTCATTTTCAGGCTTTCTAGCATAGGAAGCCTATACCTACAACTAAAAGCAATATAAGCTTTTAGAATGTAATAATGCTAGATTTGACCAAGGAGTTCAAGTGGAGTGTGAAATGCATATTGTTTGGGTGAAATCTAATTTTGTGTGGTTCAGCTAAGTATGATTATAAATATTCTCATGAGGGACTAGCAGCATTTCTTATGTTATCCTGTGATTATGAACTCAAAGAAAACTTCACTTTATTGAACTTTGGAGGCAAGGATTTATATGAATCTGTGATTCTCTGTCCAAAGGAAGAATTTGTCTAGCATGATAAACAGCTTATGACAGACTTGGTGTTCAGAATTACATCCCCCCCCCCCCCCCAATATATATATTTTTTAAATTCCTTCTTTGGGTTAGAGTCGGATCTGAAAGCACCAGACGGCGTTAAAGTTCTTCCTGTTTCCTTTTGACCGATATGTGAATAAGTGACTTACATCAACAAGGACTCAATGGATCTTTGTGAGGTACTGTATGGTGCACTAAAGACCGTCCTTTGAGGATGGAGGGTCGTCTACACTCTCCGGTGGTCTTCGAGACTCGAAAAATTTATAGAAAAATTTTCAAATATTCTAGAAAAACTAAAAACTAAAGAGGAAAGACTTCCCCCAACAACATTATCACACACACACACACACAGAGAGGTTGGTGAGTGGTGTAAAACAATGAAATGAGAAAGTCCAAGCAGCCCCTAACTGCTTACCTCTCTGAGATGTGATGGGATGACTTTAGGCCAGCCAAAGAGCTCACAGTGGTCTTTTTTGGATAAGTTAAAAACCTATATAAGCATGTACTAAACTATAGAACTGTCCATATCAGACTAGTGGTTGTTTACTACGCAGGTTGCTCTTTGAATACTGCATACTATTATTATTGTTGAGTTGCTTATCAAGTAAAATTCTGCTTTATTTCTTAATTGAAAATGAAAAACAGGCATCTTTTCCCAATCCTAATCCTCTGAAAGAGCAGATATATATATATATATATATATATATATATATATATATATATATATATATATATATATATATATATATATATATATATATATATATATATATATATATATATATATATTTTATCTCTTGTTAAAGTATTAGACCAAACATCACATCTGTATATTCATGAAATGCTGGTCAAATGCACTAGTAGTATCAATAAGAGCTTAGCTCAAGATAAGGACTAAATAAGGATATCGACTTCTTCATGAATCCATAACAAATACTAGTTTATTCACATAGAAATTTTTTTTTTACGTTGGTCGTTACATTTAAGTACAGGGATGGATAATATTTCCAAATAAGCTTATTAATTGAAAATTCCACTATTTTAGGATGTAAACTTCATACCAGCTATTTCTCCAGCATTAGACTGCATTTCATGATACCACCTGCCTAAATACTTTATGGCTCCATTTGGTTGCAAGGGAAACAAAGGGAAGGGAAGATGAAAAAATTTCAAACCTAAACAAGAACTTTTGTAATCATTACTTAATATCATTGTGTAACTAATTTCAAATTATTCCAAATGTAGTTATTAAAATTTATTTTACTTTGCAATCATTTTCCTTCAGGTTAAAAAGTAAAATAAATATTATATTGAAAATTCTAACTACTAAATATTGTAAGGATTTTAAGTAGGTTACACAATGATGTTAACAATGATGTTATGTAATGATAAAAAGTTTTTTTTTTTCATTGTTAAATAAATTTCACTTCCTTTCCCTTCCCTTTACTTGCAATCAAAACAGAGCCTATAGAATAATCATTGTAATAATTTGTAGTAGTTAAAGCCTCTAGAACTAATACTGAATTTGGTCTTTGCAAAAGCTATGTAACTCTAAACAAACATGTCTTTGTTAGCGTCTAGACAAAAGGCACCTCTTTAGCCTACTTAATTTAGAGGCCCCAATTGTTTTCCTGCTCACTGCTCTCAGAATTTTCATTGTGGATATTGAGCTTTTAGTGAATAGTGATATGGACATATTGATGATTTCTATATTTTAACTTCTGTACCAAAAGAATATAGCATGAAAGTGCCCTTAAATTGCATGCCAAGGAGCATTAATCATTCTCTCCAAAGAGATGGAGTGGAGGAGAAAAAGGATGTAAAAGATTTCAGATGAAGTGGCTTCATCCCTCACTTCATTTTTTATAAGCACTAGCAAAGTGTCCTGGCTAGTACCAAAGAGGAGCTGTTTAATAAGTGAAGCTTGGGATGCTTCAAGCAGTATCTTAAGGGAATGGTGAAACAATGTTTGAAACAGCATTTTGGATGTTCAAGTCATATAACACCCGAGAGTTTTTTATGGCAGCCTGTATCATCACTTGAGGGAGTTTACAAGATTAGTAAGCTAAATGACACAAACTTAAGACAGTTATTCCATCATCATTGTTGTGTACTTGCTCATTTAGTACTTGAACTACATGGACACCAGAACTTTATTCGGATTTTCAGATTCCATGATCCTTACAGAATACAGCATCACATTATTGCATATAAATATGTACAGAAGTTACGTATGTAGCAGATTTACCCAAGAAAAAGGGTTAGATACATGGTAACACGCTGTTGTGTGAAAAGAATGTACTAATTCCAGTATGTGTTTAGGTAGTTTTTGTTCAAGCCTATTACTGTCCCATGGAGAACTGGCGATCAAGCTTCTTCTTCATCGCCCTCCCGACATCAGAGAAACTTCTGAGGGTACCCCTACTTCTCTCATATTTTGGACTACTGACACCAAACCTCGAGCGAATTCCACTTAAGAAACTATTTGATCCCTCTTTCTCTTCCTCAGAATCGAGCAGTGAACCTGACTCTTGAATAGGAGAATCCCAGAGATATAACCCTTCATTGTTCTCACCCTCTGTTAAGGAAGTACAAAGCTTCTCTTCTCCATGTGAGTAATTGTCATTAAGATTCCCAGAGACTGGGTGTTGTTCATTTTTGCTTAGTTCATTAGATTCATTCCATGTACTAGTATTAGTGGAATATGAGCCAAAAGATGAATTTCTTGAATATCCAGAGGATGGTGAGGAAGAGGAAGTTGGAGAGTCCATTAAATTACCAAAGCCCTTGATCTCCTTGGTCACTTTGAGAGCTTTGTAACGGGCTTCTTTGAGAACCTCTCCACCCTGTAGGAGGTTCAGTAATTTCTCTGATTTCTTTTGCATGATGGCACCCCAATTGAACCTGATGTGAGTCAGAAATGGAAAGACAATGAACAAGCAAAAATGAGAATATTTTTGTTCAAGATTGACAGCCTCTAGAAATCCTTAGTAGATTTTGATCTTGAGTGTTCAACTCAACTTGAACTAAGATCAAAGAATTACCCTCTTTCGTCAATGTGTGTAAATGTACCAAGCTCTTCAATGACTTCCTTGTCACACTGGAATTCTTCAACAAAGTCTTCAGGACCATGAGTGAGTAAGAAATCAAGCAGTACCAATGACTTGTATGATTGCCTCCATTGCTTCCCGTCAAGCACATACAGCCTGCATTAAGACATAAAATCCTCCCCATTAGATTACCAGGAAGCAGCCATTATCTTTATCTCAAGTATCAACAAATTACCTATCAATAAAAACAACAATCATAATGAAAATCACATAGTGACAAGTGCAACAACAACAACAATCATAATGAAAATGACAATGTGACAAGTACAACAACAGACGTTATTCATCATTAAAAAACTGCACCTAACTACACCAAGCTCATAAGGAGTTTGAATGTCACCTTCACATAAAAACTTTTTTTTTTTATTCTTTTTTTCTAACTATGGGTATCCAGACCTTTGGCCCGACTTGTCCTCCCCATACTGACCCCATAACCACATGAATAACATCAACAATTAAAATATTTGTTGGTCAACTTACAGGGTATCCCTACTTGATTAAAATTACCTCCTGTGAATGACATCAACAATTCTCCAGTAATCATCAATGTCATAGGATGATTCTGCTATTCTAGTCATTGTTTTCGCATCAGGACCCCATGGATCACTGTTTAATGCTTCCTCGGTCAACCTTGAAAACAAACAAGAAGAGGACATAGATTATTTATATTGTCCAAATCTAGAATATAAATTCTCGATTTTGTGGTGGGATACTTACAGTTCTGCCTGAGTAACATCAGTGAAGGCAAGCCTGACGGTTTTATACTTCTGTTGGAGGAAGAAAGATGCTTGCTTCTTCAAGTCACCCAGAGTTCCCATTATGCTCAAAAATCAAAAGACAACCTCAAAAACACAGGTAGAAAGTTAGAAAGCCTCCCAAGTCTTCAAAAATCCTAACTTTCCATTACACGACCAGAGAGAAATGGCCCGAGACCATGATGCCTCAGCTTGATCATCAAAACCCAGATCCTCAAAACAGATAAAAAAACCCAACTTTGTAACCTAAAGAACATGAAGTCCACGAGAATCTAATGCTAAAAAAAGCCACTACTATTTTTGTGATCCAGGGAAAGCAGAGGTTTGACTGGGCAGCCAGCCATTGATTCTCGCTCAGAAATGTAAGGTAAGGTCTGATTCAAAGAGAAAATAACGGTAAGGCATGAAACCCGCACTATCTTGCCCTGAGGTTCATGGGTTTTGGACTTGAATAAACAAGAAATCGGGGATTTTCAGGGACAGAGAGAGTTCAGACAAGTTCAAAGGTTCCATTCTTTGGGTATTCTCCTCCGCAGCTAAATCGTTTTCCGTAAAGTCGGGGAATTGAGGATTCAAGAAGGAACCCGAAGCCACCAGCCACCTCTGCTGACGGCTAGAGTTTTTGAATATTTGTTTTCATGTAAAATGATGGAAAATAAAATTTTATTTTAAAAGTTTTTATTATTTATTTTAAATCTTTAATTAAAATGCAAAAAAAAAAAAAAAGGAAGCATTGTTCAAGTAATCGATATCGGATCAGTTGGATCGGTTAATTCCTATCAGTTTTGGACCTAATCGATCTCTGATCCGATTTTATTTTAATATTATAATATATAATATACAATAACAATCACATTTCAGTTTTCCATTGTATCGGTTTTGGATCCGTAAACCTATTTGATCCCAATCAGATCCATTTTAGACATGACCAATACCAATATCTGGAGTTAAACTTGCAAGAAAAAAAAATTATGTAAAATCTCAATTCCATGGAAAATTTTATAACAAAACAAACAAGGCGTTTAATTGAACCGATAGTTATTCCGCCTACCTCTCACCCAAATGGCTTTGAACACTTTCCTTCTACAGCTTGCTACCTAGGTCCAAGCTTAACAACCGTAACCATGTCTTTCAATTCTGCCAAACGTGACCATGTACCGATTTGCCATGGATCATGCTCTCCAAGCTCAACAGTTTATCTTGCCAGAATCTCTTGTTCAAAAGCAGGATTCATTATAGTCATTGATACATCAACACTCTTCTTCAGTCCAAATAAAAGTCTTACTTTTACCGTAAAATTTTTGTTCAAATGATATTTTCATGTGAATACTGTATTTTCAATATTACTTTTTAACTTTTTAAATGAAAACAAACAGTAAAAATCATATTTTACAGTAAATTTTATTTTATTTTTTATCTTTTTTAACAGTTTTTAATAGTAAAAAAATGACTTATTTTTACGTTGGATAAATTTGAGGCCCTATGGATAAATCACTTATCAGATTTGGTAGTCAATGTCAACAGTTTGGCCACTAGCATGGGTGTTTCCTTTGGTTTTTCAATGGTTGCTCTTGAGTTTTTAATATTTGAATGGACTCATTCTTTAAAACTTCTTAAAAGAGTCCGATTGCACGACACCAGCCGGTGTCAACAGCGTGTTGACATTGATTCCCTTTAATATACAATCATTGAATCATCACAGAAATCATAATATACAAGAGACAGTTTTAATACAATATGTGACGATTTTGTATAATCGGACAGACACCAAGGCCAGATGCCAACAGTGTCAATAAGAATATCTGCTGTTTAATTCTTTGCAGTTGTTCAAGCCATGAAGAAGTTTCATTAAAAGGCATTGTAGTAACCCCCCCCTTTTTTTTTTTTTTTAAGAAACCAGATAGGGAGGTGACCCTCTACGTTAGATGTCAACAATAGGCCCATATATATATATATGACTAAATAAAATATGTTAAATGGAAAAACCCAAAGCCATTATATGGTGGGAAACAGATCAAGCGAGTGAAGTCTACCCACAGAGCTGGAATAAGTCTTGAGGGTTGTCTATATCCTATCAGGCTATCACCATGAGGCTGATCTAGCCATCCCAAATGGTCAGCAAATTCGGTAATAGAAGACATACCCCCACCAACCTACTGGCTTTCTTCTTCCGTCGCATACCAGCCTTCAAACCATTTTCCCCGAAATATTAACTATCAGAAAACATTTTTCAATGCTAACTTACTAAATGGTGAACTCACCAAAAGAGTGAAGGATAATGCAGTCTACACATCCAGAAAAATTGGATTCCTAGCAGGCATATGATGGGAAATACCTCAACAAGCCAAGCTTAACAGGGTGGTCCTGCCACGGAGCTGGAACCCTTACTCTAATTATGTTTCATGATATGTCATGTTGGGGCACAAGTGATCAAGCAAACTCAGTGGGCTGGCAAATCAAATTGTTAGCTTTCTTAGACCAAGAATTAGCCCAAGCCCCAGGCACTTTCAATGCTTCATCAATGATCCATGGGAGCCAAGCAGGCCTGAAGAACATAGTAGCTTGCCGTGATTATGGGTGTTTAGCTCCAAACAATGGGCCAACAAACTCCGGCGTGTACTTCTCAGATCTCCCAAGGCTTGGGCTTACAGAGCTTACCGTCTCTATGTGACAGACACAGCAAAAGTAGTCTGTCAAACGATCGCCGACCAGTAGAAAGAGAGGCGTTTACTCTGATGCACAGGGATGGGCAACATGGAGCCAGATCAAGAAATTACAAATAAGTTCGACCACAGGAAACTCTCAATCAGTTAGATCAACCTTGAAGTAACATGGTGCCCCACTCTTACCACATCTCAAATAAACCACCTCCGGTGCCTTTCTTGGGTCTCACCATGCCATTTATTAAATAAATAAAAAAAGAGGGAAGAAATGGCGAATGGAGATACCACATCCAGTGTACCATAAAAAATATCATATAACTGCTTTTTGATTAAAGAATGAATTTTATTAGACCAGCAGCAAAAGAAATAGCATTTCATGAAGAGACCATCTGAATACAAAAGATCAAGGTTTCTTCCACTATAAATCCAATAAAGAAAGATAACATCTAAAGTGAAGAAAAAACCAACAGAAAAGGGAACCAAAGATGTAACATCAGGCCCAAAATAGCATGTGCCCATGAAGCTACGCTTGCTCAAACTTCCCACAATGGACACGGTGAAGGGGAAAAAAATGAAACAAGACTAATTGAACAGATTTCCTTCCAAAGAAAGAAATAAATCTGACTGATAATGTTCTGAAATTATAGGTACCTGGATGATGATTACATCACTTGTAAACAACTGCCCCCTTTTCCCCAGGGAGGCAGTTGGCATTTCCAAAATAGATTCCTTTCCTGCGGTACTCCACAGTGCCTGCTCAATTCATTTGCATTATGGCCAGATTGTTGCCTGCCAGAAAAATAAGCACTCCTGAGACTATTTCACATGCCCAGGCAGAAAATTTACTGCTTGTAAGGGTGGATGCAGCTGTAAGTCTGTTCAAAGAGGATTCTCATGTGACGAGTGTTTCTTCATTCAATGGCACAGGTTTAGGTAAAAGCATCCAGAGCTTTCTCATATGCAACTGCATTAAAAGCATTTTCAGAAGATGTAAATAAGTTTTAAAAAATTTAATGATAAACAAACAAATTTCCTGTACGATGAAAAACACACAATAATATTTATGTAAATAAGTCATTTATTCCTTCAACATTACATTCATATAACCATTTTGAAATAATGAACAAATCAGTAAGCAATCATAAAATCAGATACACCCCAACAATAACTACAAAACAACAACTGATAACAAGCCATTACACAAAAGCAGCCTTTTAGCAGAACAATAATAACAAAACAGGAATTCATTTTCCCATTGTGTAATCTCATCATGGAATAGACTCAACTATAACTGAGATCCACAAGAGGGTGAGAGGTGAGAGGTGAGAGGTGAGAGACAAGCCAGCATTAAAGGAAGCCCTAGATTTGTTAGAATCCTTCAATAAGCATATTAATGTAATGTAATGATAATGACAGAAGAATACGGTAACTCAAATCAAAGTTTCTCTCAAGTATTGTGTGGTACAACTCAGAGGGGTAGTCCTCACTTCCTGTCTCTGTGTATGTCTTCCGTAAAAGGAAAACAGGATTAGTTAATCAATTGTCCAACCTGTCATTTCAAGCAAGACATTGATATAGTTGCATTAGACTATGATCCCGTTTGGGTTAGGCACAAGTTTGGGAAGCCCACAAGGTGCAGTTGGTAGTCAAATGGGTTAAAATTGAGCTTTGGGTGGTGGTTGTATTTTGGGCCTTTATTTCTTGGGTTTCATTGAACTGTGCAAACATATCTGATCTCCCATCCTCCTAATTATGTCCATCATTTCCAGAGATAAATTTATCTAAATACCAGTATCTTTTCCCACACAGTATACACCCATAACCATGAGTTAATGAAGATACCAAATAATTTGAGAAATAAAAGCACACAGACAAACTCGGAGAACATCAGTCAAAGTAGTAGCAAGAAATCACCATTGAACATCAACATCCAGCAGTGCAGAGAACCCACTCACCTAGCTGGATTCAAAAGGGAGCTTCAAGTGACTCATCCCAAACTTCTGCACTTCCATTGGAGGCATCCTCACCATCTTCTTCCATTGAAAGCCTTATATATTCCCTGTGAGCAAAGCGGTCCCACTCTGTCAAAGTTGGATCCTCACGTTCCTGTGGGCAACATACAGCAGTTTGGAGGTCATTAAAACTGAGGAACCAATAGCCCACGGCTCACATAACTACTGAAATATTTCCTAGATTTTGAGCACACAATGCATGGAAATAAAGGAGAAACATTGCACGAACCTGACGAATAAGAAATGGATCACGAGTTTCAAAGGCCATGAACTTATTAAGATTGAAAAGGATGTTGAAAACGTTTCCGGAAAGTTTGCAGCCCTTTAAGTCACGCAATGCAAAATAACACTCATTCTGCAAGCAAAACCAGTGTTCATAATAGGCTCACCTCCATCTAAGCAAAAGAAATGAAGACCAAAAACAACAACAAAATGCAACCTCTGGCCCAATCATGTCAACCATCTGGCATAAAATATCCTCAAAAAGAACAGGTTCTTGGGCCATACATTCCATCCGATGCAACTGTTCCTCATAAAAGAACTGCATTTCATTGTGAGTGAGAACTCCATTTCCATCCAAATCTATACACTTGAACCTGAAAAAAAAATCCAATGATAATTATATTTGTTTTATGAGGTGAAAGAGGAAATGCCTACAATATAACGAAAAACTGTAAACAAAAACTGCTTTCCAATTTTTTGAGCAAATTACTATGAGCCTTAGCAAATGCTAGTCTCATTCCTCCATGAACATCAACATCAACAATATCAGAAAAGGGCCACTGTGACTAACTTGTCATGCATGGATACCTAGTAGATTAGTGTTGCCACTTTTTTTCTTTCAAACGAATTGCCTGTTATGAGACATTTTGTTTGTTGCTGGAGTTTGTGTACTCAAATATATACGAGGAACAAAAATACCCTACCAGTTTGTCTTATCTGTCAAATAAAGATTTTACATAACAGGCATGTCTAATTAACATTTGGATTAAAAAAGTAACACCATAATGAAGAAAAAATTGCAATAATCATACAAGACTACACTTTCATCAATGAACAAATATTTGTTACTTATCAAAAAAAATATACGGAAGTGTATTTCCCTATCTGGCAGATAAGGCATATATTCCTTTTATGCCACGTACAACTGCCAGATGGAAAATCTGTTGATCCTCAAACTTGTGTCATCCGAAATGAAGTTATAAAATGTGATTACCCTCTCATCCTTTAAATGTTTATTTCAAGTTCATCAAAGCAGTGAGCTGATGTCTGGGTATTTGAGTCTCCAAAGGCAAACCAAACTGTCAAAAAATTTGCAAATATTTGTGTTCTCAGGGGGTCAAAAACAGGTGAAATTTTGAGCAAAATTTGTCAAAATTGGTGAAATATTTCAATACCACCAGGAGTCGAAATCAAACCTAGATGAATTCTCAAACATTTCTGACTAATTGATGCCTAAGTTGTCACCTAACAACACAGGTCACTGACCAGTCATACTGATGAGGACATCTAAGAGTCCTAATAGATTTAGCATTCTATTAGATTTAGGATTCTATTTATTTTATTTTGTTTTATTGTTTAATTTTGTTTATTGTTGGAGACGTGGGATCTTTAGTTTATTAGAGTTGTGGGTCCCAGCTGTGGGTCCTTTTTTAGTTGTTTAGTTGGTTTATGATTTGGTTCGTTTTTATTAGTCTTTAGAGTTATACTCTAATTAGGATTGTAAGCCTTATAAAGGCTCCTTCTTAAGTAATGAAATTGAGATGATAATTATTGATTAAGAAAAAGGCAAGAAAAGGAAAACTGTTCTCTCGGCTCTCTCTCTCTCTCTCGTTTCTCTTTTCTCTATTTGTTTTTGCAGGTACATCCCTATCATCTCTCTTGGCTGTTTTTTTCTCTCTTAGATCTGGACAGGTACGATTTTCCCCCCCTCCTCCGATCTGTTTTCCCCCCTCCTCCTGCTCTCGGACTGCAGGAAAACCCCTTCTCTTCCCTGGCTTGCGGCAACTCCCCCCCCCCTCTCAGTTTCTGTTCCCCCCCTGCTGTTACAGCAGATTCCCTCTTGTTTTAGGCCACCAAAACCATTTCCCCACCCCTGTTTTGTTACAGCAGGTTTTCCCCTTTATTTATTTTTTTATTGTTTATATCTTCCTCTCCCTGTTTGTAGCTTTTAGAACCTGCTGAAACCCAGTTTTGGGATTTTTTTTTGTTCTTACTGTTACGTAATGTTTATGCTGTAACTTATATTCTACATATCTATAGTTTCTTCTATGTATGGTATTTACTGACATGGATAGTAGCTATATGGATACGGATACTCGTTACAGCTGAACCTTCATATTTAGCATGTTATGATTAGGAGTTCATCTCTTTAATTATTGGGAAGTTACTGTTTTTACATGTTCATGGGTTTATCTAATCATTAGGCATTTAATCTTGTTAGTTTTAGGAGTTTTGAAATCTTTTGCACATTATTACTTCTTAATCTATGGTTTATTATGAACATGACATGAAACCTAATTAATAATTGCTTAGTCGATCATGTTACTTGGCTTTATACTATTCTTTACTTGTGGTTATCATGATACTAATCTAGTAAGCATGTCATGTGCGTTGCTGCCCATAACAGTCCCTACACATTAGTTAATTATTTCTTTAAACCTTTTGTTAGTTTGTCGTGTTAGAGTAGGGTAAACTAGAGACCCTAGATTAGCCTACATCACATACCTAGAATACTAGCTGGCAAAGAGTGCTAATTTGAATGAATAAGTTGGTCCATGGGCCCAAAAGGCTTAGGCTGTCACCTAAGTGATGCTTTGATAACAATGGTGAATTTTCATTCAACGGAAAAAATATAGTTCGAATTTTATTTTTTTTCCGTCAGCCCACCTCCTGAGGGAACAAGGAGATGCCAAGGACAATATTGGCAACTTGACTAAATTATTTGCATGAGAAATCATACATATAAGATCTATACCATGACGACATCCCATGCAGACCCAGTCTCACAGTTAAACAACTCTGAAAAGACGTGATTGATCCACTCAAGTCAAGAAATTTAAATCTTGCTTGCATTGTAACACTTGCATCCTACATTATGATTACAGGATACCCACAGATTTACACCATACAATATCAAAAACAGATAAATACATCAAAATCATCTTCTTCGCATAGAATATATGGTTTGTACAAGAAAAACTATGCTTTTACGCTAAACACACTGTCTAATTCACCCATACAGTATTGAACCTACGTATGAAAACATTCAAGTCCAGAACACATGATTCCACAGGAGAACTCTCTTAAAGGCACAAAAAGAGATGATCATCAAGTATAATAATCACAGAACTTGCAAGCACGAGTTCTATCACTACAAAATATGTAAAATCCCATTAAGATAGTAAAAGCAATACGATGAACCCAAGTCTTCTGGTAGTCCCTAATCCATTGAGAAAAATGACCTCCTAAACAATAGGAAAGGCCACCCATTAAATTTTATAAGTTCCCAGATTTCACAAGGTAGCTGTTCCCTTCTAAACGTGGGACCTAAAATTTACCACCAACAAAGCACAGATAACTACGAAGTTGTTCTATCAGGGCAAAACAACAAAATAATGACAATCAATGGGAATTACCACTATGTCCTTTTCACAAAAAGAAAGCAGCGGTGTCTAACATACCAATACTCAAGACTAGGCTCAGATGATTTGTCCTCCTCTGACAGCATGAAGTAAACAAAATCTTCATAACCCATTTTCCCTTCAACCTTGCTTGTGAACTTTCTTGGAACCTATGTAGTCAAGCACAAAGAGGACCAACCCCAAAAAATAAATAAATAAATAAATAAAATAAAATTTAGAAGCAAAGAAAACATATTCAACGTTATAAAAAGTCCTTTCCAATGCAAGAAAGATCATTTATTTTGGACAGAAGAAAGCAAAAGATAGATACAAACCTGTGAAAAAATTCGATCAACAATCCTGTAGGTAAGAGCATGGTTACCATATCTAATAAGATTTTCTTTGTCAATCAAGAAATCATGATCCGTATCCAGCTCCCAGAACTTGCAATATATCACATAGAAGTGTTCATATGAGAAGTACCTGCAAAGAAACATGTGTCACAAGAAGCCTCTCTACATTTGTCTAAACATGGAATGATGGTACACTTTTCAAAACAGGAAATGAGTTTTCCTTTGACATAATGAAGAATATCTAGCGAAGGGGAAGGACCGTAACCAGGTATAATCCCAGCTATGTAAGCCTCTGCTAAAGGTTTCTAACATATGTCCAGCATTTAGTGCAAAACTTTTTTTAAGGGGGTGTTATGGTGCAACTTAGGGTTCCTCGTTATGGGCCCACCAAAGTGATAAAAAAAAACCTCAAATAAGGAATAGAGATAATTATGCAATTTCTGGTCAGTCCAGGACCCCTTTGGGAAAGGCAAACAGAATGCAAGGGAAAACAGTAGAGATTAATTTGAAGGCGAAGGACTTTTCTGGAATTCCAGAAAAGATTGGGGATAAAACAGAAACAACTTTGAAAGCATGGGATTTTGAATCATTTTACAAATGTTCTTCCTTATTTGTCAATTTTAAAACTGATCATCTTCTACCTCTTGACAGAATTGAAAGGGCAATAGACCCAGGCTATTTTCAGATGAGATGTCACTCAATATGAATTCAATCCAGGTGAAATTTTCAGCAGAAATTCCTAACCCTCAGAACTCTTGGATTGACTCAACAAATACACAAGACAGTAGTCAGAAATTAATAAAAAAAAATCTCTGAAAAGAAGTGGACTTTGGAAGCACGACCATAGGGTTTGGGTTGCCTATGGAAGGGCAACCTACGCCCCAAATTTCAGGCTAAACCCAAGGAGGTATCGCAAGTTGGGAGATCTCCCAATTCAGCTCTCAATTATTTATTTCAAGGTATCTCATCTCTTAAAAACTTAAAAAGAAGAAGAGGAAATGTGGGGAGAAATGACAAGAAGATATTGGAACATCAATTTGGAAGAGATGATGGAAGCAGGAGTTCATTTTGGCAAGAATAACAATAAGAAGAGGAAGAGTAAAGGTGGGGAAAAGGAATGGATCACACCCATAGTTGTTTAATTTGGCGAATAATCCAGTTGATCCGAATAATACAAATTATTTGGACGAATATGGATTATTCCCAATTACCTGGAAAATTACGCGAATTTAAAGAATGGGCATGAAAAACGCGTTTAATTTGCTAACTAAACAAATATTTTGGTAAATGACAAACTAAAAATAAATAAACAATTTTAGCTAAAAACGAGACTCCCCAACTCGGGGAGTTGTCAGACGGGCACACAATAAAGGTCCATCCTAGGTCAACAGCCTTGATAGTAATTTTTCAACACCCTCCCCCTCTTTATAGAAGTTTTTGTTCCTCATTATTTGTAGCTTGTCCGATGTGAGACTAGCCTTTGATTTTTATTCATTGTTTCTCAGCGCCTAATTTCCAGTTTCCAGTAAACCTTTTCCAATGTATGTGCAGCGTGGGTTGGCTTACCAACCTCATAACTCGTATTATTCCACTGACGACATCAAACCTATTGTTCTCTATTGTATAAAGGGATCAACAAGGTCAACTCAGTGTGTCATTGCATGGTGAGAAGTCTGAAGCTTTTTTTCTTTTTTTGTGGTTAAATATGAAGCAAAGTGGGTCCCTTCCTATTAAGACTTCAATTCTCTACTATACAACTTGTACTCTATAAAACAAATTGACTCGTTAACCAACCAGACCAGAGAGAGAAACGATAATAATTTCATGACATATATTCATTTTCACCCCTTCAACTTTCAAATTGTAGGGTTTTTCCAATATAAAACGTTCATAAATCTTGGTATGATAAAACATCACTAAAAACCAACAAATACCAAAACAATCTTTTGCTTTGGTTCTAAAACTTTATTTCCATTCAGGCGCACCTTTAAACAGCATTTATGTACTCCAAACAAGGTTTGATTGGATCGTAACTCCTTCAATATAACTTGAATTCAAGCAATCACGGATTTGTAGAAAGGCAAATTATGCTTACATATATAATTTCTAAAACATAAACAAATTCCTATTCAAACTCTAGAGAGCAATAGAGTTTGAAACAAACTAGAAGATCCCTTACCGATCAACTGTTGACTACTAAAAAAGGGTGTTCCAGTGCACGAGGCTCCCACTACTGCAGGGTCTGGGGAAGGGTAGAATGTACGCAAGTTTAAGCCCGATTCTCCTTGGTCAGGACTTCCAAATTGGTTCATGCCGGTCCAACCATGAAAGTGCTATTGCATCAGGTTAAGGCTTGAATACAGTCCAAAGCATGCTCAAACAATTGAGGCCATGCATTCTTTCTCGTAGTGAATACAAAATATTATTAGACTCAAGCAAATGGAACCAAAGGTATATAAAGGATTGAAAAATTGGGCATCCAGGTGGTCTCACTATATAGTAGATGTGTGTATTGCTAACAGCCATGCAGAATTAATCCCAACCTATAGTTACAGACAAAGCATTATCTTCAGATGCCAATCTCGATATAGAGGCTAACAATGCCAACCTGGTTGTGAAAAGGCCACCATGCCCTTTGGCTGCACCCAGGCTCATATGATCAGTGAACAATATCCTATTATGTACAACTAAGACAGCCATCCGATGATGTTATTAGGATATCACTTTTTAAATAAAAGGATATCATGGACATGTGAATCCAATAAAACCCAGCATCCCTCCATGCCAAATTTCCAATTCATTTGCTTATCTATGACTAAATGTGTTACAAACATTCGAGCTCCATTCGCCGGAAAGTATTAAGAAGCCATGCTTACGTGTTGTCAACTGTTGATATGTATCCAGTAATATTGTTGTAATATTCAGTTCAAAGGTTGAAAAGAAATTCACATTCAAATGCCCTACTGTATCACATTCTTTTCCAGCATAGAAATCCTATTTTTATTTTTGTGCAAAATAAGCTTAAAAAAAAGCTACGACGAGGGAAAAGAAGAGAAGAGATTTAAACCATGTTAGATGTGCTAAAAGTACATATGGCAGGCATATTGTATCACATTCTTTTCCAGCATAGAAATCATATTTTTATTTTTTGCAATTTAATCATAAAAAATAGCTAAGATGAGGTAAAGGAAGAGCAGAGATTTAGAATCCAAAAAGTGCATATGGTAGAGTTCTAGTAAAGGATGAAAACATTAAAAAAAAATGGAACGATTGTTTCCACAGCCTACTAAAAGAAGACACTTCGTGTAATAGTGTCCCAGAAGACTGCAATATCCATCAAGACACCACTAGTCACAGGTCTATACGAAAAATTAAGACGTCGGAAATAAATGAAGCTTTAAGGAAGATGCATGTAGGCAAAGCACCAGGCTCTGATAAGGTCTCAATCAAAGTATGGAAGAACCTAGGAATCTATGGAGTATCTTGGCTAACCAAGTTTTTGTTCAAAAGACTATGAGCACAATGAAAATGCCAGATGAATGGAGCAAAAGCATTGTGATTCCGATTTATAAAAATAAAGGTAATACTCAAAGCTGCAATAACAATAGAGGCATAAATTTAATGAGTCATAGTATGAAACTATGAACTCACCTAAAACAAGAAACCTTTGTTAGAACCAATTTGGTTTTATTCCAAGGAGATCCACGAATGCAAGAAGGACCTTCATATGGTCTTTATTGACCTAGAAAAAACTTACAACAGATTTCTTTGAGTGTTAATCTGACAAATACTAGAGAAGAGAAGTGTTTCAAACAAATATGTTGACATAGTCAACAATATGTATCATAACATGGTGACTAGTGTAAGAACCGTGGAGAGTCAAGGTAGTGAATTCCCAATTACAATTGGGTTTCATTGAAGATAAGCTTTAAGCCCTTAATTGTTTGACCTTATATTGGATGATTTAACTAGCGACCTTAAAGATGAAGGTCCTTGGTGTATGTTTTCTACTGATGATATGATTTTTGTAGATGAGACAAAAGCAAGGATTAACGCCAAGTAAAAAATGTGGAAATCAACATTAGAACCAAAGGTTTTAAGATAAGTAGAATTAAGATGGAGTTTATAGTGTAACTTTAGTCACACAAGGCCGGATATTGAGGAGGCGGAAATAAACCATTTTAGGTATCTAGGCTCAATCATAAATAACGAAGGTGATATAGAAGATGATGTTTCACAGAAGATTAAATAGGATAGATGAAGTGGAGAGGTGTGTTTAGAGTATTGTGTGATGAACGTATTCCTTTAAAACCTAAAGGAAAATTTTATAGGATAGTCATTCGACCAACTATGATGTATGATGTAGAATATTGGGCAGATAAAAATCATCATATAGATAAACTTGGTGTAGTTGAAATGAGGATGTTGAGATGTATGTGTGGCAAAACTAAAAACAATAAGGTAAAAATGATCGTATTAGAGCTGATTTGGGAGTAGCGTCGGCACATGATAAACTACGAGAAAATCGTTTGAGATGGCATGGCCAAGGTCAACAGAGGCCTCTAGATGCTCTAGTATGGAGGAATGATTTGATTCAGATCGAATGATCCAAAAGAGCTAAGGAAAGACCTAAGATGACGGTAGGGAATGTGGTGGGGAAAAACATGCATAGCTTAAGCCCTGTTTCAAGTATAACCTTTGTAACAATTTACAAGAAAAACACAAGAACAATAAACCGTGAATGAGAAAAGGAAGAAGAAGAAGAAAAGGAGAAGAAGAACCGATTATATTTCTCCTCCTCCTGTGGTTCCTTTATTTATAATTAAAGATGAAAAACAATAGTTTAGGAAACTTCCCTAATTACAATCATAAATTAATTTGGAAAGTAAATCTAGACTACTTAAGAAATAAATCCTAACAATAAAAAGAACCTATAATAACCAATCTAAATAAACAATAAATAACAAGGTGGGACCAGTGGGACCCATGTACACATAGCGGCAGATGGTATCGCTAGCGCTAACACCCCCCACCCCAAGCTAGAGCACGGGGGAATGTAAAAGCTACAGCTTAAAACAACATATCAACAACACAGTATAGGTTATTGTGAACCAAGTAGCAACAACACAGTATATGTTACTGTGAACCAAGCAGCAACAACACAGTTTGAGGTCACTGTGAACCAAACAACAGCAGCATAGTATAAGTAACTGTGAACCAAGAAAAAGTAATATAAGCAATAGAGCAGACACCAAACAGCAACAGCAGCATAGTGTAGGTCACTGTGAACCAAGTAGAAGTAGATCGCATCAGGTGCAAGTAATAGAGGCTGCATCAAGTAGTAGAGGTAGCAATAAAAAAATCTTAAACAGTAGTTTTTAAAGCCAAGACCAACAAATCTTAAATAAGACCTTTGAAGAAGATCTTGAAGCAATAGTGTAGTAGTCACAACAAGTAAGCAGATTTAAGAACCCAGTTCTTGAGTAGCAGATCTCGATCAATAGGGCTTGATAGTAATAAGCAACAGAAAACAGTAAATCGAGCATCATACAATAGTAGAAATAAGTTGGTAGGTTGAACTCTCTTCAATGAACTTGACCAGATATATATATATATATATATATATATATCCCCCTTCACGTGGAACATTCCACTTGGATAAATAATGGACGGGAACACCCAATGAGAAAACCCATAAATAAGAGCCCCAATAATCTTCAAGCACCTCGTTCCGATAGCAAAAAAAATCCCTGAGATGCTAGATATGAAAAATAATAATCAACATTCCATGTAAATTCCATCAGTGTGATCTAAGGACCCTCCATATTAATAAATGCAAATATAGAAGTCCAATGGTAATTCTATAAATTATGGTCACTTATGGGACCACCCAAGCAAAGTAATACTCCAAATATGTCACGGACAAGAGTTAATGGCAATTTGGTAATTAACCACACTGTTCAAAGGGCTATGGCTAGGAAGCAAAGGAAGGAGTGGCAAAATTGTAAATAATCAAAACTGTGATCTCCTTTAAGGCAGACAAAACAGACTCTAAATGGCAGAATGGTAATATTAAAAACAACATAAAGGAATAAGGACCAAACAAACAGATCCCAATGGCAAAATTGTAATTAAAGGAAATGCATAATGATTTAATGTCTATTGAAGTAAGACAAACAGACCCTTGGGATAGAATAGGGATTCAGTTTAAAGAAATAAGGGTAGAGTAGGTAATAAAACAAAGAGAAAATAAAGGAATTAAACAAACAGGCCCTTAAGACAATAGGACAAAACTGGTAGCAGGTCTTAAGTAGAGGGGTAAAATTGGAAAATAACAATAAAGGCTTAAACAATAGTGGTTTAAGAAAAGCGTCCTGCAATTTTGGAAACGTCACCTTCTTTAACCTTATGCTTCACGTTAAAACAGAACCAGCGGTAAAGGGGTTGGGCTTATGATCGATCCAAACCCCTCAGCAAGAGACCCAAATCAGACAAGATTTTAGGACAGAAATCCTAACTCCCAAAGCTCTAGAATATATGCAACACCTAACCCTTCAGATAATTAAAATAATAATAAAGGATGTCTGAAACTGATGCTTACGGAACTGTAGCAACCAGATCTGGTTGCAGAGTTCAATCTCTCAAACGGGATGGACTAAGGGTATGTGGCTTGAGGGATTGGGTCACCCTGATGTGTGGATTTAGTCTTCAGAAGCTGGAGCTAAAAGGAGAAGACTTGAGATAGTTCAGATTCAATCTCAGGGGTTGTTAGCCTCGCCAATAACAAAGCACAACAGGGTGGTTCTAACGAACAGCAACAGAAAGGAAGATACCTTAGGTAAAGAAGAAAGGGTGGAAAAAAAAAGAACAGAAGTGGAGAGGAAGGGGGAAGGAGTACCTGGCAACAGAATCAGGTTAACCAAAGGAAGAGAGTAGTGGAGAGGAAGGGGGAAGGAGTACCTGGCAACAGAATCAGGTTATCCAAAGGAAGAGAGTGGAACTATTTGCTCAACAGCAACTTATGGAACTTCTATTCAGAGGCATAGAAGGTAGTATAACTTTTTATCAGATCATGAGCAAAGCAGATCAAATCTGGACAGACCAGTAGATTGCAGTAGCAAGTAGGGTAAATATGAAAAGGCAAAAGCAGCAGAGGCAGCAATAGTGGGTGTACACCATGACGAAGGACTTTAGACGACTCTCAAAACGGCACCAGTTCTGATACCATGTAACAGTTTACAAGAAAAGCACCAGAACAGTAAACCGTGAATGAGAGAAGGAAGAAGAAGAAGAAGAAGACGAAGAAGAAGAAGAAGAAGAAGAAAAGGAAAGGAAGAACCGGTTATATTTCTCCTCCTCTTGTGGTTCCTTTATTTATAATCAAATAGGAAAAACAATAGTTTAAGAAACTTCCCTAATTACAATCATAAGCTAATTAGGAAAGTAAATCTAGACAACTTACGAAATAAATCTTAACAATAAAAGGAACCTATAATAACCAATCTATATTAAATAACAAGGAGGGACCAGTGGGACCCATGTGCACCTAGAGGCACATGGTATCGCCAGCACTAACAACCTTGAACAATGCTGATTGGAGGGAAAAATCCATGTAGCCAATCCTATTTAGTAGGGACAAGGCTTTGATGTTCTTGCTGTTGTACTAAGCATAAAAAATGCTTTTATTTCCTCACTGTTTCCCAAACTCTTCCTTTATGAGTAGTTTTTTTCCCATGTGCCCAATCAGAGGCATGAGAGATTAACTAGTTATGACGGGCCCCATAATACAAACCAATAAATCTCTAAAATTTATGGCAACAAAAAATTCGCACACTGGCTGTCCATACTGACTCATAGCAACCACAAAACTCTTACATTGCTCTCCCCACCCTCCCTCAGCTAGACCCACAGTACACTCCACTGGACAATATATTGGAACTTCTTCAAGGTCTTCTATGGCACATTCAGATGGAACATGGATACCAAAGTCAAATGAATGTGCCAACTAGAGCTGGCAAAGGAGGTTTCCTCAAGGTATTATCACTATCATCTATATGTAGGGGCCTTAACCAATAATGTTTGTAGTGCTTTGTGTTCTTTTTTGTATCTTCTCATTATATGTTGTTGTATTAATATGTTTCACCACAGGGTTGTATCCTACTTGTACGTTGTACCTTCCTTGGTTCTTCAGAAATAGTTATTCATTACATTTATTATAAAAGATTAAAAAAAAGGGTTTTTTTTATGTATTTATTTTTTTGGTGTGGGGGGGGGGGGGAAGAAGAGCACAGTGACAGGTTGCTAACTTGGCCCTGTTTCTTCTCCTTGTCAAACGGCATACCATGAATTTCCTCCTAATGTGAGGCAAATTTTTTTACTATATTGGCTACTGAACAAAATATTCTATTTTAAGGCTAATCTTAATCTCCTTTTAACGGGGAAAAGTTCTCCAAAATGCAACTCAAAGTGATTCACAGACAAGTGACAGGAGATGATATTAATCAGAATATAAGGAATTACATTAAAAGGATAACTACATAGTGACTTTGTTTCTAATAAAAATCAATTACCAACTTTTTAGATTGTATGCCTACCTCAAAACTTTGTTAATATCCTCTTCCTCATCTGCATGTTGCATTGCAGTAATTAGATTTCCACGTTTCAGCTCCCTGAGGCTAAGATGGCCATTTCCTGATCTATTCACATAGTAAAATATTCTGTATACGACAGTTTCGGCTGGTCCATTAACAAAACAAGTTCAAGTTATAGTCCATCATACATAGTAAATCCGTGCATAATGATATCAAGCATGAAACAAACATTTGCAAGAAAAAGCTACGAATAGAAGTCGGGGGATTTTATACACAAACAACAAAACCATATACTGCAGGGTAGGTCAAAAGTAACAGTAAAGAATATATCAAAAACTCAAAGCATGTAACCCATCATAGGCACAATTTTTTTTGCTTTGGAGATAATATGCTCACACTTATGGGATCATCATAGGCACAATTTTTTTTTGCTTTGGAGATAATATGCTCACTTATGGGATCAATAAATAAGGTTAAGGAATCAAAACATACAGCAACTATTTTCTTCAGACAAAAGTAATTACAGTATGAGACTCAGCAAACTAGATTCTGTGTTTTATTGAGACTAATTAGTCATGGGTCCTAAAATTAATTGGGGGGAGGGGGGAAGGAGATAAAACCTGCACTTTTTATAATAAGAATATCCCTACAGGAAACTAGTCAATCAAAAATATGATCATCTCCTACCACCAACAGGGAATTTTCCAAATTCATAATATATACAGAATAACAAATTAGTTGCAAGGCACCAAAGTTGGCTTAATGGGCTATTATCAAAATGTTGGCTTAATGGAATTAGGCCGGCTTGGACCTATTAAGTTAGATTAGTCCGGGCTTATCAATCAATCCGGTCCAGTTTTAGTTATTCAACACGTTCTAAAAACAAAGCCCAATCAAGGCCCAATAAGATTCGGTTTCGGTTCGGTCCGGGCTGAATCGGGCTGGTCCAGTTTCAGTTTTTAGGTTTGATAACCTAATCCTTCCATAAGCTACTTTGTCGAGGCCATTATTACCTATACTGTGCAACAAGGATTAAAGAATCTGGAGTTCCCTCCCAAAAGTGTTCTACCTATGGACAGCTTCATAGGAAAAAAATCTTGATAATATATAACATTATCAGTAAATTCTGTAGTTCAAAGCCGCAGTTCAAAGATTTATCTTAATAGGTAGAAGATGTCAATCATCTTCTCTTAATGTGGAGAAAGGACCTGCAAAAGAAGCACTAAAACAGTGCAGAGAATGATTTACTCTGCTTCTGCTGTGTGCTGGTGAATAATGGAGAGAGAGAAACAAAGAACATCTGAGGCCAATGAAACTTCACCATAGTTGTCAAGGCCTAGGCGCCGTCCAGGCGCCCTGGTGGCGCCTTGGAAAATCAGGCCTAGGCGGACACCTTGGTCTCCTTGGGCGTCCGTCAAGCCCCCAACACCTTCGTTCGCTTTGGCACCTTGACAACTATGAACTTCCCTGTACAATGTGGGTGATGATGGAGATAAGAAGTTGGCTTCTTTTTGGATGTCAACCACCCAACCCTTCCTGGAGCACTAGGTAGACCAAATTTAAAACCATTCTTTTTAGGTTCTCTCTCTTAAATTTTAGGAAAACCTTCCTGTGGGCATTTGTGCTCGAGCCTATCCCTCTCCCATGCCGCCCCCCCCCCCCCCCCAAAAAAAAAAATCTCCTTCACCCCTGGCCCCGCCTCAATCATCTATATTCCTCTAGAAGGAAATTTAAAAAGACCAGTCAATGCCTATTGCTGAGCATGAACCGTCTGCAAATGCAAGCAAAGGTCATTGGAATGCTATGTTTGACTCAACCCCTTTGTCACTTGGGGAGGGGTTTTCCCTGGCTTCAAAGTGTCGTTGATGGAAGATGAGGTTTAGGCTGCTTCTTGTTCGGATAGCTCCTTTTCAAGCGAGATCTACAATTAAGGGTCAGTTTGTGGTTGAAGGCTTCCGTTTCACTTGGTAGAGAAGTCGTTGCTATGGCAATGGAAACTCATTGAGGAAGTGAAGACCTTCCTTGCTGATAATAGCACTTTTGTTTTTTAGTTTGCTGTTGAAGATTACAAGATGAGTATTCTGGAAAACAGGATTTGGTATGTGCCTGAAAAACCCATAGTGGTTAGGCAATGGGATGAATCCCTTTAGTTCCAACAGTATGAACTTAAAATCCATCCCCATTTGGATTTCTCTACCAGGTCTTCCATTCCACCTTTGTTGTGAGGAAGCCTTGAGCTCGATAGGCTCGGTCATTAGCACCCCTTTATTTTCAGATAGATAAAAGAAAGCTCAAGGTGCATTTGCATTGTTTTGCGAGCTGATGCCCCCCTCCCAAAGTTAGTCACTATTCAGTCTAATGAAAGGCATTCCTGGAGGTAGCAGGTGAAATACGATCAGAAACCAGCACCCCAATGCACTTTTTGCAAAGTATTTGGCCATTATACTGGCTCATGTGGCCCTACAACAGTGAGTACTATTACAGACCCCAAGCCTGGAAATCATCTCGATCTCGACTGAAATGGAGCCCATAACTCCCTGTGGAGAAACTCAACAACCCTAGGGTTGCAGTCATGGGAGAACGTAGTGGAGAAGATGAAGCTGACGTGGACCCTCAGACTGAGGATCCCACCCAGATAATCTTGTTAGCAAGAAGGCTACAAGACCAGGTTTTGAAGAACTACATACCTGCAATAGGTTCGAAGCCCTAGATATTGTTAGAGAGGATGAAATGTCGACTTCAGAGGACAATGTTTCCCTCTCTGATGTCAATCCCTCTAACGCCAAGCCGGAATAGGAGCAAGAAGATGCCATAACCCCTCACTTTTGAGAGTCAACTTCCCATTTGTAGCCCTCTACAACCTGCAGAAGGCAATCCTGAAGCCTTCCCCCCTTCTCGCTCTATCGAGATGAGAGTCGTTCCTAATGTTAGTGAAGCCATCCCTAAACCCCTCTCGACTTATATATCAAGGAAAAGCCAAACCAAGGGTCGGCTTTCATGCTGTATATTGGTCCAACCATCCATAAACCTCGGTCCAGAGTCTATTGGTTTTGACCAAGATCCCAGAACCCAAAGTCCAGATGCAAAATTGGCTCATTCTCCCCAGATTCGACCCCTGCATCCTAATAACCCGAACCTGTTGATCCGTCTTCCTCACCTAGTTATTGAACCCAAAAACAAAGGAAAACCCTACCATTCTAACCCGACTACCTCCCCCCCCCCTCCTTCGATCAGCCATCTCCCATCTTTGCCTTATGCTGCTCCTTGCAACCTTCATCAGATAGATCCCCCCCTCCAGCCCCCTCCCTCATCCTAGTTTGTTGAGTGCCGTTGAGGACTCTCCTCTTGCTGAACCCAGGAATCTGGCTGAAGAATCTGAAAATGTCTGCCAAGCAGGGTCTTCGAAGCTCTCGAACGACTGGGAAGTCAAAAACTCAGGCAAAAGGAAAGCCAAATAGAGAATCCCTAAGCGCTCTCATCGATCTCCTAAGGGCTCGAGGTCCCCTTCACGATCCTAATAGGGTCATGTTTGAGCTCTGTTTTCTTACTCAATCGGTATCCATGATGAAAGGTTTTTTTGGGAATGTCAGAGACTAGAATTCTCCTTCCAAGCAAGCTGAAGTGAGATCTTATATAAAGAAATTCTACCTCTATTTCTATATTCTGGGTGAAACAAGGGTTAAAGACACAAAGGCTGCTGGAATTGCCAAGTCCTTACCCAGGATGGCAAATGATGTCCAATTATAATTATCATGGTAACGGCAGATTATGGGTCTTATGGACAGCTCCAAAGTTTCCTGCTCTACTGTTAGTATGACTGATTAACACATCCATAACACATCCATCTTAAAGTTGCTGAGATTTTAAGTTCAAATGTCTTCCGTATTACTATTGTGTATGCTTCTATTCTTTGATAGAGCCAAAAAGGTTATGGGAGGGTGTGTGTGATACATTCGTCTTTGGGAAACAGCCCTTGGGGAATACTGGGAGATTTCAACGTGGTCAGATATGCTAATGAAAAGGAAGAAGGTTTGTTTGATGATCAATCTTTGGAGAATTTGCGGCAATTCCGTCGGACTGGTGAACCTGAAATTGGTTAGCATGAATTTACCTGGACTAACCGAAGGATTGGTGAACAAAGGATTTCTTGCAAACTCGATAGAGCTCCGGCCAATGATAGGTTGCTATGGTTTTCAGCTCCTCTGAGGCCTGTTTTGACTCTTCAGAGATATCTGACCATTGCCCAATTATCCTTACTATTTCCCCATATATATCCTTCAGCCCCATATTCTTTAGATTTTATGACATGTGGCTACTAATGAGGATTTGCAGACGGTTGTGAAATCTGCTTGGGAAAGGATATATACGGATCCCCACCACCAATGGTTAGTTTTTCTCGGAAATTGAGGGAGACCAAACAAGCTTCTGTATTTGGAACAAAAGATCTGTTGAATACATCTCGAGTGCAGTGCAGGAATGCAGAATAGAGTTGAATGACATTCAACTTAGGTTTCAGGATTCGGTGGATGATTGTACCCTTGCTGAAGCAGAAAAGGCCCTCTCCCTTAGGTTGGCTTCCTTGGTTTCTCAAGAGGAGAAAATTTTTCAAACAAAAATCAAGAAACAGTTGGTGAAATTGGGTGATAGAAATACAAATTTCTTCCACAAGTCAGTCGAAGCTAGCCAAAACCGAAACCATATTTCTTCACTAACCACTGAGGAAGGCCTTGTCATCTCTGACATCGCAGGGATCATGACGACGATAAAGGACCACTTTTATCAATTGTATAGCTAAACAGACCTCCCCCCCTCTCTCCCCTTGAGAGCTATGCAGTCCTCCCACCCTCACCCCCCTTAAGAGTATTCATGCAGGGTTGTATGATTCAGTACTCTCTCAAAATCAAAGCTCTAGTCCAGTTACCCTTCTCTCGAAAGATGAGATTCTCAAAGCAGTTAAATCCATAAATTCTCAAAAGGCCCCGAAGCCCCAATGGTTTCAATATGGATTTTTCCCTTGCAACTTGGGACATAATTAAGGTGGATCTTCTCTTGGCTATAGTCGTTGTACACAGTTTCTTCCCCAACCCCATTCAAGTGAGAGAATTTAACCAAACTTTCCTCTATCTTATCTCTAAAAAGGAGGGTGCTTGCTCCATTGGTATTTTCAACCTATCTCTTTATTCAATACCACACACAAGATCATTGCCAAGATCCTAGCCCACGGGTTGAAAGAAGTTGTTGGTGACCATGTTAGTCTCAATTAATCAGGGTTTATTCAAGGCTGATATATTGTGGATAACATCATGATTTGTAGTGATCTCACTAGGGGATTTGATAGAAGGAATCACTTTCCTGTTATCATTCTTAAGCTTGATCTTCACAAAGCTAACGATCATGTCAAATGGGAATATCTCATGGAAGCCCTTGCCAAAATGAACTTTCCAGACACCTTTTGCCAATGGATTAGTAAAGAAAGAAGAGGAAACAGAATCTAATTCTTTTCTTCACCAATTATATACTATTTACCCATCTACTCTACTATAAATCATTAAAGATTTGATCTTATCGAACTCTATCTATAACTCACTAGAGGCTCAAGAAATTGTGCCGCCTCCACCAGATTTTCAGTTTTGGTTAATGGCAGCCCAGTGGGTTTTTTCAATACGCGGCGGGGTATTAGGCAAGGATGCCCTATGTCCCCTCTCCAGTTCACAATTGACTTGGAAGGTTTATCTAAATCCATTCAGATTAGTTCTCAGCAGAATCATACTAATTTCTTCCCTCAATGCAAGGCTCTTAAGCAAATTCACCTAGCCTTCGCGGATGACATTATGATATTCTCGAAAGGTAATGCGAAATCCATAGCTTCCCTTTCAGATGTGCTCCTCCCCTTTAGTTCTATGTCGGGCTTCGCTATTAATAAGCAAAAGTTTCTTTTGTTTCTTGTCTGCATTGGGTCCTCAGAAATATACTGGACTTCCCCTTGGGTAGGCTACCTATCACTTACCTTGGTCTGCCTTTGATTTCGGCCAGATTATCCGGCCAGATTATCAGCTCACCAATGCACCCCAATCCTCGATAGGCTGAGGCAAAAGCTTAAGTTATGTAAAGTTAAGTTTCTATCTTATGCAGGAAGACTAGAATTGGTTAGAGTCGTCATGCAAAGTTCCTTATGTTCTGGACTAGGATTTTCGGCCTCTGTAGTTCAATTATCCTAAAAATAGAAAGTCTTATGAGTTTTTTTTTTGTGAAAAGGGGTGGATAATAATAATAATAATATCTTCCATTCTATTGGATGAGCCCAAGATTTGCTTGCCTAAGGAGGAAGGCGGCTTGGGCCTTCGGAGAATTAAAGAGGTCAACAACGCATACATCATAAAGCTGGTGTAGCAGATGGCTGAGAAAATAGAAAGCATAGGGGTTGAATAGATTTATAGCAAGCATCGAAGAAAAGAATCTTATTTGGTCAGTCGTCGCATGCCCTGACTCCTCTTAGGAGTGGAGGACTATTCTTCTTCATAGACAATTTGCCTCCCCCCCCCCCCCCCAAAACCAATAAAATCCCTCATTGATGATGGTGCCTCGACTCTTCTTTATTTGGATAACTGGCATCCCCATGGAGTTTTGGTTTTGGCCTATGGAGAGAGGATCCAGCTCAATTCCGAGAGGGGTAAACTCGCTACTATTTCGTCCATTATTTATGATGGGATTTGGGCTACCAGTCAGACCTCTTCGCAAAGTCTGGTGCAAGATTGGGAAGTTCTAGATTATGTCCCTCATAGACGCAAAGGGAGTGGTGATATCATTTGTTGGACCGCCTTCTCCAATGGTTTGTTCTCAGCGTCTTCCGTTTGGGAGCTTGTTAGATCCCACAGCCCTAAGGTTGTCTGGTTCGATGTGGTTTGGTTTAAGGGGTATTCTCCTCGTCATAGTTTTATATGGAGAGCCCTAACCCAATCTCTTCCTACTGATCTTCTGTGCAATGAGGCGTTATTCCAAGTGTTAGTTGTGGTTTGTGTTGGGCCTTGGGAGAAGACGTTCAACATTTATTCTATGAGTGATCCTTTTCTAAAAGAGTCTGGGGGAAGATCCTCAGGGGAAGTGCTGGTCAACTAATAGAAGGATTCAGCCTTTTGATCATGAATGGAAGTAGATATCCAAAAAATTCAAAAGAAAGTCTACACGTGATACTATTGTCAAGCTTGCCTTTATTGTGACAGTTTACCATATCTGGTTCGAGAGAAATATGCGTATGTGAGCGGCCAAATCAAGATCATTCACTCCAAATTTGAGAAGCTATAATCTTCGACGTGAATGGAACAATGATGCCTCTCCCTTCCCTTCCTCCAGATACTGAGAGAAATAGATTCATTCTCTCCCATTGGGATCTAGCTACCAGATGAGGTGGCTTTTCTTTCTTGCTTTGCTGTTTTTTACTCTTCTCTGGACTTCTGCCCTAGTTATGTAAGAAGCCTAGCTCTATCATTTGAATACCCAGGTTTGTTCTCCCTATTTTTGGGGTGCTGTTAATATATTTATTCATTCACCCAAAAAAAAAAAAAAAATCTTTTTCACAGCAAGTAATCTTTTCTAGGACCCATTAATACTTATCTATAATGATGGAACGGCCACAAAGAATCCGTAGACCAAATTAGAAACCATTCTTTTTCATAGCAAGTTCAAGAAATCCCAACCTACAGTCATATTCCTTCACAACTTATGCTTCATAACACCTAAAGATTATCTGAAATCCTGAAAACATTCATCAATCCAAAACATGTAGATATGGCACCTTCATATAGTTGCTCATATAACACACTCCCAACACTTGGGCTTACAGGAGAATATTAAAACCTAAATTCAACCATCACAACTGCAATAACTAAGCTACCAAGCTGCACAAAGTTAGGCAAAAAAAATTCCCTAAGGACAATCTTATACCGAGAAATCAAATAACTCCCAAGACTAGAGAGTAGAGACCAGACCCCTGAACTATTCAGCAGCCCTACACAGTGTGCTTAGATTTTCACCCCAAATTACTGAAGTGGACAGAAATGTCCTCCTGAGGCACATCTAGTCAATCACCAGTCACAATTTTCAGCAATTCTTTTATTATTAGTACTACTACCACTACTATTACTATTACTGTTGTTGGTGCCAGTAGTGTTATAATTATAATACTAATAAAAATAATAATATTTTCTTTATTATTATTATTGTTATTATTTTTTTGGACGTTTACTTATTATTGTTATTATTATTATTATTATTATTATTACTACTACTGTTGTTGATGGTGGTGTTATAATTATAATACTAATAAAAATGATAATATTTTATTATTATAATTATTATAGCTACTACTATTATTGTTTTTGGAACCAAAGTAAATTTTAGTAACATACCATATTAGCTTCAAGTAAAATAATATACCGTTATTGCCTCTCAGATTATCATAACATGACCAGTAAAATTCAAGGAACATATCACATAACATCAAATTGACAATTTTTTTTTTTTACAGTAATATCATAAGAAAAAGTCAACTGTTTAATAACATACCATATCTTTCCTGAAACTCGGGCGTGCTTTGTAAGAATTCCAACCCAGGATGAGTTGCCAAAAGTTCTCGAAGAACAGGTTTGAAATCATCCTACAGCCAAGATATAGAGATTTCACAAACTGCTTGGAGAAATTAAGGGATCAGAAGGGGGGCTGGGTTCTATTTCCGGGCAGGGCGGGAGGTGAAGGTTCGAAGACCTCCCGGTAAAGAAGAGGGGAAAAAGGTGCTTTCATCTATCTCAACCAGTTTCCCAAGGCATTGGAAATCCAGACCTGGCTCAGAGAATCACTGGTGATCAACGACCACCCTTCGTTTTGCCAACAAAGAAGTCATCCTTAAAGATTTCCCACTGAGCGCAGAGTCTCTCTGGACTTTGTCCAAGTCTTCTGTAAAAGGTAGATTTGGACGAGAATTCTCGGGTTTCCCCCAGGGGGGGCGTGTTTGGAGATGGTTGTATGGTCCATCTAATCAATTGGTAAGGAAGAGCTAAGAAAAAAAAGTACATAAGATGTCAGAGAATCAAGGAACAGACCTGAGTGAGGTATTTACGATCTGGTTGCTTTAAAATCGTAAATATTTGTGCTGCCATATCCATTGTCATCATGTTAGAATTGACCCAATAATCAACAAACGCATCCCTACAGACATATTAGGATATGAGCGAAGCTTTATCAGCAACATTAATCATGCAAAGAAGAATACATTACTCAGTAACGTATTTGGAGGTAAGTTCCATGAGTACTAAGCATAAATTCGTTGGAAATTTGGACATACTAATGTCATGTTCATCATCTCATGGACTTCAAACTGAATACTGTAATACTTTCAGGAAGAACATACCTCGTTATAACTCCAGTGCAGTTAGCATCTATCTTTTTGAAAAGAGCAGTGGAGAAAAATGAGGGTATTTTGCAGATTTCTCTTGTAACTGCCTTAAATTCTGGCATTATAAAACAGAAAAAGTAAACCCTTAATCAGCAAGAGAAGAGAAAATTTTCATTAATAGAAACCAATTTCATTTTTTTTCAAAGCACTTAAACAAAAGATGTTAGTTATACATCGGCTTCGTGCAATAAGGAAGTCACTTCAAAGCTCACACATCTGATTTGGGAGCTAGGTTCTTACGCAACCAGGGGGAACTCGTCTTATTGGCAGCCAACAAGTGCCAAGTCCCTGGTAGATGCTCTAGCTCCAAATGGGGTGGGGAGGGATTTTGAATACATCAGGCAAAAACCAGTATTGTGATGTCAGGACAATAGTGAAGATAAAAGTGTTTTGATGGGGGTGGAATATGTATATCTTCTTTTGCTCTTTATACTATTGTAAATTTCAAACAATATAAAGCTTTCTAGGCAATGTGCTCAATAAGATGTTACTACTAGTTCCCCCCCAAGCGTCTCCCCCACACAAACCGGAAAAAACAAAGAAATGCACTAAAAGCAAGAGAAAGGAAGAAAAAATGGAGTCACGACATGAGCATCAAATGTTAACTCACCGTGAATTTGCAGTCCATCCATGTGACCATAGAAAAGTTGATTGATTCTAGACAAAATCTGCTCTTTCACATCATTAGGTGGAGGACGGCCATTTTGGAAGTAAAACTGCAGGCATTTAAGGTGTTCTATATAAATATCCACAAACAATATCATGATATAGAACCTTCTTAGGCGTAAGCATAGAAGCAACTAATATTGTCAGGTGAAGAGTAACGAAATGCTTATCACCACATAATGATTTTAAAATAAAATAAATTAAAAAAAATTCTGCAGCCAATCATTACCTGAGGAATAATTTCCTTTACTCGTTCACTGACTACCTTTAGAGGAGAACCTAAAGAAGAAGGACCTGCTCTCTGTTTCATAAGACGAGGAGAACCAGAAGAACTTCTTGGTGAAAGTGGAGGTGCGCTGCCAGCAGGAAACATTGAAGGCAATGAATTGTTTGCAGCGGCATTGGCTGTTGCAAAGTTACCAGAGACATTTATGAGACCACCTGCCTTTGCATCATCAAGCAAAGATTTTACCTGCATGGAAGTTGCAACAAAGAGAAATTAGTTCTTCCATAAGTTTTTAAACACTAGCAACAACTATCCCAACTATAGCAGTTCACCTTCATCCAGTAACATTACTAGAAGAAACCATCATACAATTCTGATGTCCAATCAAATATATTTTTTATTCGCATATAAATCTACAATATTTTAATGTAATATACAAACCACAAATCCTATTTTCAAGTTCATAGCAAGTGAGTTATACTGCTATAAGCCAGCACTGCAATATAGACAATAATTATACGGAGAAACTGAAATATATATGAAACAAAATACAATATGTAGAGATTGAGATACACATAAGATAGACACTGGATGAAAAATGAAATAAAAAATACCGAAGAAAGAGATGGGAGGAAAGTTCAGATATATGGAACAAATTAAACATTTCGAAAATACAGAATCAATGGAGCCAAGAACCTCTCAATAAGGTAGACTAAGACTACGTTAAAAAAATATAACAGCAAGTTGTCCTAACTTCATAAGATTAGGTAGTAATACAACCACTAAATAACTATTCCTGTCCATGAAAAAATAATATTTAAAAAATAAAAAGGAATGTGAGGGTTACAAATAATAACAATTTTTTTTGGCTCCCATTTTGCAACATAATAAATGCTTTCCACACACTAACCCCATGCTTGCTCAACTAAACTCGCCATCCCAACCGATTCAGTCAGTTACATGATTCTTGCGCCTACAATTGCACTCCACCCAAGGCCATATCTATGAATTTCAAAAGTTGAGAAATAAAAGGGTTTGGATCAAGGTTCTCTCCTGGCTCTCAACATGAAAAATTCCTCCTCTCCAGGATTTTTCTACGGAGAATCAGAGACTAGAACTTCAAATGGGAATTAGGTGAAGTCTAAGACTCATGACACCTCAGAATAGAACGTCAACCCCGCAGACCTATATAGCAGTTTTTAGCATACAGTTTCGAATTCCCATACCATCATCACGTCAATGACTTCGATAGTTCTGGCAATTGAATTTTTCCAGCTGTTCGGATGGAAACCGTGCTTCAACCCTCAAACTCATTCAACAACACAGACAGCATATTTTCCAGGCTCAGCGCGGGCCACATTGTTTAATCCATGTTTGACTTAAGTTGGCAACCCAGCCCAGATTTGACCAAATCAATGACAATCCAACCCCATGAAATGTGGTGTCAAACAGGACCATCAGGAGGTAGCAGAATGATACTTCGTCTCCTTTTCTCTTATATAATATTCTCATACTCCATAATATTTCCCAAATAGCAATAACTAAGGCTCTGATTGGTTGCAAGGGGAATTGAAGGAAAGTGAAATCTTTAAGAATTTTTTTCGAACACAAAGAATATTGCATTGCGAGTCAAAGCATAATAAATTTTGGAATTTTGGAATAAATGAATAGAAAAACTGGCTAAAGGGTCATTATCAATATAATTTATCTCAGACTATATGGACTAGATTAGTATCACAAAAATGGCGAAATAGAGTCAATGAATGTCGTAGGGCTCAAAATCAAGATTCCAAAAAATTGGGTTCATATGAAAATGAAAAAGATCAATTAATTCATTACGAAACAGAAAATGATTATAGGATGGAATCATTACAGAATAAAAAACAAAAATTTTAAAAACACCATAGATATGATCTTTTATCACATAAATATATTAATTCTAATTATAAAAGTAAGGACTTATATATTTATGGATCACTCTTACAAATAAACGAGAATCAAAAAGATTCCCTACAATTACAACATACATAAACTTGAATCATTTTATGTGCTAAAAGATATATCAATTAATGACTATCTGGGGGAAGATTATTTTATTGAGACGGAGAAAAATCTAGATAGACAATATTTTGATTAGGAAATTCTCCATTTTTGTCTTATAAAAAAGATCCAATATTGAGGCCTGGGCCAGTATGGATACTGGGGCTGATTCTTAGCAAAATAGAATGGAAATAGCAGATAAAATTGGAAAAAGATTTTTTTTATTTCCCGATAAAAGGAAACTTTTGTAATGATTACAGCACATGCTATCGCATTACTATATAACTAAATCCTAATCATTCAATATTTGGTTATTAACTTACACTTCACTTTGCATCCAAATCCCTTGTATTAGAAAAGTAAAATAAATTTTACATCTTATAAGTACCATTACTAAGGAACTCTTTGGTATGTATTATAAAATTAATTATATAACACATTATGACATATGTAGTTGTTCGGTATGATTTATAGTATCTATTTATATTTAAAATAAATCAATATAATCTAAAATCTAAAAATAGGTTAGACAGTGTATATCATTATTGATAATCTATTATTACTTCTTTATGTCTAGTGATATTAAATGGTTATTATTTATGACTCATAATTTATTTTCATAAATGATTTATCATAAATAACTTATAAACATAAATATAAACTATACCAAAGATAGCTTAAATATGTTAAGAAATTCAAATAGTTTATACAACCATGTAGTGTTACAACTTACAACTATAAAAATTTTCTTTTTAAGTTTAAAAACTTCACTTCCCTTCCCTTCAATTCCTCTTGCAACCAAACTCAGCCTAAGGGTTTTCAGATCAGTCTCCTTCAATGAATTTTCCAGCAGAATCCAGTAAGAGTGATTAATATAAGCATCACCTTTTAACACGGGATTTGAGACATGTGTTTCTAACGACTGAAACGTCAACACTCTCAAGCAAACTGAGCAATTGCAGCTCCCTTGTAAAAATGAAAGAGGGGAGGGACTATATGTCACTAATTGCAGCTAGGGAGAAACACGTAGACAAATTAGTGAAAGCCAGGAAATGACACAACCCAACCATCCATCCCCAAGCAGAAGCCATGAAACTAACACATTAAACGGCATATCAAATGAATAGTATATCTCACATCCAGCAATGCTTCATTCCGTGGTAATATGCATTGCCAGCAATTGGCTAATAATAGAAACAATAAAATAGATTTTCTAGGATGTCATTAAAAGTGTCGAATTTATTAAACATGGTCATAGATACACACTCATTGCCAGTGTCATTCCAGACCTCCTCAAATCAATTCATCTCACCACCAATAGTGAAAAATATAATATAAATCATCAAAAGAGAGATAGAGAGGCACGGACTTAGAGAATAGAGAGTATCCAAATTCTATAACTTAAACACCACACAAAAATACGCATTGCATAAAACATCCTAAAGGAAACTTTTGTAATGAATACAGCACACACTATCACATTACTATATAACTAAATCCAAAACATTCCATATTTAGTTATTAACTTACACTTTGCTTTGCATCCAAATCTCTTGCATTTGAAAAGTAAAATAAATTTTACATCTTATAAGTATCATCACTAAATATGTTAAGAAATTTAAATAGTTTATGCAATCATGTTGTATTACAACTATAAAAATTCCCTTTTAAGTTTAAAAATTACACTTCCCTTCCCTTCCCTTCAACTCCCCTTGCAACCAAACTGAGCCTAACGGTTTTCAGATCAGTCTCCTTCAATGAATTTTCCAGCAGAATCCAGTAAGAGTGATTAATATAAGAACGCATCACCTTTTAACACGGGATTTGAGGCATGTATTTCTCTCAACTGAAACGTGAACACTTTCAAGCAAACTGAGTAATTGCAGCTCCCTTGTAAAAATGAAAGAGGGGGAGGGACTATATGTCACTAATTGCAGCTAGGGGAAAACACGTAGACAAATTAGTGAAAGCCAGGATATGACACAACCCAGCCATCCATCAACAAACAGAAGCCATGAAACCAACACATTAAACGGCATATCGAATGAATAGTGTATCTCACATCCAGCAATGCTTCATTCCGCGGTAATATGCGTTGCCAGCAGTTGGCTAATGATAGAAACAATAAAACAGATTTTCTAGGATGTCATTAAAAGTGTCGAATTTATTAAACATGGTCATAGATTTTGCGTAAACACTCATTGCCAGTGTGATTCCAGACCCCCTCAAATCAATTCATCTCACCACCAATAGTGAAAAATATAATATAAATCATCAAAATGGAGATAGAGAGACACGAACATAGAGAATAGAGATTATCCAAATTCTATAACTTAAACACCACACGAAAATACGCATTGCATAAAACATCCTAAAGGAACAAAAACCAAGAAGATGCATGGAAATTTCTTAGCAACAATCGGTGCCAAGGCAAATACCAGTCGGCTGGTGTCTGGAAGTGAAAGCCACTGTGAGAACAACTCTTCGGCAATGTGAGGGTTCGATTTAAGCGCCAAGGGAGACACCTCATTGAGCTGTAACAATTCAGGGTCGAGAGAAGCAACATCCCCAACAAGTTCCATATCCATCATAACAAAATTTTATATTTCATACACATCAAAACGGATAATCCAAACCCTAGATCGCACCACCACCACCTTCAAAAATCACAAACGCTACAGTCTGCATATAAAGAAAAAGCTAAACTTAATCCTCAAGCTCAGCAACTACACGTCAAAACCATTCGTATCAACATATCTCCGGACAATTCAAACAGTTTTGATTCACCACCCGTAAGATACCGGCATACATGCCTCGAATTCTAGCCGAAGCAAGAACTTGCTACAGAAAGATAGACAAGCAACTCCGTCAGTATAAGAAACCTTTGATCTTCAAGGCTTCCGAAAAAATCGCCCGCTATGATTCTGCTACAAACCGAGCCCCAATTGTTCGTCTGATACAGCGACAATGATCAACAGAGATGGAGCGATGAACAGAAGAAGAAAAGCTAAGAAATTTTCTGAAAGATCGGATGCGATTTCGCAGTGCTTTTGCCGTTTATTTGCATAGAATGAGGACCTCGAAACCCTTGTAACCAGGGAGCAGAAGAAATGAGATACCCATCGGAACAGGTGACGCTAAACGCACTCTCTTATATAACGAGTACTGAAACTGCTTGAGAGATGGTCACCCACCTACGTATTTTGTACGAATGGCGCCGTATAATTATACTATCTTCGCCACGTGGACACTTTCTAATTGCAAAGTCATTCTTTTCCACCGGCGCATTTTAGACTTTTCTTCGCCTTTCTCCACTCCACGCCTTCCCCCGCTATTTGTTTGAAACTTAGAGGAAGAGATCTTCTACAGATTTTTTTCCTTTTTTTTTTTTTTTTTCTCTTTTTTTGGGAGGGTAATGTTCTTCTTGCCTTCTCGTTTTGATTTCTTTACATTGGATACGTGATTCTTGGAACTAATTAAAAGACATTCTTCTATGTATGTCTTGTATGGGCGGGACACGATTCGTCTCCTGTTACCCAATCGTCCGTCGAATGGACTAGGGTAATTGACATGCATGCCGATACATCCTAGCCCGTCTTAGGTATTACTGAGCGATTAGAGACGAGCTCCATCTGTCTGGGAGAAGGATTGTTGTTTGACAAGGATTTCATGTACATCCTCTTTTCTTGTAGTTTGCAGAGTTATGTTGCTCGTGTTTCGGCTCCCGTTCTGACAATCTATATCGTATTTTTTCACTTCTTTCAAATAAGAGTTGTACTTGTGCAGAATTCTTCTATATCTCATATGATCTGCCTTATGCATTTGTGTGATTCGTGAATGCATTAAATTTTTCTACTATTTTAGTTTTATGATTCTCAATTAATTTCATTAATGGCTCAATTCAATTCACCAATAAAAGGTTGTTCATTCTTCCATATATATCTTGTATGGGAGGGACAAGACTCGTATCCTATCATCTAGTCAGTCCATCTGTCTATCGAACAACTTGGGGTAATTGGCACACATGCCTATGCAACCCAGCCCATCCGATTAACGACAGGAGACGAACTCCATCAGTATGGGAGAAGGATCGTTGTCCGACAGAGCTTTCATGTACATCTTCTTTTCTTTAAGTTTGCAGAGTTGTGTTTCTCGTGTTTCAGCTCCAGCTTTGACAAATCCATATCGCATTTTTTTTTTACTTCGCTTAAATAAGAGTTGTTCTTGTACGGAATTCTTCCATTTCTTAGTATGATCTTCCTACCCATTCTTGTGAATGCACTAAATTTTGCTACTATTTTAGTTTTCTTATTTTCAATCTAATTTCATTAATGACTTAATACAATTTATCAATAAAAGTATATCTTGTATGGGAGGGACAATACTTGTCTCCTATTATCCAATCGGTCCAACAGTCCATCAAACAGCCTGGAGTGATCGGCATGCAAGCTGATGCAACCCAACCCATCCGATGGATGACTAGACGACACGAGAAAAGCTCCATCCATATGGGAGAAGGATTGTTGTGCGACGAGGCTTTCTTGTACATCCTCTCTTCTCTTAGTTGCAGTGTTATGTTTCTCATGTTTCAGCTCCGATTCTGACAATCTATATCGCAATTTTTTTTTTTTTTTTCACTTCGTTCTTATAAGAGTTTACACATATGAAATTCTTCTATATCTCACTATGATATTCTCAAGCATTCATGTGAACGGCGTTAAATGTTGCTACTATTTTAGTTTTCTTAGTTTCAATATAATTTCATCAATGACTTAATACAATTCATCAATAAAAGGTTGTTCATTCATCCATATATATCTTGTATGGGAGAGATTGGACTCGTCTCCTATCATCCAGTCACTCTAGCCGTCCATCAAATTACTTAGGGTGATTGGCACACATGCTGATGCAGCCCAACCCAGCCCATCCGATCGATGACTGGACGACAGGAGACGAACTTCGTGCATATGTGAGAAGGATTGCTGTCCAACAAGGTTTTCATGTACATCTTTTCTCATAGTCTGCAGAGTTATGTTTTTCATGTTCCGACTCTAGCTCCAACAATTCGTATCACTTTTTTTTCACCTATTTCAAATAAGAGTTGTACCAGTACAGAATTCCTATATTTCTCATAAGATCTTCCTATGCACTTGTGTGATGTGTGAACACATTAAATTTTGATACTATTTAAGTTCTATTATTTTCCATTAATTTCATTCAATTCATCAATAAAAGGTTGTTCATTCTTCCATATATATCTTGTAAGGGAGGGACATAACTCGTGTCCTATCATCCAATCGGTCTAGTCATCTATCGAACGGCCTGGGGTGATCAGCACACATGCTAATGCAGCCCAGCCCATCTAATCGACGACAGGAGATGAACTCCATCAGTATGGGAGAAGGATCATTGTCCGACAGAGCTTTTATGTACATCTTCTTTTCTTTAAGTTTGCAGAGTTGTGTTTCTCGTGTTCCGGCTCCAACTATGACAATCCATATCACATTTTTTTCACTTCGCTCAAATAACAGTTGTTCTCATACGGAGGTCTTCCAATTCTCAGTATGATCTTCCTACGCATTCTTGCGAACGCACTAAATTTTGCTACTATTTTAGTTTTCTTACTTCCAATCTAATTTCATTAATGACTTAATACAATTTTTCAATAAAAGATATATCTTGTATGGGAGGGACAATACTCGTCTCCTATCATCCAGTCAATCCAGTAGTTCGTCAGACGGCCTGGGGTGATCGGCATGCATGATGATGCAACCCATACGATGGACTACTAGAGGACACGAGACAAGCTCCATCCATATCAGAGGAGGATCGTTGTCCGATAGGGCTTTCTTGTACATCATCTTTTCTCCTAGCTGCAATGTTATGTTTCTTGTTTTTCTCATGCATCAAATGTTGCTACTATTTTAGTTTTCTTAGTTTCAATCTAATGTCATCAATGACTTATCGCAATTCATCAATAAAAGGTATATCTTGTATGGGAGAGATACTCGGCTCCTATTATCTAGTCAGTGTAGCAGTTCGTCAGATAGGCTGGGGTGATCGGCACGCATGCCAATGAAAACCAACCCATCCGATGGACGATTAGAAGTCACGAGACAAGATCCATCTGTATGGGAGAAGGATTGTTGTCCGACTAGGCTTGCTTGGACATCTTCTTTTCTCCTAGTTGCAGTGTTATGTTTCTCGTGTTCCAACTCCGGCTCTGACAATCCATATCGCATTTTTGTTCACTTCGTTCAAATAAGAGTTCTACTAATACAAAATTATTCTATATCTCAATATGATCTTCTTATGCATTCGTTTGGACACGTTAAATTTTGCTACTATTTTAGTTTTCTTAGTTCCAACCTAATTTCATCAATGACTTAATACAATTCATCAATAAAAGTTTGTTCGTTCGTCCATATATCTTGTATGGGAGGGACAAGACTCATCTCCTATCATTCAGTTAGTCTAGAAGTCCGTTGTACGGCTTGGGGTGATCGGCACGCATGTCGATGCAACCCAACTCGTCTGATTAACAACTAGGCAAAAGGAGACGAACTCCATTCGTACGGGAGAAGGATCGCTGTCCAGCAGAGCTTTCATGTACATCTTCTTTTCTTCAAGTTTGCATAGCTATGTTTCTTGTGTTCTGGCTTCAGCTCCGACAATTCATATCGTTTTTTTTTTTTTCACTTTGTTCAAATAAGAGTTGTTATTGTACGAAATTCTTTTATTTGATTCTTCCTATGCATTCGTGTGAACGTATTAAATTTGGCTACTGTTTTAGTTTTTTTATTTTTTTTACTTTCAATCTAATGTCATTAATGACTTAATGCAATTCATCAATAAATGTTTTTTTTTTTTTGTGTAAAAGATAAATGGTTGTTCATTCTTCCATATATATTTTTGTATGGGAGGGACAGCACAGCCTAGGGTGATCGGCATGCATACCGATGCAGTCTAGTCCATCCAATGGATGACTAGATGACAAAAGAGGAGCTCCATCCATATGGGAGAAGGATCGTTGTCCAGTAGAGCTTTCATATACATCTTATTTTCTCCTAGTTTACATAGTTTTTTTTTTTTTTTTTTTTCTAAAAGCTATTTTGCATTAAATAATGGGAAAAGAAAAACAAAAACAATCCCTACATGGATGAAAAACTTATACCTTCGGCATTGCCATTAGTAGAAGTCATACAAGGAAAAAAAAATTAACAAAACTTATACTGAGGTCTGTGGGAAGCATCCCACACAACCTCCCTAACTACAAAATCCAGACACGTTGTCCAAGTATAGGAAGCTTTGAAAAAGCAGCCACACTATTTATCTCTTTGAAGCAATGAGTAAACCTTATCTGGCAATGTGATAGGTCACTAGAAATAGCTGTCCACTCTTGCATGAGGATCCAAGGAAGATCCCCAGATAAGAGAGCAGATACCATGGCAGAAGAGTCTGATTCAAGCCAATTATTTGAGAAACCAAGGGAACAAGCTATTGCCAACCCTCTTAAAGCACTTTTCAGTTCTACAACATAACAAGTAGCAAGTGCAACATTTTATCAAAAAGAAAAAAAAAATCCTCTGCAACTCCACAAATCACAGCACCAATTGCGATTTCTTCCTCTTCAGCTTCTTCTCTCTCTCTCTCTCTCTCTCTCTCTCCATCTCTGCATCTCTGTGTGTGATTTTGCAGTGGAGAAGAAGAGAGAGAGAAAATGCCGAATACTGGCCAGGAACCTCCATCTCTGCTTCTCAAACTAATCCAACCTTAATTTACCCAGACCTTTTTTTCTTTCCAAATTGTTTTGCAGTGACGAAACCGGATAACTAATTTCAAACAAGATCAGCTAATTAAAAAAACCTAAAAGTGTCAATCTTTAGAGCATCTCAGAATACGCCTCTCCTCAGTCCTCACAGTCACCACCAGTTATAAGGTGCGGAGAGGATCCGAACTCTGTTTCCAATAGGTTCAAGGTCCATAAGCATAGACGATGGAACCCATCCACTTCTGATCTCCAACCACGAGGAAGAAGACCAGCAGCTCCTCAGATTAAGGACCATCTCGTTTACGGTCGAAGGAGATATCGAACACATTAATGGACTCCGAGATTTTTTTCACTCAATTCGGTGTCGAATCCAAGAAGCTCTGGTACCTTGCCGGACCGGCAATCTTCACATCCATATGGCAGTATACACTTGGCACTATTACACAAGTAATCGCCAACCTTGTTGGCACTCTCGAACTCGCCGCCGTCTCCGTCGAGAATTCTGTCATCGCCGACTTCTCCTTGGGTGCAGATATTCATATTCAAAAATTGATTTTTAGAATTCAAAATTCAGTGAGGATTGAATTAATTATTCCTTTTGATGATGGATCAGTTAAGGATGGGGAGTGCCCTAGAGACGCTATGTGGTCAAGCATTCGGAGACGGACAGATAGATATGTTGGGGATCTATATGAAAAGATCATCTTGGGTAATCTTGATTACAACAGCTATCGTCCCTCTGCTTTCTGTATATATTCGCAGAGCCATTAATGAAGCTGATCGGATAGAAGGAAGATATTGTGAAGGCGGCCGCAGTGTTTGCGATTTATATGATTCCGCAGCTGTTCGCCTACGCCGTTAACTTCCCAATCTCGAAGATCCTGCAAGCGCAGAGCTAGATCATGGTGATGGCATTGATATCTGCGGTGGCTCTGATTATCCGCACCTTTAGTTGGTTACTGGTGTTGAAACTCGGTTGGGGATTGATCGGAGCGGCTATATCGCTTCGTTGTTGTAGGTTTTGAAGGATGTTGATCTAAAGTCGAAAATTGCCGAAGTGAATTAGATCGCGGAGAGTGGTTCTGGTCCGACTCCGATGATTTTTGGAGTTGAAGAGAGAGGAGGTGAAGGAGATGGTTGGTGAGGAAATTAGGACGTTGGGTAGCAACGAAGATGAAAAAGTGGAGGCAAAGAAGGTGAAGGGGTCATCGCCGAGAAAGGGGAGAACGATAAGGGAAATAAAGGGTATAAATGTCTAGACAAAATTTCAATTCTCTTCGTTAATTAATAGGGTAACGTTTGAGAATTTTAAGTGGTAGGTGATATTTTCAAAAAACTTGAATGATAGATGATGTTTTTAAAAGAATTTGGATGATACGTAAAATTTTCATTAAATATACTATTTTTAAACCTTTAATACCCAAAAAATTTGAATCCATCATATCTATCACCTAGTAGAAACTTTGGTTATATTTACTAAAAATATAGAAACCTTAGGTATACATAGATGCTTATCATGACCATCTAGCCTTTGTTTATGAACTCTAAAGTGCATTTTAATTCATCAATTACAACAACTCACAATTGTCATTTAATTTTTTTTATCAGGTACCCATAAAAAGAATCAATATTACGATTCATAAGAAAGTTCACCCAAGTAACATTCATAAAAGATGCAAGTAATAAATTGGAAGATACATTCATGTTTGAGATTCCAAAATCGATGGGTGGATGGTGTGAAAATTATGACCATTGGCCTACGTTTGTCAGTGCATGGAAGATACATTCATGTTTGATATTCCACATAAATAGTTGGCCTACGTTTGTTAGTGCATGGAAGATGATAAAGTTCGGTTGCAGAGATTTCTCCATTCGCTAGCCTTGTATTGTGAAGTCTGCTGTTGATTTGAAGATTGCAAATTTCCTTTCTCCTGTAACTGGTCCAAGGAAGAGTTGCGTGATCATTGAGCTCCGCTAGCAGCCTCCTTTGCTTAATTGGTGTAAAGTTAACTGTGATGGTTCTAGCATTGGAAACCCAAGGAAAGCTAGCGCGGGAGGTGTCATTAGATCACACAGAGGACAAGTTCTTTCAGTTTTGGATCCACATCCTCTCCTCCAAGAGAATCTGGTGGAAAGGTGGCTCCCCCATTGGATGGACGACACCTGAGGCATTGCTGAATCCGAGTCCTCCATCTCAGCTGACACCCCCCTGTCGGCTCGAATAGGGACACCACTCTGGAGGAGAGGATTTGAATCCATATTTTTTTTATAGTCCTTGGGATAACTTAATTCATTTAATATGAATTTTATTACCCACCACTTGCCCTTGTAATAAGAGTAACTCGGTCCTTCTTGAGTGGGGAGAGTGAAGAAGAATAATGGATGTAATGCGTACATGTCATTAATGGAGAATTTATTAGACTTTTATACAATTAGGGTTTTAATCAAACTCATCCCAATCCATACAAAAACCCTATAACACAAGGGAGTTGGATAAACAATGAACAATAAAGACATACATATTTGTGAATAAGTTGATTCCCTAGCTTCAATTGTAATCCTTCTATCACAGTCTTCTACAGCCTCGAGAGAATATCCCAATGTCTCTTGTTAATGGGTGCAGAGAGAACTTCATTAACTGTGGCTGTGAGAACTCTAATTCAATATTTATCGAATACTGTCATAACCCTAATTCATTTCCCACATTAGAATAGAGTTACCAAACCTATCTCATAGCATGTGATGAACCAAACCAAATAGATTCTAACGTGTTAATTGAACTCCCACTAAATTAAGTAATTAATTAAACCCACATAATTATAATATAATCATATGAGAAACTAGGCAAGACTTTTCCTATGATCATAAATACATTATGTGAGGTCGAGCTAATCGTAGAGCATCATTGTGTGTCTACGCAAGGAGAGAATCATGGCATCTTCCAACAAGGTAATCAAGGTTTTAAAGCTCGAAATCAGTATAAGATTGGTCTACATCCAGTTGGATTTGAATCCGTTGAGAATTGGTAGGAATTGACTCGATCGTAACTTCTTTTTCTAGAACCATATGAAATCAGGATCAGATTCAGTCATTTCGGATTTTAATCGAACAATTCACCATATTTGATTTTGATTTTTGAAACCTTCAAGATAATTGCAATCCAAAGAGGAAAATGAAATACTTAATGAAGCCAATAAATTTCGCATCTAAAAAATAAAAAATCATTATGACATTTACATGAGAACTAATGCATAATAAAAGTTGCAAATTCAGTGGATTATGAGAATAGCTTAATATAGATAACACTAACAGGACCTAATATTGAAGGTACCAGCCATTAACTAGCTAGTAATGTCATTTATTTCTAAGGGGATAGCTCGGTACACTAAAGACCAACACCTTGAAATGTAAAGGTCATGAGTTTAATTCTCTTTGGGCTATGATTGTAAGTTTGGTCCCTATCAACCTAGACCCGCCCTGAACCCTGACAGAGCCGGGTTTGGGCCCAAATGTTTTTAAACCCTGGCAGGGTCGGTCGAGGGCTTAGGTTGAAGCCTCGGGCTGAGCCTGGCCCAACCTGATCCGACCTTGACTATATAATGCTTATTAATATTTTATATAATTTAAAGTTGCATCCCAACCCCTACTTGAGTCTTGACTCTTTTAAAAAAAAAAAAAAAAAAAAAAAATCATTTTGCACAATCCTAGACCTAATTTTATGTTCTCCATTCCTCCTTTCACTTTCACGGTTGGATCGCCACTCTGCCTCCCTTAGTCCCGCTGCTCTCTGCCTCCTTCAATCTCGCGGGCTGCCTCTCTGTCTCGCTCAGTCCTTCGCTGCTGCTTTCACCGTCGACATTTGATAAGGTTAAAAGCCTGCTGGTTTTTCCGCCTCTTGATTAGTTAAAAAAAAAAAAAAAAAATTAAAGAGGCTGGAATTGCTGTCGCCTTATCCATCGATTTTATTAAAGAAAAGCTTTTGGCTGCAACTTGCCTCCGTGAGATTTCATACCAAATCTGGTGGATTATGGAATGCTATTGTGGATTAAAAAGTGGGGCTACTGTGGGATTTAGTAGTAGCATGTTTTTGGGTGTGTGAATAGGGGGTGTGTGGTGTTGTCGAGCCAAACCATCACAACTCTATTATGATCTAATGCCAACAAAAAAGTATGTTGTCATATTATCGTGGGATGAGCTCTCTAATTTGAGCTTAGCGAAAAATAATACTGGCGAACAAGGAATTAAGCATAAGATGACATTCAAGTTTTGGTCTTGTAATATTTGTTATACGCTATGGAATATGTCAACTATACTCCTAGAGCTTGTCAAACCTCCCATACGCGAGAGTGAATGGGCATTCAACGGTCCTACCCAACCGACCCTGCTGAAGCCACGCGACTCCCAATTGTGGACTTGGTACATGGCAGCCCTAGTTGGTAAATGAGAACTCAATGGAGTATATGGTGTGTCACTTTAGTTACACAAAGACAGATAATAAGGTGATGAACATTCTTAATAGGGAAATACAACAAAATGATCATTTTAGGTAATTAGGTACATTCATAAACAAATAAGACGATATAGACGATGATGTTTCACAAATAATTAAAATAGGATGGATGAAGTGGAGAAGTGCGTTTGGAGTATTGCGTAATCGACATATTCCTTTAAAATTTAAATGAAAATTTTATAGGACTGTCATTTGACCAAATATGATGTATGGCGCAAAATATCGGACAGTTAAGAAGCATCATATAGATAAACTTAATGTAGCTGAGATAATGATATTAAGATAGATGTGTGACAAAACTTAAAAGGATAAGGCAATGAATAATTGTATTAGAGTTGATTTTGGAGTAACATCGATACATGATAAGCTACGAGAAAATCTTTTGAGATGGTTTGATTATATTTAACGGAGGTCGTTAGATGTTTCTGTACGAATGAGTGATTTGATTAAGATTGAATGATCGAAAAGAGCTAGGGGCAGACTTAAGATGACTTTAGAGGAAGTGGTGATGAAAGATATGTATAGCTTAGGCCTTACTTCAAATATGACATCGAACATAACTAATTGGTAGACAAAAATCCATGTAGCTGATCCATTTTAATTATGATAAGACTTTGTTATTGTTGTTGTTGTTATTATTATTATTATTGTCACTCTGTGGGAGTTTGAATCCAATCAAATTTTCTAAATGTGATTCTACTCCAAAATGACTCATTGGGAGTCAGAATCTATAGAATTGAGAATATAGAGTTTTTTCTATCACATCTGTGAGTCTTGGGGAGAGAATATGATTTTTAACTTCCCCACATCCCAAAAAAAATAAAATAAAATAAAATAAATCATGTGATAGCGAATTGAAATCGTCTCCTGCCAATGATTTGGCAGGAGACGCGGCTGCCCGGATGGATGGTCGACACTTGGCTGTTGGGTGAATCCGAGCCCTCCATCCGAGCCGACACTTAAGTCGACAAACTGAACCGACAGAGGGTGTCGACTCGGATGAAGGGCTCGGATTCACCCGACAGACAAGTGTCGATCATCCATCCGAACAACCCCGTTTCCTGCCAAATCTCAGGCAGGAGACGATTTGGATCCTGTGATAACTCGTGATAACTCATAGACTGATGATAAAAAAAGATAAAAAAAAATAAAAAACCGAAAGGTATAAAACCAATAAAACGAGAAACCACGTTATCCTCGCGGCTGCTGGGTTAGGTGGTTTCCTTGTACTTGGAGGTCAGGCGATTCTTCTGTGAATCTTTCCGTTGACAATCTCCTAAATTTGGCAGAACTCGATTCCCTCCGGTTTTGGTTCTGTTGTAAGATCCTTCTGTTGCAGAGGATCGTTTGCTCAAGAATGAACATCTTTGCTAAAAAACCCACGGCGAAAGGTTTGTGCTTTGTGCCCTAGTTACCTCTACTTTCTGTTCGCTGTTATTTAAGTTTCACATTTTGGTTACTCGATTTCATGTACTCGTCCATACACACACGAGGCGATCGCAAGCCACCTCCTGCTCTCCACCTCCGGAGTCCAGCCAACGGATGCAGGATTCATAGTCTATCTTAGCCAACATGGGCACCATCTAATTGAATTTCTATCATCTCCATTTTTGCGATTTCTCCTTTAGGGTTCTTGCTGTAACTCCCAAACCGTTTTGTTTATCTGGAGGCGTCATTTGGTCTTTGATGGGAATTGAAGTTCACGGTTGCTAGATATGTTTATCCTCCAGATGATTCCAACCCCCCGAAACCTGGAGGCTGCGTTTGGTCTTTGTGCGTGCTTGCTCTCTCCTCCTTGTAAATGCACCCGCCAAACCTTCCCCCTCCATCCGGGCCTCCAGCTTCCCCTGCACCCCGTCCCGATCCTGGCGACGATGGTTTGTTTGTAGGGGCTGACAATGAAAATGGACTCGCCCAAGCCTGGAAACCTACTCTGAAGAGAAGGGTCTAGCCCGGCTGAAAAACTACTTCCCCGAGCTTTGTGTTGTAGTAGGGCCGTTGTTTGCTGGATTGTTGGTCCGCAGGCCGGCCCTATAGAATGAGTCCGTTGTTTGCTGGATTGTTGGTCCGCAGGCCGGCCCTATAGAATGAGTAAGGAGAGGCTTATTGATGACCGAGCGACTTTGATACTATTCCTTACCTCACCCAACGAGTGAAGTCGTCGAAGCGAGTCTAAACAACAAAGAGTGATCTTTGAACGGGGCTTTCAAGCCTATGTTCTCACCGCTAGGCTTCCTCTTCCACCAGAACATCCCCTCCTTCGCCTGTAGCCCCTCCCGATCCTGGAGATGGATTTATTGTAGAGGATGATCTTGAAGCTAGTATTGCCAAAGCCAGGGATATTACTTTTATGGGATATGTTCTTCCCGCCAGTCATCATTGTCGCCAAGCGGTGACCGATGTGTTGCTTTCAGCATGGAACCCAAAGTGTGGTTCTGAGTATCTGTTTTGGGAGGTGCTCTTCTAGTCCTTGCAAAGGCAGGACGATGGGTCATGGAATTTCTGGCAAGTTGGTTTCGGAATTCACCTGCCAGTATCGACCATGCTAAGCAAACCACGGACATCTATGTTTCTATAGGGTATGCACACTCTCTGTAGGTATTACAGCCTAAAATGGATTGTTGGATGTGCTCAGTCATAGCTGTGGCAGTTCATCGTGGGTTGTTGGACGCATTCTCAACTACCATTGAACACCTCATTGTTGGAAGCTCTCTCTCCGGATCTATGGTCTCTGCTACGCCAGTATTGGAGGACATTGTCTCCGTGTCCCATTGTTTCCCAACTTGTATGTTTCAATATATTCCTAGGGTTAATCATACAATAGTTGACACCCTAGCCTGGATGACATGTACAACAGTTTCACCTAAATCCATTCCGTGGTTAATGGTAGTTGTAACTTGTAAGTTGTAACCCAGCAACGATGTGTTTTTCATGTTCTATTGAATAAGATTGCAATCTACCAAAAAAAATAAAAAATCAGGGGTGTTCTGTAGAATTTATATCTCTGTCACAGTTTGGTTGTTGGTTTTTTCCTCCCTCCCCCCTTAATGCTCCGATGGTTTCAGGTGGTTTATCTGTTCATTTTCATGGATTTTCTGCTTTGTATTTAATTCATCTATCTCTTTCCCTCCTCTAATTCATTATTTTGCTCTTTGGTTGCAGATGCACTTCGGGAGAGTAAGAGAGAAATGACTCTTGCCACAAGAGGTAATTTTCACTTCCAAAGTTTGTTTTGGATTAGAAAACAATGGGAAATTTATTCTCTCTTAGACATAACATATTTGTAATGCTTTGATACAGTAAGAGTGTTGCAATGTCAGAAACTAAACCTGCAATCTGTGAGTAGAGAAAGGGAGAGATGAAGAGGAGAGGAATTTGGGAGAAGAAGGGTTGACACTGCCTAGAAGAGCAGTCGATGACTTTTCCCTTCGCCCACTATAGCATTATATTAAGGCAGTGATTACAAGAAGGATTAAGCAAGATAAAAAGGATAGACTATCCAACAGGGACAGCTATCTATACGCAAGGGGAAAACTAACAGTAATTAAACGTGACAGGACACCCCCTTGTTGGGGACTTGTGGTACACATATAAATAAACTAAACATTATCCCCCCCACAGGGTACATGGGGTACAGCTGTACAGGTCCAATGGTCAACAAAGAGCACCCATAGTGTCCTTTTTCTTAATGGGATCGGATTGGATCTTAATGCCTGTCAGAATTATGCAGTGTCCAGTACATAGAAGATAATAGTTTGCAAGTAATGCAGTAATTATGATAGCAATTTTTTCATTTGATTTTGGATGAAAATAGGATTGGAGTTTGATTTGAGATAAAATGATTTTGTGTGCTGATTGAGTTGGGAACCATATGCGAGGAGAGCCTTAGCTTGATCTGGTTTAAACCCCAGAGCATTCTTTTGGTCTCCTAGCATTGCAAGAATTATTTCCTCGTTTGTCCCTTCAAGATTGTCAAGAGGGTCGCAGATAGTGATTTTGTAATTGTTGTGTTGTTATTACTGTTGTTTCATGAGTCTTCTTCGACTCCGTGTTGTATTTCTTTGGGTTTGTTGCTCCAAGGGAAGAACATTAGTGAATGAGATACTGCACTTGAAGAGGAGTTTTATTTTTTCAATTCTTGTTTCCATTTGGTTTAAGGGCAATTAACTTGGCAAATCTTGCAATTGTTAGTGGGAAAGTTGATGTTGATCATGCATAATTTAGTCCCTTAGTTGGCAGTAGTTCCTAAAAATCTTTTTGAATGACTCAATCAGATGGTTTTTTTTCCTTTCCCCTCCAAAACAAAAATCTACTGGATAGAATTACCCAAAAAAAAAAAAAAAAAAAAAATCTACTGGATAGTGATGAAAGTAGAACAGAAGCTGTAAGATTGGGTAAGATACAGTATACAAGTTCAAAAATAGTACAAAGAAAAAAATTCATACAATCTCCACAATTTGATAAGGTTCTAGGTACATCTCTTGCATATGAATTCTATCACCTCTCATTTCCTAAAGATTTTGGTGGAACATCACTTCCATTGTAATGAAATGTTTGAGGTTGAAAAGGAATGATTGAACCTCCGAGGGCTATGCTACTGAAAGTCAACCACTTGAATCACCCTTTGTTTATATAGATAGATAGATGGAGCCTAGGGATGGATTCATTGCGTAATTACGAGACAAAAGAAATCTGGAATATCGCTGACGCCATTTGGACCCAAAAAAGAAGTTGTAAAAAAAAAAAACTGATATTGAACTCTGACCCCTCCTTCTGTCCTTGAAGATCCCAGATTCCCTGAAGCTTTACTATGAAAGTTAAACTTGATGCAAGTCTCTGATGTGGCTGTCCTAGGTGCGATGACATTCAGAGAACAGGCAATTGTTGTCCAATCACACTCGTACTTAGGAGACAAACTGAATTCCAAAGCTACTCCATACTTGTGCACCAGATATGAACTTCCACAAGGGAAAGACTATATATGAAGATAATCCTACTCTTGCATCTAATAGGAATTTATGCAGCAGCTTGCCATTTCTAGAAGAGTGCAAAGTTATAACTCAAAAGTTATTTAGTTTCTTTTAGAATGCAAACTAATTATTTCGATGAAATTGCATTAATTTTTTTAAACTTCTTTTTTTAGTTTCTTTCATCTCAGTAACTCTTGTTGCAGATAAATCTTTGCCTTCAATCATCTTCGTCGTCCATCATTCTTCATTTTTGACCCTTTTTTTTGTTCCTTTTATGATTGATTTTTCGTTTATAACTTTAGATATGATATTTTTTGGATTATTATGTATAACCAGTTAGTTGATTGTTACCTCATTGAAGACAACTCTGTTGTTAAATTGCAGAATCTCGCATGCTTAAAATCTAATTATGTCTTAATGACTTATTAGCCATTTGTAATGGTTGATCAGGAGTGGAATTACTTGCTTGCAAAAAATGTCTTTTGCGGGAAACTACTCCAAATTCCTTCTGATAGGCCTTGTTGGGGGCTTGTTAGTGTTGCCTGTATCTTTAATGCTGTTTTAGATTTGTTGTAACCATTGACACTTAAACTTCTGCAAGACATCCTTTTGGAGAAAATCTCCTATAACGGAAATTTTTTATTGTGGTAGGGTAACCTTTTAAAATCATGTCCCTGTTGTTGGAGTTTGAGGTTGAGGAAAATTAAAATTCATATCAATTTCCTTGTCTGGACATTTATCTTGTTTTCAGGTATTGAGAAGGAGATCGGCACATTGCAATTGGAAGTAAGTGAAGAAATTTCAAATGATGTTGTCATTCTAGACTTGGTATAAGATTTAACTTGAGCCACCATTGTGACAGGAAAAGAAACTTCTCCTTGAGATTAAGAAGACTGCTAAAACTGGAAATGAGGTAGCTCCTCACTGTTAATTCCCTCTCTTGTTTTCAACCAAAAGAAGAGACTTGATCTATCTCAAACATTGCTTCCAAGTGTTAAAGTGATATGAAAAACTATCTGATGGTGTTTGCTTGCAGTTTTTGACTTACTGTTTATTTTATTTTATTTTGGTATTTTGCAGGCAGCAACTAAAACTCTTGCCCGTCAGCTTGTCAGGCTGAGGCAGCAAATTGCTAAGTTACAAGGTAATCGAGCTCAAATGCGCGGTATAGCAACTCACACGCAGGTGCATTACAAATCAATCTTATAGGGTTTGATCTGCTGGCAGTTAGTCTTTTCAGTTCATATTTTGTTGTTTTAACAGTTTTTATCCCCATTTGCAGGCAATGCATGCCAACACTTCAGTTGCCACCGGCATGAAGGGTGCAAGTAAGGCAATGGCAGCTATGAATAAGGTCTGACAACAAAGACATGCTTCTTGATTTTGCTCGATTAGCATTATTAGGGCCTATCCATACAATTATCCCTTTCTATTAAACCTGAGATGTCAATTGATTTTTTTTTTCTTTTGCTTCTTTTAACTGTCGTTATGTTTGGTTGTTTTGCTTACCATATCAATTTCACTTGCAGCAACTCACACCTGCAAAGCAGATGAAGGTGATGCAAGAATTCCAGAGGCAATCTGCCCAAATGGACATGACGGTAAGATTTTGTTTGATATTTTCACAAATTTACTTTTTTTTTTCTGTGGAAATTTATCTTGCTTGTTGGCTTGCAACTTGTAATTCTCACTCATGTCTCTTGTGTGCAGACTGAGATGATGTCAGATACCATAGATGAGGCCTTGGATAATGATGAGGCTGAAGATGAAACTGAGGATCTAACAAGTCAGGTAGACCCTGCAATGGCCTTTGCTTAGTCCAATTAACTATATGGAAACATGTTTAGATATGTTGGCCTTCTATGATAGAGTTTGCTTCATAATTCCTGATAGATATCACACAGTTGTTTTCTTAATCTGGAGGTAACCTCCTGGATATGGTGCATGGTTTAAAACCTGGATTAATTGGAGTATCTTATTTCTAGCTTAGAGCTAAGAGACAGATGAGTTAAAAAAAAAAAAAAAAAGATCATAGGTTGGTGAAAGAATTAAACATGTCCATCTGTCTATTTTAGCAACTTGGATATGATGGATATGGTTATCAAGAGGTTACCAGTGAGTACTCCTGCATGAGCTTCTTAAAATGTAGTATGCTAGATTAGAAAGGAATGGATTCTAACGGAGTGTTTCTCTTAGTAACTTTTGTTGTTTCTGTGTATGTGTGCCCTGAGTCTAACTTCTCCACACTTCTACTCTTTCTTCTTTTTTTTTCATTTGCCTTTTCCTATCAGGTGCTAGATGAAATTGGTGTTGATTTGGCATCACAGGTTAGTAATGCTGTTAAATGTACTATCATGAGCTGTTCTGTTATCTTTTTTTGTCAAAACATTTTGTAATTTTTCATTGTTAAGATTATTTGGGTGTTGTGGAACCTGTCAACAGTTGTCAGCAGCTCCTCGAGGGAGAGTTGCAGGAAAGAAGGTTGAGGATGTTGGGAGGTATGTTGACTTTATACATTTTCCTTAAATGTTCTGCGTAAAAAAGTATGCTCAACTGTCTATTATGTACAAATAATGAATAATGTTATTTTTATCACTGCTAAATAATTATAGAATTTCTACAAACTGTAGCAGATTGAAAAATAGTGGGTCAACTACTTCAACTGATACCATGCTAAAATCTGCGAGGGATATATAAAAATGAGTACTAATTAGTCAAACAACTATGCCATACTAGTCTGGGGGTGAATAAAAGATTTATACAGCCTAAGATTTCTATTATTACAAGTATTCTTAAGTCATTTTAGTTCATGAAGGTACACAGTGTGGATGAGTGTGGGAATGAGACAATGAATCCTAGGAGAATGGGAGGTAGTTCCGGGAGGATTTTATGTAGTCTGCTTAGTTTAGAGATACAGCAGGCAGACATATATCTGCCTGAATAGGAGTGAGAGTTTTTGGCAGGTAGACCCCAAGGACCCCGGCTTACATTCCAAGTTTCAGCCAGATTGGAGCTGGCCAAGTGGCAAAATAAAGTATTGAAAATCTAGTGAAAAAACTGAAACTTTTCTAAATTAAAATGGACAGCTGAGAATAAAAGGAATATATGCCTATACGTGGGAGAGTATATGGTCGGATCTGAGTCTGAAATTTGATGTGGCTGGGGGTGTCAATTTGGGGCTGAAACCATTTAACCAAGAGTTGGCCAACCAATTAAACCCAGAACCAATCAGACCGATTATTAATTGGTTGGTTTTGGTCCTAGCCATTAGTTTCATATGTATTTTGGAACTGAAATCGACTTGAGCCGAATAGGTGGTTAGGAGTTAGGACCGATTAGGATTGGTTATCAGTTGGTCACTCACTATTGACTCTTTGGGTCAAGCGTACTCAAGTTATAATGGGCCATTGGGGCTAACTCATGTTATAATGGGCTATCGAGGCTATGTGCGTTAAATTTCATAGAATCTCTAAATTTAGCATAAATTATTGGACATATATGTGGGCTCAAAAATCACTTTTGAGCTTAGTTAGGCTGTATTTGGTATCATTTTTTGTTTTTGATTTTTGTTTAAATTTTTGCTTTTGTAAGGATTTGGTATAATTTTTTAGTGCTATTTATGAAAAGAAAAAATAAAAATAAGCCCAAAATCAAAAAGAGGTTGAGACCTGTTTTTGATTTTTGAGCAAAAACCATTTTTCGTTGTTTTTGCGCAAACCACTTGAAACACGTGTTAGTAACCCTAAAAAATAGAGGATAGGAAAGTAATTTTCATTCTTTTTTATAAAACCATTGTTCTTCGCCTTACAACCTCTCACCCTCAACCCCCAAGCAAACCTCTTTCCATCGCCGTTATTCTCTTCCACCAAATCCCATCATCGTCTCATGCCTCTTTCCGACTCCGTTCGTCTCTTCCACCAAAATCCCATCATCGTCTCATGGATGGCCCTCATCTCTACCCACGCCAACACCCACCTAAAACTCAAGTATATAGAGCAAGAAAAAGCACCGGTTCGGCCATGGTTATATAAGGTAAAAGAGAGATGGAGAGAGAAGAATAACGGAGTGATGTGGAACATGAAGGCTTCAGTATACGGCGGGAAAGAACAGAGGAAGAATTTCAGTGAGATTTGAAGGTGTTTGTGAAAGGGAGAAGAGATGAAGATGTTGAGGGATCATTCGGTTGGCGAAGAGCAAGTCGTCTCTGGCGGAAATGGTCGGACAGTGGTGGTGGGGGTGAAGTTGGATGCAGAGAGCAGAGAGTTACTGATTTGGGCTCTCGTGAAAGTTGCTCAATCAGGAGATCATGTTATTTCCCTTCATTTCCTCAATGCAAGGTTTAAAATCTTGGGTTTCGGAGGAGTCTCGGCCTCCTCCGAAACCCGAGATCTCGCCCGATCTCGCCGAGACTATGCATTTTGTCCGAGACAGCTTTCGGTGGCCAAAATGCCTTTTTTAGGTCTCCAACTTTAGGGGAACCTTATTTTTACATACATAAACACATTTAGAGTATAAAATTATAAAAATAATGACCATTTGTGGTTGTTTGTGTTTACACCCATGTTTTCACAGTCAATGCTGAAGTCTGTTGTAAATTTAGGTTAATATTAGCTATTATATTCAATCAAATATGGCAAATGAGACAATAACATAATGCATTAGGGGAAAGAGAAACAAAATAACACTTCATTATAAATCATTACATAATTTACATCATAGTTCAAAATTAAAATATTCAACATTGAATGATCCCATAGTCCCCCTGTGCCTATAGTCCACAATTCCACAATCCTTATACAGATACAATGTCTAGTAATACGTAGAGTGTCGTGGATGATCCATCCTACTATCATCATACATCTGGGAAAGTTGTCGACGCAAATTGTCTTCCAATTGAGCAACATAATCTTCCCATGATATTCTTGATGCAAAGTAGTTCTGGTAGTCTTGCACATGATTCATAAATATAACATCAGGAGCTGTCCGAAGGATACTTATCTTTGGAAAGAATGAAAAACTTCAAGTAGTACTGCGGTGCGTAGAATCTTGCGGAAGTACCGATGGAATGGAATAGAAGTTGGTTGATCCACTATGACTCCGTGTATGTGCTCCTGCATCCGAACCATATGCGAAGAACCATAGTGGGATGGGGGACGAAGTTGATATCAACATAATCATTTGAGGTGTATCTTTGAACCGGTGCTATATCCGGGAAAGTTCCACTGCTCATGTCCACTGCAGTAACTGTTATTCTCCTCCACACTCAATCCTCGTAAGCCACTAGAGAGGCTATCAACGTCGGCGTCCATTGTGCTACTACAATCAGAATCTTCATCATGTTGAGAATGGGAATGATGCCGAGGCCTACGCGAATACGAAGTTGGTCTACGTAATGAGGATGGCGCACGTGCAGCATGGTCATCATCCTGTGTTACATGAGTGTACTGGCTCTCCCCAGTGTATCTAACAGGTGATGCTTGTGGCTCTGGATCAGTCCCAATATTGACAAAAGTGGCTCGACCCCCACCCCCATGATCACTACCACTAGCTCCACTACCACTCCAACTCCACTCGGGATCTTACGTATCGGTGCCGCCAGGAGGGTCAAACGGCACGGGTGACCGTGTATGGACTCGACCTTCTTCCGAGGCTAAAAACTCGTCGACATCGGTATCCAAATGGCTGGCCAAATGGGAGTCGGGCATCCCCCCGGGCTCGTCCATCACGGTACTCCCCGTCCCGCACCCACTCTACTAATGGATCTTCCTCTTGCAGTCAAGCCGGGAAGATGTTGGCGAGCTCGAGCGGGGTATCATCCTCCTTATCAAAGAACATGTTTTGCACCCTCAACCTCATGTTGTAATGCACAAAGACCAAGTCATTTAGCCGTTGGGAGCCAAGTCGATTCCGCCTCTTTGAATGAATGAGGTTGAAAGTACTCCGCTTCGCTCACAACCGGATGCGAGAGCATGTCCGAGCTAACACTCTACTTGCTATCTTCTTGAGCAGGTGCATCTTTACCATACAACACCCACCATTCAGCTGCATAAGAACAATAACATATTTTAATTTCGTATGTCATTTAAACGTAATACATAAAACATAAGATAATTTAATTTCGTATGTCAATTAAACGTAATACATACACGGATCACTTTTGTCACGTCCGGCCACCGCTGCGGCGGGAACCCAAAACTCCCACGGGCTTCCCCTGAAGGTTTTAATCTACACACAATCGAAAAACTTATAAATATTTGCAATTACAATATATAGTTGAAGCACATATTTTCGAATTAAGCACACAACTCACCTCTAGGTTTGCCAATGCCCGTGCTTGGGGGATCCGGCTCCAACTTTGCAACCACTAGCTTCACCGCCTCAATGAGTTCACGTTCGTCCCAAGTACATGCGTATACCGGTACTTGGGGTTCAAATAGTATGCTAAAATATTTGACAGTGGACACATGGTTAAAGCAAATAAAAATTATATTGGTACATAAGTAACACTAAAGTAAATACGTCATCAAATTTACTCACCAGCCTTATGCAATGGATGCATGAGTTGGCTCTCCCATCGGTCATTGATGATCTTTATATAAATCTTGTAGCCACGTGGTATCAAAGCTTTAACACGTACTTTCAATGCGTCCACAAGAAGATAAAGAAGTGGCATGGTTGGTTTTCGCTCGAGTATCTTCCAATCTCAACACTGTACTACAGGATGCAACACCCCGACTACCACTTTCACATTTTGCCAAAATTCGCCCAAGCGATGGTACTGCGTGCTTCCACTCCCCGGGGTGTAGCCGATTGTCTCCACGAAAACCAATCCTCGGATGCAAACATCGATCTGAGTCCGGCCATCTTCGCCTCAAAGCTCTTCAATGCTATGAAGTTCGTAGCGAATCTGGTGATGCCTGGTCTGACTAAGTCCCCTCCACATCTCTCCCTGAGCATGTTCAAGGAATAACCATGATTGTAGATGAAAGTGGTTACTTGTCTTGCTTGCTCAACCACTCTCTTGACTTTACTTATCTTGCCCATGCCCTTCAACATCAAATCAATTCAATGGGCAGCACATGGAGTCCAGAAGAGATTGTAGTCGGGATTGTTCATTAACATCTCCCCTGCCTTCTTAAAATTGCTGCCGTTGTCCGTCACAATCTGGACAACATTCTGAGCTCCCACCTCAACCACCACCTCTTGCAACAGCCCATAAATATAATCTGCATCTTTTACTTCAGCTGATGCATCAACAAACCTAAGGAACACCGTCCTCCCATCACAGTAAACCATGAAGTTGATGATGGACTTTCTGGTAGGACCAGTCCAACCATCACACATAATAGTTACTCCGAAATCTTCCCAATTCCTCTTCTGGCTTAGAATCCAGTCTTGTAATTCCTTCTTATGTTGAGGCAAATAATGAGTCATTAACTCATATTGATTTGGCCCTCTAATCCCTGTACCCGCCTCGAAGAATCGCATCTAGCATGCTTTGAAAGAAAGGGCCTGTGGTGGCGTTTGTTGGGATGCCATGATAAAACAACCATTTAGAGTAAGAATACCCTACTGACTCCCTATTCTTTCCCCCAAACATTGCATTTATTTTTTTTTGCTTACTACCTTGCTTATCTGTCTTGCCTCTGTCTATGTCATATCTTCTACATTCCATCCCTCAGCCTCATGTTCCTCACTGGATTCTGGTACGGTGCCTTGAATTGCCTCTTCAAATTGTTGTTTTTCTTTTTCCATTGCTGCCCTCCTCTGCCTCCCTCCCCTCAACTGTTCACCTATGGCCCTGGATATCTCCACAGGACACTGCAGGCATTTGGAAACATCTTTGCCCAATCCACTCAAGTGTTGCTTCGGGCCTTGTGATGCCGCCAGATCAAGCTTCTTCCCACAAAAATTACACTTGGGTCTTCTTCCTATCACCCCCGAAGGGCGCTCGCATCCTGCCATGCGTGGTCGGGCCTGGGAACCGGTACCGTCGCCCCCATCGCCTGCCCCAGAACTTGGTCTCGACATAATTTCCAAGCACTGTTTTATAGAAAACACAACTTCAATAACCTTACAAACTTGAACACAACAGAAATTACATTTAAAAAATTTTCTCATATTTTAAATGCGATCAGAACATTTTTCCTTATTTTCCCCGATTTTATAGCATTTTTAATCAATTTTAAATTAATTTTTAATTGCTGAAAATTATTTTTTTAATATAAATAATTAAAAAAAAAAACATACAACAACCGAAATCGAAATCTGAAATCATAGGACAGTAAATCGGCCAACGGTGATTAACATATAAATAGGTCATCATCATCAAATGAGTAATAATAATTATTATTTTAAATTTTAATTGCTAGAAATTCATTTTTAAATGCAAATAATTGAAAAAAATACTACAACAATCAAAATTGAAATCTGAAACCGTGAGCTTGTAGATCGGGCTCACGTAACTAACATATAAAAATTTCATCACATTCTAGAAAAAAAAAAAATTTCTCCCTTTGTAGTCTCATGTAAAAATCTCATTTTTCGGCAAGAAACTTACCTTCAACAGTTGATATGAAGCTCTTACAGCAATCCCCGTAGTCCGAAGCACCACTCGTAGCAATTTAGAAGTCCAAACAAAAAAAAAATGGGGAAGAAATGAAGAAACTATGAAAAACTAAAGAAAAAAACAGAAGGGGCAGTCTCGGTCGCTCGACCGAGAACAGACCCCTCTGTCTGTTTATAAAGCAAAAAAAAAGAAGCAAAAAGCAAAATCCGAGATTTCGCGAGATCTGGCGAGAAATAGCGCCAGATCTCGGCGAGAACAGGTAAATGCCGAGACGAAAATGGTTATCGCCTCTGTTTTCGTCTCGGCTAGTGTCGAAACTAGCGAAAAAGGCGAGATCTCGGCGAGGCGAGGATCTCGCCGAGATTTTAATCCATGCCTCAATGATATAGGTAAAAATGTTTACTTTCATAGAATAATTTTACTTTTCTGGGTTTGGCTTTCGATATTAGGTTGATTTTGATATTTGGGTTCTGTCTTTGGGGGTAGATATTCTTGATCGAGATGGGAAATCATGTCATTCTCTCTCTGGTAAAAGAGTTTGATTCTGTACCCAAATTTTACCCTTTTGGGTGTGGCTTTTTATCTGTGGTTGATTTTGGTATCCGGGTTCTGTCTTTGAGAGTAGATATTCTTGATCAAGATGGGAATTCATGTCATTCTCTCTCTGGTCAAAAAGGTTTGATTATGTACTCACTGTTTATGAAGGTTTCTGCAATTTGAAACAGGTTTGAAATTAATTTCAGTTCTCTTGATCTCTTTTTTTTTTTTTTTTTTTCTCTTTTAATTCTCGCTTTTGGGTATACTATTGAACTTTGGTTCGTGAATTCTCACTTTTGGGCATACTATTGAGCTCCTGGTTCCTTTTAATTCTCTGCAATATGAAACGTTTGGGAAAATTATTGAACTTAGGTTCGCACGAATAGACTCCTATTCTATTCCTATTCGCGAACTCAAGGAAGAAGAAGATTATAAGACTTTCTACACACATGTATACCAAACCTATTTTCAATTCTACAATCTATTTTGCCTAATGGTTACCAAACAACATTTTATTTTTGATCAAAAATGGTTTCCAAAATTGCTTTTTGATAAATAGGCAAAAATCAAAAACAAAAATAACACCAAACACAGCCTTAGTCGGTCCTTTAGTCTTGGTACTGATTAAGGACTTTGGGACCGTTTAAGAACTGGGACTGACCTACTGATTAATAATTGGTCCTGGTCCTACAACATGGGACTGATTAGATAATCAATCGGTTCTGGTATTATTGGTCTCTGGGACCTGGACCCAATCTAGACTGTTTTCTGAATACTCCATAGAGTAAAAATTGCCATTTCACCTTTCCACTTGGCAAAACTTAGTGCCGGTAAGGAGATACCCTCCAGGCTTGTTAGTCTAGAAAACCTTTTGCCATTTAAAACAAAGGAAAGGGTTTCCTGTCTGGCTGTGTGGCTCCTACACCAGTGCAGGGGCCAATGGGAGCATACGTAGAGTTATCCTACTGGGGGTGGGGTGGTCATTTCACCTCTCTGTGTCTGGGAGCATGTACGCACTGCCGATCAGGAATCTTTTTTCCTTGAAAAAAATCGAAAAAAGGTGTGGCTTTGAGAATGGTGTTGAGGAGGAGAGAAGCTGTTAGCATTTGGTGGAAACTGTATCCTTAAGATAGAATTCTAGTTTGCCTTGATTCGTCAATATACATGTTCAACTGCTCTGCTGAATGAGCTTATTAAACTCCGTTGTTGGATGGATGGTTTACTGCTAAGTACCAATTCGGAATATCATTCACTGGAATTTGAGCGTGATGAGGTAGCTTGCTTGTGGATGGACTGTCATGAACCGCTTTGGCAACCCAGGTCAAAACAGAACCGGCCCAAAACCAAACCATCCATTTGGTCTGAAAAGGGTTTGTAGGGACTTATTTAGTAGTTGGATTATTTTAGATATTTTTTTTGTGAGTCTTTGTTAGCTAGCATCTAGTTATTGCGTTTGATTTAGTTTCCAGTTTTAGTTTAATTGAATTTCTAATTTTAGTGAGCTTCCAGTTCTATTTTAGTTGGGGTCTCAATTGCTTTTCTTTATATGCACTTTGTAACCTATACGACAGGGGGGTATCGATAAGAGTTGAATATTGGAATGAATGTTGAAGTTGGTTGGTTCTTACGAGCTGTGAGTTTGTGGCTATTTTCTCTCTCCTCCCCCCCTCTCTTCCTGCTGATCTGAACTTTTCTCTATCAGGTATTCCTCGTCCATTCCTTCTACTCTCTTTCTTCTCCTCCTGTTCATTCACTTCTTTGTTTCTCCCTTGCTTTATTATATGCTGTGCAATAGCGTAATGCTGTTCCTGCAACTGGCTACAGTACCAGCCCTTGCATAGCTGATTAGCTGCATTGATCTCTCTCATCCATCTTTTGTTCAGCCTGAAAATGTGGATGGAAGTACCTCTGGTATAGGCAACAAAAGCCCCCAGTCTCAGTATTTAAGTCTTCTATAGTGAGTTACAAGCTGTTTTGTGACCTGCTACAGTAACTTTCACCCTTCCAGGTTTTGGAGAATTTTCTCTTTCCTCCTGGTTGATTACTGAACCTGTTAATGAGTGGATTTGATAGGGCTAATGATTGAAAAGCTACCCCTGAAATTTGAATTTGATCGGTTCAATATTAGGAGAGTTCCGTCACCAGAATTGAATCTGGTTTACTGCCCCTGTTTTTGTCTTGCTTCATCGTGAAGGTCTCTTTCAATTTCTTTAATTAAAACGCATATCCATGCTATATTTATGAAAATATCCCCCCCCCCCCCCCCCCCCCCCCCCCCCCGCCTTCCAAGAATTTCCAAGTTCTTTAATTATAATTTCCAATTTGTCCTATACTTTGAAGCTTACCTTCAAGGCCTAGCACTATTCCTGAAAATTACAGATCTGCTGTCCCATTCTTGTTAGTGGATTTTGTAAGCTTGGGTGGGCCCATAGCGACCCAATGAGGGTTTTCCCTACCCCAGGTCCACATCAGAGCATTTATTATCTTCATTTACATGTCTGATGAGTTTCTCAGTGAATGATGTATGTAGATACATTTTTTCTTTTGATAATTAATGATTTCATTGAAGAGAAACGAAAGCAAGAGATACAAGTTAAAGATGCAACAACAATAACAACCGTATAGAAGCGGATAGTTCTCATGACCGTAAGGCCCCATTGCGCCAAAGCTAATGAATACAACATCTAATTTCAAATGAATATCCTCTGGAAAACATAATCTTGGCCTTGCAACCATGCACTACTTTTAAAAAAGATGGGTACATGACTCTTGTTTATGCGGAACTCCTGCTTGCTCTCTTATCCTTGTTGAAAGTGCACCTAGTTGCCTCATGGATCCTAACAATATCACCATGGTTAGCTTGCTAGGTTATTGCCAGGGTCTAGTCGCTTGGTTGAAGTGCTTATTTGCTATCTTTGTTATTCTCATTGATAGTACAGGCCATTTCACTAGTTCCTTCTCTTCTACTAATAAAATTCGTGCTCATCAAGCTCATTATTTTTGCGGACTGGTAAATGGTCCTAATCAGGTTTCTCTTCATCCTTGTATCTTATTGGGGTTTATTTTTATTATTAGTTTTAGGAGAAAAAGAACCCCACACTGCCAGTGTGGGGATTCTTTCCCACATCTTCTCACATAACTCACATTCTCCTCCCTGAACTTGTTGGTCCCCGATTGAAGATACTGATTCCTGCATGCCTTCTGGTGTGGTGTGGGATATGCCCCCTCACCGGCAGCATGGGAAACCCCCCTCCCAAATTTTTGGTTGAAGTCATTCATGTATTTCTTTTTTATGCAGTTCTGGTGTGGATGAGCTTGAGAAGAGGCTTGCAGCCCTTAGAAACCCATGAGCTGAAGATTAAGTACGCATTTAGCATCGCCTTCTGATTTGATAAATTTAGGTGTCAAATTACTTAGTATTTTGGCAAGAACCTGAACTATGTCTTGCTCCTTTATATGTGGATAAGCGGCATCATGCACCTTTTGCTCCGTGGAGTTTTGTGTCCTCAAGGCGATACTATACAGATGCTGCACCCATGTCAGTTTGAGGAGATCGTAATTCATGGTATCAATCGTCAAGATGGTTTCCCAATGACTGCTTGGATTGGACATATAGATTTTTCGGACTGTATAAAAAAAATTGTAATTTGTTTTTTTTTTTATTTATTTATTTTTATTTTCAGAAATCATTTGGGTGGATTTATGATAAAAACTGTAAAGGTGGAGTATCTAAAGTTCAATGTTTATTTGTCTCCAGATTTTTAATATATCTCACTGTGGGTTGATTCAGCTCAATTTTCTGCCCACCTGCTAGGGCAGTTTGTATCCGAATTTTGTTTTATTTTTTTTCTCGTAAACAGAGCCCATTAAAAGGAGAAAAAAAAGGTAAAACATCCAACAGAGGTAACTTGGCAACAGAATGGGTGGAAATAAATAATGCATCAAAAAATCTGCTATAGATATTTGGACAGAATGTTCAATTCTGTGATCCCCAAGTGAGCATCACTCATTCCATCTGAAGGGATGCCCCATGTCAAGTACTCCCATTAACAAGTCAGAATAGCAGTATTAAAAAAGGAGAAGGGGAAAAGACCACCTCTGGATAGGGGCAGCTCTCACTGCTAGCAGACACTTTTGTTGTTCCTTCCATGTGGCCATTTTTTGTCCAACTTTGTAGGCCAAATCATCTGTGCTCATGCTGTAGGTTCCTTACTGAATTATGGCTGGAATGCTAATCTATTGACAATAGTTAATAGATGAAAATAAATTAAAATATAAAAAGTTTTCAGTACATGTGTCATATGGTTGAAATAGGCACTAGATTTCGACATTGTCTAATCCAAAGGATTTTCCTATGTAAACATTTTACATAATTCAATCACGCGGTAACTGGAAAGCTTGGCATCAATTTCTCCCACTTTTCAGGCACATGAAATGATTTGAAAGGCTGGCCATTTGATATATTTGAGAATTTAAGCCGCTAATCAATTTGGTGGTTCATCTGACCATCTGAACACATTCCTCCCAGATGATTTGACAGTCTGAATCTGCGAGCTTACCAGCTCCAGGCTTACAGTTCTTAGCTCCCTATCATCATCTCCACTAATCTTTACCGAGGATAGTAAGATTTATCCCAAAATCCTGCCAAAAAATGGAGAACAATCTGTGTCAGACATTGGATAGAAGAGAAAGAAAAGAGCAAGAAATTGGATGTGAGAAAAAAGGAGGAAGAGAAAGAGAACGCGGGTCGCCTAGCTTCCGCTATAGAGAGGAAGTGGTTTTGTCATCTTAGTCCCTTCCCATGGCTCGTGGTCCTTCTCGTAGCAATTTTTTTCTTCTTTTTTTGAGGTCTACCTATCTATCTACCCAATGGGACTTTGACTATAGCTTATACAGTGAGGGAACCAGAAAAGGAAAATGGGGTGCCATAAGGCTCAATTTGAGAAAGGAGAATCGAACCCTTGACATCCTGGGTGCTTGCACTTTACTGGCGGGACACAACCAACTGTGCTAAGCTATCGTCCACTTAACAAGTTACTTCAAGGGATGGATTTTTCGAAGCTTTTTTTTCCTTCATGATTCTGTATTCAATTTGGATTGTTGTATCGTTTGTTTATATGCTCCACCCAAAGCATGTGAATTTTTTTCTGAAGAACATGAATTTATTCTGATGGGGTACTTCAATGAGATATTAGAGCCTGGGGAGATGTGTAGGCATGTAAGCCCTTTGTAACCAAAGAGTTATGTGCTGAATCTTAATAGTCAAAACAGTTTTACCTTATGGAGGGGATGAAATCCATCAATGGCTGAATCACCACCCTCTTCTTATAAATAAGGTCCTAGTTTCAGTTTCTTTTAAGAAGTTTTTCTATTTCCAAGCTGTCTAGGTTAAACACCCTGAGTTTAGATCTTCTAAGGATAAGTGGGAAGCCCTCCTGGTAGTTTTGTTGACAAAGCAAATAGCATTTTGGGTCTTTTGCAGCTCCATTCTCTTCAGCACTCCTCCCCTTCTAAAAGGAGTTTTGCTTCAGAGATCTGCCATTAAATCTTAACCCTTTGTTAATAGATGCCATGGGTGAGGATAATGAATCACTTATCTCTAACCCTTCTAGAGAAGAGAATAAATCATTTATTTTCAATTTTCACCCCTACAAAGGGTTTTTTTTTTGGGTAAATCCCCACAAAGGTCTAGGTTGTGATGACCCAACATTGTGATGACCCAACATTTTTCTTTCGGTCTTTACTGGGATGTTATTCCAGACGATGTGTGGTTAGGTTGATTTCAGAAATTTTTTTTTAAGTTCATCCAAAGATTGAAAACCACTTATCTGTATAAGATTTTAGACATATTAATGTAAATGCAAAGCTTACAAGATAATTGCTAAAATTTTGGCTAATAGGCTTCACCTCACGTTAATAAGTTTGTTTGACCTTATTCTCAAATTAGGGATTGAATGAGGTTTTTTGAGGGCTATTCTTGAAGCTCTCAGGGCTTAATGCCCTATTGAATGATGTTTTTTGAGGGCTATTCTTTATGTCCTCAGGGCTTAAGACCCTATTGAATGAAGTATTTTGAGGGCTATTCTTGAAGTCCTCGGGTTCTGTGATCACTGATGTGAACCATTGTCAATTTTTTTTTAATTTCTTCCTGTTTATTTTCCTTAAAGCTTGAGGAAAGCATACTTGAGTCTATTGATCTAGGTTGAGGAATCCGTCATGGTTGTCCTCTGAACCCTTACTTGTATTCTTTATAGCCATGGAATGCTGTCTCATTTATTGCCGAGCACTAGAGAGCTTGTTACATTAAGAGGCATTAAAATTGCCACAGATTTTGATTCTTGAAGTCACACATGTATTGTTTGTTTGATACTTTTTTTTTGTCAAGCCAAAGAGGACGTCATTAGATCTCTCCAAGCTACCTTGGATTTATTCGAGGCCAATCAGGAGTCAGAACAGCAAATCAATCTTCCTAAAAGTGTTGTCCGTTTTAGCCAGAACTGTCCACAACAACTACACTTACAACCACAGAAACAACAGTTAATCAATACCTGAAGATGCTAGTAATTTGGGCCTACATCAACTCTTCTACTCGGAAGTTTCAAGCCCTTCAAACGCTCTTCCATAGATTTATTCAAAGACCTAATGATTGGCTCCCAAGCAGAGGCCAGGCCTAGTTAAATCAGTCCTAATTACTTAACCAACATTGGGCTTAGCGGATAAGAGAGACACAGAGAAGATGGCTTGGACGCCATGACATAAAAAAAGCAAGCCCTTCAGTTTATAACATGAAATCAAGAGAATATAATGGCTACATGTTTAAGGTCTCTAAATATGAATGACAATTGCACTTATCACAACTACCCAAGTCTCAGATATATTAACAATTCCCTACGGTGAGAATTTTGAGAAATTTCTCTTCTTTGAATGAGTCTACAACACATGTTGGCGTGGCCTCTGAACAAAGGTAACTGAAAATTGTTCTTAAAGAGAAACTTCATTGAGCTTCAACTGTGAAGAAAAACCCAGGAACCGATTTTTTGCATATACATAGGAAGAAGATAATAAATGCTTGGAACTCAAATAGAAACAGCACGGGAGTTTCCCCTTAGTGAGTTGTCTCTACTTACCATACAGAGCTCCTCTACTTCCTCTTATCCGTCCCAATTGAGAGGAGCTCGAAACTTCGAAATGAGTCCTCACGGGCACCTCTTGCAGCCGCAGCACGTGTGAGGGAAGTCGACTTGGACTCGAACCCAGGTTGGATCCTTTGGGTTGAGGAAAGCCGCCCACTGGCAGAGACCTGCCGGCTTGATCGACTCTCACTGGGCTCACAAGAGGAGCTTGGGCGGCTGCCTGAGATAACAGCCCTCTTTGAACTGCTGCCATTCCGAGAGGTGGAAGTGCGGCCTCTTTCGGTACCAGGTTGCTGACAAAATCAACGACAAACAATATTAACTCCCTGAGTTCACCACACACAACATAAAACACAAGCATTGATCCATGAATTGGTTAAGAGATGAGTGCAGTCATTGGATATAGAAATAGAACAAAATCATTCTATTTTGAATGGCTAAAAATTTTCCGGCCTGCCGACCAGTTGATAGACGACTCCATGGTCTGGAGTCATCCACACTCAAAAGTGCACAAATCAACCCCCCACCCCCCAACCCCCCAAAAAAAATAAAATCACAAGGTCCTGTGCCCTACGATTTTTCTGGGAACCTCTCCCCTATTTGATTATGGCAACATTTTCAGCTTCTAATTTCATTACAAAATCAATGGCATAAAGAAAAGCACACAATCACACACAGAGACACCCAATTAGAATATAATATGCTTAAAGTCAACAAATAATAAGGGCAAGGATCCTAGACAGCCCTCTGCCACTTGGCAGCTTAATTGGTGCTCAAATTTTGTGGGCATCACCACATGGTAATTTATCTCAGAAGTTTTGGTCAAAGTGTAATTTCCCATGTGTACAAAATTTTGAACTATGGAAATTTCAGCTAGGCAGTTTCCGTTCAGTTGTTAAAAATACAAGGGTCAAAGCTCAGTACTTTATGGGTCATATGGTTAAGAAGGTACCCCCAATTAGACATGGGATCAATGGGTCATGCAACCCATCAAATAATCAGTTTGCCAAGACATGCCCTGTTAAATTGGGCAGCAATGCATAGTTGCTCTCTAGGGACCAGAAATTTTTAGAACAAATTTCCAGGAAAAGCAGAATCGCAAGTCCATTTGAATCAATTTATAATAACATATAGATAAACAACAAACTTTTTGGCAGAGAAAACTTACAACATCCTTAGAGGATGGTACATCCTCGGAATTCTTGTGCTTGGATTGCTCAGCCTGTAAACCTGAAACTGAAGTGTTTCTTCTAGCAAATGCTTCAACTGCACCAGAGAACCTATCTCGAATCTCTTGTCCCACTAGATGAAATGAATTTATTAGTCATTCAAGAACCTGAGAGAATTCATGAATTTTTGAAGAATCTATAAAATGCTAACAATTGAGAAGTAGGGTTAAAAAAAAATCTGTTTTATATTTGCCCCTTCCCCTGCTCCCAAAAATAAGTATCAAATTTGGACAACATCTTAATGTTCTTTACATTGTGCAGTGAAGAGAAGCTTCTTCTCAACAGCCTTGACATTTCCAACATGGCAGCTTGACTGACACTCAAAGTGGGAGGAATGTACTGTCCACATAACCATCTATCTGGTGAGTTTCAGGACAAGCCCATTTCCTGTGTGGAAATATGAAGCTTCGAGAAGCAAAATTCAATTTGCGGGAAGTGTTTTGATAAAAAATTAAGGAGATATAGGTGGAAATGCATATGTAGTACTGCACGAGTATCTCTCTCTCTCTCTCTCTCTCATGCACAAATGTAGTACTGCAATTCTTTTGATAGTAAGTATAATAAGAATGACAATAACTATAACTATAATGATGTTATGATTATCATCACTATTATATTTCAACAAATACTAAGTTATAACTTGAACATTCTTGTACTGAAGTTTGCAGTACACTGAATTGTAACTATGTAAGAGTTTTTTATAAACAGAGACACAACATAATGACGGTACAAAGAGACAAATACAAGGCTGTAGAGATTTCCTGAGGCACTAATGCATAACATGGAGAACTGGTTTAGGAGGTTAATGTTAGATTGTAAGAACCCTCACTTTTAACATGGAGAATTCAATGAGTTACAAGGACTAGCACTCAAAATTCCAACCTAGAAAGGTAGAATTGTAGAAAGATGTCATACCTGAAGTCCTCTCCGGTCTTTCAGCAGATGGTCCAGCACTAGGGCCTGTTTTCCCCATGGGCTGCTGAAAGCACACAAAAGTATATTAGAAACATTAAATTAAGGAAAAAGAGACTTAGAAGTTCTAAAAAACCCACTCGTAGTCTAGGATTGGCACCAATTTGAGGATACTTCAATATAGTCCAGTCGAACACGTAGTCAAACTGATAGCCTGCACCAATGAAATTATCAAAAACCACCCAAGTATGGTGGTCAAAATAAATTTAGAAACAAAAACACCCGCTGCCTTTGTAAATGTGCCATGGATTTAACAATACAAAGTACTGACAGCAAGAAATTAAATTTTTTAAAGGGCTGTTTGGAATTATATTTTGTCTTAAGAAGATAAATTTCAGTTCTACCTTCTCGGATAAATAGGTCACGGAAAAGTCTCTTCAGATATGAATAATCTGGTTTGTCATCAAACCGCAATGATCGACAGTAGTGGAAGTAGGATATAAACTCCGAAGGATATGATTTACAAAGTACCTGTTGCATAATAACAGCATTTCAAACAAATTCAATTAGTCGGCAATTATGATTTCTAAGAGAACTTACTCGCAGTCAGGGCATCAGCAAAGTGCACTTTATCATAAACTATTGGCAGAGGAAAGAGAGAATACCTCCATAGGCGTTAGCATCTTCTTCTCACTGATCTTATCATACTTCTGCTTTTTAGTCCCGGCTTTCAACCCCTGCCAGGGAAGGCTGATGCACAACAATCATACAAACAGAATAAGAATGTCTGAAATGATTTAAAAAAAAAAAAAGGACTCAGACAGAGAGTATCAAGCAGGTAAAAAGGACTAAGTAAAGGGTGGTAGGCATATATATTCAACCTTCCCCTTAAGAAATACATAAGCACGTAACCAAGGGACTCCAAATCATCTCTCCTGCTTTGTTCTGCAAGTAAATTAGCTTCATTATAATCTGGAGGAAATCCAAATTCATTATCATAACCGAAAAAGGGAACCCATAATCCCACTTTTTGGGCGGTAAAGATTCATAGGTTTAGTTGCCCTCATGCCACAAGTTAGGGCTCTGGATGGAATGTAAAAACCATAGAAGTACTAAGGCCACAAACACCAGTTCCAGAATATATACAGAAGTATAGGGGCTCTCTTTATTCAGTTTCCTACTTGTTCAAGTTTGCATACACACAAACCGTGATTTTTTTGGGAAAATGTACTAAATGTCAAATAAGATGGTGGAGAGATGTTCACTTTTCTCTTTCATAATGTATATCCTAATTTTACACATCCAAAGTACAAACAGTAGCAAATTCAGAGAAAAATTGACATGGCACTTTACTCACCAACCCCAAGATGAGTGTTGACACTTGCATAGCGAGCAGTTCCAGTGAGATTCTTGTTTTCCCTGTAAATAAGGGAACTTGATGAGTCTCAAAGATAATTAATTTACAAGATGAAATTAGTCAACAAGATTCAGAAGAAAGGGGAAAAAAAATGCAGCCAACCTAAATTAACACCAATATCCCAATTATAAGGTTCTCCCTCAATCTGATGCATCAGAGCTACAGTGTTGGAAGCTCATGAAGCCCCAAAATTCAGAAATGGGGCATTAATAATTCTGTATTCCCATTTTTAAGTTGAACATTATGTTGGCACATCATGCCATTTTCATTCAATAAATGAAGGATTGAATATTGTTATCCATTTTGAAACAAAATTACTGTCCTAAGATTGTGAAGCTTTACTGCTTGCCAATCTAGCAGTTTAACGATAAAGCAAGGTGTTAGATTGCTAGAGAAAAAGAGAAATGTCTGTGGTGCCATGAGATTCCAGGAAAGTTACTGTGACAGGATTGAACAGGTCATGGAAATCCTGTGAGGAGGAGGTGAACCGTGGGTTTAAGAACAGTCATACCTTCTTATACCAAGTTAAAAGTCACCTTCATTCTCAAGAAGATGGACATTCAAAAAGCTATCGCAAGTTATTCCCTCTGAATGTCAACCAAAATGTTGGTGAAGCCTTCAAGGTTGAAGGAGGACACAAGACAGCCAGGGAAGATCATACAAGATGGCATTAATAACTTGCTTCAAATTGCCCTTCCAACTCCACCACAGCATTTCCAGCTCCAATTTCAAAGCCTCCACCTTTTAACTGAACAGGCTTAAGGTTTTATTTATTTATCATAGACAGGTAAGGCGTTTAGTCCAATGGGTTTTCATTGTAATGAGTCACTTTAATGGGCATAAAATATGAGTAGAAGCTAGGAATATCAAATATGTGATTAGTTTATTAGTTAATATAGTTAAAGTTTATTTCTTTTTTTCTATTTGTTATTAAGTATTTTATTGGGCTGCATTAGCGTAATAAAATTGTAACCATACATTGCTTTAACTTAGTCACAGTAGTTAGTTATAGTTTCTAAAACTTGGACTCTTATTAGTATATGGATTCCTAATTAGTTTGCTTTATTAGTTTCCTTTTCCTATTTTGAGTTTACTGTCTTTAGTTAGTGACTAGGGTTCTACAACTGAGAGTCCTATATCCTATCTAATAGTTGTTTTCTATTTTCTATAAATACAAACTACAAAGAGAGGAGCAAGACAAATTGATTCTCTGTATCTTCTCTTATTATTCTATTTTGTAACATGGTATTAGAGCAATCCCTTGGGTTGCCGTCTTGAGAGTCTTTGAAAGTTGTTGTCTGTTAGGTGTGCAGCCACCACAATTGTTGTTGCTGCTATTGGCATACTACTGTTGCTACTGCTAATACTTGGTTCATAATGACCTATATTGTGCTGCTACTACGATTTGGTTCACAGTGACTTATACTGTGCTGCTACTACTACTACTTGAATCACAATGATTTATACTGTGCTGCTACTACTACTTGGTTCACAGTGATCTATGGTATTGCACTACTATTACTACTGCTGCAGCTGCTGCTACTACTACTGCCACTACTGCTGTTACTGCTCCTACTACTACAACTACTGTTTCTGCTGCTACATTGTTTTAAGCTGAAGCTCTCACATTCCCCCATGCTCCAGCTTGAGGGGGTGTTAGCGTAATAAAATTGTAACCGTACACTGCTTTAACTTAGTCAAAGTAGTTGGTGTTAGTTTCTAGGATTTGAACTCCTTTTAGTATATGTATTCCTAATTAGTTTATCAATTTGCTTTATTAGTTTCTTTTATCAATTAGGCTTGTTAGTTTACTTTGTCTTTAGTTTGTGACTAGGACTCTGACTTGTAAATTCTAAATCCTACCTAATAGTTGTTTTCTATTTTATATAAATACAAGCTACAAAGAGAAGAGCAAGACACATCAATTCTCTCCATCTTCTCTTATTTTTCTATTTTGTTATAGGCTAAATTAGGATTCTGAGTCCAGTTTTATTTTAAACTGTTTTTCTTTATTTGGGCTGAATTTTAGCAATAAACTACCTTCAAGGTAAGTTATTGTCTGGAGGAGTTTTAGGCCCAATTTGATTCTGGTTTCTAGATGAATTTCTGAATCCTACACACTTCTGATTTGGAACGCCATCAATTTGTACCAGAGCCATGGCCAACAATGTTTGTAGAAACCTTGACAGGGCTAGAAGAGCAAAAATAGTAACTGAGTTGCTCTAGAGAGCATCAGAACTAGAATTAGTGACTCAAGGTGAAGACCTAACCCTTTGCAAGGTGGAAGATATATCTTCTCTAGAGCTTTAAAGACCATGTTGAAGAGGTTGAGGCGACGGATGAAAAGGACAAACACTAAGGATACCATGGATACATCCTTCACAAAGGATACTGGTCATAAAGTTGAGCACATTGAGCTAGTGATTCTACTAAAGTTCTTCGAAGGGCAAGCTTCATGCCTTGAGGAATACATTCTAAACATCTGTGAATTACCAGAGTTTTATTATGGGCTGAAGTTGGATGTACACCACGTGAAGTTGATTCCATGACTCTACAAAACTCATGGTCGAGTTCTTTCCAAGCTAGGGAGAGTTGATGCAGATAAAACATAGAATTTGGCTTATTGTAGTGAAAATAAGACTTTGGTTGGTTTTTATACATGTTGGGCCTTCGATAACAATCGATTTCCATTTTAATAGGCCACTTTAATGGGTCTCAAATATGGGAAGAAGTTAGGAATACGGGATTAGTTTATTCGCTAGTCTAGTTATAGTTTATTTCTTTACTACATTGTTATTAAGTGTTTTATTGGGTGGGATTATGACTCTATTAGTCCAGCCTTGTTTTAAACTGTTTTCCTTCATTTTAGGTTGAGTTTTAGTTGGAATAGACAACCTCCAAGGTAAATAATTGTCTGTAAGAGTTTTAGGCCTAGTTTGATTCTAGTTTCGAAGTGAGTTTCTGAATCCTACTTATGGCCTATTCTTAATTTATCGTTTCGGTCTGTTATATTATTTTCCTGTTTTGGAACAAATATACAATTTGGTAATTTCAATTTTGGGTCCTGGTCTGATTTAATCATGGCCCAACCTTCACCTTATTGTATGAATCAGTTTTAATATTAGTTTGGATTAGATAAACTAGGTGATGCTTGAAGGTTTCTACACTTTAATTCCATTTATTAGAAGAAGAATGAGTGCAAGTACCATCTGCTGATTATATTTTCTCCCCTTCTAGCATACTCTTTCTTCCATCTACTAGTTTTCGATAGCCAATAACTTCCAGAATCCATTGGAAAGTTCTCTCCATTAAAAATACTAGCTGCTAAGGGGAAAAGCATGAAAGGAGATAATTGTGCCTATACATGAGTACAGCACCTCAAAAATTATTATGGACTGTGACTAAATGTTACCATTAGATGCAACTGAAAGGCTAGTTTAGATAACATTAACTTTAAACAGAACTGAAGCTAAAAGGCAAAGAAACAAGGCCAGCAGAAGGAGAAGCATGAAACAGTTACATTCAGTTCTGCAGAATGCAGATAAGATAGACTGATAGAGTCTGCAAACGACTGGAGCATAAAAGCGAAACTACAGGGAAAGCATAAATCAGTGATCTTAGATTCTGAATCCAGATAAAATATACCTGTACGGTATGTGCTTATGAGTTTGAAGATCCCTATACTTTTTGGCAAGGCCATAATCAATAACATATACCTGTGTTGCAGAGCAGATCAGGAAAATAGAGATTGAAGATAAAAATGTATTGAGCAAATTCATTCCACAAAAAAAAAAGATTATAGAGAACAATGCACATATTGCGGATAAAAAGCCCTCAATATCTTTCAATTCTCTCATTTTTTTTTAATCAATACGAGAATATTTCTAAGGGGAGAGCAAAAAAGAGTAGGCAAACAAATGGTCCAGAGAGAGAGAGAGAGAAGTAAATGTGTTCAATTTCAAGACTAGCCAAGTAATCTCTAGATCAATCTCCTGAGGAAAACACATCAGTTCACATCAAATACCATCAAGAATCAAAAGAATTATGTCATCATATGCTAATACCTAACAGGTATAAACACCAATTAGGTACCCTAAAGGACTGTTAAAAAGCCTTGCTATATCCAAAAAGGTATCACCAATGTTATCCTTGACTCAAATATTAAGTGTTTATGCTCACACCACTTACACTTGGAAAATAAATAATGATATTGTTCATCCCTCGCTAATAAAATCCATTCATTCAAAGAGATTCAAAGTTTTGACCATAAGCTGAGCAAAATATCACACCTATTTGAGGTCAGAGCATAATTAGAATGCAATGGTACCAGATTCACCTTACCTCTAACTAATCAAAAGAAGCAAATATCAAAAAAGAACAATTTTACTCTGTTATTTGAGCTCTTTGCCCTAAATGGGTGGCCTACTACCAGGATACCCAGCTACCTGAGCATGCTTCAGCATGTCCGACTTTCCCATGAATATAGAGAAGTGACTTGGTAGGACACCTTAAAAACAGGAAGCTCATTAAAAGAACATAACGTAAAGGAGAACTATATTTGCTAATTATTACAGCTCTTTTCCCATTCATGAGCTGCCTACAACCAAGATGGTAATACACACAAACATGCTATATCATTGCGAGCGCATGTGCACACACACACAAATCCACGTGTTCAAGTTTCTTGTTTTCCACCGTACTAATGCTAACAAAGAAACTCTGCCAAAATTTTCTCTCTCATTAAATTTGGAAGGGTAAAAATTTGATTACAGTTGGACAATCTTATCAATATTTGATTGCTATGCGATATCAGATAATGATGAAAGGTGACATCAATATCTAATTTATTATGTTTATGTAGTAACCGTAAGCAATACCTGATTTGCTCTGCGCCCCAACCCCATTAAGAAATTATCAGGCTTTATATCCCGGTGAAGGAAACCCCTTGAATGCATATACTCAACCCTGTTAATCTGCAAAAAAAGAAATGGTGAAAGGAAACATTACCAATGGCAGCTCCAACAGCTAACAATTTATTTTTTTTTTTAAATTATGGCATGATAACAGCTATTGCACATATGAACTTTTTCCGTATCAAATGCTATATCACAAAAACTTACTAACTGATCAGCAAGCATCAGCACAGTCTTCAATGTGAACTTCCGGTTACAATAGTTGAACAAGTCTTCTAGGCTTGGCCCAAGAAGATCAATGACCATGACATTGTACTCACCCTCGACTCCAAACCATTTCAGGTGAGGAATTCCGGCTTCATCCAAAATAAAAAAATCAGAGGAGAAACATGATCTGATGCATCAAATTATCCCTTTTAAAAATTTCATCAAATAGAATGTCATTCTTACGAATCAACATACTTCCTGCTTTATTGTGTAATAAGTAAACCAGTCGTTGTTGAAGGAAAAGGGGAAAAAAAAAAAAGAAGTAAAGTTCAAGAGGTGACAAGAAAGGGCAACTTACTTCCCCCTTGAAGAAGCATATACAATTTGGATTCATAGTGAAGCTGCGGGTGCTTGGTCTTCACAGACTCCTGAGAATTGCAACGGCAAGAAGAAAGGTTTAGTACAGAACTTGAGAATAAAAAGATGATGAAGAAAATTTGATTTTACACATCTAAAAACACCCTACGCTAAGGGTAGGGGAAAACCAATGACTAGGAGATGCAAGCAAACAAGAGCCAGGTGTTTGTATACAATGCACAATTGCTTGCTCTAAAAGAGAGAGAAAAAAAAAAAAAAAAGCTGAATAAATATTTTATTGAGTTGTGACCAGTTTCAGGCAGGCAAGGCCTACAGTACTGTACCACAGCCATTATTCTTCACCTTAAAATGAGGTGACTTAAAGGATTGAAATTTTTTACAGCAAAGATTTCATCCCTTCAATTCTCATTAGCATACATGAATGTCGGGCAAGGGCACAGATAAAATAGTTTTTTGTTAATGCCTTACAGCACTGCAAAATCTTATTTACTGTGAAACTAAAATGCAGATAAAGCAAGATCCATGCTGGAGGAGAATTCTACCTAACAAGCCATAATGCAGGAGAAGACCTAAATATATATAACAAATGCAGAAAAACAACAAAGAAAGAAAAGGAAGGCACTAACGAAAGAACAACAAAGAAAGAAAAGAGGGGGAGAATGGGCCAAAGGAAGGCACTAACGAGAACAAAGATAGAAAATATTAGTACTTGACTTGCTTACAGTACCAGAATCGAAGTACCATCACAAGGATTTACTGACAAGACCACAAAATTAAGTAACAACAACAAACGCAAAATTTTTTAAACTAAAGGGACAGATCAGGAAGGCAATTTTCAGGCTCCTTCCAGTTAGTGATTATTTATTAATAAACCATGTCAGAATAATCGCAGCCAAGGAATAAGTTCAAGCTATTTAACCAATAACACTAAGAAATTTGATATCCAAATTTATCTAATAAATGATCATAGAATCCAAGCGAATAAGTAACTTTCAGCAGAAAATATAAATATTGACTCACCAGCTTGACAGCCACTTCCTCCCCACTTTGTATGTTTACCCCTAAATCAAATTAAACCACCAAAAAAAAAAAAAAAAAAAAACAAACATTTAAGGGAAAAAAGAAAGAAAGAATAATAATAACAATGGAAAATACACAATGCAGAAAATAAGATTAATGAAAGGAAAACAAGAACGCGACTGAGAAACAATGCATCCCATACCTAGGTAAAGCTCACCAAACGATCCACTCCCGATTTTACGCCCGAGCTTAAACTTCCCACCAATGACATGCTCCATGATAAAATCCAGCAATATAGACCTCACTTCAAATCTTCAAATGGATAACAATAACTTAGGTTAGTTCCAGCTTCGTCAGATTCCAACCAAATTTACCATTCCAGAAGATGTATAACCAATTTCATCTCAGCTATTTGATTCCACCTTCACCAAATCCACCATATCCTCAAGTCCCAATATAAACTCTCCAATTTATCTATTGCACCACGCCAAGAATCGAGGAACAGAGAAAAATAAGATGAATAATACAAAAAACCCTCTTTTATTCAATGACCGACGGCAAATTGGCTTGAAACCATTAACATCCAACATATAAAAGGAAACAGGGTACCATAAACAGCAATTTACCAACCCAATCAATCAATCAATCAATCCTCTCTATAATAGGAAATCTTCATCCACCACCGACACATAACCCTAAAATCTCTTTCTCGATCAAGCAAACCCTGATCTAAGTATCTAACACCAACAATATACATCCACTGTAGGAAAGAAGAAACCCTAAAATCTCCACTTAACACCTGCCGATCGGAACCCTAATTCCCGAACCACCAAACGACATTGCTGCAGATATCAGATGCCGATACAAACCCCAATTCAAAAAGGGATTACCTTGAGATATAATTCCAAAACACAATAGAAAGAAGAAGGAAAAAAAAAAAAAAAAGTAATGAAATTTACTCCAGAAACAAATCAAAGTGCCGCTAATGCTACAGCCAATTAAGAAGATATCCGAAGCTAATAACTTGGGATCTGAAGATGATTAAAGAAGGAAGCGTGAATTATTTGGAAAGTGTTAATAAGGTTTATCTACGGATACAAAGAAGAAAAGTTGGAGAATGAGAAAACAACGGAAGAAAAGAAGAAGAATAAAAAGGAATGACAGAGAAAAAAGCTGGTGGAAGATTTCTGTTTTTGTTTTTGATTTTAATTTTTTTTTTTTAATATAAAATATGAAGAGGGGTGAAGCGATTCCTTCTCTCACCCCCCTCTTTCTCTTTCTCTTTCTCTTTCTCTTTCTCTGCCGCCTAACCCGTTTAAGAGGATTTGGCTTATCAACTTATATCAGTTGTATTTTGCAACAAACGTGCATGCACTTCCCCTATCTCTCTCTACTTTCTCTGGGAGAAAAGTCTTGCAGCTTTGGTCTGTTTTTTTTTTTTTTTTGCCTTTTTTCCTTGCATCTTATATTATCCTGTGGAGTGTAGGCTGTAGCTTAGCTATTATTTATTTATTTATTTATTTATTTATTATTATTATTATTATTATTATTGAATTAATCATTTTTCATTTGGTTGATAATAACAAAAATTATCTAAATATAACCAATGGAATGGATGGTTTAAATCAATACCCATTCCACGCATTGAATGTAGAAATAAGAATAATCAAAAGAAAGAAAGAAAAAAAATTTCTTTATTTTGATGAGAGAATTTGTTAAATCATGGGTTTTTAGTCTTGATTAAACCTATAAAATATATTTTGGACCTTCGTAGCAAGATTCATGATTTAATGATGAGATTTACTGTTCCAAAAGTTCAATCATAGTGTAAATCACCGTTTTCGATTGATTCTCTTTTTACTTTCGGTCTTCCGTGGCCCCCCTCCCAAAAATAAAAAAGGAAGGGATTTTTTCTTCTTCTTTTTTTTTTTTTTTTTCTTTTTGATACTTTGGGAAAAGTATTTTTACACAGGAATGTAAGGATTCAATTTAAAGAAAATTTTATTTATGATCGGATAGCTAAATGGATGATCATACACATCATGTATATAACCTTGGGATATTAGAATATAAATTGGAGATATCTTGGGGTATAGTTTGGTCAAAATATATTAATATATTATTATATTTATGCATTTATAATGCATTTTAATAATTTATTTTTTTAATTGTATAAATGAAAATAGTTAAAAAAAAACTTAAGGCAGTTTGCATGACAAAAAATGTATTTTGATAGATGCATGGATGCCTTCCAATTGCCAAATGTGTTTTTTTACCAAGTTACCCTTATAATGTCTTTCTTCTTCTCCCATTATTTTGGCTAGAATCATATCTCAACCCCTACGATTGAGAGGCTGTGGGCCAATTTCATGTATTTGATGAGTCAAGATGGTTGTCTATTTGTGAGTTGTGTGATTGTGTCCTAGTAAAATAGGGATTTGAATTGTCTCGTCATTGGATCACAGTTGGATAACCTGGACAATATGGGATGATTTTTTTTTTCTAGTAAAATTCTGTAGTAGCTTTTATGTTTGAGGAGGTGAGTTGAAGTCCATTTTATCAGCCGAGTCGGATTAGGGTCGGCCAATCCCAATCTTGATTCTGACTGCCTCGATTCCACTTACTTTTTTTTTTATAGTTAATCAAAATTTATTGAAAAAAAAGAAGAAAAACTATACTTCAATAAAAAAAGAATCTTTCAAAGTTGAAAAATAACCTCAAATACAAAGAAGACCAAATATAACATTAAACCTGCCCTCAAAAAATCATCTAGGTATGAGAATCTTGAAGATGATTTTAGGACCATCGAAATCGGGTGCTTCTTCTTAAAAAAACCTGTGAAAGAGATCAGATGATTGTCTTGTTGACTAATTTCAAATGTGTGAGAAAATTTAACTTCATTATTAAATTTTTGGTTTATTGCGGGATGTAAGCTGATATCCATATTTATTGAAACATTTTTTTTTCTTCTCACACTAGCCTTAGATGTATAGGAACCATGGATGGATCATTCAAACTCATTTGGGTAAAGGTTTAGTAAAAAATGCATGCCCTATATGTGGGACCCAACTCTTCTCCTATCGAGGGTTCGTCCATAGAGATGACAACTGTCGTTCAATGCTTTGACACATGGCATAAACTTGATCTAATGGTTGTTAATTAATGAAAACAAAATAAGGCAAAAAGGGAGAGGAAACATTAGATCAAAAAAGCCATTGAAACCCAATTTGTTGGGGGAAAATAGTAATGGGTTTAAATCCGATCGTGGATGAAAAATCTGAGATAATCTTTGAAAAATGGGGCACATGTCACATATCCAGGGTACGAAGCATGATGATAAGAGATGTTAGGGAAATTACCTCATAATCGACCCCCCTTAGGTGATCAAACTATGATTGGACAGACTGAGGGAGGTAGCTGGGCATTTTATGGTCTACCATTAATGCTCATAAATACCGACAACGACCATAAATGCCAAGTAGGCTGATTTGACCGGCCAGATCACCATATCAGAGATCAAATCAGTAAAAAGCAAATGTGACACTTGGTAAAAGTATAAAGGTAGAAACAGTTGTCAGAAGGTATGGAGGATGTGGACTAAAAGGGAGTCGAAGAAAGTCGTGAGGTGTCATAAGCGGCTGACAAGACATCCTAGTGCTGTCCTCAGGGGTCGTAATCCCTCTAACCTATGTTCCCTAAGTGGTAGGTGATTGAGATGGTGGTAAGTGGAGAGGAGCTTGTTGGAGAAGCTTCCTCTTGAACCTATAAGTAGAAAAAGAACATCGATTATAAAGGATTCAGATTTTCCTATCAAAGAGGGAGATTTAACCCATTCTGATATGATTTTAACTTAGTCATTTTGAGAACTTCTTCTCCATTTTATCTCCCTGGGAAAGAGGAGAAGGTTATTAAAGCTCACATATCATAAAGAACCCCATCTCTAAGGGGTCCTAATTTCCCATTAAGGATTTCATTATGCCTGTCTTCGAAATTCCCTGACTTTGGCATCGGAGTGGCCTTGGGAGTTATCCCGCCTACTTTTTTGTGGTATTTGTGTTTCAGCTACGTGGCGTGATCTGGGAAACTGAATGGATTCCACCGACAACAAAATTCATTTGACTCCTAAAATACAAAAGCTCCTTTTGAGTTCTCTTTCTCAAATTTTCTTCCCCATTTCATGGATCCACTGCTAAAACACGACCAAAAAAAAAAAAAAAAAGAAGAAGAAGAAGAAGAAGTTTCCACGAATCTGCAAGCTCAAACATCTCAAACTCAAAGCCGGATCCATATTGGATACCCAAAGTGAATATGATTGCACTTGCGTATTTAGAAAAAGAAAAAAAATGATTGCAAATATTTTCTTTCTGAAATGCAAATGCTCTCTGTTACACAAGAACGGGGAAAAACATTTAACCAAACTGGGGAGGTGTAGGCAACTGATGTCAAATGGGAACTCTTCTTATTTAGACATGTTTAGAACCTCTTCTATTGTTAGAGGGACTCTAACTGTAATCCAATGGTTGGAGTTTATCGGACAATGAATTACAATTGAAAAGACTGGACCATAGGAGGCGATTTTTTTCCATTTGAACTCATGGGTGTCCAACTCATCCCAAGAGAAAGGCCAAAAATGCTGGATCCACATCGTCTCCTCCCTGAGATTTGGGAGGAGGGGCGGCGGCTTGGATGGATGGCCGCCACCTGGCTCTCGGGTGAATCCGAGCCATCCATCTAAGCCAACACTTCTGTCAGTTCAGCTTGTCGACTGGGGTGTCAACTCGAATGGATAACTCGGATTCATCCGAGAATTAGGTGGCGGCCATCCATCCAGGCCACCACACCATCCCTCCTATTGAATCCAAAAATACTGGCCTTACATGTGAGAAAACATTGACCATTTTTAACTCATTTTAAGGTGTCCTTTTCCACCTAAATAGGAATTGGTACTAATGAAGTGACATTGCATGTACAAGTTAAATTAGGAAGTGACATTGATGTTTGTTTGTGTGTTTTTTTTTTTTGGATAAGTATTGATGTTTGTTTGTTGCTGGCCGCTGTTGCTTCAAAATTAATTTGGGTGTACAGAAAGGTTTTTTTATATATATTGTTTTTGCACGCAAGCTGTTGCTTCTAAAATTGATTAGGCTCTTATTCAGTGACCATGCTCGTGATGTCTCATGATCGGATATGATTGATCATCTATCCCATTCTCATACATTCATGCATGGGTTTTGTGATTTTGTGTTTATAAATAGAGCATTAAATGAAGTTATTCATACAAACATCAGCTTGGTCGGAAGATTAAGGTACCCTAGATTTGGATTTTGAGAGTCGTTCTATGAGGGAGAAGGCCAACCACCCTCGAAGGCAACAACCCTACACTCTTACCACAAGGAGACTGACCCATTTCCCTTGTGGAAGATAAAGGAGCACTAATGGGATTGGACCCCAAAATGATTCCAAGAATAACATTTTCCCCTCACATTCTCTTTAATATATTTTACAATATGTTCTCTCGGTCTAGCTTTGTTTCAGAGTTTTCTAGTATTCCCATTCTCTCCAAATGTGGGATACAGTGGCAGAGAATGCTAACTTCACAATTTTTCCCATGTTGCTACAATCTTCAAAATATTTTGCAATCCATAGGGCTTCTTCAATCACAGTTTATTGCCGGACCTAGAAGTGCTGGTTAGGAGATTAGAATGCATCAAGGCTATAACACAGTCGCAGAAATTCCGTTATCACGGGGATTAGATACTTATAATCCACTTTTAATTGTACCTATTTCCTTAAACATATATTTACGGTCGATATGTTGGAAGAGTAGCTCAAAAGGCATGCAACCATGGCAAAACCAACTCAAGGTAAGCTTTGTCTAGCTAACACCCTCACCTACTCATGGTCAACTGTTAGTTGGATTATTAAAGATGACAACGAGATAAATAAGGTTAGAGACCATGATTTTTTTGACTGTACTCAACCTAGATAGGATTCTTTATTTTTTTAATGTTTAAAATATAATAGAGATTATATGGAATCAAATGAATATACTGCAAAATTTGAGAGAAATAGTCAACAATCATCTTGTTTAAACTTTATTAAATAAGAATAAAACATCTTGTTTAGGATTATTTGTTGAAAGTTGTTTTTTTTTTTTTTTTGGTGTGTGGGGGGGTAGGGGGTGGGGTGGGTTTGGTATGCATTATTGAATTGTTTTCTTAAAAATGCATACTCAGAAGAGAGAATGTATTCCTAATATAAAACGGAAAAGGTTTAAAGAGCATGAAATTTAGGTTCGGTTCTAGAATAAAATGGAGCATGGGCTGAATAGTGCGTTCCAAAATGGATTTATTAAAGAATGCATTCCAAAATCCAAAAACAAGAATGCATACCAAATATTATTTTTGTTATCTCAAAATGTGTTCTTGACTTATAATGTATTCCAATAATGCATATACCAAACACAACCTAACTTAGAAAAGAACCTCCAACCTCAAGATTGTAGTTGGGTATGGCAAGTGGCAGCAGATCTAAATGTGTGAGACCAAGATTGGTGAGAGAATATTTGATCCACAAAGCATTTGGACCTCGGGACTTCATGATAATTTTTTATTTTTTAATTTCTTTTGTTCTGTCTCGTTCGAAGAGAAATAAAAAAAAATGTGAAATAAAATCACACTTAAAAAATATTTTTTTTAATCAGTACTTGATTATGTTATTAATTCTAAGTCAATCCAAATCTGATTGATAAAATTTATTTTATTTTGCATTCAAATCCCTTTGATGTAACAAGCGAAATAAAAATTACATTTGAAAACTATACTCACTTAATATGCTAAAAAAATTAAGTATTATATACAAGCATGTTATGTTATGATGAAAAAAATCTCTTTTTCTTAATATCAATTTCACTTTCCTTCTCTTTACTTGTAATGAGCGGCAACCTTGTATCCCATGTGGTGAATTCTAAATTCTTTTTCAAACCAGGTCCAACAATTCATAATTTCTTAGCCTTGTATACCAACAACTCAAGTTGAGAGAGAGAGAGAGAGAAAGAAGGGTTGATGGGTAGCTTGATGAATAAAGTGGGTCTTGAAACATTGGCTCAAATGCATAATGAGAATTAGTATGTGATCATGCACCCATACATTTTATTTTCTTTTTGAAGAGAGAGAGAGAGAGAGAGAAGGGTTGAAGGGTAGCTTGATGAATAAAGTGGGTTTTGGAACATTGGGTCAAATGCATAATGAGAATTAGTATGTGATGATGCACCCATACTTTTTCATTTTCTTTTTGAGGAATATTGATCATCCATAATTTTTTATTTTCTTTTGGAGGAATATTTTAAACTTGATTTGATCTTTCAACACTCCATGTAAACTGAGTCAATACCAATTCCCCCTATTCATATTTGGGGTGGGGTTAGAGAGGGGGGATTTGGTTTCTCTGGACAAATCCAAAGTCTCCTTCTTCATTATCTTAAAAAATGAAAAATCACCTTCTTTATTTCTTTAATCATGATGATGCTATCTTCACTACTGGCAATGATGAGATGAGCATGGCCCTCTAGGAGTTAAAGCTTTGATCTAGTTAAATTATTAGCAAGAACAATTTGTTAATAATTTAACAATTTGTTATTTGACTTAGTTCATTAAATCTAGCTTGAGGTGGAACAATTTGTTCACATTTGATTTGTATTTTATTTACGAAAAAAAAGTTAGTACTTGCTATCAATACGTGTTTCTCTCTCCTCCTTGAAATCTGGTTCTTCTCTCTCTCTCTAAGTGATTGGCTATCAGCTCTCTCTATATTCTCATTTTCCAATATGTTCCGCTAGCATGTGATCTTCCTCCCTTTATTTATTTTACTATGTGTTTCTCTCTCCTCCTTGAAATCTGGTTCTTCTCTCTCTCCTCTAAGTGATTGGCTATCGACTCTCTCTATATTCTCATTTTCCAATATATCCCGCTAGCATGTGATCTTCCTCCCTTTATTTTTTTTACTGTTGTGTAACATGTGTTAAATATGGTAAATCGTCTTTCTACGTCACATTGGCTTTTGTCAATGACCCATTAACACTGATTCTCTTTCATGGGATTATCACGAAAACCTCAAAATATAGAGAATAATTGAGGACCTGGGGGAAGGGGGAGGAGGCGGATATCAATTGGTGATGTCAATAAGAATATCCTAATAAATACCTATAATTAATGGCAATGGATTCCAACTCAAAGCATGCTTTTCCTTTCAATGAGGGTCAACAGTAGATTGGTAAGCTTTTGAGAAAAGGAAGATTCATACCGATCTGATTAAAAGTGGCTTTTGAAACTGATGTTGTTGCAGGTTCTTTAGTAGTGGGGTATGTATGTGAAATGCATCCGTTTCGACTCCGCAATTCATCTGTTCGATAAAACGCCTGAAAGAGACGTAGACTGTTGGAATACATTTTTTCTTTTTGATACTTTTACAGCTGATGATTGTTGGAATACCTTATCTTTTGTTACTATAAAAATGGGCAATCTGAGAAAGCTCTGGAATTGTTTGAAAAAAATGAAAATTTCTGCTTTTGACCCTGGAGATTTCTTGTTTGAAAGGTCCACCTTCTCTTCTTGTGGAAGGGTTCTCAATTCATTGGTAACTGGATGAATATATATATATATATATTTATTTATTATTAGGTCCTACCCTAAAAGATTCTACAAAAAAGTGGGGTGTAGGGTTGGAACAGGTCAGGTTGGACTGGGCCGTTTAAATCCAGACCAATCCAGAGTCGACTTAGCTGGGCCTAGGCCCTACTCGTCTCTGACACATGGCTTAAAAATTCTAACCCTGACCCGCCCTCAAAGCTGGGCCAGGTATGATTTGTGGTTCTTCAACAGTGAACCCCATAAAAAGGGTATCTCAATGGACGAGACTCCTATTACTATAGGGTCTGGAGAGGGGCAGAACTGTAAACCCCATACTCAGTGCGAAATAGCCTTTGGAACTATTGTACTTCCAAATAAATGAGAAACCGGTGTATCTGTATCCTCTGGAATTCGCATTCCAGGGATTTCAACTTTTTATTTATTTATTTATTATTAGATAGGTAGACCAAGGAGAGTTGAAAACTCATGATTAAACCGTGTCAACCTCATAACTTAAGTGATACAGAGATCCAAAAGCCACGGAGTATTTGATGACCAAACTGTCATACACGTAATCGATAAAACTTGAGAAGCTAGAGAGTCGGCCACATTGTTAATCTCCTTGGAGTAAAAACGAACCAACAAGACCAAAGTACTTGGTCAATTCATGTACATCAGTAACAATGTGACAGAATGACTTAGGGGTGGGGGTCAAGTGAAATCTATAAAATAAGACAGTAAAGACTGATTGCCACACTCAACTTCCAACCACTCCAGGTTTTCACTGGATATCCAATTATATTCAAATACATGATAGCTACCTAAAACCTAAAACACTGCAAAAAAACAGGCGACTAATTTTCAAAATTAGCAAATTTTTGCCAACTTGGCATTTAACCCATGGAAATACCAATCCAAGACACTTGGCCAATTGGGTAGCATCCCATTTAAGTGATACAAATATTTGTCTTATACTCTTCGCAACTCATCACATTGAAAAGGAGATAAATTTGACAAGTGGGGACAGCAGAAATAGAAGATAAAATATTTAATTAAATAGATATATAAAGATAGAGGGAAAATGGGGATATAGGAAAGGGGGGAAAAAAAAAGACCCTAACCCTCCAGCTAGGAAACCTGGTCTTCCCCACTCCTGGTTTCTCCCTTCTAGTTGCAATCTCTTTCCACTGATGACATGGTGTTCAGCAAGAAGAAAAAAAACCCACCTACTCCAACATGGTAAGATTGAGCCAGTCACCCTATCATCCATGCACTGATAGAAAGCCATGCAATTATCAAAACAAGGAAACAGGAGGATCTCTACTCCACAGCTTACAAGGCCACAGCCCATACTTAATGTGTATATTGTTTGTAAATCAATCTTGCATAATCTTTAGAAATTTATATATTTGATGGGAGATAGTTTCCCACACCACCACTGGGAGAATCTTCCACAATATACAAGTAGGTACGTAGGAATCAAAATCTTCAATGGGAGTCCACATGATCTGGAGGAAGGACAAACTGTCAGGAGGAGGAGAGAGAGTGAGTTATGTGAGAGGTTGTGGAAACTACAATGACTTTGTGGGGATCTTTTCCCATATTTAATAATATTTATTATGATATTTTCTTTCCTTTCCTGTTTGAGACAATCTAATTTCTCACTAGATGGCCTTGATATGTGATCTGATCCCATACTCTTAAAAGAATCCAAATCCCAGTTTGATATTTTCTTTCATTTTGTTATAAAGAGTGATGGCATCCTCAGCAAACCAATTAACTGCCATATAGCCCTCCAACAATGGAATTCCAAGAAATAATGTTTTTCTGAGTTATGTTCCCACATTTTGCATAGATATCTATCAAAGCAGAGCACAAATAGACAGTCAAGGTCATACCTTCACTTTCTATGTAGCTGCTTATGTGCTCCCCGGCTTCTACTGAGCATAAGACGATAAAGAACACACTAATGTGACATCATTTGTTCACTTCTCATCAAATCCAAAGAGTTCTAGAGCCCTATTTGATCTGCCGTTCCTGGCAATATCCCTTGATCATTGCACTCCATGCAACAAAATCCCTTTCAACCAACTAATCAAACTCTTGACTTACTTTCTAATATCGCAGTTGATAACATAGTCACCAGACTCATTTCATTTGGCAGAAATATCTCAGCTTGCATCATTTCAAAAATACTCATCTCTTCATGAAGTTAAACATAATGTGTGTAGCAAGAAATCAAGGAATACCACGAAACAATTGTTCTCTCAGTCATCTCATCGAACAATTTCTGTGCAGCTTCTTCTAATGGTAGATCTTTGACAAAGGCATACATTGCCATTTCCTGATTCATTCGCAGGTAGGTGAATTGAAGTACAGAAACATCCCACAGCAGCGTTTGGTGAAGTTAGCATCTGCTCCCAACTATCTTATGAGCATCTCACCGGTGTCTGATTAATAAATTGCACGCATTTGTCTCCCAATGGTTCAGCCATAACATGAATACCCAGTTTTCCTTTTCACTGAAAGTGCTTCTTAACAAATATGGCTCATACTTTGACCTATCAATGAGCACTTTCGGTAGGAGTGCTTCATCATGATGCATGAACAAATAGCTTTTCAATGATCACGTTTTTGAAATGACTACATCTTCCTGATCAAGTAACTTGAGACTAAGACCCCCACTGCCACAAAATTCTGTAGTCCCGAAGGTTAGTTAACTGGCGATTGGCATCAGGTCAAGCCCTTTAAATTGGATGTTCTTCCCCACAATTGCTCATCTTTTCTTTCTGTTTGCTCTCAATGGTGAAACATCAGGCTTCAACACTCACAGGATTTGACCTTCTTGATTCACCAGTAGTCTCCACAGGAACACTTCCCATCTTTGAAATGGTGAAATCGGGAAACATCCCTCACAATTATCTCTCTCCCAACAATCTTCGATATGAACTTTGTTGCTATGTGGCAATCCACACAAACTCGAAGGTTTTTTGTAACTCGGATAGTTGTTCCAGGCGGGGTGCTTATGATACCAAATCCTATAGCAAGCCTCTCACTATGGCTACACAATATGTATCTCTTTTGCTCCTCCTCAACATCATGGAGTACATCATCTGTGTTGGGAACATATCCTTCTCGTTCCATTTGCTCCAACAGAACTTTCATAGCCTCATTTATCCTATCATAGTATGGGTGAGATTTGTCTCCAGCCATAAAAGCATGTAACTTGTTCTTGACCTCTATCCAGCTGCAGGCTGGTTTCTTTTTCATCCCCTTACCTTTCATAGTTATCCTAAGTTTGGCTGCATCACTCCATCTGCCAGAAGCAGCATATATATTGGACATAAGAACATAGGAACCCATGTTCTCAGGGTCAAGCTCAAATATTTTGGTGGCCACATTTTCTGCCAGTTCAACTTTCTTGTGGACTCTACAAGCACCAAGCAAAGTTGCCCAAACACTCCCTGTTGGTTCTATATGCATGCTAGAGATGAACTCATAGGCTTCCTCCAACCTTCCTGCCCTACCAAGAAGGTCTGCAATGGCAGCATAGTGCTCTAATCCTGGAGTAATGCCATAATCTTGTTTCATACTGTTAAAGAGAATCAAAGCTTTATCTATCAATCCAGCATGGCTACATGCAGTTAAAACAGCCACAAACGCAACATAATTGGGTTTTACATTCTCCATCTCCATCTGCTGGAACAAGGAAAGGGAATCATGGGCACACCCATGCAAAGCATATCCCATGATCATGGCTGTCCATGATACCATATCAGGAGACTCCATTTTATCAAAGATCCAACGAGCAATGCGTATGTTCCCACATTTGGCATACATATCCACAAGAGAGCTAGCAATAAACACATTATCATCGAACAGACTCCTAATTATGTACCCATGGAGCTGCTTTCCCATATGAAGAGTTGTCAAGTGAGCACAAGCAGGCATGATACTTGAGAATGTGACATGCCGAGGTTTTATATTGGCCATCAGCATTTGCCTAAACAACTTCAGTCCTTCATCAAACAATCCATTCTGCACACATCCTGCTATGATGGAATTCCATGAGATGGCATCACGCTGTGGTAAAAGAAAAAACACCCGATGTGAATTATCCACCCTAGTGCACTTAGCATACATGTCAATCAAGCTACTTCCAATGAAAACATCTGTATCTAACCCATGTCTAATGGCATACCCATGGATTTCCTTTCCTTTAGAAACATCTACGTATTCTGCAAATATAGGAAGGATGCTAGACAAACTGAAGGAGTCAGGTTTTAAACCGGCATCTGCCATCTTCTTAATCATCATTAAAGCTTCTCGATGGATTCCATTCTGTGCAAGTCCAGCAATTACAGTATTCCAGGAGACAAGATCCCTCTTGGGCATCCCATCAAACACTTTCCGCACACTCTCCAAAAAAGGTGTTTTCTGGGTCTCAATTCTTTGAGGAAATTCATTACCGGTTGGAGCTAAAATACCCATAGAATCAACACCCACATTCTGTTTATTAAACTCGTAACAAGTTCCATTGATTGATTTACTACACATGCTTTCTGGAATCTTATAAGACAAAGCAGCATGAGATCTGGGTGCACCAACTTCGCCAAGGTTCTGCAGTTTACAGTACATGTTCATGAGGGCATTGCCAGTGTAGAGATCAAAATCCAGACCAAGACGAATGATACAGCCATGAACTGATTCGCCCACCTTCAAATTGATCAAGGAAGCACAGGATTTGAGAACAGAAGGGAAGATGTTGTGATCTGGGTACTTGCCTGAAGCTCTCATATCGACGAAAGAGAGCAGAGATTGAAGGAAAAGCCCATTAGAAGTATAGCACTTAATGATAGATTTCCAAGCAACGATAGAAGGTGAGGGAAAAGAGTTGAAAACGAGTAGGGAGTCCTGTAGAAGGTTCAGATTTGAGTACATAGAAATGATAGAATCCATGAGCCCTGAATGAACACCTTTGCTCTTGATGATCTGGGCATGAAGTTGTTTCGCTTGCGATTTGGATTTGATAGAGGCGGGCTTCTGGAGGAGGGACTTGACTATCGTCCGGTTGGAACTCATCTCAAAACAGATTTTCCTGGTCCTTTATCACTCATGAGTCCAAAGTCCAAACTTGGCAAGATGGGTCAACTTCACCTGACTTTGATACAGATCTGAGGAAATTAATCGGAATCCCTGTAGCACAACACCTCCAAAAGGGTATAGAAATCGTCTCCTCCCGTCCTGCTGTCTCTCAAGGGTCGGATTTCAGCTGATCCACCCCCCAATGTATTGGCAGACGGTCAGACTGATCCCCAAACCCTTGGATCGATCACAGGACCGTCCTGTCGCAGGAAACGATCTCCTTCCTCCAAAAGGAGGGTCATGAAAGATGAAACCATGTCACTGGTATATGTAATTTAGACCTTATAGACAAGTCAAGATCCAGATTAAGCACGTGCCAATTTTCAAATTTCAACCTAAATTTGATGTGTACAATTTTGTGAATCATTTAAGTGGGTCCCTCAACAAGACCCATTACAGAAAACAAAAGGTCAATGGTGGCCAAATACCTGGTTTTTATAGGTAATAAAACATCTGGTTGGATTTGATTATCTTCTTTCAAAAAAAAAAAAAAATTTGGCTAAAGATCAGCAAGAATTCATTAATATATTAAAAAAAAAATTGTACAAGTAACAGGCTTATTTAAGCAACATCCAGGAACCGAATCCTCTCCCGCGACAGGAATCCTGCCGCTGATCCAAGGGCTGGGGATCAGCTGGCCCCAGTACCAATACATTGGGAGGTGGGCCGGCTGAAATCCTGCCCTTGGCCGGCGGCAGGTGGGCGGGAGAGGATTTTTATACCTACTTTTGGCATCATCGACAGATTGAAGCTTAAAGCCCGAATGAAAAAAAAACAATTACTGAAATCTATAACGAAATTTGCAAGAGACATCCTACACATCCTCACGAGCTACAAAATCTAGACAATTACTGCAAATATAAGATCTTATATCAAATGCAACTCTTTTCGCCAACCCGTCAGATTTGATTATCTTCTTTCATTTTTGTATAGTTGGAAACAAATATTTTACTTACAATGCATTTCTGTAATTATCTAAAAAGGGAACATGGGGCAAGAGAGAAAGTGAAAGAACTGATATTTACTATTTAGTAACAAATTTTACAATGCCCCTGACTTAAGCAGAGATGGTGCCATATCTCCAAACTCGCCTAACCCCTGTGTGGGCCTTTGCCCACAAACTTTCAGTTTGAAAGAGCTCAAGCACCAGCCAAGACAGCCACACGTGAAAACTTGAAGCCGGAAAGAGGTGACATAACACATACATTCACCCAAAGGAAGTTTTGAATCTGTTGGCTGGAACTCCTTGGCTGTCTGATATCAAGGAGAGGGTTTATGGGGATTCATTTTGGTCTTGAGAGACTTCCAGTTCCGGAGGTAAGAGATTTAGAAAGCTTCCCAGAACAGGCTTATTAGTTGTTGACTCTGAGTCATCTGTAAAGTGAACAAATTAGCATAAGAGGACGTGAAAACTCTGAACATAAAAAATTGCTAATCATCACTTACTCCTAACATTGCAAAGCCAAAATTGATCTATAAGAAGACATACTATGATCACAGTTTACAATTAATCAAATTGAGTAATAAAAATGGGAGGCAGCAATTCATCAACAAAATTTGGTATGAAGTGTGACAACCGAATTGTTAATTGAAGTGAACAATTGTTTAGCACAGTTGGTTGATGTCCTGTCTGTTGAGTGCAAGCACCCAGGAGGTCATGAGTCGATTCTCCTGTCACACTTCGTGCCTTAAGGCCCCTCCTTTCCCATTCCCCTTTAGCTGTAGTCAAAGTTCCAATGGATAGATAGATAGGTTGCCACAACTGAATCAATTTGTGTGGGCATACTTGTGAAAAACTGCCACAACTGGATCAATCACTTGCAATGGAAGGTTTTTTAGGTAATTTGATAAATTGCTTCCCCCTAATTTCAAATTAAGGCTAGTGCTTGACGTGAGGATATTCAGATCAGATTTTGAAATTGCAACATGTTCATTGTTTCAAACGCATAAGCTAGCAAACAAATGTGTTTCATTTCATCTGCAGTGGAAATTATGCATGTATGTGCTTGAAAAGTTGAAATTAAAAGGCATCCAAATGTTATCAAAATAAAAAGGAAAAACATTTTTTAAATGAATGTGTGAATAGTTAGGTATATTCAATTAAAATCAACCCAAGGTTTTCCCAAACTTAGGAATCAGAGTATCTCTTGGAGTAACCTAAGATATAAAATGCAAAAAGGATCACAAAATTTAATCCAAAAGGAGGAGGAGGAGGAGGAGGAGGAGGAGGAGGGGGGGGCTTTGATCAATTTTTAGAGGAATAAGGCATGAATTCCAATTTGATGTTTCTCAGAAAGATCTGAGTTTGCCAGTTTAGTCAGAATGACTAAATTTGACTCAAATGTCCTGCCCAGGTTTGAATGTCACATCCATAATCTCAACCCAAACAGTATAATCGTAAGAGGAAGAAATTTTCCACACAGCTTGCAACATACTGATTTGCTAGGGTGGAGAGCTAGCCCAAACAAGGTAGAATTTGTTTATCAGAATATTAACAGTGTTATTTAGCTCACAGATTTGGTAGACATGAACAGTTTCCATACCGAAGAGGGATTTGATAGATGGTCTCTTTACTTTTGCGGTTTTCTTCTTAAGTTCAGCTGCAAGTACAAAACAGAACAAAACAAAGTCATTGCTCAGCTGGAAAATCATGCAATGTAGTGAGTAGCAAAAAATGAACAAACAGTGTGGAATCTGAAGATTATTACCATAATTGTCAAGGTGACAAGGCGATCCAAGGCGTTCGAGGCCATCCTAGGCGCCTAGGCGCCCGCCTAAGCGCCCGCCTAGGCGTTGACTAGGTGACCAAGGCGTTCTCAGTTGTATTTTTTTTATTTCTAAAATATTAATGCTATATTAATGTTTATATATACGCAACATTTTACATAAATCATCAACATTTAAGACATAATTAACATGAGACAACCAACAAGGCAACAAATAATGAGTTAAGTAGGCAACACGTATTTATGACTAATATTTGCGTAATTCTAATAAATTTGACTGAAGCGTAACTCCTTTAATATAGTTCAGATTCAAGTAATCTCAAATTCGTTGCAAAGCTAGCATAATCAGCTTTCTACAAGAATCTGAGTTATAATGAAGGAGTTACAGTCCGGTCAAACCTTGTTCGGAGTACGCAAATGCTGTTTAAAGTTGTCTGAATGTAAATTATTTTTTGGGCATCAAAGTAAGAGATTATTTTGGCGCGCTCTTGGTTTTTAGTAATGCTTTACTATAATAAGATTCATGGAATTTTTATATTTGGAAAAAAGCCTAGCATTTGGAAATTGAAAATCGCTCCCGCACCCAAAAATACGGTTTTTGTTTTTGAACTGAAGGGTTGACTTTTTATCTTTTTGGAATTTGAGTTTTAGACTATTTTTATTGGATTCAAATGGGGGGTATTTGCTTATTTATGAATAATATCTAAGTAAATGATATTAATCATAAATAAGCACTGTCTGATAAGTGTTGTTCCTGAGAACAAAAAAAGACACATTGAAAATAAGGGGTCGCCCAGGGTAATAAGGCGCCCTGGTGCCCAAGCTTACAAAATCTGTCTGGACGCCTAGGCGACGCCTTGACAACTATGATTATTACTTTAAACGTAAAGTTAACATGCAATAATTCAATTGATATTATATTTCCAAAAATCCCACCAACATATCAATGATATTCATTATGGTTGGACTTCAACAAAAACACTGTGCTTGATAAAATTGCAAATGGAATATCAAAATTTATGATGCTTGTTTATCTCCTTTCACTAGGTCAAAAAAAGAAAAAGGAAAAGATAGTCATTTGATCCACACTATGGGAAGGGTTTCACATGTTTGCATGACTTGCATCAATGAGATTAACACTTCTCGACCAAAAAACAAAACAAAAAATAAAAACTAACACTAAACACTAACTCACTAAGTATAATCCCCCTTCCATGGGGCCTAATTCGAAAGAAAGGACCGGGAGGTGTATCCTAGTAAGATTTTTTTGGAATAGTTCACAAAAGAGAAATCGTAAACAAATCAAGGCTGAAAATACAGCCTTATTGGTATTGTACCAAATCTATATATGGTTACAATGACAAAATCACATCATGAACTGACTACTAATCGCCAAAATATTAAAATACAAGGGGGAGAGAGAGAGAGAGAGAGAGAGAGAGAGAGAGAGAGAGAGAGAGAGGTACCGATCCCAGGCACTTGATGATCACTGACAATTTCAAAGTTCTTATATGTGTAGCCCACAAAATTGATGTCCTTTGATGAAAGCATCTGCAGCAAAGAAAAATCAACAATGAATAACATGTTTTCATGCAGTATAAATCGGCAATGGTTATATAGGTTATAAGTTCACAAAGGAATGTTGATCCAGCATAGTAACAAACACACGCTCTGTACATGACGCATTTACTGAAAGCACATCTTTGGAAGCAAGGACAGAATTCCTGAGGATCACATTCTCCTGTAATGTGGAATACCTCTCTTCCAAAGCTTTTCCTGGGAATGCACTTGAGCATGGGATAGGACATAAAACATTGGTCATCCCATAGTATGCTTCAAACTAACCAGTAAGTAAGCACTTATCCAGGACAAGCCAAGGGCTAGACCTTCAGCCAGGTATGACTGATGGATCATTATCTTCTGGTTATTTCTCATGGAAGTACAAGTGTTCGTAGTTGTTCAGGGTGGGAATGAGTTTGAAAATTCAAACTCAAAAAAGGTCAAGTCTAGGATGGTTCAGATTAGTCAACCACAAGTGAAAGAAGGGGCTGGAGGGGGGGAGGAAACCTTCGCGGATCGACAAGTTTCGATCAAACATAGTTATCACGATGACAAGGCAATCAAAGGCGTTGGAGGGCCACTGGACGACCAAGGCGCCAGGACACCTAGGCCTAAACGACTCCTTGATAACTATGCTATCAAACAGGTTTGATTGTCTGGATTGGATCAAGAGTTGCCATTCTTGTGCGTACTCATATTGTAACTACTATTGGCAGGCAGAATATTCCTGAGAATCCTTTTAATGGTACAGTCTGGTCCAACGGCCTAACCGGTCTAAACTATACAGAGAATAACATTTTATCTTAAGAAAAACCAGATGAAACAAGTATGATCACCCTTCTCCATGGGCCTGACTTTGATGAAGTTTGACACTGGTTATCAGACTGCAACGAAGCCAAAGAATATGAAGTTAATAATATAAAAATGTCTTTAATCACCTGCATCTGCAAGACTCATAGTGAAGAGATATTTATACCTCTTCAAACTTCTCAAAGTTTTGAGTATCCAACTCATTATTGACCTCTGGAATAAATGCAGCTTCCATTTGATAAAGCTTATCCCACTGAAGACCTGCGAACCATGGGTGAACCTGAAATTGCAACAAGACCCGAAAACCTATTTTACTCAATTCACAGTTCTATCTTCCGCAGCAAAGTAGTAATTCAGAATAGAACACACCATACAACACCTTTATTTCAGCTGCGCCCTTTGTTCCAAGCCTCTGGTCAACACTACATAAAAGTTTACTGATGAGGTCTTTAGCTTCTGGGGATAGTTTTGCCTCCTCAGGAAATTTTAAATGATTTTTCCAATTTACTATCTGAGAAATGAAAATTTTTGTCAGAATTGATGATAAAGTAAATGAAGAGGATGAAGGCACTGAAAATGGAAATAATAACAATGGAAACAAGAAATTCAGAAAGACTGGAATTTTTTCTTTGATATATATATATAAGAAAACATCTAAAATATTGCTTTTTTTTTGGGGGGGGGGGGGGTAGAAGTGACTTTAGGAGACTGAAGAAAACTCAAAAGAAAAATGAGACACTGGCCTACAGTGACATCTCCCTTTACACAACTCAATCTTAGAACACCATTATTAATAGTTCTCCAAAATTGGTGATCAATCTGAAAATAAGGGAAAGTGAAATGTTCATACATCATAAGTGGAACATGTCTCTAAATTGATAGAAACAAAACAATTAAAACTAACAAAAAAAAAAAAAGACAAAGAGAATAATCATAATCATTTTCAAGCAGTGATGAAAATGAATCAAGGTGACTGAGAACAACTCCTTAATGTCAATAAATGAGTGTTAACATTTTCGATTGAGATCCATATTCTATCTGGTAAAATTGCAGAGCTCACTGACCTGGGCTGCTTATACACTAGAAAAGAAAAATAAACCCAGCCAAATTAGATGTGTTGTAACTTGTAATATGGGCTCAGTTTAGTCCAATGGTAAACTTGTTTAGGGTTGTTATTTTACTTCCATTGTACTTCTTACCTACATAAATAATATGACCTCTGTCATTCTAGACAAGTCAAATCATTATTCTAAATTCAACATGGTATCAGAGCTAGAATCCTCATTGGAATCCAAACCCAAATGCCGACACCACCACCAGCCGCTATCTAGTGCTGCCACCACCAGCCAGCGTCGCTGACCCCAGCCAGTACCTCTCTCTCTTTCCCCTCTCAACTCACCTCTGGCTTTTGCTCCCTTCTAGCGCCGTCCTCCTCCTAGCGCCACCGCTACTTTCTCACCCCTCGTGGTGATGATCTCCACCAAGGGTTGTTGATTGCGCCTTTATCCCTAGTTGTAATCTCGTTCTCTTGCCCTTGAATCAAGAACTGGTTGCCTGCTGAAGCCTTTTGTTTTGGACTAGTCTGGTTTGCATATGACCTAGTCCGCGGTTATTTTTACACTCTCTCACTCTTAGCCTATCAGACTGCCCCACAGCTTCTACGATTCCAGAGAGCTCGAGCACTCACGGTTTATCTGGTTTCCCTTCATTCCCTGCTTGTTTCATTAAATTGGATGGGAGCATTATTTGATGTGGTCTCGTTCCTGCTTCCTTTCCATTGCTTCCCAAGGTTTTTTGGGATACCTTACTGGGGATGCAAAGAAGCCTAATGCTGAAGGTTCAAATTTGAGTAAATGGAGTTCTGAGAATTACTTGGTGATGTCCTACCTCATTGATTCCATGGATCCACACATTGATCGTGGCTACCTCTTACTGGATTCGGCTCCAAGTATATGAAAGGCAAAAAGGACACCTACTCTCAGGTAAGGAATGATGCACAGGTCTACAAGATTCAGAAGAAGATTCATGATACAAAACAACATGAAATGACCCTGTCTTAGTATTATTCTGCTCTAAGTGACATTTGGCACGAGTTGGACTATTATGAGGCGTACTCTACTTCTTGTCCTACCGATGTAGCAAAGTTGCCAAACGCGAGGATAATTTCTGTGTGTATGTTTTTCTGGCCAATCTCAACGTTGAGTTTCATCAAATCCATGCCCATGTGCTGCATCGTGACCATTTTCCATCCTTGGAACAAGCCTATGCTCTGGTTCAATCTGAGGACAACAGACAATCATCAATGTTGTAGCCAGTTCTCTTTGATCGGTCTACTCTATTATCTGGTTCGAGCTCTCCAGCTCCTGGAGATACCTCTCTCTCTGGCAATCATCACAATACCGACAGGGAACCAATTAAATGTGAGCTTTATGGTAAAGAACGTTACATCAAGGAATTTTGTTGGAAGCTACATGGTCGTCCAGCTAGTGGCAGAGACCGTGGTCGAGGTTATGTTACAGGTTAGGTTCAGGCCCATCAATTTGAGCTTGCCAATGTTCCTCCTCTTGATGTCTCTCTTTCCTAGGAAGAGTTGATGACACAACTTTGTCGTCTATTATCACAGTCTAGCTCTCCACTATCGACATAAACTGCGTCTCCCCTGTCAGGTCCATCTACTTCTCATTTTTCCAACTCAAGCATTTCCATCAGTGGTCACGGTGCCTCTATGTCCCCTTGAATCATTGACTTAGGGGCTACCGATCACATGACTGGTTCCTCCCATTCTTTTTTTTTTCTTTTTTTTTGAGTATTTTCCTGGTTTTGGTGAAGGTAAGGCCCAGATTGCTGATGGTTCCCTCTAGTATATTTGTGGGAAGGGTTCTCTCAAATGCTCTCCCACCATTTCTTTATCTTCTATTTTGTATGTTTTCAATTTTCCTACTAATTTACTTTCCATTAGTAGTCTTCCAGGATTTGAATTGCAAAGTAACATTTTTCCTTTTCACTGTGTGTTCCAAGACTTGGTAATGGAGCGAAGAATTGACAGTGGTAAAATGATTCATGGCTTATGCTTGCTCGAGTCTCCATCTTCCGCACCGACGACTCAAGCTCTATCGTCTTTCACGGTCACTCAGGCTGATTTACGTATCTGTCAAACATCGTTTGGGACATCCACCTATGGGGACCTTAGTTAAATTTTTTCCTAGCTTTCTTACACTTCGTAATAAGGAACAATTTTTTGTATGCTTGTATTTTTTCAAAGCAAACTTGTTCCATTTACTTTATTTTTTATATACGAAGTGTAAAGCCTTTTCATATAATTCAATCTGATGTTTGGGGTATTTCCTGGTGTGTGTCTATTTTTGGGTATAAATGGTTTGTATTTATAATGATTGCCACGCTTGTCTGATTTTATTTATCTGTTGCATCGAAAGAGTGAGGTCTTTCGCTGTTTCCAGCTATTTCATCAGTTGATTTAGACTCAGTGTGATGCGAAAGTTGCCATACTGCTAATGAGAGGGAATACTATGATGGGACTTTTCAATCCTACTTGGCAGCTAATGGCATTAATCATCAGACAAGTTATGCTCACACTCCTGCCCATAATGGCATTGCCGAGCGTAAGAATTGTCATCTCTTAGAGGTTGCTCGATCTCTGTTGTTCCAGATGCATATCCCTGCCATCTACTAGAGTGACACCGTTCTCACTGCTGCATACCTCATCAACTGAATGCCTTTTCGTGTTCTCGATTCTTGCTGCCACTTGGAGATGCTACTTGGCATCTCATTCTTTGTCATTCCACCCAAGGTTATTGGCTGCATGTGCTTTGTTCGCAAGCACCACCACCATGGGAAACTGGACCCTTGAAGTTTACGTTGTAATTTTCTTGGCTAATCAACAACCCAAAAGGGCTATCAGTGTTACTCTCCTTCCACTCGTCAGTTGTTCGTTTCTATGGATGTGGTCTTCCATGAGACTAAAGCTTTCTATTCAACGCCTGCACCTCTTTAGTGGTAGTCTGGTTCACCGGAAGATGTGCTTGCTCCACCTATTGGGATTTTCACTGCTCCGACTGATATATCTCCTCCTGTCATAGCTACTGATACTGATATATATCAGGGGGATACTTCAACTAGTCATGATGATTCGGTTCAGGGGGAGTCCTCCGTCCCAGCTAAACTCGGACGACCTATAGCTCCTGTTAAGGTCTTTACTAGCTCTAGTATCAAACAACGGCGAAAAGAAGCCATCCCTACCACTGTACCTCTACAATCATCAACTCCCAATCTAAGTTCTCTTCCTCTATCTCCATCTAGTAAGCCTACCTCTAACCCTACTCATGATTTACCTATTGGGCTTCACAGGCTGTTAGAACTTGTACTAATCATCTCATTTCTAATGTTATTTCCTATGTGCATTTATCTCCCCCCCTTTCGTGCCTTTATCTCTTCCCAATCCACAGTTTCCATTCCTTCTCACTATTAGGAATCGCTAGTTGACCCTAAATGGAAGACTGCAATGGTGGAAGAAATGTAGTCTCTTGATAAGAACAAGACATGGGACTTGGTTACTCTTCCTCTGGAGAAGAAATCAATGGGCTACAAATGGGTCTATATTGTGAAGCAGAGTTAGTCTTTAACATAATTGTAAAGGCGTCGCCTAGGCGCCCAGGCTGCCTTGGGTCGCCTTGGTCGCCTAGGCGCCCAGTCAGGCCTCCATCACCTTGGTTTGCCTTGGTGCCTTGTCAACTATGGTCTTTAAAAGATTTACTTAGACATTTGGCATCGACTACCAGGAAACATTTGTTACTGTAGCCAAGTTGACCATTTGAGTTTTCCTTTCATGTGCAGTCAACCTGGGATGGGAATTGCATCAATTGGATGTTAAAAATGCATTTCTTCATGGGGTTCTGGAAGAGGTGTACATGGCTGTTCCTCCCGGTTTCTCTAATAAGCATAACTTTGGTAAGGTGTGGAAGATTGAAATGAGCATTATATGGGCTGAAACAATTCCCTCGAGCATGGTTTAGCTGCTTCCATAAAGCCATGATCTTTGTGGGTTCCAAACAGAGTAATGCTGATCACAGTTTGTTCATCAAGAAAAACGGTGAGTTAATCTCTATTCTCATTGTTTATGTTGATGACATCGTGGTTACAACTTACAAGAAGTGATATGGTAGAAATCACATGGTTGAAGACCTTTTAGGTACTTAGTTCGAGATTAAGGACCCAGGCAAGTTACGATGCTTCGTAGGAATTGAGGTGGCTTGATTAGAACAAGGTATCTTTTTTTCTTAGTAAAAGTGTACCCTTTATCTTTTATCTGATATTGTGATGCTCGCGTGCAAACCGACTGACACTACTCTTAAGGCAAATTCCCATTTGATGCATAAGGATGGCGAACCTATGGATAAAGAGGGTTATCAACGATTAATTGGCCGCTTAATCCATCTCTCCGTACAAGGCCTGACATTGCAATTGCAGTTAGCTAGCTCAGTCAGTTAATGCATGATCCATTCTCTAACCATTTAGAGGTTGTCTATCAGGTTTTGCATTAATTGAAGTCTGCTCCGGGTCGAGGAGTTCTTTTGTCTCCCCATGAGCATATGCGTGTTGAAGCCTATACAGATGTTGATTAGGCAGTCTCCTTGGATGACAAACGTTCTACTTTTGGCTACTGTACCTTGGTCAGTGGTAATCTGGTTACCTAGAGAAGCAAGAAACAAACCGTGGTTTCCAGTTCCAATGCAAAGGCTGAGTTTAGGGTGATGGCCCATGGTATCTGCGAGCTTATGTGGCTTAAAGGGCTCCTTTAAGAACTTAAAATACCTATTTCGCTCCCTATGCACCTCTTCTGTCATAGTAAGTCAGTCATTAGCATTGCCCATAATCCAGTTCAGCTTGATTAGACGAAGCATGTTGAGATTGACTAACACTTCATCAAAGAGAAGTTAGAACAAGGAATGATATGCATCCCGTTTGTCACGTCTGCAGATTAGTTGGCTAATGTTTTTACCAAGTGTATTAGCAAGACCATTCATCCTGCTATGTCCAAGTTGAGCATGGTTGATCTCTATGGTCCAACTTGAGGGGTAGTGTCCAGGGTTGTTATTATATTTCCCTTATTCTTCTTGCCCATATAAATAATATGACCTCTGTCATTCTAGACAAGTCAAAGCATTATTCTAAATTCAACAGAATGTTATATTCCAACTTGGGTCCAGTGTACCTGCCTTCAAAATACCACACAAATCCCCTTACAATAAAGAAAATATGGGCATGTAATGACCTAGAGATGGATACATGATTATATATTTAGAGCATGAAATCATACATTGAGCAGAAGTGCTGGTTTTGAATGGTCGTAGAGTGACTTTGTCAATGAGACATTAGGATGGTGACGAATAGTGTGAAATAATTTTTTACCAAAATTGCTGTTTATCTTAGTATCACATTCCTTTCCAATTGTAAACAGTCATAAGAATATCATCTATTACTATTTATAAAAAAAAATAATGTTATCATTTCTTATAAAATAGAAGCCATCCCATGTTCATGAATACTTTTAAGACAACATTGTATTACGAAACAAATTAGCTCCAAAGTTGACCTACAAAGCTTCAATGGGATTTTAACAGTGAATGGAAATTCAACTATACTAGAATTCGGAAAGAATGGTTACTGTTAGAGTAATAGAATTGTAACTATACACTGCTTTGACTTAGTTAAAGTAGTTAATGCTAGTTTCTAGGACTTGGATTCCTATTAGTATATGGACTCCTAATTAGTTTTTTTTGTTTGTTTTATTAGTTTCCTTTACCAATTAGGCTTGTTAATTTCCTTTTCCTATTTTGAGTTTACTTTGTCTTTAGTTTGTGACTAGGAATTTGAAAAGTTTTGATCTATTACTATACCTATCCGGTGTCAATCTACTATTGGTTTGTTACTAGATCTATTCTGATCTGATCTGTCCTGCTACATTGCTGCTGCTCCTGGCCTTCTTTGAATTGCTGATCTATTACTATCGAGACTGCTCTGATCAGATCTGTTCTGATCTGATCTGCCTGCTACATTGCTACTATTACTGGCCCCTCAAAACTACTACTTGGTTGCTACTATCGATCTATACAAGTCTGATCTGATCTAGTATTAATCTGCTAACTGCTGCTTAACTGCTGCAGTCTTGCCACTACTATCGATCTAATCCGGTGATATGTGGCATGCTTCTGATCAAGGAATTCTCTCAACTAGGACTTCTTGATTCCACCATTAGATCGTACCCTAAATTTGATGACTTATTCTAGTTGCCATTAATTACATGCCTGCAATTTTTGGTCCACATCTGCTGACTGGATCTTTGACTTTTTAATTAATCTCAAAATTCACTTGCCTTGTTCCCCTATTCTAGTCCCACTAGGACTTCACCATATTTCTTAACCGGACTGGTGGATGGTTTTGAAATTTGGATATCCTACTATTGATGTGTTTCTTCGTAATTTGTACACGAGAGGGTATATATATATGCTTAAGTTCATTGAAGAGAGCTTAGCCTACTACTATCATGCTCGTATTGGAGCCTACTACAGTTGCACCTGATGCAACCTCTGCTATCTACACTTGTTGCAACCTCTACTGCCTTTTCAATCATGTTGGAGCCACGACTTTTGCTACTGCTGCTGCTGCTATTACTACCTGGTTCACAGTGACCTATATTGTGCTGCTGCTACTACAACATGGTTCACAGTGACCTATACTATGCTGCTACTACTACTTGGTCATAGTGAGCTATATACTGTGCTACTACTACTATTTGGTTCACAGTGACCTATATTGGGCTGCTACTATTACTACTTGGTTCGCAGTAACCTATGTTGTTGCTACTACCACTACTATTGCTACCACTACTTCAACTACTACTGCTACTACTAGAGCCACTACTACTGCTACTGCTACTGCTACTGCTGCTAATACTGTTGCTTCTGCTACTACATTGTTTCAAGCTGAATCTCTCATTGTTGTTGCTTCCGTTGCTACATTGTTTCAAGTTGGAAGCTCTCACATTCCATTGCTTCCGTACACTATTTTGACTTAGTCAAAGAAGTCAATGCTAGTTTCTAGGACTTGGACTACTATCAGTATATGGACTCCTAATTAGTTTTTAGTTTGCTTTATTAGTTTCCTTTACCAATTAGGCTTTTTAGTTTCATTTTCCTATGTTGAGTTTACTTTGTCTTTACTTTGTGACTAGGACTCTGACTTGTAGAGTCCTAGATCCTATCTAATAGTTGTTTCTATTTTCTATAAATACAAGCTACAAGGAGAAGAGCAGAAACACATCGATTCTCTCCATCTTCTCTTATTTTCTATTTTGTTACAGTTACCAACGGCTGAGATAGGAGGCTAACTTAGCCTTACAAAAACTGAAGAAGAATAAAAAGAGAAAATGATCATTAGGATTTCCAATATTACCTTCCGACAAGTTGACATGGGTTCATCAGAATAAAATGGAGGATAGCCCACAAGCATTTCATACATGATAGCTCCAAGTGACCACCTATGGAAAGAAGGACAAGAAAGAACTATGAAAACACATTAATCAAAATAATTTTAAGACGTTTATAATTTACTTACCAATCACATTCCATTCCATAGCCCTTCTTTAGTAAAACTTCTGGAGCAATATAGTCAGGTGTACCAACAGTAGAATATGCCTGCATAGTTTCAATATCAGCAAATTTACCCAAAAAATAGATCAACAATACTAGTGCATGAGTGAGAGTGAGTGAGAGAGAGAGAGAGAGAGAGAAATTTTCTTTGGAAGCAAAACAAGAAGAATCTCAATTATAAGACAATAGGGAGTTTACTAGCATTCTTCTGTTCTTCTGCCAATGTTGTAGTTGCTCCTGTTGCGTGCGGTTTGGTAAAGGAGGGCGCTCATCACTTTGTGACCCATTAGTGGCTCCCACAGAAAAGTCTTTTTCTTCCAGAGTACTGCAGTCTAATGGTTTACATAGACCAAAGTCCGACAGCCTCATATGACCATATCTATCGAGCAACAAATTATCAGGCTTGATATCCCTATGAGATGTAATAATGAAAATGTTAATACATTGATTTAGTCAAAGACTACATTTTGGAACTTGAAAGTACATTGTCAACAATTCCATGAAAAGAGCACCAACAAACCTATGGATGTAATTATGTTTATGGATAGACTCAATAGCCAAAACTGTTTCTCCCACATAAAATCTAGCCTCATCTTCAGTCAAGGTATCCTTCCTCATAAGTAAAGTCATCAGATCTCCCCCAGGTAGATATTCCATAATGAGGTACAAAAACTCGTCATCTTGGAAAGAACAATAAAGTTTGACAATGCAATTGCTGTCAACCTCCGCAAGTACATTCCGTTCAGCCTTAACATGCTCAACCTGATAAATTTAGAAGCAAACTTAGCATATTAGGAAAGAACTTCAATATGATCTTTATGCTGCCAGGTCAATCATATACCTGGCCTCTACGAAGCATCTCTGACTTCTTTAGCTTTTTCATTGCATAAACATTTCCTGATGCCTTCTCTCTACAGACTCTAACCTGCATCACAAACATAAGTACAATAAATAAACAACGACGGTATTGTAACCACATGGATATCATATATGACCATAGCTGCTGCTGAAATTGGGAGAATTACCTAACATTTCACCTACAATGGTGAGCATCATTGTGTGTTTATACTAGAAACTCCAATTAAGCATTGCTATATTTAACTTTATCTTTCCTACTAATGCTCAAGTGGACTGAATTAAGTCGAAGGATTGGTTTCATTTGATCAATAAAATAGTTGGCAGTTACATCCTACATTTTATGACACTTTGCCCTCAAAGATCACTCCATGTCAACGAATATTTTGTTGGACACCTGCAGATATGGATAATCTTTATATAAAGTTATCTATTTTGCATAAACGATACTGAAAATATCTGCTTCAATCCCCCCTCTCTCCCCTTGACCAACTGCCCTCTCTCCTTGTAATCAGTGTAACATTATTTATGTTAGGACAAGAAAGAAGAGCACAATATGTACCCTTTCATAATGAAACATCAAACAGAACTAAAAGCAGGAACCTTTGAAAATTTGTATTGGGGAGGGGGTAAAAAGAATCTTTCACTTCTGAACAGAAATTTAGAACGTGTTATGCTCGAATATATTTCAATATATGATCAGGTAATAATTATACAAATTCTACAGTAACCTAACTTTGCAGTTCAAGGTTGCCATGCCAATGCTCTGTGTCAGTGTTCCACAGATAACAAATTCAATTCCAACAATAAAGATATACTGAGTGTTGACCAACAGGTTATTTTCTTTTCTGTTTTTCTAATGGTGGTGGCAAGTGGTTGGCACATTTATGCAAGGTTCATACATAAATAAGTCATGCAGCATGCAACGAGGTAAATCCAGAGGGTGCACAAGAGGGAGGGAGGGAGGGAGGGAGGGAGGGAGGGAGGGAGAGGAAGAGAGAGGAGATTGTCAAATATTACCAAAAGAGAAAGAGGAGAGAAAAAGGAAAAGAAGATATACCTCCCCGAATGCACCCTTTCCTATCATAGTCAGTAACTCAAAATCATCAGCACCCATTTTATGCCTTTGAAGGCGCATGTACTCTGTTTCCTTCTTCTCCAAGTGTTTTAGTATGTGGCTTTGCTCTTCCTCAGACACATCAGCATCAGCCAATGTTTTCTCCAGTATATTGCGTCTGCTTGAAGGCAAATAATTACCTTGTCACTACAAAGCAGTAAGAATTCAAGCCTTCTGGCATATAAACTGCCTATGGAAGTCCTTTCTCAAAACAGTTTTCTAATAAGATGCAAGATCCCCATACATTTTCTTAAACTTCAATATATTGTTAATTAAACATCAGGAAATGACAAAAAATTGTACTTTCTTAATAAGATTTCAAAGACTGCAAAAGTATTGCTGATTTTACTGAAGGAGAAAAATAATGAAACTTAAATCCACAATCCTAAATGATAATAATGGCAGTACCAAGTAGGAACATGAATGAGATAGCAATGCTGGTTCCAAGCCCAGACAAAGGGGGAGGTTGGATGGATCAGTTTGGCAGTCAGAACTCAGAAAACCTTTAGCCAAATCAATTGTCCAGTATTGCAAAAGTGGCTAGTTAACAATTAGTCCCCTTTCCTTGCTTAGATCAGTCAATGACCAGGTATGGCCCCAGAAACATAATGCCTGGGGAGCTTTTTATATTTTTTATCCACACAAGAGTGTGTTAAAGAAGGAGATATGATGGACAAAAGGCCCTACAAAGAGAGAAATAACATACATACAATAAGAAAATAGTACTAAGTCACCAATCAAAGGTAAAGGATATGTAAAATAGTTAACCAATATCAGAAAGAGCCACATCATTATATATCACTAGAACCCATAATTAAGTTATTTCCAGAAGTTAAAAGCATATGCAAAAACAATCAACCTGTAAAACAAAGAGCAACTGCATATAAGCAACATGATGGGGAATATCAAGTTATAACCTCAAGTTAAAGCATATGCAAAATAGTCAGACGTTCAACCTAAATCAGTTGAATAATGACTTGATACTTAGTTGACACTTTGTCATCTCTAGTCAACCAGCTAGTCATTACCCAATTTGCTATTACATAAGTCAGTTGGTATATGTATGAAAACAGTTAACTGATCAACTAGTCAACATTTTTAAAATTTAATTACAATGAAATCGATCATAGAAATTCATGGCAAATGCAGAAAATAGAAAATCCAGCCTTCCATAGATTTCTTCTTCTTTCAAGACATAAAATTCTCCCTGGGAGATATTGGCAGCATATTGGAAAAGTTAAAACATGGATTTCTAAATATAACGGCCCCCTCCTAAGTAAATTGGTTCCGTTCTTTTGCACCAAATGGTCCAAACAATTTAATTCATCCACCAGCCATATCAACCATCAAGAAAGTTACAAAAGATAATCTCCCCGTCATCATGAATTGCCCAGATTCTGCCAATCCAGAAAATCAAATGAGTGATGTACACTTGTTCTGAATATTTGTGTTGCAAATATTAATTAAATTTTTCACTAGTTTTTGTCTTTGCCAATATTCTAACGAATCCTTTCTCCTTTCTATTACACTTTTCTCTAAATTATCCTTTTTTCTTTGTGGTGCTCCCGTTCCAATGGGAATGGCAAGAAATGATCCATAGAAACTGCCATATTCTGTTACAAAGCACCTGTGTTTCTAAATTTTTGGGGGCTTTATACTTCAACACCTCACTTTCTTCTTATGTTTTTAATATTTGACTCAATCTTTATTTAATATCATCACTAATAACTTTATAAACTAAACCAGGTACTTTACAATTTACATAAATCATTGGAAATGGTTGACTTTTTTTGGGGGGTGGGGGGGTAATAAGTAAATCATTTCAAAAATGCTGTTATATTTATAATTTATAGAGATAATCTAGTATTGCCACCAACAAAATCCTTAAGATCACATGACCATATTTTAACACCCCCAACAACTAAGCAGAAGTTGCATTTGAAATTTTTCTGTAAAATAGGAGACCCCGAATGGTGGCTTTCCTTTCAAAAAAAGAAGTAAGAATCTAATGTATGATATAATGTAAATTTTCATTAGAAAAGGGGGAAACTAACTTTTTACCAAAATACTATATCAAATCTGTTTGGAACATGTTCCCATTCAGTATCTAAATAACCAAGGACAAGTCATGCACTTCTAGCATATTAAACTCCTTCCAATCTCAACGAAATACAGGCTTTACTACTAGCCGAGGTTCCCAAGTTAAAAACAATAAATCTCTTACTTTACTAATTGCTGCTTTTTGAATATTTATAATGAGATCTTGATGCTATCACATGCACTATTGATTATTCTACATAGGGCATATTAAAATAATTTTCTAAATTAAATAATTAAAAAAGACTGAGAACATGGATCTGTCCTTTCACTTTTAGTTCTTACTAAACAGCTTCAAAGCACCTGAAAGCAAAACTACTGAGCTATATATTTAGCTTTCAGTGTACCAATAGCATAAGGATCCAAACATGTGGCTCACGTTCAAAAGAGGTGGGACCCATCCATTTTATGATGGCTCAACTAAGTAAATAAGCTAGGGCGAGAAGAATATGATCAGATCATCCAACCATATGTATGATGACAGACACTGGCCCAATTCTGGTAGGGAAAGGAAGATATTGACCTAATGACAGTGGAGCAATTGACCAAAGCCCTCAGTGAATGAAAGCCATAGATATAAGAGTCCTAAGGTAGCAAAATTCCTTGTTGAGTAAGGAATGAAAGGTATGCCGATTAGGCACGGAGGAGACTGGCTTACCACAAAAGTGCAAGTTGGCGTCCAGAGATCCTGTCAGTAGAGTTAATCAAATGCTGAATCCAAAACTTACCCAAAAGAAAAATATTGCTGAATCCAAATCCCTTCAAATTATTATGAAATTATAGTGACTGAGTGTAGGACCATTATCTCACAGCAGTAACGCAGATTCTTAATGGGTATCTTGTTTACAAAAAACAATCAAGTAGCTCACATACCTCAACAAGACAAACCAAAGCAACTGACTGGAGCTGCCCACCATATTTTCACCAAGTAAAACTAATTGAGCTGCCTCCATGGTAGATAGAATCATTATCATCACAGATAACTACCATTAACTACTTACAAACATTGAAGTTTGTGACCAACGCTTTGGTTGCCCCAACAGTCCAAATCTTGAACTAAGGTTCCTTGAGGACCAAGGATCAAGTATTTGTATCAGTGAAAGCCCATATAAAAAAAAAGTTCGTGATTTGGCTGCAAGACGAAGTCAGACAACCATAATACAATTGTCCAAATGAAGAATCAGGATCAAGGGTAAAAAATGATCCCAGTGGCTTCAGAGGTCAACACCCCATCAATAGGCTACTCTCGAATAGAATTCAATTATGGATGGAGAATTGAATTACTTGCGGGTCAGTGGGAGCACCAACAATTAGATTGATTATCTTCTTTTGGGTTTCAAGCAGCAAAGTTGGGCGATCTGGACTCAAATAAAAGTAAACAGATGCGTTTCCTGATATTGGATATTCAGCAACAATTTTGGATTACAGTCCATGTATCAAATGGTAGAGCCAATTTGATGACTGATAATTATGAGATTCTGGTTTTGGTTAATGCTTCTCAATCAATGAAATAACCTCTACAATCATCCATGCAACAAATATTGGTGGCACAGAAAGATGAATGTTGCAGATGTAACTATTTAACAAGGCGATGAATTATCCACAAAAAAAATTAAACAAACCAAAAAAGAATGCATTGGAATACATGTCAAATACAGTTTTTAATCATTTTTAAAAGCTGAAAAGCATAGGAGCCATACCGCTCCTTCCTCTCCTGAAGGTTCTTCATCTGCTCCTTGTAATGGTTTTCTATATACTGCTTCGCTGCTGCAACCCTCTGGCTTGTGACATTTGAGGGTGGTTCTTCACCAGTGGGCGGCTTTGATGCATCTTTTCCATTTTCAGGCTCGTCCTTCTTTCTTGTTGAACCCCTCAATTTATCTCGAGGTTGAAACTTGTTGAACCAACTCCTTGCTGAATCCATTACTTTCTCTTGATCGGCCAACCAAGTATTATCTCAACAAACAAAGGCTTGCATTCTCTTAAATTCTTACTTCCGTCTTTGTATCCAAATTCCAGGTATACATGATCTAGCAACAGACAGTCTCAATTCAACAAACCAAAACCAGCAAACAACTTTTGCCTTCTCAACTCCAGAAAGATTCGAGCTTCATTAGTACTGCATGGATGTAGGGGAAAAAAAAAGATATCCAACTATTACGCGTTTTCCTTTGCTCTTATCCCACATCAGAATACACGAATTCTCTCAATCAAAGAATCTATTGCAAGAAAAGAAATTAAACTCCAATTGAAGCCAGCCACAATATTAAAGATCAAACACTCAATGCCAACACGGTTAACACCTCAATTCCAACAAAATACGAAAGGACATCAACAGTCAATCATAATTGGTTAGCCCCATTGTATGTTAAATCAAAATACATAATCCACCGATCTAAGCGACCTTCAAGAAAACAGAATCTATGGACACAGGAAAACCAAGAAACACATTTAAAAATCTGTCTCACAAACCCGGAAAAAAACCCTAAAATCAAGAATGGGAGAGCCAACAAAAAGAAACAAATCAAAATCTTGAAAGAGAATAACGCATTGTCCGTTAAATTCCAAGTAAAGCGGCAGAGAAAGCGTAATACCGCGTAATTGTCCGAGAAAAACATGAATACCAAGGCATTGGTGACATGATAATCGAACAGTCCACCATTTTCGTTGCAGAGAAACAACGATGACCACCTTCTTTGCATGATTCCTCCTCTCCCTCCATATATATTGAGAGAAGAAACTCCGGATTTTAAATAGGTTATCATCTTCATATTTTTACCATTTCTTAATTTTGCTTTTAAATGCTCTTTTTTAAGAAGGCGGGGATAGCTTTATCCTTCCTTTAAATATCCTTTCTTTATTTATCTCGCGATAATTTGAACTTTTCGCGTTCAAGAAGCTTGCACACAACTGTACCGTAACCCTCTAATATAAACCAAGTGCGTAGTGCGCATCTTATCCTCATCATCATTTTTTATTTTTATTTTTTATTTTTGGAAAAATTATTCGGACCATTCTCGATGACATTTTGTTCATTAAAGGGGTCTCCTCCAATATTTATTGACTTATATGGACCTCTTTAAAATTAATAATATTAACTTAAATTTTGTACGGATTAAAATGTTTTTTGTTTTGCTAAATGAATTTATATCTTATTTAATCAAAATTAATTCATAAAGTCTAAATAATTCAATGGAAAGAGGATGATGTTGGTGCAAGAAAAAATCTCCTTGAGTTGTCTTAAATACTTCTAGAGGTAAAATGGTAATTCAATAGGATAAGAGTATTTTGGTATTTAAAAAAGATAAGGTATGTTTGCATCAGCAATTACTGTCTATTTCTAACGGAGTGGACTAAAGTGTTATAAATTTCAGTTTACGAGGGACGGGTCCATATAAGTCCATAAGTGTTAAGGGAGGTCTCTATAGTAAAAAAAATGTCAAGGGAAGGTCAAAGTAAATTTCCCCCTTTTTTTATACATAAATTTGGTCCAATTTTAAATCGATAAGGAGTTCACTCTAAAAATCAAAATTGAAATCTAAAAAATATTGATTTTTATTATTTTATTTTTTAGTTTCGATTCATTTGATCAATTTTGATTTTCTTTGATTTCTAAATATCAAATCATCGAGGATTCGGTATGGTTGAATTTGGTTTTTCAATTTGATCTGATCGATCTTCTCGGTTCGGTTTCTATTTTGACACCCTTGATTGCTTACCCCTACACATGACTTCGCAAATTAGACCAGATTAAATGGTCAAACCAGGTTTGAATAGTGCCAACAGTTTTGGTAATTCATTTTAACCAAAAAGCCTACTAATAGGCACGGTTCAAAGCCCCCCGTTGATTGATTGTAACGGGAATTAAAGGGTAGGAAAGTGAAAATTTTAAATATAAATGAAACTTTTGTGATCAATACATCGTATGCTCTCTAAGGGTGCCAATCAGTGGCGGTATTCTGGAATAGTTCTAGTACTATACAAGAATAAAAACCATTACCATTACCGTACTGGATAGGAATATGGTATCAGAACTTGAACCACTATCGTAGTGGGTGCGGTATGGTTTTGGGATGATTTTTTGCTGATATGACATTCGTTTTATTATACGTAATGAGATGTGGTTTTGAATTTGGTACAAACTTCGGTTTATAATTCGGTACAAAATATGGTGCTAATTCGATACAAAATAATGGTTCTTATTCAGTGCCATCTTAAACATATGTCATCTTCATTTTTAAATTGTTTTTATACCATATATTATAAGAATATATATATGGTATTTACCATTTGAACATTTGTCATCTTAAAGTATTGATTTTTAGTTAATATATGGGATTGTATGTACTATGGCCGACAAGGGTCGAGGCCTCATTACGTATTATCACTTGTAATCGTAAAACGCACAGCAAAATCATCCTTTCTATTTGATCGGACTGTGGGAGGCTCAGTTGTTCTTTTTCCGTCTTAAAAAATAACGGAGGACAAGGAATCATCACCTGGAATAAGGGTCTAGGACACGTATTGCCCATTTCATTGTTGAGACGAACAGAAATAACTCCATATTTTGGATTTCAAGTAGCGGTTTGGATACGGGGTCAGATTGCAAAAGCGAGAAGGGGTTAAGTACTAGACACAAATATATAGCATTTTACCTTCCTTACCGAACTACCCATTTGTTATTGTCATGACTAGAAAGCGTACAAACATATTTAAGCAGAAAATAAATAAACCAAGGCATGTTTCTACACCCATGTTTTTTAAAGATAGGAAATAGATTGCGTACCTCCGATTCAGCTTGCAACCTTGTACTACTTTATTCTATTTTGACAAAAATGTAAATCTAAACTCAACTTGATCTAGCAATCTTCGATATATTTCTATTTACATGCAATCTATTTACGAAAATAGTAAAACGTGAATATTTTCATTATTCTCCCCTTCCTTTTAACTAAAGATGCTTTGAAACTAAAAAATAAATGAAGAAAACTTATCTGCCTTTTTACCCCCCAAAGAAGGCTTGCCATAGCAACGGGTTTTGATTTTAGAGGTCCTCTCAATTCAAGGAGCATTAGCTATTCAAACTCTCGTGCTTAGAGGATTTGAACACGGTTTTAGTTCCACATAAAGTAATTCGAAGTTGGACTAGCAAGAAAGGAGTATTTAAGCAAGGAAGGAGAGAGAATGTCAGTGTGAGGGGTTGAACGATCAACTCAACAGTGTTAAAGAACTTCCTCAGAGCATGTCTCACGTCCAACAGTGGTGTGCCTTCCACACCTCAATGTATCCCCAAATGAGGAGACAAGGGCTTTTATTTATAAGTAAATCCAGGTCCAGCCTCAGTGGTGCCAAAGGGAAAATTTCCATGTCTTATCAATGAACATTTGCTTCATTAGAGTGGTGCTGAAATGAACTTTTCTTACTAATGTGGTACCGCGGTATATCTACTTTGTGCCATTACCCTTGGGCAGCAATTTTTTTTTTTTTTTTGTCTTTTTAGTATTGTTGTCAAATTCTGTAACCATGTCCTTTATAACACGAGAACGCTAATAGCCCCTGCGCATAATCATCATCACTAGAGAAGGAGCTGGAGAAAATTCGGTGTCTATAAATATATAAATCGATACAAATGGTATAGAAACGATATAGTTGGTATAAAAAATCTGTATAAAAACGATATGTATCATCAGCATACCGGTTCAGTATAGTATTGTACCGAATATGAATACAGTACCAAAACTTGAACTATCATCGAACCAAATAAAAATTGTACACCGGTATCGATATAAAGGGTATGATATGATACTGGTTTTGGTATCAAATTGACACCCTTAATCCTATCACATGACTCTCTGTCTAACCTCAAATCATTCTCTATTTAATTATTAATTCATAATTTATTTGCATCCAAATCTCTTTTATTTGAAAGTAAAATAAAATTCACATCTAATAAGTATCATTATTAAGTATGATAAGAAATTTTAAATAGTTTATACAATCATGTCCCGTTGTAATTATAAAAATGTCTTTTTTAGGATTGAAAATTTTGCTTCCCTTCTTTATAATTTTTATACAACCTGAGCCCATGGTCCAACCCCATGGTCAAGCCCGGACCTTTTTTTTTTTTTTTTTTTTGTGTGTGACGATTTTGACCCTTTTACACCTGGAACTAACATCATATGGCGCAAGTTAGCATTACCCAGCTTTTGTAGATCCTGAGATGGGTAGAGAATGGATCTGGCGGGAAACAGGGAGGATTGTCAATTATGTGGGACCGGAGAGGAAGTAAAATGTGATATTCGCGGCATATATCTCGTGCTGAGCTGGACCAATGAGATCCTTATGTTTAGAAAGGTCATTATCTCGGATAATTGCCTATCCCCAACGGAACCTTTGACAGATTTGTTAGCTTTGATGTCCAGGCTGAGATACAACTGGCATTATTGACACGTGGTGTATCCTGAAGCTCCTGGTCCCACTTTTATCCTTTTCAAATTTCAGTTGCGTGATTTAATTACCAAGATACCCCTAAAAGTACATGAGTCATAATCATGGACTGTTGGAGACAAACGTTCTTTTCAAGGAGATTTCCTGTTATAACGCCTAACGGATATATTTAAACGGGTAGGTTTTGGTGTAGCACACGTGTGAAGCGTGTCGTAAATTCAATTTTTTATTAAAAAAAAAAGTCAAATTAATCAATTGGGACATGGATTGTGGGATCCGCATCCTCTCCTTCCAATTGGGAGAACAGCAGCAGTCTACTCTGGATGGCTAGTAAATGACTCTCAAGGAATTTAAGATCCACGTTTGATGGGTGTCAATTCTCACGTGAGTTTGGAATTTACCTAAGAATTACGTGGCGATTATCCAGGACAGACTGTTACTATCCTCCCAATGGTCATGGGTGGAGACGATATGAATCTTGGATCATGAGCTATATTATTAGACTAAACAAATTGGGTGATAAACACCCAAAAAAAAAAAAAAAAAAATATATATATATATATATATATATATATATATATATATATATATATATATATATATATATTTCTTATGGGATTTAATCATGGTTTTAAGGATTTCGGAAGGGATCGGTCGATTAGACCAGGACGATCCCGAGTCACCCCCAAGTTACACATTGGGTTTAGCTTATTGTCACGTGTTCTAATCCGAATCTGTAATTTGTCGGGGGCTGATCCATTATAATCGAGGTCGATCTAATAAAGAATTGGATTGGAATTGAGTAGGGTCAATCTCTGTCACTGATACCGCATCCTTGAACATTGAATTGACTAAGTCAAAGTTCAAATCGACCTAACAATTAAACCCAAGTCTCCACATATTGAGTCCCACTTGTGGGTCAACTCTAATTTATTTCAATCATTTTATGACTGATTTTCGGATAATATTAAGACACTAAATTTTTACACAAATAGACCTTTTTTTTTTTTTTTTTTTTAATACATATAAACCCTATTCCAAGTTTTCATAACTTAATAGGATCAAATTGTATTAGGACATCAATTTTTGTACATATAGGGAGTGATTTAGAAAGAAAGTAGGTATCTCTTGATATCCATATGGTGGAAAGTTTTTAGCTCGAGGTACTGGTCATGGTATCTGTTGTAGTCGAAAATGATATGATATCGATATGAATCAGGTACGGTTCTAATGGTGTGCTGATACATAAGTGATATTGATTACAAAATAATTAAAAATAAGGAAGAATTGAGTATCCAGTTGAAATGGTTGAAACTTATATGATTCGACGAATCCAATACTTATTACTAAAACCATGACCTCGTGGATATATTGTACCATAAATCTCCAACCTAATGTGCTCAATGCAACATGACAAAAATATTTCTTGGGTCTTGCTTCTTGACATCAATTCCTTTTGGAGAACAGGGATTGAGGGTATCTGTTGCTGCTGAAACTGGGTTAGCTGACATATCTTATTCCCTACAAAATAAGATAAAAGTTATCGAAGCAGGACATGTGATATCTAGTGTCCATTCCGATGATCAAGTGAATAACAAAGTAATCAATATGGAATTTACGAGAAGATTGAAAGCTCCTTAGAGAGATGGGTTCCCTGAGTATTCTCAGAGAAGCTAGGAAATCAGATCTATCTCTACCTGTGATCGAGTGGATATATATAGGACATCACCTATTCCTCGAGCGGATTTGCTGTCTAGTGATGGAGTGGGTATGATCATAGGACTGTGACTATCATGGTAAGTATGACTATTGGATCCGATCAGATCGTCGTGAATGGTCGTAGGATGAAAATCATACGGACAGACAAGGCCGACGCTTTTGTCCTTATGTACCGCTATGTGTGTACTTCATGGATGGAGAATCCTATCTAAGACCCAATCTTCTGGATTATTCCTGAATTGCGATCCCCTTGAGGCGCTTGAGATTAGTCGAAAGATCTGACATGTACAGATACCACGTGCTTCTTCTCACTGTCGCTAAGACATCCCTAGGTGATATCTGAGAGAACACATATCATCTTCTTAATATGATTCACAAGTATACATGTGTTCCAATGTAATTAATAGGGAGAAATATGCTATCGACAGTGCCAAAAGTAAGAAGTAGGATGGTAACTTCTTAAATGGGGGAATTGGGGAAAGGTTTGCGCCAATCTAATGGAACCAGAATACCAATATCGGTTAAGGGTTGACACCAATCAATGTCAATAAGAAAAACTCATATTTATTTATTGAAAATTATGTAGGGTGTGAATAAAGTCCCTTAGGGGCAAAAGGCATGCAGTCTAATCATTAAAAAAAGCAGTCGAATCACATTGCTAGCAATTTTGTTTTTTTTTTGGGTGTGACTCTGATTGAATGTGTTGTGTTTGAATTGTCTAGACAATGCAAAACATTTTGAAACCACACCACACTACCCTTAAGAACTTATGGTCAGAAAATTGTTTGAAATTTTGAAGGGAGGGAATGAAAGGGTGAGGGAAAGAGCCTCACAAATAATGGAAATATACAGTTGATATCAGGGTTCAAGAGATTGCCAGGAGAATTAATGTAGCCATGATGTGGTATTTAATGTGCAGTGCTGATGTTATTATTTGATATTTAATGAGTTTCTCATCTCTTACGATTATGTTCTAACGGTTATATTTTAACGATTATTTTTAATGTTTATAATGTTTTTAATCTGAATCATGGAGAATTAATGTGGCCATGATGTGGTGGTATTCAATGTAAAGTCAGTGAGTTAAGATCATCTAATAGTGAGTGAGTCACACATAGATTAAGTCTCCAATAGATCCCAGAGTTAAATAATCGAATTTTGTACTTTTTGAATTATGGGAATACCAATGTGAGCCCATGTGTGAGTAGACCATAATGAGATTTGAACCCATGACACCATAATGAGATTTGAACCCATGACCTCTTAATTCGAAGTCAAACATGTTAATCCATTGCGTGTGGTCCTCAAATCTCAAAATGTTAAAAGGAATTATATTGCTGGCTATGGGGTTCGAACCCATGCGCACTTATGTGCAGAAGATCTTAAGTCTTCCCCCTTAACCTCTCGGGCAAACCAGTTAATTCTCTGACTCTTGGGGCCTGTTTGATAAAATTTCTGTTTCTGGATTCTGGATTCAGGTTCAAATTTGGATTCTACTCCAAGCTACTCTAGGATTATTTTAGAGTAGAAACTTATTTGATAACGCAATTCTGAAATAGATTCTAGAGTATCTTTGGATTAAAAACATGTTTGATAACACACTATCCCTCCAATCGAAGTCTAGAAAAACAGTCGTGGTAGTGGTGGTGGGCAGTGGTGGGTGGGTGGTGTGGCGGTGGTGGTGGTAGCGGTGGTGGTGGTGGGAGAAGCGGCGACGATGGCGACGACGGCGACGACGGCGGCGACGGTGGTGGCAGGTGGGGTGGGGTGGTGGTGGGTGGTGGTGGTGGTGGCGGTGGTGGTGGGTGGTGGTGGGTGGTGGTGATGGTGGTGATGGTGGCGATGGTGGAAGTGGGTGGTGGGTGGTGGCGGCGGCGGCAATGGTGGGTGGTGGCGGTGGTGGTGGTTGTGGTGATGGTGGTCAAGTGATAGTCATGTAAGAGTCGACTCTTTTTTTTTTCTCCTAAAAAGTTGATCCAACAGCTTGGAACAAGCATTTATGACTCTAAAATTTTGGATTCTGAAGTCATTCTGAATCCGGTTCACTTTGTGGGAGTTGGAATCTAACTGGACTTATCAAACGCGCTTCTAGTCCAAAATGGCTCCCTGAAAACCGAAATTCATAGAATTCAGAAACAAAAGTTTTATCAAACAAGCCCTTGTTATCCTATAGTGTTTCCTCGTCATAGAATAAATATTTACCAAAATCAATAAAATAAAATAAAAAAACCCTGAAAAACCCTAATCCAATCAGGATCGGCCATGGCAGATTCCACCAATCCGAACCATTACATTGGTGTTTAGTTCCTGTTAGTGCTAGAAACATTTGGATTCCACTGTAGTATTTCATTTCTTTTCTTTTCTTTTTCTGTTTTTGTTAGGAGAGAGAAACCACGTTAGTGTTAGAGTTAGGGAAAGTAGTACCACATTAACACAGACATATGAAGTTGGGTTGAGGATGGTTTCCTTACATCAGGGCATAATGTGGGACCATCTTTGAAGTTTTTAATCCATTTGAATAGACACCAATACGGTATAGCTGGAAAGGAGCTTTTCAATTCTAAAAACATTAATATTGCCCACAGCCTTTGCCAACTGGATCAATCATTTAATCCTGAATCCATATAAAAAGGCAAGCTAGACTTTGTGGTTGGGGTTTAAGTGTTGTTTCAAGGACTTTTAAGGGGTCCCACATGTCCCCAATTTGATGGGAAATTGACTGACAGTACCTAATCACATGGGCATATGCTGAATTTGGAGTTCTAATGGATAATGTTTCTTACTTGGTTTAAAAAATGGTTTTAAAAAAAATTGGATTGGAATCAGTTTGAAATGAGTGATTTGATTAGGTATCCTTTTGGAATAAAAGAAAAGAAATAATCCTCGAGATTAGCAAGATCCAAAATGTCCGATAAAATAGGGAAGATAAGAACATTTGAGATCTGACTAGGATTCGAGATGGACTAAATAATATATTTGCAATCTGATTCCACCACAACTCTTTGATTTGTTTAGATTTCATTAGGTGATTTTAATTTCATTTTCTATTTGGTTAGATCTCTATACTCAATTTTTTTTAAATAGAAATAGATTTAAGATACCAGAAATAAATAAAGATTTCTTTCAATGATTGATAGGCAAATTATTTCATATAATTTCACGAATTCCAGATGATTCCAGATGACAACACACTCTTCCCACTCCCCCCCCCCCACACTCTTCTCTTCAACTCTCGCGACATCCCATCATCCGCTACCCCCAACTTGTAACCCCCCTAAACCTGGATTCTAGGCAATTGAGTCTAACCGAGTTAGGCCAAATTAGATTTATTCCGATAAAGTCTAGCAAATTATGAGACGAATCAAATTGAAATCAATGGAGACTGATCTCGTGATCAATTCCGAGTTTTTAAACCTTGGTTGGAAAAATTGTAGGAGCACTATAGACTGCCAGACGAAGAGGGAGGGGAGGATAACCATAGACATCAACTGGTCCCTTCAATGTGTCTTTTAGTCAGCATCTGAAGATATGATAGGGAGAGAGAAGCAATCTCATTACCTAAAATTGCTTGGGCTTGAAGGAATTGGATACCTAATTAACAGTTTAACATCACCACAAGTTTCATCATTGATCAGTTAAACAAAATTCCAAGTGAATTTTTTACATGGATGGATCTCTAAATGTTTTATTATCACAGTTTATATTCCAGTAACTCATTGAATCATATTCAGCAAGCTTGGAGATCAAATCAATGTAGCAGATTCAAACCCTATCAAACCAAGAAAACAGATATCCACAACTTTCATAGTGACCTCTAGAGAATCATATAAGAGGATGCTACTACCTGGGTTTTAGCAACCGGCATCCGCCATGGTATCGGCCTAGATGAAAGACATGTCGTCAAGAATAAAAAAAAACGAATAAAATATGGGATCGGATCGGTATTGAGTCTCGGCCAACTGGTTCTTTCCTTTCATTTTTTCACTCTCCCGGGGGCGCGCGGGGGGGGGGGGGGGGGGGGGGGTAGTCCTGCTGTCCAGACTTATGCCATTGAAACCACCTCTGTTTGAAACTTATATAAATCATTCAAACATCCTTGCTTTATCAATGTACATTTGAATGCATTTTGTCTCCATGTATTAGTCAATGTAATAGTATGTGCATAACTGTAAGTATTTAAAGGAAATTCTTCATGATCTCCAATGAAGTCAGTCCTAGAGCCCTGCATTTGTCAAATTTGTAGGCCATAATGTTTGACATTTGTCCTTATAAAGGGAGCATCCCAGAATAATAATCAAGAGCTTGAATATGCGTTTCTTTGATGATAAAATGTTCTGGACCCATTGTCATACAAACCCTTTAAAAAACCAAACCAAAATGTTTGTAGTCTCTATTAGCCTATTTGAATAGAATTCATACATAGCCAACCATTAAAAATTCAGTCTGAAGAAGAAACCAACCAGAATGTACTCTGCAAAGGAATGCAAAGAAGAGCTTACAAATTGATCCAGATCAATTGGACAAGAACAATGATGAATGGTATTTGAGGAAAACTCATCAATTTTTCATTTCCCCTTTTCATGGGGACCAGAGTTTTTTTTTTTTTTTTTTTTTTTAATTTCATTGGATCCAAAGTTGATGGTCTGTATCTTTTTGAGTTTCAAGTTGTGATTCTTGACAAAGCACCCACCAGTATGAAAATTCCCCTACACTGACGGCATTGAATACTCTCTCCCTAACTTTTTAATATAGAAGAACAACTGAATTATTTTTGTATGAAAAAAAAAATGAATAATTTATGTCATATTTATGCCCTATATTTGTTTAGATTAGATAACTTAATTTTCGTAATTTCCCTCTTCTCAACCCCATGCCCCAAAAGCTCATCCCTACTACTTGGGACTCACTATATGGATCTTGTTTTTTGCCATTCCTCTTCTTAAGGGCTCTATACTGAAAAAGGTTTAACCAAAGGTTTTCTTCTTGCCGGCTGCCAGCCTGCTCTGCATGCTTTTAAATAAACGTAAGATGGAAAATCCCCTCCTTCCATGTATGAAATAACAAGTGTATCGTGGGAGATTCCTATAAAGAAATCCATACTCCTCAAGGTAGATGTCTTACATATCTGTGTGATGTAAATTCCAAATGCCATCCAATAGTATTGACCAAAGAAGGAAGCAATCACAATGAAATTCTCTACCCCAAAAGATCTGTGAAAGGGACATGATGCATGATAATATCAGAAATCATTAAATATATTACTTTAAGGGCTTCTAAATTCAAATTAGAGCAAGCAAAACATTAGACATATTCCATTAAACATTTTTTCTATAGAAGATATCATAAGTATATAATGCCTCTCTTATTTCTGTTTCCTTTTTTAATTTTGTAGAGAACAAACAGCAGCTCACTCGAATCCAACAAATGCTCATACAAATTTAAAATGCTGCCCATCCTGCTGCAGTGCTCTTCCTTGATCCCGATCCAGCAGTTGAAGGAAGGGTTCTCTGCAAGTCCCCACAGTAAAATGAAAATAAGATAAGCGAACTTTATATAAAAAGGAAAATTAAATGTATTTTTTGTCTCAAGATATAAAGGGATTCACAAATTTTACTCAACATACTAACTAAAACACCTATATGTCAACAGGTCTTGTACAGCAGTTCAATATGTAAAGCCTCCCTGTACATATGCACCTAATACATGTGCATGGCATATTACATGGGGCCAAAAACTTGTGGTCCGTTAGGACCCAGGTTGCTTGACCACATGGTGGAAAAAATCTTTGGAAATGCTTTAAAAAATGTCACATTCCTGAAAAATGGTTAAAAGCAAATGGATGGCTGAAAATACAAGCAAAATATGCAAATACATGATTTTTTTTTTGTGTGTGTGTGTGTGGGGGTGCTGGGGAGGTCCAATGGGCTTCAGAATTAAAATCTCACACGTAGTCAAACCAGATCAGATCCTGTCTGTCCAAAGGTCAGAGTTGCCAAATCAACCTACCACAGGACACAAATATAGAGCCCGTCAGGGAAAGGATTTCTTGATGACCTCCTAAAAGACCTTTCACCATATATCAAACATACATCAGTCAACCATATCATTAAAATTAGAAACTTTGACAGACAAGCTCTGTAGAGTTTATATTGTGCATCTGAGTCATAAGCCTCCATCTAACTCTTTCATCAGAAAAATGGCTGCAGGACAGGAACTGATATCCAGGGTCTGGTCAAACATTCCAAATTTGAGAAAAAACATCGACAGCCCAAAAAAAATCATGAAAAAAACCAAGAAGAAAACCATGCATCAGCCAGGTACAAACAGATGGTCAAAACACATTAATGTTCTTCAAGAAAGCAAAGGTTTTTACGTCACTAATAATGCATATTTCGAAAGAGAAGCATTCAATTTTTAGTGACAAATTGTTTCATTTTATAAGCAGCAACCAGAGGAAAACATAAAAGGACTGGGTGGGGGGGAGCCCATAATTATGCATGAAACGTAGCAATGATATCCTTAACTAATGACTGAAAGTAAGAACTAGGACAATACAAAACCCTAACCACGTTCAGATGGCGCATCATTCCAATCAGTCTCCTATTGTCCATATTCATCATCTACAACCAGGACTCCAACATTTATTGCTTCACAAAACAACAGAGAGTGGCCTCCTCTATCCATACAATATATGACAAAACACCATATCATCATCTAAGTCTACAAAAAGATGAACACGTGTAGTGCACCTAAGTTCTCCATGAAAGGCCCCTTCAATGTTTGGAATTTCTGAAGGCCCTTCATTTTGTGTAATAACATATAAGAATCAATAAAGCTAGAACAAAACATGTCAAAAGTTATCAAACAATAAGCATGATTTAGGGCATTGGTATAGATTCATTTGAACATATAAATGAATGGAAGAAATCTTTGCAGAAATACTCAGCACAGGTCCAGTTTTCCTAGGGTAAGTTCCAATAAATATATATTTTTTGGTTTAAGAGGAGCGATTTAGGGATTTAATCTTTTTTTTTTTATCATATTCGAATCAATGAGATAGTTATAATTACGATACTACTATTCCATTATGTGGGTCTGTCAGTGGTGTTAGGGGGAAAACAAATGTGTAAGAGGGGAGTTGTTAATATATTTTATGGGAAAGGGTTTCTGATGCCACCAATGTAGGAGGAATCTTTCACGCTATACCAATCAGGGTGTGGGAGTCGGTTCGTCAATAGAATGACCCACATGATCAGAGAGGAAAGAGTGTGTCAAGGATGTGAGAGGATGCTATGACTCTAGAGGTGTAGGAAACCAGAATTGAGAGAGAGAAAGAAAGAGAATAATGAGGGAGAGGGAGCTGTAAATGGCTGAATTGAACTCTCCTCCTAGCACCTACTATTTATAGATAAAAATAAAGAGATAAAGCAATAGCTCTAGGACTCCACATGATTAGGAGTCCTAGTTAGAAAGTAGATAGGAATTCCACAAGTCGACATGACAAGGACTCCCATGACTAAAAAGATAAATAGAAGCATACATATTCTAATAAGGAGGAGAGAACTCCATCAGATAAGAATATGGTTATATGGAGTCCTAGTTCCATTGTGATGCAAACCCACTAACTTATTCTCTGTTAATGGTTGCAAGTTAGGTTCACACAAGCACTTAAGGTAGAGGGACAAAAGAAGTAAGAACAACAGAGGATAGAGGAAGAAAGGGAAAGAAGGGGCCTATCTCAGGTCGTGGCTTCTCACCAAGATGGGATAACACTCCAATGTTGTCTTATTCAAAATAGTCTACCCTCTCTGAGGTCTATTACATGTATATATAATGAGAACTACTACCAACCTCCTTACTAATTTAGGAAATAGGGGACCTATCTCAGGTCATGGCTTCTCACCAAGATGGGATAACACTCTAATGTTGTCTTATTCAAAATAGTCTACTCTCTCTGAGGTTATATTACATGCATATATAATGAGAACTATTACCAACCTCCTTACTAATTTAGGAAATAAATAAACTAATTACATTGGAGAGAATATTATTACTAAAACTAATTTTGAAATCATTCCTTGTGGGTTGGTTTGTGATCAGCTTTCCAAATGGGTGTCCAAGCATATTTCTTTTCCCAAATTTCATGAGAAGGAACTTTCCTTGCATGAACAATTTCTTTATAGAATTGAGAAGAATCTTCCTTGTGAGAATATCTTCTTTGTATAGGCCTTGAGAGATCCTAAAAAGAATCTTCCTTATATAGGTTTGAGGGAAAGAACCTTCCATTTGAATATTTCAAATCTGATCACCAACCAGCTCACGGGGAAGACCAGCTAGTAATTACCCATTGTTGGGGAGGATCTTTCCTCCCTTCCTTTTGTGTTGGCGCATATAGTGGATGTCTGTCAACCGATTTACATCACATTGTGAAACAATTAAAGATAAGAAGAATAAGATACAAAAATAAGGAACAGCAATGTGAGTCAGCAACTCATATCGCAGAGACCATAAGCCAGCCAGCCTTGACAGCTGGCCAGCACTAATCCCGAGAAAGGATTAAAGCCAACAGCCTATTATCGTGAATGGTAATGGACCCTGGTGATCAGGTTCATTCCTTTATAGAAACATTGTTAACACCTCCCCTCAAATTGGAGCATATAAATCACTCATACCAAGCTTGGAGCAATTTAGTCGAAACGCAATACCAAATAAAAACTTCATCAAGATATCAGCCAACGGATTTGAAGAAGCGACAAAAGGGGTAACCAGTAGTTTCTTCTCAACCGCATCACGAATAAAATGAAAATCAACCTCAACACACTTGGTCCGCCAATGACAAACAAAATTACTCGCAATATAAATAGTAGTTTGATTGTCACAAAGCAGTCATAGGCTTAGAGATTGGGAATCCCAACCCTTGAAGAAGAACCTTCAACCATAGAAGTTCAGTAATAGTATGAGCCATATCAGAGTATTCAGCTTTAGCACTGGAACGAGCCACAATAGTTATTTCTTACTCTTTCATGTGACAAGATTACCACAAAAAAATGTACAGTCACCAGGCGTGGATCATCTGTCACCATCAGCATCTGAGAACCCGACGATATCAACGTGCTTATGATGAAGATAAATAAATCCCTTGCTTGAAGATTTCTTTAGATACCTTAAGATACAACAAGCAGCTTACCAATGAACTTGCTTAGGAGTTTGTATGAACTGGCTAACTACTCTGACAGTGAAGGATAGGTCAGGTCTAGTAACAGTAAGATTGTTAGTTTGCCGACGAGCCTATATCTATGTAAATCAGAAAAATCTTCGTTGTCACTGGTCTCAAACTTCTGATGAGGATCCATTGGTATGTCAACTGATTTAGAACCAACTAAGTCAGACCTGAGAAAGTCTGATACCTTTGCTACTGTAGACAACTTCAATGCCAACAAAGTAATGGAGGAGGCCCAAATCTTTCATCTGAAATTACTAGTTTAAATAAGATTTGACCTCAGTAATACTAGATTTATCATCTCCTGTAATAATAATATCAACAACACAAACAACTATCATAACAACTTTAGGATGGTGGCGCCGAACAAACACAAAGTGGTCAGAGTAACATGGAGAAAAGCCACAGTGTGTAATAACGGAGTTTTTATCAAACCAGGCACGTGGTGATTATTTCAGCCAATAGATAGCTTTGTGTAATTTGCAAATTTTGGTAGACTCCCCCCACCCACACACCCAATTGTAACATATCCCGGGGGTTGGTCCATGACTCCATATAAACCTCTTCCTGTAGGTCGCTATAGAGAAAAAAATTCTTTACATCCATCTGATAGAGAGGTCAATCGAAATTGACAGCCAAGGAGATAATAACACCGGCAATTGAGATGAACAACAAGTGAGAATGTCTCAAAATAATCAACACCATAAGTCTAAGTGAGCTCTTTGGCAACCAGCCAAGCCTTAAGGTTCAACATACCCATCAGGATTATACTTAACAATGTAAACCCATCGGCAACGTGCAACAAACGTCCCGGGAGGTAGATCAACTAGTGTCCACGTACAACAGGATAGCAAGGTATCATCTCAGCATCCATAACCAATTTCCACCCTGGATGAGATAAGGCTTGGAGGTGGGTGGAATGAACAAATGTGGTAGATAGAAACAAAACAAGGTTATGGGTAGAGATAGGGATATGGAAAGTAGTAATAGACCATGCAATATGATATGTAATTAAGGACTTCTAGCATTTTGGGTACAAGTACGTGTACCTTTGCGAGGAGCAACGGGTAGATCAGGGGAGGTCATAGCACCAAGGGTAGGCGAAGTTGTGGACAGAGCAAGAGCTAGAGCAGGAGCCAAATTTGGAACCGGAGCAGACTTTACACGTTGCTGATAAAAATGTAGTGGAGGTGGCAGAGTGATGGAAGCTAAAAGATCGTCAGATGTGGTGACCAATGGTAGTGGAGGTATAGCAGGAGGCGTAATGGTAGTGACAGGAGTAGGATAATAAGGTGTAGTTTCAAAGAATGTGACATCAGCACTAACAAAGTGATGTCGAGTTACTGAGTCATAGTACTTGTAGCCTTTCTGAGTTTGTGAGTAACCAAAGAAGATGCGTTTAATGGATCTAGGAGACAGTTTATCTTGCTAAGGCTATGGCATATGCGTAAAATAGACAGCCAAATTCCCAAGGAGGTACTATAAACAATGGAGCAGTAGGGTAAAGAATTGAATATGGAACTTTATTATTAAGGACAAATGACGGCCTACGATTAATAAGATAGCAAGCAGTAAGAATAGCATCGCTCTAATTGTACTTAGAAACATGCATGTGAAACATGAGTGACCAAGCTACTTCTAAGAGATGCCTAATTTTAAGGTCAACAACTCCATTTTGTTGGGGATTGTAAGAGCAACTAGTTTGATGGAGCATGCCTGTAACAAAATAGAAATTAAGAGAAAAAATAAAGAAAAAGAGAGTAGAATCAAATTAGTTGGTTAACACCCCCCTCAAGCTGAGACATGCTCCAGCTTGGAACAATGTAGCAACGGAAACAGCAGCAACAGTAAGAATAATAGTAGCAATATAGGTCACTGTGAACCAAGCAACAACAATAGCAGAACAGAAGTCACTATGAACCAAGTAATAATAGCTGCAGCAATAGAGCAGACACCTAGCAGCAACAGCAGCATGATATAGGTCACTATGAACCAAGTAGTAGTAGCCGCAACAGTAGAGCAAACACCTAGCAGCAATAGCAACACAATATAGATCACTGCGAACCAAGTAGTAGTAGCAGCAGCAGTAGCAGGAGCAGGAGCAGGAAAGTGGTGGCTCAACATGACCAAAGAGGTAATAGAGGTAGCATCACGTGTAGGTAGTAAACGTTGCATCAGATGCAACTAGTTGTAGAGGTTGCATCAGATGCAACTGGTAGTTGAGGTTGCATCAGGTGTAGGTAGTAATGGCTGCATAAGGTGCATGTAGTTGAGGTTGCATCCCGTACAACTGTAGGCTGGAAGTAGTAGACTTCATCATGAGCAAGAAGATAAGCTCCGTTACGAGCAAGGCAGTAGTATGTTGCATCACATGCAACAAGTAGGCTAAACAATGATAAAAGTATCTCTTCCAAGTAGGCATATCACATATAGACCCCTTTCAAACTGATGCGACCCAGGTCAAGTGACCTTATTTGGATCCACTATGGGCCCACTAAGGTAACAATTATCTCAACATATGGGTGAGGTGGCAATTTTGTAGTTGTTCAGAACCATGAGATGCCCCTTTGAGTAAAGGCAAATAGACCCTTAGTACAATAAGACAAAACTAGCAGCAGATCTTAAGTAGAGGGTTAAAATTGGGAAAGAACAATAAGGGGTTAAATAATAGTGGCTTTAGAAAGGCAATCTGTAATTTTGGAAACATCACCTTCTTCAACCTTAAGCTTCTCGTTAAAACAGAACCAGCAATAAAGGGGTTGTGCACGTATCGTCCAAACCCCTCAGCAAGAGACCCAAATCAGACAAGCTTTTAGGACAGAAACCTAACTCCCAAGGCTCTGAAATATATGCAACACCTGACCCTTCAGATGATTAATATAATAATAAAAGTTGACTAAAACTGATGCTCACGGAATTGTAGCAACCAGATCTCGCTGCAGAGTTTAATCTCTCAAACGTTATGGACTTTAAAATTTGGACAGACCAGTAGATCTCTATAGCAGTAGGCCAGTAGCAGGTAGGGTAAATAGCTGCAGTAGTAGGTATAATATTAAAGAACTTTAGATGACTCTCAAAACGTCAACCCAGATCAACCACTCTGATACCATGTAACAAAATAGAAAATAAGAGAAAAAATAAAGGAAGAAAGAGAGAGAGTAGAGAGAGCAGAATCGAATTAATTGGTTAAAAATGCCATTATCAAAGCAAAAGTTGGAAACAACTCGTTAAGTATATTCTAGAACATTATCAGTACGAAAGAAAAGAATAGAGGTAGCAACTTGAACCTTAATTTCCTGATAAAAACCTTTAAAATTAGTAAGAAACTCAAAATGATCCTTGAAACTATAAGTCAAGTCATCCTAGAATAATCGTCCACAAAACTCACAAAATAATTATAACCCAGACTATTAGGGACACGACATGGTCCCCAAATGTCAGAATGTACTAAAAAAAATGGAGTAGAATTACGATACCCAGGACGGGTAGGAAAAGATGAGCAATGATGTTTGCCTAATTCACAAGCCTCACACTCAAGATGAGAGAGAGACTTGCAACTAAGTATAAAAATTTTCATCTTGGAGAGTCAGAGATTGCCAAGCTGGTGATGCCATTAAAGTGGTGTGGTAACAGTGGAGGTGGTAGCAGTGGTAGTAGTCGATCTAATATGCTTCGAGTAGTAAGAACTGGTGTACTCAAGTCCGCCATCAATCATCTCCCTGGTCTTCAGATCCTAGAAAACACAATAAGATGGGTAAAACATGACTGAACAGTTAAAGATTTAGTTAGTTGACTAATAGATTCAAGATTAAGAGGTAATTTAAGAACATGGAGAACAGATAACAGGGCCATGGAAGGTGTTAACTGTTCCATGTCCCGTTGAGTGGGTGGATGAGCATCAACAAGATAAACACGGATAGATGTAGCAATGTCCTTAAAGGACATAAAGATTTTGGACTTACAGTCATATCGAGAAGCTCTAGAATCAAAGATCCCTGGAGTAGGGGATGCGGTAGAAAGTAAGGCAGTGGTACCTATGTGAGCTAGAGGAGCGGAAGTGGATGGACCTGCTTGTTCAAGTTGATGAACCCGTCATGGTAATACTTTTATTTGATTTGACAACGTAAGGCTACCAAGAGTAAGTGCAAGTGCAGGTGTAGGTGTGGGAGCAAGTGCATGAATGTCATAAGTGGAAGTAAAGTTGACCAAAACATCAATCATTCAGGGCGGCCATAATTGTCCCAACAAATGTCAATATTGTAATTAGTCTTTCCACAGTAAGTACAATACCTGTTGGATTTATCAGAGTTGGAACAGCCAGTCCCACGACTAGACGAATCACGCCTACATCCTCGACCGGAGCCGCCACCTCTACCATAGGAGGAGCCTTGTCCACGGCCAGCATATAGAACAAAATTATCTTTGGCAGTAGTAATGTCATTGTGAGGCACCAATCGTTGAAGACAAAAGAATGTCTCATTGATAGTAGGAACCTTCTCCCTAGCTAAAAGCTGACTTTTTCAGAGACTGATATTCGAAAGGAAGGCCAGCCAAAAAACTTGGCCACATAAAATTCTAGTTGTTGGGCTTTAAGTTGTTCAAGGTCAATAGTGAGGGGCTGAATGGCCTGTAGTTCTTCAAAAATACCTTTGAAACCACTGTAGTATTCATTGAGGGATTTATCACCTAATGAGAAGGTGACATCTTCTCATAAAGGTCATAAATCCTAGAAATATTCTTCTTTTAAGCATAACTAGCCTTGAGGTTTGTCCATATAGCCTCAGTAGTCTTATGGAACATTACATTAGAGACAATAGAGGAATCAATACTACCCTCAACCAGGTCGGAAGAATGGAGTTTTCACGCACCCACTCATCATAGGCTTTAACAGCTATGGCATCCTTGGGATTATTAAATAGAGGGTCATCAATAAGGTACAAAAGTTTCCCTTTAAAATAAATGTAGGCTCTGACAACCTGAGCCCATAATAGGTAATTAGAAACTCCTTTCAACTTAATAGTGGTAATTTGGACATGATGAGGGGAATTATCTAATGTAGATTTAGAATCAGACATGGTTACCAATAGTAAAAACAGTACAAAAAGTTCAAGAGAAAGTCTCCTTGTGATACTGTGGTCAAGCTTGCCTTTGCTATGATGGTGTACCGTGTTTGGTTTTAGAGGAATCTTCGCATGTGGGGTTCCAAATTGAGATCCTTCGCTCAAATTTGGAAAGCCATCATCTTGGACGTGCGTGGCACATTATTACCTCTTCCCTCCCCTCCCCAAGATTCTAAGAGAAATAGATTCATTTTATTCTCTTGGAACCTTATTCCTAGATGAGGGTTTTGTTATGTTGCTATTGATCCCTTATAGTTTCCTTGGTTTTTGGGACTTTTGCCTTTGTTTTGTAAGGAGCCTGGCTCTATCCTTTGGATACCATATTTGTTTCCCCTATTCCCAGGGTGTTGTTAATATATTTATTCATTCACCCAAAAAATAGTAATAACAGTAGTAAGAATTGAAATATATCACCAGTGGGGAGAGATCTTGCAGAAATAGATCAGCAGCAGTAGTAGGTATGCAGGGAGTTAAGCAGCAGTACAGGGATTAATACCAGTAGTAGTAGAGCAGACAGTACATCAGTTCGAGACTTGTAGTAGATCTGATCGAAATTGATAACAAGACCAGCAACAGATCAGTGTCTTGCAGCAGTACAGCAAATTGAGATATGTGGCAGCAGCAGATCAGGTATTTGTAGTAGCAGATCAGACTGAGGAGGTAGCGGTAAAGCAGACCAGATCAGATCAGATCTGAGCAGCCTCGACAGCAGCAGTAGGAGATCAATCGTGGATCTAGATCAGCAGGGGATCATATGATCATGGCAGTAGCAGCTTGCGGTAACAGATAATGGCAGTAGCACATTAGCTGTAATAAGAATAATTTCTTGTAGAAGCAGTAGGCATATACAGTATTGTATAAGCTGGATTTACATCATAATAGAAGGCAGCACAGGTTGCAGCAACTAAGAAGAGGAAATTCTTCTTAGAAGCCTATCAAAACAAGAACTTAGAAGAGACTAATTCTGATCGATAGGCTCCGATACCATGTAACTTGAGAGAGGTGTAGGAAACCAGAACCAAGAAAGAGAGAGAGAGAGAGAATGAGAATAATGGGGAGAGAGAGGTGTCGACTTCAGCTGTGAATGCTGAATCAAACAGAATGAACTCTCCTCCTAGCACATACTATTTGTGGATAAAAATAAAGATGTAAAGTGATAGCTCAAGGACTCCACATGATAAGGAGTCCTAGTTAGAAAGTAGATAGGAATTCCACATGTCGACATGGCAAGGACTCCCATGACTAGAAGGATAAAGTGAAGCAGTTCTATTCTAATAAGAAGAAGGGTACTCCATCAGATAGGATGGAGTTCCAGTTACACTATGAAACTATGAAAGATAAGAAGAAAGAAGATAAAGACTTAAGGATCAGCAATGTGAGTCAGCAACTCATATCACAGAGACCATAAGCCAGCCAGCCTTGACAGCTGGCCAGCACTAATCCCGAGAAGGGATTAACACCAGTAGCCTGTTATCATGAATGGGAATGGACCCTTGTGATCAGGTCCATTCCCTTATAGCCACATTGTTAACAGGTGTGGAAATCATCCCCACATTGATGGCATGGGGACCTTCTCCCCATATTTTATAGATGGAATTAGAGATTTAATGAGTTTTTTTTAGAAGGGATTGGTTTCTCCCTGTTGCTCAGATGCTTTGTGGAAAACTAAAATAATTTTTTGTCACACTATTCTTTCCATGGAGTCAATGGATGTCTTAAACAAAAGAAAGAAGAAGTGCAAAATACTCCATCCAGTACTGCAAAAGCCACAAAGATAATGGTTAAGTAGACAAAATAAACAACAGGGTTTTAATGTATAGAGTTCTTATTGTCTAGACATTTCAATGGGAATGAATTCATTAAAATGGACAAATGAATTCCATTATAACTGATTAAATGTTGAAAATAGCCAGAGCTTACACCTTAAAGTATATGCTCAACATAATCATATGATCATGTCAAATACGTCAGTAGGATGTGGACCCATGAAAGAAAGGTTAGCCATCCATAAGAAATCAGTCCCTTTTCTTCACCTTCATTGCACCATCAACAGGCCAAGAACATTTTTATCATAGAAGAGAATTGGCTAATGCCCTACTTGAATATGACATGTCAATAAACCATTTGGATCTATTATGATGACAACTGGATCTTCTTTTCCTCTTTCTAATTAATCTCTTATCACACCATAAATGAGGATAGTACAGCCATTTGAGGATTGCAAAATCCATAAAATGGGTCAGGCACATCAATAAACTCTTGGTGGACTGATATGACTTTAATTAGATTCTTCTTTGAACTCCATAGCACCATCAATGGGATAAGAGAATTTTTTGTCATTTTTAAAGTCAGGCGTATCTGGCTATGATGTATGGTGCAGAATATTGGGCAGTTAAGAAGCATCATATAGAAGGCTTAGTGTAGCTGAGATGAGGATGTTGAGATGAATGTGTGACAAAACTATTAAGGATAAGGTAAGGAATGATCGTACTAGAGTTGATTTGGGAGTAGCATCGATACATGATAAGCTACGAGAAAGTTGTTTGAGGAGGCATGGCATGTTCAGTGGAGCCCTTTAAATGCTCCAGTATGGAATAGTGATTGGATTCAGATCGAATGTACTAAAAGAGCCAGAGGCAGACCTATCCGTGTAGCCAACCACATTTAGTTGGGATAAGGCTTGGTGGTTGTTGCTGTTAAAAGGCAGGCTTATAAACAAACCGTCTGACCAATTCAAACTTGATTACATATGCTGGGGCATCTAGTTATTCTAAAAGACTAGCGAACCTACAACCAAGTAGAAATCATTTGTGGCCTGATCCAATCCCTGCTCGATGCCTACTGGTGCTTCACCTTACTAACGGCATAAAGGGGATGCATGGAAGCAAAATCTCATGTTTTCCAAGATATGTAAAAATTAGATAATCTGTCCACCACCTTAGAACTCAGGTATTAAGTTTCCCATGGTTATTACAATGGTTGTGATTTTGGCATATCAATAGAACTTTGGGCTTTCTATTGCAATCCCCTCCCTTAAATAACTTTGTTCCAAAAGCAAATTTAATCATTTCCAAAGAAAAGGTGAAGTGGGCTGTTGCATTTTACAACCATGTGGGTAAAAGAACAAAGATGTTAGAAAGAAGATAGTTATCACTGCCAACAAAATAGTACTGCATCTTCGTGTTTCTACAAAATAATTTTTCTTGAGCATAAAAAAAGGCATTCTCACAAGATCAGAGGTCAAATACAAGGGAACAGCCAGATGTAGGGTTTAAAATTATGCTTCTAAAACTTATTCTTTGTTGAATGGCTAATATGAAGCTTCCTATGCAGTGTCAGCACATGGGAACCATATCACTCATACAACAAATGGAATGGATGGGTAGAAACATACAGAAGCATACCTCGAGTTGAGAGAAATCTGAGAAAGGATCATTTGTGTGCCTCACATTTTCTTTGGAACCCTTGAGTCCAACACCACGATGGCCAGAAGCCATCCGAACAGCAGCAGGATCATTGGGTGGTGGAGGAAGAGGAGATCGGATTTTCCCAGCCCCACTAGGTGGTAGAGCAATGCCTAGAGTTTTAGGCTTCCCAGTCCCTGAAACACCACCAGACAACCCAGCAGCTGAAAGCATGCCAGTTCCACCAGTTGCTTTGTGCTTTACATTTATCCGGATCGTCTCACCTTCCTAAAATCCAAACACTCAAAAATTTAATGCTATACGCACAATAGTTAACAATTTATCAATCAGAACAAGAAGCACAATTTACAAGGTGTGAAGTATATAAAGCTTTTCTATTTCTAGGGGTAAATAACATTTTTGAAAACACTACTGTCTCTCTCTCTCTCTCTCTCTCTCTCTCTCTTAATGAGTAACTCAAATTCATAGTCTTACAAATATTAAGATTATTTGCAGAAAATATTGACAATGAAGATAAGAGCAAACTTCATGGAAATAAATGGAGTCATACTACAAAACTTATTAAACAAAAATTTATTTTACAACCATGTACTGGAAGAAATTTCAATTCCAGAAATCCAGCAGAGTATGTAAGCACCTCAACAACCAGCCCAACATTAGTTCTTTGCAATATCATTAAGAAGTTGGTGATGAAACTTGAAAACTCAACAGGTAATTCCTTCACTTAGAAAAAGATAATTCCTTCACTCAATATGCATGTACAAAACTTTCCATAAACTGGACTCCTCTACATTCAAATGCTAATTTTACCCAGGGGAGGGTACTCAGTCCTGATATGAAAATACAAAAAAGTAAATATTGGTTTAGCTAGTTGCCAAGTTTTCAAACCTCAAAACCCAGGTGATCACGAAAGAAAAGACATCCGAAATAATAATAATAATAACACATGCACCAGCGAGTAACAATACTGTACACTTGTTAATGCTCCTTCTTGATATAAGACCGGACTTCAGCTTGCTTCGGAAGGGAGTTAAGCCCCTTAATGTTCCAGAAAAAACTTTCATCATAATATATATGGTCTTGGTCTTGCCCATATATATTACGATGAAAGGATTTTTCTGGAACATTAGGGGGCTTAACTCCCCTCCAAAGCAAGCTGAAGTCCAGTCTTATATCAAGAAGGAGCATATCTCTTTCTCCATTATTGGTGAACCAAAGTCAAAGATTCCAATGCTGATGGTATAGCAAAAATCAATGCTCCAGGATGGCATAGATTGAGTAACTATATCCATCATCCCAATGGTCGCCTGTGAGTGCTGTGGGATAACTTCAACGTCTCCTATACTGTGGTGAGTATGTCTAATCAATTTATTCATTTTAAAGTTGAGGATAGGATCACTTTTTCTGTCTCCTTTATTACTGTTGTTTATGCTTCTAACCATGAGATTGATCGAAGAAAATTGTGGGAAGATATATGTTCTATCCAGCCGTCCATGGGAGGTTCTCCCTGGGGTATTATGGGAGATTTTAATGTGATTAGGTACGCTCATGAAAAAGAAGGGGGCGTCTTAAATGATCAATCTATGGGGGAATTTGCGTCTTGTCTGGACTCCTTGGGTCTAGTGGACTTGAAATGGGTGGGAATGAAATATACCTGATCTAATAGAAGGAGCGGTGATCAAAGGGTCTCTTGCAAGCTTCATAGAGTTGTGGTTAATGACAAATGGTTGTCCATGTTCAATGCTTCAGAGGCACGTTTTGATCCTTCAGGGATATCTGACCATTATCCGATTATCCTAACCATATCTCCTTATATTTCTTTTGGGCCAAAGCCTTTCAAATTTTTTGACATGTGGTCATCGCAGGTTGACTTCAAGGATGTTGTGAAGTATGTTTGGGACAGGTTTGTGTTAGATCTTCACTCTCCTCTGGTAACTTAGCCAGGAAATTGAGGGAAACTAAACGGGCCCTTGTGTATTAGAACAAGAACTATGTTGGAAATGTGTCTAGTGCTGTGCAGGTTTGCAGGACAGAGTTATATGATATTCAAAACAGACTTCAGCAAGATTCCCATAATAGTGTCCTGGCGGATGCGGAAAAGGCTCTATCCCTGAACTTGGCAACTTTGATTAAACAAGAGAAGAGTTTTTTTCAAGCAAAAATCAAGAATTAATTAGCTGAAGCTTGGTGATAGAAATACCCAATTCTTCCATAAGTTGATAAAAGCCAATCATAATAGAAATCATATATCCTATCTGGTGTCGGATGAAGAGTCAACCATTTCAGATGTGAATGGAATAAAAAATCTGGCTGAAAATCATTTCCATAATTTGTATTGCCCGGCGTCTCTTCCCCTTATTGTGAGTATCCCCCCAGATTTTGAGTCTTCCCTTTCTCTTGATCAAAGTAATAGTTTCGCAAGGCTCTCTTCCGAAGATGAAATCCTTGGTGCAATTAAATCTATTAAATCTCAAAAGTTTCCTGGGCCGGATGGTTTTAGTATGGGTTTCTTTTTGAGTGCTTGGGATATTATTAAGGCATATTTGCTCATATTTGCTAATAGCTGTTGGAAGTTTCCTCTCTAACCCGGTGTAACTGCGTGAAGTCAACCAAACATTTATTTGTCTCATCCCTAAGAAGGAGGGTGCGTGCTCCATCGGTGACTTTAGACCCATCTCCCTCTACAATGCTATCTACAAAATCATTACGAAAATCCTTGCTAGTAGATTGAAAGAGGTTGTTGGTGATCTCGTAAGTCCGTCCCAGTTGGCTTTCATCCAAGGTCGAAATATAATGGACAATGTTATGATTTGCAATGATCTTGCTAGGGGTTTCGACAGGAAAAATCATTCCCCGGCTGCTATATTCAAGATTGATCTTCACAAAGCATATGATCATATCAGATGGGAATATCTCATGGAAGTCATGGCAAAGCTGAACTTTCCGGGTATTTTTCGTCAGTGGATTTGGCACTGTATTTCTTTGCCTAGACTATCGGTTCTTGTGAATGGAAGTCTGGCTGGATTTTTCAATATGCGCCGTGGAATTAGGCAAGGTTGCCCTATGTCCCCTCTTCTATTCTGCATTGTCTTGGAAGGCTTATCTAGAGGCATTCATTTGAAAGCCCAGCAAAATCACATTGACTATTTTACCAGATGCAAGGCTATCAACTTAACTCACCTGGCTTTTGCAGATGATATCATGATATTCTCTAAAGAAAATGCGAGATCCTTTCGTACTATTGATGAGATCCTTTGTTGCTTTAGCTCGATGTCTGGTCTTGCTATCAACAAGCACAAATCTCTTCTATTTCTTGTAGGCATTGATGATTCTAGGCATGAGTCTCTTAAGAATATTGTGGATTTCCCATTGGGCACGCTGCCAGTCACCTATCTTGGGCTGCCTCTTATTTTTGCTTGGCTTTCAACCCATCATTGTTTTCCTATTCTAGATAAACTGTAGAAAAAGCTCCAACTTTCGAAAGCCAAGTTTTTATCTTATGCAGGTAGATTGGAGCTGGTTAGAGTGGTGATGCAAAGTTCATACCTATATTGGACAGGAATCTTTGGTCTCCTGTGCTCGATTATCCAAAAGATTGAAAGTTTAATGAGTGTGTTCTTGTGGAAAGGTGGGGATTACAATAAATTCTTTCATTCTATTGGTTGGGCAAAGGTTTGCCTACCAAAAGAAGAAGGGGGTTTGGGGCTTCGGAGAATCAAAGAGGTAAACCTGCCTAGTATATTAAAGCTAGTCTGGCATGTGGTGGAAAAAAAGTAAGTACTATGGATTGAGTGGGTCTATAGTAGTATCTTATAAGAGATTCTATATGGTCCGTTCCTATGAGTCCTAATCCTCCTTGGGTCTGGAGGACCATCCTGCTTTATAAACAGATTGTGCTTCCCCATATGAAATCCATTATTGATGATGGTTCCTCCACTCTATTATGGCTTGATAATTGACACCCCCTAGGCGTTCTGTCTGCTCTTCTTGGTGATAGATCACAGATTGACTATGGAAAGGATAGACTTGCAATTGTATCTTCTATTTTAGTGGATGGGGTGTGGACGCTTGGTATGGTCTCCTCTCTCAAATTATTGCAAGCTTCGGATCTTCTTAATTCAATCAACCGTAGGCCAAGGGGTAGTGGTGATATTGTCTCCTGAACTGCCTCCTCAAATGGTGTTTTCTCTGCCTCATCAGCTTGGAATCTAGTCAGATCAAGCTGTCCCAAGGTTGAATGGTTTGATGTGGTGTGGTACAAAGGGTTCTCCCCTAAACATAGTTTCATCCTTTGGAGATCCTTATCCCATTCCCTTCCTACTCAGTCCCTTCTTTGTAGTCGTGGTATTATCCATAGTGCTAGTTGTGCCTTATGTTGGGCAGCTGATGTGGACATTAATTACTTATTCTTTGAATGCTCTTTATCCAAAACAGTTTGGGGAAAGATTCTAGAGAAATGCTGGCCCAGCTATAAACCAATTCGGGCCTTTGACCAAGAGAGGAGATGGATTGCAAAGAAATTCAAGAGAAGATCTATTGGTGATACTACAGTAAAGACTGTTTTCGCAATTACGGTGTACCATATCTAGTTTGAGAGAAATTTAAGGAGTTGGACCGGGAAAGCTAGATCTTATGAGCAAATTTGGAAAACCATTACCTTTTATGTGTGTGGAATGTCGTTGCCCATCATATCTCATCCTCAGTAGTCAAAGGGGGAGAAGTTCATTAGGTATGGTTGGAACCTTGACCCTGGTTGAGAAGATTTCCGGGCTGGTCTTATCTTTTGTAATTTAGTTTCCTTTTCTTTGCTCTGCTTAGTGCCATCTTGATGGTGCTGGGTTTTGTATTTTCTTGTAATTGGCTTGGCTTCTTCTTCTGGAGGCCATGGCTTGCTCTCCCTTATTTGGGGTTTTGCTAATATATTGATTCATTCATCCAAAAAAAAAAAAGCTCACAACCACGTTAGCTCCTACAGCGATACTTATCTCCCCCACCCACATACACACACACACTTTTTTTTACCTGGGTATACATTCATACCGATTTCCTGATTGGTTGGGTTTTTTATAATTTTAATATGTACTTTTAACATGTAACAGAAAAATCCAGCTAAAGACTAAAAATCCTCTACTAACATACCTACAATCTGTTTAATATGTAATTTTAACAAATTACGCAAAAATCCAGCTAAATTTTGAAATTCCTCTACTGATCATACCTTCAATCTGTGATTGACTGCAGGATGAATATCGATATAATTATCATTGCTCGCTTCTCCCGACTCCTTCTCATGCTCCCTTTTTACATACTTCTCATGATCTGACAGCGCAACGTTGAAATCAAATGCCTCATTCCTCTCATTAAATCCCAACCCGATAAAGGCGTGCTTGCCTGTCCCATCCTCTATCTTCAGCACAAAGTAGCGGGAAGAGTCAAGGACGGTTTCAACGGAGTTCTCCCGCTGCCCAGGGTGGACAAAGCAGGCGGCAAAGAGATCGCCTGAGTGGGGATCCTCAAGCCGGATCTCACATCGTTCTTTACACGAAACCACACGCAGACGCCCGGACCAGATCTTATCAGATTGTAGCCACTCCCCACATTTATATCCACCACTCGTACTCCGAGGTGGGATTTTGAAGACAGAGACTTCGCGAACAACCAAAAGCGTATGCTCAAACGACTCTTCCTCCTCAAATGACATGATTCTAAAGTATTTCTAAATGTAATGTCCGACCAACTTAAGCAGATTAAACAAATACCGGAATCGAATTGACTTTGGTGTGAAACTCAAATGTAATTGAAGGAATTACCAATTTCAGTGTGATCAAACGTTGTCCTTCTTCACAATAAAGACTCGTATAAAATCATAAGGGCTTCAGATTGGGAATATGGCAGACATCTAGGGTTTGCAAATGCAAGGAATTTGGAGGCTCACATGATTTTGGATGCGAGCTCGGATTATTTCGGTGGAAATGCAATTTTTTTTTTAGTTGCAGAGACGTGGGTTTGAAGGTGCCCGGCCAGTTGAGGCCTGAGGGTGTGTTTGAAATGTCAAATGTGGGAATTTGAGAAGATGGTTTTTTACAATATTACCCTTTGAAATTACCGTAAATCCTTCCATCCGGCATCCGAACCCCAAATCCCCGACACTCTCATGAGCTCCCATGATTGTCAAACGGAAGCATCCAATGTCCGATCGTAAAGCTGCGGTGGAAAATCGGAGTCTCGGACTAATCTTTAGAACGTGGGATTCACTGAATATGAACGATAATAAGATCTCATGATGATACAAATACATGCAAGGGAACATCTAATTCAGAAAAACAATAACAGACAACTTTCAAATCAAAATCAGCAATGACAAGGTTCATCAAAATATCCTATCCAGCCGTTGGACAGCCTACCAACCGTTGAGATCAATCAGTGCAAGCGTGCCAATTGATCTTTGGCTGTTGGATAAACGGCAGAGGATCCAAATCCATTCACACCCTCCTACTTGAATCATTAAAAAAAAAAAAAAAAAGACTTTGGATATAAGTGGGCCTACGTGACAGTGAACCAACTGGAACACAAGAAGGCCATTCATATATCTGGGGCTGTATTACATGTCTAAGGAAGAAAGAGTGGGTAACATTTGGGGCTATGTTAGTCCCTCGCTTGAATTTGATGGTTAGTCCTTTGCTTGACTTTGTCCTCGAATGCGAGTCTATTCTTAGATGAATAAAGCTTACCTAATCATCAGTTTTCTTTAAAGAAAATAAAAAATTTGTCTATCATGTAATCGGATCCAAATCGTCTTTTCCTTGAGATTCGGGAGGAGGGGCGGCGATTCCACTGGATGGTCGCCATGTGGAGGTCGGATGAATCCGACCCCTCCGTTCGAATCGACAAGTCGAGCCGACAAGAGAGTGTCGGCTAGAACGAAGGGGTCGGATTCATCCAACCTCCACATAGCAACCATCCAGTGGGGTCGCCACATCTCCTCCCTGAAGTACAGGGTGGAGACGATTTGAATCCCATGTAATCTTTGTTTTTTCTAAAAAGAGGAACAATTAACGACAATGTTCTCTTGCACCCTCTCACGGATACAACTCGGCCCTTTTGTTTCACTTCGTGTGAAAGGATACATAGGGACATTGTTGGACATTATTCTTCCCTTCCCCTCACCACTCATTTTCAAATGATACTTAATTTTCAAGAATTTTTTTACTAAGTTTTAAAATATTATATTAATTTATGAAATGATCAAATAGGTTTGAGATTAACTCATGATTATTGGCTACAAAGTATAACATAGACAGACAAAGAGTTAGGGTTTTTAAGGAACTAAATTGGAATTGATGAACCCATTTCGAATTAATGCCAGTTCATAAAATTATTATGGAATCACCCATGAATACTCTCTGATTTTTTTTTTTAAACCATTTTTTCCTTAATCATTGAAACTTAACCTTGTAGCAAAATCTATAAAGTTTTCTAAAAAATTATAAATTATAAATATGGAAATCTATACTTCTCCCTCTTGATTTAAATTTCTAGGGTCTTAGTAGATTCCTATAGAAGCCAATCCTATGATCAATAAAATTTTCCATGTTGTTTCCACTAAACCCCTATAAAAAAAAATAAAAGGCAAAGCTAGGGGAACAAATCCTCTTCGATGAGGGATGGGAAATGACCATGCAACATCTTGTCATTTTACACCCTTTGTTGGAAGATGCAGGGGGGCATTGCCGGACAACATTGCTCCTCCTACAAAGTTATTATTTTATTTCAAAGAAAACTCGTCTCTATGGGATAGCAGGGTAGAATCTCACGTACTACACCAATCATAGCACGGCAATCGATTTCATCAACAAAATCATGTCGGAACACAAAGACAAAAGTAATAATGAAAGTAATGACTAATTTTTCTTTCATTCCCTTTTATTTTTTGAGAATATGAAGTACATGCTTATTTTTGTCTCTATCTTTCATCTTCAAAGTCTAGACCAGTGTCTCGCTCTTCTCTCTTTCCTCCAAGTGACCAACTACAAAAAAAAAAAAAAAAAATCTTTTTTCTTAGAACAAAGGGTTGGAAGAAAGAAAGACTATATCTTTTATTATAATTTTTTCCTAATCCCATTCTTTTTACATTTTTCAATCCGTTACCCTAAGAAAATTGGAATAGTATACATGTACAGGCTAATATACATCACAGCATGATCTGGATGCATGAAAGAATGCCATTTAATGAGTAATTGGCCAGTTCTACTTTAAAACATCCAATGATATACTAATATTATAAAACATACAATGATCTACTACTATTACAATCGATGACTTCCAAATCACCTTTGTACTTTTGCAACTCCTTTTACCCCAAAAAAAAAAAAAAAAATATATATATATATATATATATATATATATATATATATATATATATAGAAGTTAGTTTTGCAACTCTTATTTATCTCCCCGGAAAGATAACATAGAACATTATCTTTTGCGGTGGGTTTATTTATATTCTTTGATTTTAATGTTTATCTGTTATAATTCAAAATTTTCTCATCACCTAAAATTAAAAGAGGGTATAATGGCATACCATTGCAACGTTATATATATTATTATACCCATATAAGAGCCACGGTTATTCTTTTTATAAATTAGAAACCCAAGATATCGGATAAAATTTTCCCGCATTCGAGCAACAGTCACTCATATAAAATCATGCTCCAATCAAAAGGGTATATTAAAAAAAATATCAAAATCTAAGTGGATCTATAAATCCGTTAAGGAAGGAACAAATTCTATTCTATATCATGGACACATTTTATTTTTTTGGATATAAAGTATGACTGGGTTATATATATATCGTGCACACATAACACACGATAGGGCAGGGATATATATATATATATATATATATATATATATATATATATATATATATATATATATATATATATATATATTATTTATTTATTTATTTATTTTTTTCCATTATACCATTTACTTTTGGATTCAAATTGTCTCTTCCTTGTACTTTTGAGAGGAGGGAGACACCCCGTTAGATGGTCGACACGTGTCTCTCGAAAAAATTTGAGCCCCATGTCTGTGCCAATACCCCTGTCAGCTCAGCTTGTCGACTGGGTGTTGGCTCAGATGTGGGATTCAAATTTTCTTAAAAATCACATGTCGACCATCCAATAGGCATCTCCCTCCTCCCAAAATTACAGGGTGGATAGGATTTGAATCCTTTACTTTTTCACTCCCTTCTCATTTTTTTTTTTAATTTAAGGTTTTTTTGGGATAAAGTTTTAATTTAGGTTATTCATTGGCAAAGGATATTATCACCCTTATCTCAAGAATATCTGTAAACCTTCTTAAACTATTAACAAATTTATTTTGGAATTCTCTCTCTCAAATCGAAACCGCAGAATTCAACTACCAAACTGGTTTTCATGTTCATAATCGCATTTCCATGGACATGACACACTTGCAGTTGCAGGTACTTCTCTCTCCACCTCTCTCTTGGTTTCCATTTCTGCCAATACGATAGTTTATGCGTCTTCAACACACACACACACACTACTCACAGTTCCAGTATCTAGCAATCAATGGCGGTCATCTCTAACGAATTCTTCATTCAACGCCTTCCGTTTGCTACCCAAGTAAAACCCACCTCCCATACTCATCGAATTTGCTTGGTTAGTTGCAGAAACCATATCCCTCACCACCCCAGCACCAGAAAACCTCTGAGGATTAGGGTTTCTACTGAAACTAAGGCTACCCATTCCCAATCTACTGGTTTTGAAGAGACCCGTCTCTTGAAACTCCTCCACAGATCCTGTAAAGCAGGAAAATACAGTGAATCGCTTTATTTTCTTGAGTGCATGGTAAATAAGGGTCACAAACCAGATGTAATCCTTTGTACAAAACTTATACAAGGTTTTTTCAATTCGAGATATGTCAGAAAAGCAGTCAGAGTCATGGAGATATTGGAATCTCATGGAAAGCCTGATGTGTTTGCTTATAATGCGGTGATCAGTGGGTTTTGCAAGCTGAATCGCATCGATTCTGCTAACAAAGTCTTGAACCATATGAGAACCCGAGGCTGTTCACCTGATGTAGTCACATATAATATATTGATTGGGAGTCTCTGTAGCAGAGGGAAGCTTGGATTAGCTCTCAGAGTCTTGGATCAGTTATTGAAGGATAACTGTCGCCCTAATGTGATTACTTACACTATCTTGATTGATGCAACCGTTGCTGAAGGTGGCATAAATGAGGCAATGAAGCTTCTAAATGAGATTATGTCCAAAGGGCTTCAACCTGATATGTATACTTACAATGCCATCATTAGGGGAATGTGCAAGGAAGGGATGGTTGATCGAGCTTTTGAGTTTGTTAAGAATTTGCCCTTGCAGGGTTGTGTTCCAGATGTGATCTCATACAATATCTTGTTACGGGCGTTCTTAAATCAACGGAGATGGGAAGATGGGGAGCGACTAATGGCTGAGATGCTTTCAAGGGGTTGCGATCCGAATGTTGTTACCTATAGTATCCTGATCAGCTCACTGTGTCACGAGGGGAAGGTCGAACAGGCAATTGATATGTTGAAAGCTATGATGGCAAGGGGATTGACTCCTGATACTTACAGTTATGATCCATTGATTTCCTCTTTCTGCAAAGAGGGGAAGTTGGATTTGGCAATTGGGGTCTTGGAATACATGATTTCCCATGGCTGTGCCCCTGATATTGTTAACTACAACACTATCTTGGCTGCTCTCTGTAAAAGTGGAAATGCCGATCAGGCTTTGGAAATATTCGAGAAGCTCATCGAAACAGGATGTCCTTCAAATGTTAGTACATACAACACAATGATCAGTGGGCTGTGGAGTAGTGGGGACAGGTTGAAAGCTTTGGGTATGGTTTCACAAATGGTTAGCAAAGGAATTGACCCTGATGAAATCACTTACAACACACTCATATCATATCTTTGTAGGGATGGAATGGTAGATGAAGCCATAGGGCTGTTACAGGACATGGAGGATGCTGGGTTCTTGCCCACAGTTATAAGTTATAATACTGTGCTTCTTGGCTTGTGTAAAGTACATAAGATTGACAAGGCCATCGATATACTCACAGAAATGGTGGAGAAGGGGTGTAAGCCGAACGAAAACAGTTACATTTTACTGATTGAAGGTATGGGCTATGCTGGATGGAGAGCTGAGGCTTTGGAGTTGGCAAATGCACTTCTTGATAGAGCATTTATTTCCAAAGATGCCTTCAAACGCTTGAACAGAACTTTTCCCATGCTTAATGTATACAAAGAACTCACAAATCTAGAAAGCAAGACATAGCTCTGTTCCTGTTTACTGATATGGGTCTCTGTTAATATGTTTATGTGATTGAAAGCATTTTAATCAGTTCTTATTACTTTTCAGTAGAGTTAGGATGCCTTCTTAGCAACTCCTGTTGGTGCATTTATTTCAGCCAGAGGACCAAATTGATCTTATATTTTAGGGTGGATTAGTGGGAAGATGATTGAGGATTCAAGTGAGGCATCTACAGATTAGCATCTTTAACTGTAGCCCAGATATTGGAAGTGAAATCAATGAAATGTGAGCCAGAAATGGAATTCCAGAAAACAAAAAATTGATTGAAGAATCATGTTAATCTCACATTCTTCGACAGTTGGAATTTGACCTGTCCTGAACATCCAAGATTGCCCTTTGTGTTTCGGTCACCAGTTCCCAATTCTTGGTTTTCGAAGACAACAGAGAACAAGAAAATATAAATGTAAAGGGTTTGTGGTTGATGTAATATGCCTGCAAGAGTTAAGGTGGAATTGAACCCAACAGAAAGTATCTTGTAATGAAGCAATGCTGAATGCACTCAACTCAATGAACTGCCGATTGAGCCTTGTTTCCTGCTTTAAATCTTCAGAGAGTAGTCTGTATTATTATGGATGTCATGTGGATTTTTTTTTTTTTTTTTTAATTTTTTTAATTTTTTTCTTTGCTTTAGCTTGTTCATGAATTTCCTACATAATGCTAAACAAACAACTGCTCTTTAATCCTGATCTACTGCCCTCGCACAACCGGCACTGGCTATGTATATGCTGCTGGCCTCGACTGGTCCACATTCCTGGAAGTATATTGGCAAATTAAGTGAAGTTTTTACCTAGTGAAGTTTTTACCTATTAAAGTAGAAACTTCTGTCTTTTTTATCAGTAACTTTCAATGACAAAGCTAAAACTATACATCATCCTCTGGACTCTTATAAGTAACATACCCTAGGACAAAACTGTACAAAGGGCATTAATCGCAGCTCCTGTTGGGGAACCTACAAGACTAAGAAAAAATAAATTAATGTCATTTTACTAATTGTTTTTAGGGAATAAGATCCCCATGATATAGGGGGATGCTTTCTCATGTCCTCTCACATTTTTCTTCTTTGACCATGAGGGCATAAAAGTGTAGGGAGGTGGGAATTCCTTTCCCATCTATTTATCCACCCAACTACCTAAGTGTAACATAATCGCTGGATCCCTTTTTCTATCATTTGACTTGAGAAGCCATCTGCAGGTGATGTAATTATATCTATAGAAGATTTAAGCTATGTTTGGATGTGAATAAAAAAAAAAGAGTATATGATAAAAGTAATGATGACGCAATTATCACTTCATGTGTATCTCTCTCCTCTATTTAAAAGTTTTTTAATTTGTTTTACTTGGCATTCAAACATAGCCTTAAAGAATACAGTCCTAAGGATCCAATTACTGTATGGTTTCTTTCTTTTTTTCCATGTAGCTTTGCCTATAAACCACTACATTGTCTCCTTATCCACGACAATACCAAATGATATATTAAATTTCCATTACAGCAAAAGTTTTCATGCATTCCTATCAGCTAAGGCTGTGTTTGGTATCGTTTTTGTTTTTGATTTTTGTTCAAATTTATAGTTTTGAAGATGTTTAACATAATTTATGAGTGTTATTTATGAAAAATAAAAATAAAAACAAGTCAAAATTTAAAAAGAGATCTCAACCTCTTTTTGATTTTTGGTCAAAAATTATTTTTGTTGTGTTTTACTCAACACTTAAAACATGTGTTAAAATAAAGGGTTAAAAAAGAAATTTAGTTTTCTTTTATAAAACCACCCCAAATCAAACCCTCAAACACTCTTCTCGTTGACGAACGGAAGTAAAGCACAAAGACGCATACCTGCAACTTCGTCCTAGAGACAGCGCTAACGGCGACGACGACGATAATCATTCCAACGGAGGCGACGTCATTTCTCCAAAGACTTTCAAAATCATTTTTAGACATAGTATGCCAAATATGTTTTTCATTCTACCATCTATTTTTATTATAGCTACCAAACAACATTTTATTTTTGAACAAAAATTATTTTCAAAATGATTTTTGTTAAATAGATAAAAAACAAAAACAAAAATAATACCAAACATAGCCTAAGGGACTCCATGATCTAGAGTCATCCATCCTCAAAAAAGCACAAATCTCCAACACCCTACATTGAAGTTCCTGTGATACTCCCTATCCCATCCAAGAGTCGTCATGACTCTTTTCTGCTCTATTCCCCAAAGAATCTCTTCCCTTCAATTAAATCCCACATTTTCAGAAGAAGAAAAAAAAAAAAAAAAACCTTCAAATCTAGTTACAACTTAAGACACTACAGTTAAAAACAAAGACTCGAAGAATCAAACCCCACCCCACCCCCGGGGCAGGGAAAAAAAATCATATAGTGGGCCATACAATTGAGATGGCCCAAATAACAACTGCACATTCAGTTGTGCAATCGGCACCTAAGGGTATCAAAAACATTTTCCTTCAAATTTACTTTCCTCTCTGGAATTAACATTCAGGTCATGCAACCACATTGATGATGAATGGACTCCTCAGGACTGTGTGAAGATCATTTTTCTTATTCAAGATCCTGCGTAACCATCTATCGATGTTTTGAATCATCCCAAAATGACAGGGACCTATACATTTACAACAATTCCTCCTCTGGAGGATTTAACCTGGTCAAACGACCTCAAAATCATACAAAAAATTCACGATTAAGTAACTTTTGCCATTTAAAACATTGTATCTGAAAAGGGATTGAAGACGAGTTTACTTTATCTTATATTACGTAAGAATTTAATTTTGATAATTTGGAAAACACATTAAAAAGCAATTTTTATTTTTTATAGTAAAAAATTGTTTTCAATTTTTATGCCATTAAGAAGTACTTGAAATGATCTTGAAAACAATTTGAACGGAGTAGCTCAATTGGCATGAATCTCACAGTTAAGAGATCATGAATTCAACTCTCCTTGGATGCATACCAATCCCAAAAAAATCTTTAAAATGATGCATGGATCACCCAATTTTGATTTACATGTTAAAAGTTATAACTTTCTTAAGATTTACAACAACAGAGACACAATATAGAAAACCACACCTCTGGATTTTGTAAGTCGAAATTAAGTGATTCGGGCATTGTTGGAAAGATCTTTCCGAGTACTTTTAAATGTAGAAAACAATGAAAACCAATTTAGCAACCAAAAAAAAAAGGTTAAAATATCCTTTTGAATGTGGATCCCACATGACCAAAAAAGAATCTGACTGTGTTGTGTTCCATCAGTAACAAGGATCATGGAAATAATTAACATATTCAGTAATATTAGTTTCTAGGCATATCTAATTCTACAAAACTTTCAAGAGTGACCGAGTTGATATAACTCGTCAAAACTTGCAACAGAACCACTCAAACAGCAAAGTGGTAACACTCTAGACATGACATGCAATTGTCAAGTTCTCTCAAGAGACAGTAGTTCTTGGCTCTGGCTCATCTCAAGTCGAGCAGTCGGTCTAGCGAGTGATACAGCGGGGTGACTCCAGCTGTAGGATCACGGCTGGAGAGACTGCACAACTGGAGATGAGCTCCTTCCATAGTTCTACTCCCATTTCGGCGGATTACTACTGCACCTTGCTTATTCTGGTAGCAGCTCTCAAGGTGAAAGGGTAATTCCAGGAGCAATAAGTAGATACGGATGATGGAACTTCCCTGGCATGACAGAATCAAGAAAAAATAAGTATGGGTCAATGACTGAGCAAATTTCAAGTCCAACTTTTTACAGATTTCAAATTCCATATTAATATTTGATGGAGCACAAAACGAAATGCCGACAAAATGCCGCTTAAGATCCAAAATAGTAAAAGAAAACACAAGAAGAAACAAGAGAGAAGATTTTAACCTTGTCATCTAAAAGCATAGACTACGCTTAAAAGACTGATTGTTCTCTAGATATTCATGCTAAGGATTAACCACATACAGCTACCATAAAGCACTAGTGGATAACCAAAGATACAACTACTACATTCAAATTGGAAATAGCAAATCATGAGGATGAGATGAATTAGTAAGTTACCTATTTAAACAGTATATGCTATACACGTGAAATGACAAAATTGAAGCAGCCAAACGCTACCAAAAGATAAGTGCAGAAATTCTGCTGAAGCTTTTGGCACCAATGCCCTTAATCAGGCAATATTTCTTCTTTAAGAACCTTATGTTTAATCAACTTCTGATGTAGCTTTACAGCCTCTTCCGTCATACCAGCAGCTGCTACACCTTTGATTAGAGTGACATAAATTGTCTCGTCGACCTTACATCGACTCGAGATCATCATGTCTAGAACTTGAATAGCCAAATCCATCTTGTTATTTTTGCATAATCCCTGGATTACATAACTGTAAGTGCTGGTTCTAATCCTATGGTTTCTCCTAGCCATCTCCCTCAAGATCTCGACAGCCTCCTCGACTAAACCACACCGGCAAAAGCCCCAAATTAGTGAACGGAATGTAATATCATCAGGATTAATTTTACTTTCGATCATCCTACCATACAGCCTTGTTGCATTCTCCATATCACCCTTCTTTGCTAATCCATCTATAACAGTATTATAAGTAATCAAAACAGGTGAGCAGCCGCTATCACATAAGGTGTGAAATATACAAAGAGCCTCATCTATGATCCCCTCTTTACAGAGAGCCCCTAGAAGGGTATTATAAGTGATGATGTCAGGAGAACAGTTCCGAGAGACCATTTTATCTAAAAAGTCGATAGCCCGATCAAGAAGCCCTTGTTTACATAGCCCGTTGATCAAAATATTGTAAGTAACAATAGTAGGAGGATTGGAAGTCTCATTCATGATCAAGAGTATCTCATTCATGTCATCCCAATAACCACGGCTACAGAGAGAATGAAGAAGAGTGTTGTAAGTGACCGCATTAGGCTCCATTCCAAGTGAAAAAAGATTCGAGATCACCAAGGTTGTTTCTGCATCCTTCCCTTCCTTAGACGTATAATTAATAAGGGAATTATAGGTCACAATATCAGGCGAACAGCCCTCTGTCACCATATCTTCCAAAACCTCTATAGCACGCTCAGCCCCACAATGCTTGCAAATCTGCTCTAGAAGCACAGTGTACGTAATTATATATGGAGGGCAACCCTTTCTCAACTGCTCCTTCCAAAACCCTATTGCCTGATCAAACTTACGATGGTCACACATGCAACGTAGAATGGTATTGTATGTGATTATATCTGGAGGGCAACCACTCAAGCTCATGTCTTCCAAAAGGTCAATTGCAGACTTTAACTGCCCTCTCTTACAGAGACCCCCAATTAACATGTTGTAAGTGATAATATCTGGCACACCACCAGACAAGATCATTATCCTTAACACTTTTGTGGCCTTGGAAATGCTACCAACATTAATCAAGCCACGGATAATGTTTATGCAACTGGGGAAGTGAGGAATCTGGTTTCTCCGTGCCATTAGATCAATCAAGTTAGAAGCTTCATTTATCTTCCCATTGCTGCAGAAACCATTAAGGATTTTGTTGTTGGACTCTTCATCATTCTCAACATAAGCTCCACCATCTGTATAAAACCATGGTATATTTGGTATTCTATCAGAATCCATTTGGGTATCTCTTGGTGACCTATGCACATCCATGATAGATCTGTCCAAGTTCCAGTTCTCTTTCCCACTTTCATTAGCACCGTCAATGCAGATGCTTCTCTGTTGTCCTCTACATTGCAGCAAATATTCATTTCTCTCAAAGCGGAAATGCCCTCGCCATTGTATACCAGATCTAAGGTTACGCCTGCCTCTGACCAAGCAGTTGAGTTGAAACGCAGGTGCTCTAATGAATGAACAGTGGCTAATACCAGAATTAACGATCACATGATTATTACTGAATTGTATACCATGGAAACAAGGAATATCACCTATAGTCTTCTGTGGTAAAACGGTGCACCCCATCTTCCTCTAACCTAAAGGACAAACGACTGTAAGAGATAAGGAGAACAGTTGACCCGCAACCAGGAACTCTCCTCTTCAATCCTATCCAATCAATTACGATTAAATTAGTTTTCTCTAGAATTCCACTTGAGAACTCAATAACATATGAAGACAAAATCCACGAAGGCCAGATGCAAATGTCTTACTAAAATTCAGCTAATTAAACCCAATAATGAAGCAATAAACACTGTTCAAAATCATAACAAACTTCAAGAAAGTTATATAAATGCCTTTGGCATTAAAGGGGAAAAAAAAGAAAAAAAAAGAAGAGATACACGGACAATCTCTCACATCATGTTCCAGAGAACAAATGCAGAAACACATATAGATTCATAAACCCAGTTCTCCCAATTCAATCAATAGCAGTTTCACTTAAAAAATGCAGAAAATCAAATATATCCCCGGAGTCAACATCAATCTGATATTGTACATAGGTTGCTTGGAATCAGAATAAACTATTGATGATTTAACTTTATAATAGGAAAGAAAAACATGGAGCTCGAAGGATTCAACATCAGAAATTAAAGAAAAAACCAAATTTTAATTTGATTTCAGAAGAAACCGTACCTGTATCTGTTCTGTATCTGTTCTTCGCTTCGTCGATTTCATTCGTCCCTGTGGTATATTAATAACTGGTAGCGGTGGGTGGCTCAAGAGAGGACTTCAGTTTTTCAATTTTTACGAGAAAGTCGGACGTTAATAACTAGGGCTACCAAGACGTTGGGGAAAGCAGGGGTAGTACCAGTACTATTTTATTTATAATTCTAAGACTAATTAACGGTCTATTTTCATGATTTACTGATCCATCTCAAGTTTAGACCAATCGGACGGCTCCTGATAGATACAAAATCACGGAATGAATAGTCCTAGTACTTGATATCTAGTTTATACCGATCGGACGGTCTCAACCATATTGATCATAGTATCTACAAACTACATTTCTCAAACCATGTATCATCCATGGGAGTGCCCAGGGTTGGAGGGTTTAGAGAGTACGAAAACTGCATCCCAATGGTGCACGAGGTTTCCGTTACTATATGATTTGGGGAGGCAGGATGTATGCAGTCTTACTCCCATAACGGCACAACGCATAGAAGTTGTTTCCATATTTTGAATCATTGATCTCTAGGCTGCAATAGGACAACCTTACCATCAACTAGACTCATCGACAGGGTTTAGAGGGTATATATGGAAAAATTGCTCTACATGATCCTTTGGAAAGGCTTTCTAAATGGGTATAAAAATCCTCTCCCGCCCACCTGTTGCTGGCCAAGGGCAGGATTTCAGCCAGCCCACCTCCCAATCTATTGGTAGGCGGGCCGGCTGATCCCCAGCCCTTGGATCAGCGGCAGGAATCTCTTGCCGTGGGAGAGGATTCGGTTCCTTCTAAATGGTATATCCTTTTGAACCACATGGGCAAATGATATGGCATTTTCAAATGTTGGATGTGAAAATGCTGGATGGATAGACATGATTAAATTAGCTAATGAACCCTCATGTGTCTTTGCACTCATTCTCATGTGTGTTCCTCATCCATATTGTACATATGACCACTATTTGACACTTTTCCATGGTCCTGTATTTTCAAAATTCTATCTCGTCACTTGGAAAACTCTAATTAAATTGAAACTTGACATGTGAAAAAGAGACCGATCTATGAATCCAGCTGACAAAACTTGGGTTAAGACCATTTAGGCAAGTAAAACTTAATAAGTAGACCACCAATGATTTTTTCCCTATATCTTATGTTAAAGCTCTATTTGTTTTGACAACAAATTTTACATGTAACCTTTTTTTTATGTTAAAAAAAAATAAAATCTAATGTTTGCTTTCAAGAAGTAAAAGTAATACAAATTTACTTTTTCCCTCCCCCTTATAAGTCACTATATTCTATATTCTTGGTGTGTGACAAGAACTTCACTCATTAACCTATAGACAGATTAAACAAGACAGATGGATGAGGGGGGATGGGCTCCTCTGGCCCAAAGAGTAAAATGTGAAAGGTGAAAGGTGAAACCTTTGATAACAGGACGCAAGTGCCCTGGTTTTGGGTTTCAGAAATATTGGAGCTCAATAAAAAAATTTCACTTTTGCATTGCAAACACAAAGGGCACAACATAGCACACAACGCAAAAAAGGGCATTAGCATGAAGAAAAAGCATAGAAGTTAGCGTAAAACTAAGCATTATCTTATAGGCCCTAGCGCGCCCCATCATAAAGAAATTGATATGTATCTAATGGAGTCCACATCGTACTTCAAAGTGTCCAAATGCTTTTTAGGCCAGCTCATTTCTCTTATTCATCGGTACATTGCCTGGGCTCATCTCATGGAAGGAAAAACCAAAATGTAGTTGAGAATGCATGGGAAACTTTTTGCATCAAGGACCACACACCAAGCATCCAGGGCTCTTGGAATCAAATATTGGAAAAAAAAAATTTAACATATAAAATATTACATGTAAAAATTTATGTCAAAACAAATGGAAAGTATGACAAATTCATTGCCATATGAAAACCAATAATTTTATTAGTGCAATGACTTATGTATGGCTGTAGGATCTTCACTTCTTGAAAACTTTTCCAAATGAATTAATTAAAAGAGGGAGGAGCAGATTTACAAGTTTTGAAAGAAAGATCCTTCTGGTTTACAGCACTTCGAATACCAACAAAGTGTTTTTCAGCATTCATTGGTTTTTTTTTTTTTTTTTTTTTTCCTCACAAGGATAACTTTGTTAATGATTCATGATGAGCAATCAAAGATTTAATCCATTCCTTTACAGCAAAATCCATGTTTTGTGAACAATAATTTATGTACTCTTGTTGTCTAATTGGTTGGAGTAGCTTATGTGCCTTTTTTTTTTTTTTTTCACAAAATGAATTGAAAATTTCATCGATTACTTATTTATTTAAGGGAAGAAGAAGAATAATAATGTCTTTTTTTTTATAATAAATTTTAGAGTTTTTTTTTTTTTGTTGTCAATTTGAAAACTCTATAAAGGCAAAAACATAAAAGGTTGAATTATACCTATGCACAAAAAAATTGGCATAATCCGATTCTCAAGTGGTTGCAATGAGCTATTCTCTTAATTATCCACCACCATAATTTTCTGCTCTTATATGTTCATTTTTTTTTTTATTATAAGAACATTTTATTAAAAAACCAAAAAACATATTACAAAGAGAGACGATTAACTGCGCTCTCTTTGGTATGTATTATAAAATTAATTACATAATACATTATGATATATATAGTTGTTTAGTATAATTTATGGTATTTATTTATATTTAAAGTAAATTAATCTATTGTTGCTTCTTTATGTCTAATGGCTTCAAACAATTATTATTTATTACTCGTAATTTATTATAATAAATGATTTGTCATAAATAGTTCATAAATATAAATATAAACTATACTGAAGAGAGTCTTAAGTTACCTACCACATCAAAACAACTACCACTATCTTGCTTTTGGTGGCAAGTTAATGTGCAAAGAGGACATTGGGTCTATCTACCTTATTAATAAGAATGTAATCAAAACCGGTCATAAAGTCTCTGCTATTAATTAATAAGCTAAACATTGAAGTCCCTGATTTTAATTAATAAGTTAAACATTGTCCAAGGTCAATTATAAAAATTTCCTTCTAGCAGCTAGTCGCGAACATCGCTAGAGTCCGTCCAAACCTTCACTCGTTTGAAACCTTGGATTGTTGCTTGCAAATCTTGTTCAATGGCTTGTCCTTCGGCACTTGATGGATTATCTACAAAACTAGAGCCATGAGAAAGATGAACTGTCTCATCCTTTAGAAAAAGAACCAAACCCACTAGGGCAATGAGAAAGAATAATTGTCCCACTTTTCAGATAGGAGTGGTAAACCAACTGGGGGGGGGGTGTTAAAAAGATTAACAGTTTAACCTGACATGGTTAATCCCACATCGAGATCACAAGAGATTTGGTGAGGCTTCATGATAATTTGGGTTCTCTCATTTAACGAGTTGTTTTTTAAGGGGAATTCTCTTAAAATTGGTATTAAATTGTTAGGAGAGGGTTTCCCACATTGGTGTAATTAGAAACTTGTTAGAGTCCGTCCAAACCTATACTCGTTTGACATCTTATCGAATATTTGCTCGCAAACCTTGTTCAATAATTCATCCTTTAGTACTGGTGGATTAACTACAAAACTATATCAATGTGGAAAGAAGAACTGTCTCATCCTTCATTAAAAGAACCGAACCAACCAGAGCAATGAGAAAGAAGAACTGTGCCACCTTTGGAAAGGAGTGGTAAGGTAGTGCGGGGTTGGTTGAAAAGATTTATGGTTTAACCTTTGAATTCACAAGAGACTTGGTGAGGCTACATAATAATTTATGTTCTTCCCATAATAATTTCGGTTCTTTCATCTTACAAGTTGGTTTTTGGGGAGAATTCTCTTAAGATTGGTGTTAAATTATCAGGAAAGGGTTTCCCACAATGGTGTAATGAGAAACTTGTTAGGGTCCATCCAAACTTTTACTAGTTTGACATTTTATCAATTAGTTGCTCTGAAACCTTGTTCATAGTTAATCCATCGATGCCTGGCAGATTATCTACAAAACCATAGCAATATGAAAAAAATAACATTCTCATCATTCAGAAAAAGAATTGAACCCACCAGAGCAATGAGAAAGACGAACTGTCCACTTTCAAATAGAAATAGTAAACCACTGGAGGGTTGGTTGAAAAGATTTACGATTTAACTTTATAGGGTCAATCCCACATCAAGTTCACAAGAGAGTAAGCAAGGCTTCATAATAATTTGGGTTCTTTCATCTTATCAACTGGTTTTTAGGATGAATTCTCTTAAGATTTGCATTAAATTGTTGGGTGAGGGTTTTCCACATCGATGTAATGGAGCCAAGATAATCAAAGTCTCAAAAGTTGAAATCAATAAATAAAAAATCTCTCACATATATGAAAGGCACCCATGTGGGACTATTCCCCTCATTGAAAAAATATTAATACATGAAAAGGCATGGAAAGGATGCATTTTCCTGTCCCTAATAAATGGTTTTAGAACGGAAGAGAACACATGCGAGTGTTACTGTGTAGAGGAAAGGTCCGTACCATTTTGGTGAATCCCGTCTGGCGTCTGGTAGTCTCCATTCCATGACAAGAAGCCGCTAGGTGTCTCTTTCTCTTTCGTTCGTTAGAGAACTTTTACATAAAACTCGAAGCCCTTCTCCTTCGGTCCGCTAGATTCTCGACTATCTCACCTTTCGCTCTCTGCGTCTCTCTTTGGAAATCTAGCTAAAACACTCAACAATATCCCTGTTGTTAATTGTTATCGTTTGATAATCCAAAGCGAAAGATGCAGAATTTCTTCAATGGAAGACCAGAAGATTTGGTTCACTTTCAATCTACCATGCAAACAATCGAGCATGCTTGCAGTTCCATTCAGGTCTGATATCTGCATTCTCTTTAAAGATAACTTTGCTGTTAAAGATAAATTCATCCGTTTAATTTCCTTTGGAGTATCTGGCTTTTCTTGGATGTATTTGTTTACAAGTTGTGGTATCGATGCTTGGAAGTTGTTTGACGGACTATACCGATGTTTAAATGTTGAGTTATGGAGGTTTAGTATTAGTAATAGTTGTTTTCTTTAAGTCTGAAACAGTTGTAATTTCTGTTGTATCTTTTTAAATCTCCAATAGTTGTATCTCTGATTGTTAAGCGAACCTTTTCTTTTTTCCTGATTTGATCTCTGCCTTTTGTGAGAAAGATTTGCTGTTACTTTAAATTAATTCGTTCACTTTTATTTGGAGTATCTGCCTTTTCTTGGATGTAAAGATTTAGACGTTACAGCATCGATGGTTGGAAAATCTTTTGACAGGCTGGCTATACTGATGTTCCTTGTTGAGATGTGTGAGGTTCAGTATTGTTGCATTACTTAAGCTTGCTCTTTCTGTCGTAGACTTTTGAAGCTCCAATTGTTGCATAGCTGATTGTCAAGCGAGAACTTCAATCTGATCTGGTCCTGATAATAGTGTGTGTGGGTAGAGCTGTTTGTTTTTCTGCTTTCGGGTTCCTGTACCTCCACCTGAAGTACTGTGAACCTGAAACATGCATAGGATTGATTTTAATATCTTTGCAGAAAGACATGCACTTAAGGTGCTGTTCCAGGTGCTCGTTCCGAGCTGATCCATCCATTTGGCTATGATTTTGTCATCCTCAGGGCATGTATGGCTTTGGGGAATGAGTAGATTTTGCGTAATTTCCTTTGCCTATCCTTATTTTCAGGAGTAATGTGAGCCTTCTGAAGAGTGAAGAGAGTGATTTTAAGCTCTGTATTCTTTAAGAAAATTCAAATGTTGCATCAAAAGGCGGGCAAGGTGCAAAGCCAAAAATGAGACGAGAGACCCCAAAATGTAAAAGACATACAATCAAGGTGGTTCACTTTGATAAGGAAACTATGTTCTGCGAGTGAGAATTGTATTCAGCCATGGACCATGGTACAATTTTTATAATGCTTCACGTTGGAATCCAGGAAAAAAAAATGAAGAATCAAAGTTTGTGGATGTTTGTATTGATTAACTTATAGTCATTGTTTATTAATGCAATTATATAAAAGACACAGTACATGACCAAGCGCAATATACCATAGCAATATAAACGGCATGATTGTGATACACTTTGACACTCCACGACAAATATACCAAAGCATTGGAGCTTTGGAACTATAAATTTCTATGATTTTTCCTGCTCTATGTTTCACTTAATGCTGCAATCTGGTCGTTAACATGTGGAATCACAACTGAGCATTGCTGCTAAACTGTAACTTCATTTGACTCATCAGATCTATTTCCATGGTCCCACTCTATGCCACAATTTGGTCACCAAGTTAGGTTCCTTATGTGAGAACTTGCTAAGAACCTGGAACTTACATTCTGTTAACCAATTCTATCTCCATTTGAAGTATGAGAAATTTATATATTGGCTTTTCGAGATGTACATGGTGTAATTCACCGTGCTTATTTTACTATGGAGCATTACTAGTAACCAATGCCCAGACTGCATTTCCCATAAGTAGGAAATGAAATTACCATAATAACCTACTGATTATTTAAATGAATAGAGATCAGGATGCCACCTAGTAAGTATTTCCTTGCACAAATGCACTCTTAATCAGCTCTTATAGGGCTCAAGAATAGAGGGCCAATGACCAAGCTTGGATGCTTTATCCTTAGGCTTCCTCAAGGGTTGAAATCTATCAGCTGTACCTAAAAAGGCTTTGCAAAGTGTAAGTGTGTAACTGAACTTAGCTTTACTCAGTATAGCCTTTGGCGAGAGTGAAGGAAAACTTATCAGAACTTAAGACAGGTGGGGCAAACCAGGGAGCATTGTTTTGACTTTTAACTGACTGGGCATATGGATATGATATTTCTTATGTTGTCTAGGTTTTTTTTTTTTTTAAAATTTTTAATATCTGTTCTGTCTTCTTATCCGGGTATCACTGTGTGTATGATTCACTTCAGAAGAAAAATTTGTTGAATTTTTTTCTTTTTGTTTTCTTCAATTCTACCGTCTGATTGCTAACTTTTCATCCAAGCATATAAAGTGGTTTGTAGATTCTTCTCAATTGAAGGAGAAGTTGAACTTCTTGAACTTGGCAGAATTGCTTTTCTTCCCTTGTCTGGGAAATTAGATTATTGTTATTCTTTCTTCCTCTTTTTGTTCACATATCACTTGTTTCAAGGAGATTGAGGAAAAGATAATTTTAAGTTATAGGCATAAAAAAAGATTAATCATTGTTGACTTCTGAAAATAAATTCCTAAAACAATGCGCATGGTTGATTCTAGGGTAACATACTGGGATAAATTCCATTTCATTAGTAACAGTGAGGCATGTAAAAAAAAAGTGCATCCCAGTGCACAAGGTACCTGCTACTGTAGGGACTGGGGAAGGGTAGAATGTACGGCACCAATAGTGAGGCATGTAATCATTATTAAATTCCTCTGTGGAAAAACTCTCCTTGTCATTTTACTGGGGGAGTAATTACCTTGATCTCTTCGATTAAGAAAATAATTGATTAGATGTCGATACTTTGAAATATATGTAATTGTGGCGTGGAAAAAGCTAAATCATCACCTGCAGTCCCCATTTTCAGCTGTTGCGTGGACTGCTGTTAAACAACTTTTATTTTAAAATTAGCCTTGTAAACTCACATATCGATCTCCATTCCATCACCCAAACACCTAAGGGTGCACCAACCTTCTTACACTGGAAAAATGGATCTAATGTTTGAATATTGGTTACATTCTGCATTCAAATGGATAAAAAAAAAGAAAGAGGAAGTATGAAAAAAAAAATTGAGATCTGTTAAATGTCAAATGTCAAATGTCAATGCAACTATGGGAGCCCTAGGTTATACTTTTACTTTCTTTCAAGTCGATATTGATTATCTCAAAGTGTGTGAACTCGGATGGCTGCTCTAAAAGGATGCTTGTGGAAAATGAACTCGGATGGCTGTGCGTTGGGGAATCCAGGAGAAGCTGGACTAGGGGTGCTGATTCGTTCATATTTTGGCCTGGTAATTTATGCCCTGTCAGAATATTTGGGAACACAATCAAATTTCAGAGTGGAAATAATGGCAGTCATGAGGGGAATACAGGAGGCTTTCCGATTAGGAGTTTTACACTTATGGGTGGAGGTGGACTCCAGTAGTGTAATGTCTTGCTTGCTAAAACGTGAGGTACCATGGTTCAGCCAACAATTATGGGAAGCTATGTTGATAACTTTGCACCATATGCATCTGAGGGTGACTCAATGCTTCAGAAAAGGAAACATGGTGGCTGATGCATTGGCAAAAAAAAGCTGTAAAGTCACACTAATCAGAATCATGGAATTCTTGTCCAGATTCTGTAGCTAGAGATGTGGTTTGGGACCCATCTAATCGTCCTAGATATAGATTTACAGTGTGAGGATATCCCCAAGCAGGACCCTGCTGATGGCAATGCTGAAGGTGGGGTTAACCTGCTTGGTTTGGATCTTTGTAATCTTATTTATTTTCTTTATTATTATGAAATCCATGGACTTTTAGCCCAAAAAAAAAAAAAAAGTGTGGAGAGTAAAAAAGTTGAGAGGATAAAAAGAAGATACAACTTGCTATTAATTGCCTTGGAAAAATGAAGAAACAACCTACTAGTGCTAGGCTTTGAGATTGCCTCTGCTTTGGATAATCAGCATATGACGGTATACGGTACCAAGCAACAGTTATTGGGTGGATTATTCTTGTGTTAGCCCTTTCGGACTTTGCCAGTAAATGTGAAATCGTGTTCTCTTTAAGGCTTAGGTCTGAGTCCATACCCCAACATCATTATCCCGTAGGTATGATGCTAATACCCGAAAAGCAATTGGAAAGATCCGATTGTAGTGCTAGCTAGGGAGCCTAAAGTCCCAGGGTAGTTTTAGCTCTAAGAACTAAGATGATCTATATGTAGTTTGCTAAGATGATCTAAGTGGTTTGCATTAGCTTACAAGCACTGGAGCCTTGATCTGCCCACCGGCCGCTGAAGTTCTCGTTCTACTTTTCCAACCAATGAAAGCTATTTAAGGTTGGGGGTCTGAGAAGTGGTTGTTGGCATTTGCCTGCTCTACGATTTTGATCGATGTAGGCGATAAGCGCCCACCATAGTAAGCTCAGCCCAAGTGAAAGACTATACAATTGGAATTTGGTACAAACACAAATCCTTTTATCTTCTCCGATCTTGAAGTTGAAATAGTTGAACCCACTCTTCCATACTTTGGAAGATGTAGATCAGTTCTTGGTGTGTTGTTTATATTTGTAACAAGACATAAAATAGGAGAAGAAATAAAGGAAGCAAGAGAGAGAGAGAGAGAGAGAGAGAGAGAGAGAGAGAGAGAGTTGGTGCTGCTCTCCTCCTTATAGTTTATATTTATAGAAAATAGAAAACAACTATTAGATAGGTTTTTAGACTACAAGTCAGTCTTAGTCATAAGCTAAAGACAAAGTAAATTCAAAATAGGAAAATGAAACTAACAAGCCTAATTAAAAAAGGATAATAATGGCAAACTAATAAAATAACTAGGAGTTCATCAGTTGACATGATTAACTGCTAATTAGACAACAATAACATATTTTATATCATTATGCTAACACCCCCCTCAAGCTGGAGCATGGGGGAATGTGAGAGTTTCAGTTTGAAATATTGTAGCAATGGAAGCAACTGCAACAGTGGTAGTAGTTGTAGCAGCATCATAGTATATGTCACTGTGAACCAAGCCGCAGTAGTAGCACAATATAGGTCAATGTGAACCAAGTAGTAGTAGTAGCAGTAGCAACAACAACAATAGTGGTGGCTCCAACACAACCAAAGAGGTAGTAGAGGTTGCATTAGGTGCAAGTAGTAGAGGTTGTATTAGGTGCAAGTAGTAGAGGTTGCATCACATGCAGGTAATAAAGGTTGCATCAGGTGCAGGTAGTAGAGGCTGCATCAGGTGTAGGTAGTAGAAGATGCTTCAGGTGCAGGTAGTAGAGGCTGCATCACGTGTAGGTAGTAGAGGCTGCATCATGTGCAGGTAGTTGAGGTTGCATCACGTGCAGGTAGTAGAGGCTGCATCACAGGCAGGTAGTAGAGGCTGCATCAATTCATGTGCAGGTAGTAGAGGCTGCTTGTAGTAGACTTCATGAGCATGGTAGTAGTAGGCGTAGTAAGTTGCAGGTAATAGATTTCATCATGAGCATGACAGTAGTAGGCTAAGTTCACTTCGTTGAGAAGACACGAACATGAGTAGATATATATATAATCTCCCCCTTACGTGGGCAAATTACGGCCAAAGACTTCAAACTTGTAGGATATAGGTTTAAATATCAATAGGAACAAGATATCCATATTTCAAAATCATCAAATGCTTGGAATAAGAAATATGGTGAAGTCCTAATGTGACTAGGAATATGTAATGATGCAAGTGGATTTTTGACATTAATTGAAAACTCAAAGATTCAATCTGCAGTTGTGGACCAAAAATGAGCAGGCTAGTAGGTAATATAACTAGACAGGTAAAATTTAGGGACGATCCAATGGTGGATAGGAGAGATATCAAGAAATCCTAGTTGAGGTAGAATTCCTTGATTCAGAAGCAGGAGGCTGGTAGCAATAGATCAGATCAGATCAGATCAAGTTAGTATTGCAGGCAACGGATCACCAGATCAGATCGATAGCAGTAGTAGACAGCTGCATTAGCAGATCAAAACCATATCAGTTTAATAGCAGTAGCAAGACAGCGGTAGTAGCAGATAAAAAACCAGATCGGATCAGATCTGTATAGATCGACAGTAGTAACCAGTAGCAGATCTGATCAGATTTGAGCAAAATAGTAGATCAGATACTTGCAAGCAGATCAGTGTTGACAGAACTAGTAAATCAGCAACATATAAGGAGGAGGAGATCAGGAACCAGATCTGTAGTAACAAACCAGCAAATCACAATGGCAGCTTGCGCAGCAAGAGAAGAGCAGCAGTGCAGTAGACTAACCTCCCAGATCAGCAGCAGTAGTGGTAGAACCAAGTAGAGCAGAGCAGCAACAGTAGATCGAGATCAGTAAAAATTGTAGAACAGATCACTAGTAATCAGATCAGCATAGATGATGAACAGAGTCAATGTGTGAAGAACATATCAGCAGATAATTAGCAGATAAATAGTAGTTGCAGCAGATTTGCAATAGGTCAGATGAACAGTAGAAGATCAGATCTCTGCAGATCAGAACAGATTTGCGAAACAGATCATGATGGCAGTAGCAGGTACCTAAGAACAATAGGAGATCAGAGGCAGCAATAGCGGCTGCACACCATAATGTAGAACTTTAGACAACTCTCAAAACGGCATCCGCTCTGATACCATGTAACAAAGTAGAAAAATAAAAGAAGAAATAAAGGAAGCATAATTGAATTAATTGGTGTTGCTCTCCTCCTTGTAGTCTATATTTATAGAAAATAGAAAACAACTATTAGATAAGATTTTGGACTCTACAAGTCAGAGTCTTAGTAAACTAAAGACAAAGTAAACTCAAAATGAGAAAAAGAAACTAACATGCCTAATTGGTATAGGAAACTAATAAAGCTAACTAATAAACTAACTAAGAATCCACTAGTCAAAGAAGTCAGTCAATAATAACGTATTTTATATCATTACGCTAACAATATTGTTTGGAAGGAGAGGAATGCTAGAATTTTCAATAATGAATACTGGGATGTGCATATACAAAGGCTTACTTTCGACACGGCAACATTGAATGGAAGTTGTGTGATTCTATTTTGTCGCCCCTAGCTGATAGGTTGGGCCGGGGAAGGTTGTGTCTTCTTGTAGGGGTATTGTCATGGCCCATTGGGTGTTTATGCTGTGTTTCCTCTTATCAGTAAAGTTTCATTATTCACAAAAAAGAGAGAACCAGTGACCTCTGTATATTCCATTTCATTTTGTTGAGAATATTCCGTTTCAGTTTTTACTGTGTATGGTTCGTTTCATTTTATTTTTGCTTTCATATAATGCATGATGTTGAAGGCCCAGAACCTATGGACTGAAAGATTTTGTTTCTTTCAAGTCTTATATTTTGATGTACATGCATATTGCTATATAATCATGGTATACATATAATTGCTTTAATCTGCAGTTAGTTTTAAGGTGTTCTATCCTTATTTGCATGAATTGGATTTAGATAGTTACTGTACTTCCTGTTTTTACACTTGCAGATGCATACCAATCCAGCAGTAGCGGAGGCAACTATCTTATCACTGCGCCAATCTCCTCAGCTATACCAAACATGTAAATTCATTCTTGGTATGATAATCCCATTGAGCAAGCTTAATACATTCTTGCCATTATGAATTTTTTTGGAAAATAAAAAGAATTTCTTTGATGATATATCATCTTTTAGATTATTGTGTACTTACATGGGAAGCCTTATGGCACACTTGTGAAGGTAGGTGCAATCTATCAGCGATATATCATCTTTTAGATCATTGTGGACTTACATGGAAAGCCTTATGACACACTAGTGAAGGTAGGGCAATCTATTGACCATGCCAAAAAAAAATGTACCCTTGATCTGGTTGAAACTTTCGTAAGAAATAGGAATAGGGAGAAAACTTTTCGTATGTTAGAAGGCTTATGTTTTCAGGATTTTTAAGGTTTCAATGCCTTGTATCCACATCATATGGTTGTGGTGCCACTTTTTCTGTCTGATAGCCAGCCTTAAGTGACTGGGAGTTGGGTTTGACAACACTGATGACAAACAGTATGTGTTTTCATGCTCTTATATGTGGGTGTTGAATGAAATTTTACATTGATGTGATTTTTTTGGGTCTCTTATGGCTATAGAATCTACTAATCTAGGATTCTAGGTCTCTACTGAATGAGATGAGATACTTGCCATTTGACAAGATCCCCACTGACAAAAATTAAACCAAACAACCATTGGATATATATACTGCCTCTCTACAATAAAAAACATATTAACATTGGATTGGTGGGAACAAATTTCTTGGAACAAGAAACAAAGGATACTATGGTACATGAAGGAGAAAGCATAAATCTACACTCAGCAGAAGCGCTAAAAAAACCTAGTTATTGGTAAGCTAGGACCGCTAAACAAACTGAAGACACTGACGAGGTTCCAGGTTGGGAAAACCCTAATTGGATCCTCTATGGGCCCCCCTGAATGATATATTGCTCAAATTGAAGGAGTAATGGAAAATCTGTAATTATGCTGAAGTTTTGGTTAATGAAGAGGTGAGAACAGATTAGGGACTTGATGGGAAGCAACATTTTTAGTGAAGGGTAATTCTGGAACTAGTTTAAAGAAGGGAATAAATGAAATAAAGTAAAGTTTTTTGAGGGATTTTTATGTAATATTCTAGGCTAAGGGCTGAGTTGTGATTATATAGCTTGTTTTCTTTTTCTTCCTCAAGAAGGAACAAAAACCCAGTGGCAACCCAGTATTGTTTTGAATGATGGAACTCCCTTGGGTCAAATCCAACAAACTTGAAACTTAAGGATTAGATGCCTAACCCAAGATCTCTTGAGAACAACTGAGTTTTGATCCCAAAAAAAGTAACCAGAACATTACAAAAGAAAATTCTGAAACCTGAACTGGCTGTAATGGCAAATGCAGGTCTGAAATCTGATACGTTACTCACAACAGAGGAAAGCGTAGAGGCTGTAATTCCAGAACTTGGGTCGCCTATGAGTAGGCTACTGCTGCCCAAAACCAGAGGGAGGAAAGAGGAGAGATGAGAGAGATCGATTAAATTTCTCCCAGTGCTGTAGGTTCGACAGAAACAAAGAAATAATGAAAACAAAATAGTATTCTGGAAAGGGGGAAAATAAGAGAGAAGGGGGGGAAGGAAGAAGAAACTGGAGAAAAAATAGGAGAGGAAATAAGAACACCTGATACGGGATGGGTTTAGGTTCCAGCAGAGAAATGAGGAGGAGCTTACCCGAGAGGAAAGAGAGAGAGAGACTTGCGCCCGCAGACACACCAACCAGTCCTTTTCATCCGTTATTCAGTTCACTATCAACTGATGGATTACATACTTTTAAAAAAAAAAAAATTGCAACTAAAGAAACTGAAAGACAGAAACCAAATAAAATATGAAAGTAAAACTTGGAAATAAAATATCTATGTAATCTACCCAAACTGGCGCAAAAAATAAAAAAAGAGATTACATAATATTCCCTTATCATAACACAAATTAACCCAAATAAAGACTTAAAGATTCTACTAGATTACAACCTAATTCAGATCCAGTTTGTCTCAGTTGGGCTTTGGACAGGTTCTTGCCGGTTCAAGGACGCACTGCTATTATCTCCGTTTTCGCAAGTTCGTCTAACTAGAACTTAGTCGAAGACTCCAACCACATCATCTAAGGGAAAATTAGACTATTTAACCACATCTCCTCCCAATTCCTCTGATGCAAAGTACAAAGATTGGATGCGGGAGGATGATACACTATTGGTATGGTTCTGGAATAGTATGGAGCCATCTGTGGCTGCCAATGTTAAGTTTCGCACCACTACCAAGCATGTGGGATGACTTGTGGGAAAGTTATTCCCAGGCCAAAAATCTGTCCTTTGTATATGATTTGTATGAGGAAATCTTCTCCTTCAAACAGAATGGGAAATCACTTGGAGAATATTACAGTGTTCTGAAGTGAATGTGGGAAAATTGAGTATTTATCAACCACTCTCTACTTAAAGAAACAGTATGTTGAGTTCCTGGTTGCAAAATTTCCCTCTGGCTTAGATCCTGAGTTTGAAGAGTCAGTTGCTTGCAGGAAAAACAATGCCAAGGGAACATGTAATATACAATTTTGAAGCGTCGAACACTAAATAACTTATTTATGGTCCATCCATATCGGCGTTAGGCGGTCGGAATGAATATCTGCCATGTGGCAAATCATCTAGGGTTCAATTTTTGTGTACAAATGCCTCACGATTCCCTAATTTATCTATCAATTTTGAACTCAATTAAAGCAGGCCATGTGGTAGTAGTGCAACTATTAAGTACTAGCCAAGGTTCAATATCGGCGTTATTTAGCCAAAAATGCCGATTTTTCATGGTTTTGGAAGCTTCCGAGACAAAATAACATACGACTTGGTAGGTAAGCATTTTTCAGTCGATATTTTGGTCATTTATGTCGGATTTCGTAAGCATCTCCAGTTCTTGTGCCAGTTTTCTCCTACTCTACATCGTGTCTCTAAGACAAGGCATGCTTCTATTCTAAGAGTCTGCAGGGTTGTCTGTTGCCAAAGGCCATCTAACAAAAAAGTAAGATTTTGACACCACCTAATCTCTAGAGTTCAAAGCGACATGAGATTTTGGATCCAATCTGTCAATGCATTCAGGCCTCATGGTTAAAGATTTGTTGACATTGCAACATTATAGAGTGCTTTAAGTTTTCTGACAAAGGCATCAACTGAGAGGCAGAAAATATCTAGTACTTGATGAGTAGATGGGAAGTGAGGTACTGAAAATCCTCCAATTGGGAGAGTTCCAGCTCTTGACAACCATTAATATACAATGCTCTTGAGCTGTTAAATATCTCATCCCTTACTGAGATGCTAGTCTGTCACAGTACTCAACCTTCAATTCCTTTAAAGAGCTCAACCCCTGGAATTGGGTCTCATCTTCCCACAAAGATATCATAGCGTAGCAACTGGAGATGCTTACCTACTAAGTGGGATTTTTGTTGGTTTCAATCATTTCAGTTGAAATCTTGGTTTTATCATCCACGTAAATGGCTGCTGAAACTGAGATTTAGAACCTTGGTATTAGCAATAAATAAGAAATACTTAGAACAAAAAATATTGGATTTCAGAGTGGCGGTTCCAACCCATGATCCACAAGTTTATTACCCCAAGGGATGTTGATCGGTTGATCCTAAGCTCAAGGGCTCAAGAATTCCCAATCTTAGGCCAAGTTGGTGCTGGTGCATTGAACCCTTTACGCATGAGCACACATGAGATTGAATCTTAAACTATATCTCTATTGACCCTTACCATTCCTCTGAGTCAAAAGCAGGCAAACAAAGCTCAAAACCAGCAGCTGTCCTGTACCCGGTAAGCTTCTATTTTTTTCTTCTTCCACCGCTGTTGCTGCTGTTCTTCTCCTATGGCCGTGGTGACAGTGGCCGCTGCTGCTTTGTCTGTTCTTCTTCTTCTCCTATAGTGGCGGCTGCGATGGCCACTGCTGTGGCTGCTTTTCTTCTTTTGGGTATGTGCTTTTGTTTTATTTTTTTTCTCCCCTTCGTCTTCTTCTTCCTGTCTCTGTTTGTAGTTATACCCTAATGTATCGGTTCATATTGAGTTGTATCAAACCATATCGGTTTGTATTGACTGATACAAATTGATGCAGAAGGATACATTTCTTTACTATAAAAAACTGTATGGTATTGGTCTGTACTGATCGGTACCGGTCGATACCGATAAGTATTGCCTGATGCAGTCCGATACTTAAAACCTTGGTTAAGACTACCCGATTGGGCTTAGGAAGGTCTAACTTTGGGCCCTGGATGGGTTGTATGGCTACTGGACCACTTGTTTATGGGTTATTTGTTGTACTGGGCCTTAATTATAAGGCCATAAGGGTGGGGTGTGGTCTGAGTACTAGAATTAGGAGTCCTTTTGTGAGTTGATTTAGGAATTTTGAAAGCTTACATATGTTGTATACAATCCCCGTTGATTAAGCATTGGAGTAAACAATTTTGAGTTTCCCAAGAGTTTGGTGCGGTTGAGCTGTGTGCATATGGGACTGATTCCAGAGCTGGTTGATAGTTCTTCTATGCTTCTTTTCGCAGTTTTGGTTCATCTATAACCTGGTGATATCTCTCTAATGTTGTTCTCATATTCTTCTTATGTTTCTTTCTGATTCTCTTATTTCCTCTCTCTTCTATTTTACTTTGCATATTGAATTCATAATTCTGTTTTTGTTTATTTTGCTTCTAATCTTCTAATCTGAAATTCTGAAATCTGTTTGAATCAACTTTAGTCAGCTCCTGATGCCCAATCCTCAATAGCAATGGTTTCATCTTTCTTGTTCTCAGATTATCTATATTCTTCTATCAATTGATGGATCTATTATCCTCTATACTCGACCTGAATTTATGTCACCGCTAGATTGCGAATTTTTTAAATTCTCCTAGTAACCATCTAATATGTTCCCCATTCTGGATCTTTGTTTTCTGATGTTCCTGGACTGTAGTGTGGTTCAGCAATTAGCTGGTTGATTAAGTTCTAGAACCCTGAACCACAACATAAGGCAAAAGTGAAAAGGCCCTGAGCTTCCGGCAGATTAAATAGGAGGTGACAAAAATGCTGAAAAACTCAAACCCCACTGATGCCGGTGCCTCTTCTCAAGGAAGGTCATCTATTTATGGGATGTGAGGACGAATTCTTCAAAAGCTTGAATTAAAAAGTATTCTGGGATCCAAGGGTTTAGTTTAGGAGTTGTTGAACTCACCCCCTTTCTACTGTCATGGAGCTTCAATCACACAAGATAAGTTTATGTGAGATAAAAGAAAGGAGGGTTATGCACTATGTAGAGGGTCTCCTTTTTGTTTTTGTTTCCCAATACATTTTATTCCTTGGTTGTTGTTTTTAGTTGTGCAACCCACATTATGCTTTTCATTCTCTTCTTTCTTCCTATCAGTTAAATTTGAGAGTTATCGATTAATAAAACAGGATATCAAGTCATTCTCCATCTTGGAGGATATGGGGTAGATTCTCAACAAACTTAGAGCTTCTAAAACTCTGAAAGGATGGAGGGGGTGTGTATTTGTCTTTATTGTATTGTTATGAAATTTGACATATCCTCATATCCACGAATCCCCAATCTTTCCTTATTGCTACAATACCAAATAAACATAATCAGAATCAGTGATTTTCTACATCTGTTTGGAGCATGTATTCAAGGATTGGCTGATGTCAATTTGATTCAGTGTACATAATGGATTGGCCAAGCTCCTATCTGCTGATCTGGGTAAAGGCCCTGCTGATCCATACCATTTTGGGTTGCTGTAGTATGGGAATCATCCAGGTTTGATACTGATCTCTTTAAGTCCTTGCTTTGGTGACTCATGAATAGGATTGTCATCAAACATTATATTAACTTAGTGAAAGTTAGTGGCACTCCTAACCTAGATAATTCTGGAATGTAGGTGAAAGTGTATATTAGTTGTAACTTCAGTAAAAGAAAACTAACCAGAACCGAGGGAGAGGAGGAAAGCGAGATAGAGAGGGAGGGAGAGAGGTAGAAGAATATGGAGAGAGGTGTCGATTCTACATGGATTGTAGAACGAATTGTGTATTCGCTTCTCCATAGCTGCCACTATTTATAGATAATATAACGAGTAAAGGGATAAGCCTAGGACTCTTTATGATATGAGTTCTAGTTACAAAAGAGGATAGTAATTCCATATGTCAACATGACAAGGAATCCTAGAGAAGCAACAAGTTTTTTTTTTTTTTTTTTTTTTTTTTTTTTTTTTTTTTTTTTTTTTTTTTTTTTTTTTTTTTTTTTTTTTTTTTTTTTTTTTTTTTTTTTTTTTTTTTTTTTTTTTTTTTTTTTTTTTTTTTTTTTTTTTTTTTTTTTTTTTTTTTTTTTTTTTTTTTTTTTTTTTTTTTTTTTTTTTTTTTTTTTTTTTTTTTTTTTTTTTTTTTTTTTTTTTTTTTTTTTTTTTTTTTTTTTTTTTTTTTTTTTTTTTTTTTTTTTTTTTTTTTTTTTTTTTTTTTTTTTTTTTTTTTTTTTTTTTTTTTTTTTTTTTTTTTTTTTTTTTTTTTTTTTTTTTTTTTTTTTTTTTTTTTTTTTTTTTTTTTTTTTTTTTTTTTTTTTTTTTTTTTTTTTTTTTTTTTTTTTTTTTTTTTTTTTTTTTTTTTTTTTTTTTTTTTTTTTTTTTTTTTTTTTTTTTTTTTTTTTTTTTTTTTTTTTTTTTTTTTTTTTTTTTTTTTTTTTTTTTTTTTTTTTTTTTTTTTTTTTTTTTTTTTTTTTTTTTTTTTTTTTTTTTTTTTTTTTTTTTTTTTTTTTTTTTTTTTTTTTTTTTTTTTTTTTTTTTTTTTTTTTTTTTTTTTTTTTTTTTTTTTTTTTTTTTTTTTTTTTTTTTTTTTTTTTTTTTTTTTTTTTTTTTTTTTTTTTTTTTTTTTTTTTTTTTTTTTTTTTTTTTTTTTTTTTTTTTTTTTTTTTTTTTTTATTTTTTTTTTTTCTTTTTTTTTTCCTAGCTACATACTAATTCTAGTATCCTAGTTACATATAGAGATAAGAAGAAGAAGGATAAGGACTTAGTTAAACTAATTCCAAAGACAATAAGGCAGCCAGCTTGAAAGCTGGACAGCATCAATCTCGAGATGGGATTGGCGCTAGATAGCAAGCTCGATAATCCTTTTAGAGACATTATTAACACCCCTCCCTCTTTGCCAAGCTGGAGCATATAAGTCATCCATGCCAAGCTTTGAGCAGTTTTGTCGAAATGCTGGACCAAATAAGGATTTTGTGAGAATATCAGACAATTGATTTGACGAGGAGACAAAGGGAGTGACCAGTATTTTCTTTACAATAGCTTTACGAACAAAGTGACAATCAACTTCGATATGCTTGGTGTGTTTATGAAAAACAGGATTACTAGCAATGTAAATAGCAGATTGATTGTCACAAAACATCTTTAGGTTGAGTTACTGGGAATTCTCAATTCTTAATGAAGTTTTCACCACATGAGTTTAACAGTAGTAAGAGCCATGGCACGATACTTAGTTTCATCATTGGAGTGAACTGCAGTAGTTTGTTTCTTACTTTTTCATGTGATGAGTGTTCAATAATCAGTTGTGGAGCGTCTGTCACCATAAGCACCAGCCCAATCTTCATTAGTGTACCCAATAATATCAATGTGCTTTTGGCGAAGATAAATGTCTTTTGCCAGGAGATTTCTTTAGATACCTTAAGATACGACAAGCAATTTCAGATGAAAGATTTGGGCCTCCATTATTTTCTTGGCATTGAAGTTATCCGCAGTTGCAAGGTTCTAGTCTTTCTCAGAGGAAATATATACCAGATTTTCTTACTTAGTCTAGCTTACTTGGTTCTAAATCAGCTAATACGCCAATGGATCCTCATCAAAAGTTTGAGACCAGTGACAACGAAGATTTTACTGATCTACACAGATATAGGCGACTTGTTGGAAAACTTATGTATGTTACTGTTACTAGACTTGATCTATCATATCTTGTAATAATAATATCATTAACATAAACAACTATTATAACAATTTTAGAAGAATGGCGGCAACGGACAAACACAGAGTGTTCCTTGGTTAGATTAACATGGAAAGAAGCCACAATGTGTAATAACAGAGCTGAATTTATCAAACTAGGCAATCATCTCCCAGATAAAGGAAGGGCAAGAGTCAAAGAAAGGATGGTGATTCAAATCAAGATTTTTATAGTACCATATCTCAAATCACAAAAATTAAATAGAGGCCAAAGATACCAGAGCAATGCCATAGTGGTGATTGTTTTAGCCCATGGATAGCCTTGTTTTATTTGCAAACTTTGGTAGACTTCCCCCTTGGAGCAACATATTGCAGAGTTTGGTCCATATAGACCTCTTCCTGGAGGTCCCCATATAGGAATCCATTCTTTTATGTCCATCTAATAGAGGCCAATCAAAATTGCCAGCCATGGAGATACATGTGCAGAGTTGAGAGTTTGAGACGAGCAACAAGGCAAAACGTCTCAAAGTGACCAACACCATATGTCTGAGTGAATCCTTTGGCAGCCAGGATAGTTTTAAGGCGCTCAATAGACCCATTAGGATTATGCTTAATAGCGTAAACCCAACGGTAGTGTACAACAGACTCCCATCAGGTAGATCAACAAGCGTCCATGCGTAACGGGAGAGCAAGGCATCCATCTCAGCATCCATAGCCACTTTCCACCTTGGATGAGATAAGGCTTGGAGGTGGGTGGAAGGAACAAAGGTGGTAGATAGGGACAGAACAAGGTTATGGGCAAAGATGGGGAGATGAGAATTAGTAACAAACTGTTTAATAGGATATGTAATTAAAGACTTCTAGGTACAATTACTTGTACCTTTATGAAGAGCAACTGGTAGATCATAAGTGATTGCAACACCAGGATCAGGCGGAGTGGAGGACGCATAGGAGCCAGAGTGGGAACCAGAGCTGGAATTGGAACCGGAATCAGAGCAGGAACCGGAGCAAACTTCTTGCATCGCTGATAGATCTGTAATAATAGTTTTAAAATTTGGCCAAAATTTAGGATTTCGGCAGAAATATTTTGGTTTTTTGGAAAACCGAAACGAAACCTAGTGTTGAAATCAAATAGTCAGTAATTTCGAACCAAAATTACTGTTTTGACCAGGTTTCGGCCGAAATCACTGTTTCGGTCGATACCTGGTCTGATCGTACGTATATAAATACCTAATTTCGGTTGAAACTAGTCTATTTGTCAACTTTTCGAAGATATTTCGATAGTAACGTATTTTCATTTACTTAAGATATTATTCATAAATATGTAAACACCCCTCCTTCCATTTGAATCCAATAAAAATGGTCTAACATTCAAATTCCAAAAAGATAAAAAATCAACTTTCCAGTTTAAGAACAAAAATTGGATTTCGATTGTGGGGTGATTTTCAACTTTCGAATGCTAGTTTTTTTCTCCAATTTAAAAATTCCATAAATCTTATTAAAGAAAAACATCACTAAAATCTAAGAGTCCACCAAAATAATATTTTGTTTTGATGTTCAAAAAATTATTTTCAAAACAAAATATTATTTTCATTCATATGACTTTAAACAGCATTCACATATTCTGAACAAGGTTTGATTGGAACGTAACTCTTTCAATATAACTTGGATTCAAGCAATGTTGGATTTATTGCGAAGTTGATTATGCTAGCTTTCCAACAAACCTAACATTACTTGATCCCAAGTTATATTGAAGGAGTTACACTCCGGTCAAACCTTGTTCGGAGTAAGTGAATGCTGTTTAAAGTCATTTGAAGGGGGATGATTTTTGGACATCAAAACAAAGATTATTTTGGCGGACTCTTGGTCTAACATTTGAAAGTTGAAAATTGCTCTGTGATCGAAATCGAATTTTTGTTCTTGAATTTGAAAGTTGACTTTTTATCCTTTTGGAATTTGAATTTTAGACTATTTTTATTGGATTCAAATGGGGCGTGTTTGTTTATTTATGAATAATATCTTAAATAAATGAAATATAAAAGTTAATAAATATTTATGAATAATATGTGTTGCCTATTTAACTCTGAATACAATCCCCAGGTTTCAGCGTTCTTTAGCATACTATGGTTTAGCCATAGAAATTTCATTTAGGATGAGTTTTTATTGATAATCAGATAGCTATATCTACATGTGCTTAAGAAATACATCCCCTTTTACGCACCTCAATTGTATTCCACGAATTCTACTAACAAATGGTTAAAAATATCTCTCTTCTTTGTCCTGCGAATCTTTTTTTTAAAAAATGGAATCGGCGAAAAAGTGAAGTGCTAAAAAAAAGCAAATTCTATACTCTTCCTGCTTATTCCATCTTTATTTCATTCATAGAAAACAGATCCAATGGATATGTGAAGAAAATAAAAAATGCTTCGCACAAAAAAATTGGGCTAAAAAAACTATTTCTTGGCCACCGAAACTAAGTTTCAAAAACGGATAGAAATTTCCCAAGTTTTGGAGAAATTTTGGTTTTGGGGCCAGCCGAAACTATCTCCGAAACTGAAATTTAGAACCTTGCCTGTAATGGGGGTGGCGGAGTGATGGAGGCTTGGGGTTCGTAAGAAGGGATGGCTGGTGGTAATGGAGGCGAAGGTGTAGCGGAAGGCGTAATGGAAGTAGTAGGGGCAGTATCTTTAGTTGTACTCTCAAAGAATGTGACATCAACACTGACAAAGTGACGTCAAGTAACTGGGTAGTAACACTTGTAGCCTTTCTCAGCCGGTGAATAACCAAGGAAGCTACACTTGACGGACCTAGGAGAATATATCCGGCTGAGGCTGTAACATATGCACAAAATAGACACAACCAAATACACGAGGAGGGATAGTAATCAAGGGAGTTGTAGGGTAAAGGATAGAATATGGAACCTTGTTATGGAGAACAGATGATGAAATATGATTGATAATATAGTAGACAGTAAGAATAACGTTACTCCAAAAATACTTACGAACATGCACGTGAAACATGAATGACTGAGCAACCTCCAAAAGATGTCTATTTTTGCGTTCAATTACTCTATTTTGTTGAGGAGTATTGGAGCAGCTAGTTCGATGTATCATGCCATTGTCAAAAGCTCAAAGCAAAAGTCTGAAATGGCACGTTGAGTATATTTAAGAGCATTATCAGTACGAAAGATCCATATAGAGGTAGGAAATTGAACCTTTATTTGTTGGTAAAAGGCTTTACTAGTAGTAAGAAACTCAGAGTGTTCCTTAAGTTAATAAAGCTTAGTCATCCTGGAGTAATCATCCCCAAACTCACAAAATAATTACAACCTAATCTATTAGGGACATGACATGGACCCCAAAAGTCAGAATGTAATAAAGAAAATGGAGATGAACTACGAGACTCAGGATGGACAGGAAATGATGAACGACGATGTTTGCCTAACTCGCAAGCCTCACATTCAAGATGAGAGAGAGACTTGCAACTGGGTATAAGGGTTTTCTTCTTGGAGAGTGAGAGGTGGCAAAGCTGGTGATGCCATTGACGTGGTGTGGTAGGAGTGGAGGTGGTAGTAGCTGTAGAAGTCGGCCTAGTATGCTCCAAGTAGTAAAGACCGGCATGCTCAAGTCTGCCACCAATCGTCGTCCTGGTCCAAAAATTCTGAAAAACACAATAAGAAGGGAAAAATGTGATGGAATAGTTTAGTTACTTAGTAAGTTGACTAATAGACACAAGGTTAAGAGGTAACTTAGGAACGTGGAATATTAGCTAAGAGGGTCATGGAAGGTGTTAGGGGAACTGTTTCATCTACTGTTGAGTGGGTGGATGAACCATCGACAAAGAAAACATGGATTGATGTAGTCATGTCCTTAAAGGAGGTAAAGATTTTAGACATACCAGTCATATGACAAGAGGCTCCAGAATCATTGATTCATGCAGCAGAGTTATGGCAGAAAGTAAGGCAGTGGTACTTGTGTGAGCCGAAGTAGCAAAAGTGGATGGACCTGTTTGTTTTAGTTGATTAACCCGGCATAGTAATGCTTCTATTTGGTTTGACATGGTAAACTACCAGGAGCAGGTTCAGTTGTAGAAGCAGGTGCAGGAGTATCATCATAGAAGCATACAAGCCAGAGCATCAGCCCATTTAGCATGGCCATACTTGTCCCAACAGGTATCAATATTGTGATCAAGCTTATCAAGGCGTAGCCTTGGCGTCCAATCGTTTTTCAAGGGGTAGGGCGGTAGACCGCTTTATGTCTAATTGGGATGCCTAGGTGTCCAATAAAGCGCCTTGGACGCCTAAGGGGTCCAATCGGTCAATTTTTTGCTCTACTTATTTTTTTTGTATGTTGTGTTATTACATTATATATTATTCTCTTTGTAATATATCTATTGGCATGTGTATTGAATATGATAGACTGAGATGTATAGGATCAGTTTTTTAAAACTAGGAAAAAAGGGAAAACATAAAAGTCGATTTTTCATTACATTCTCATTGAGAACGAGAGAGAAGCTCCCTGCTCTGCTGAAGGAGGAACCCTAACACCTCCCTTGTTCCAGCGGTTTCACTGTCACTCTGGTGGTAATAAGATATGTTTTTGTTTTATCTTATTTATCTTTTTCTTTGTTGTTCTTCTTTTTCTTATTTTCTTTGGTTCTGCTTTTCTTCTTCTTCTTCAGTTCTGGTTTTTTTTCTTCTCATTCTTCTTCTTCAGTTCTGTTTTTTCTCATTCTTCTTCTTCTTCAGGTCTGTTCTTTTCTCGTTCTTCTTCTTCTGCGGTTCTGGTTTCAGTTGCTTTTCTAATCTTCTTCCTTATCAGTTCTTCATCTTCTGTTCTTCACTTCTTCTTTTCATTTAATCGTTTCTGTTTTCTGTCCCCCCCTCCCAAAATAAAAAAACCTTTTTTTTGGGATTTCTTTTTCTTCTCCGTTTCTATTTTCTGTTTTCCTTTGGTTTCTTCCTCCTTTTCTTCTTCTCTGTTTTTTCCTTGCTTTTTTTTTTCTTCTTCTTCTCTTCTGTCTTCCTCCTCTTCTTCTGTTTTCTTATTTTTCTTATCCTGCTGCAGTGCTGCTTATTGTCGGTTATGTGAGTGAGTACTTATTGATATAGATAATTAGATATTGATAATATATGTGCTCATTGCTGGTTGTATGACATATCAAATTATCTATGCTTGATAATCTATGTAATATTTACTGATATTTGATAATCTATGTCCTCATGCCTTATTTGCTGCTGATTTATTTAAGTGCTGGTGATTAGCTATGTTTACTTGCTTTAATATCTCTCTATATGTGCTCAACTGCTTTTGCCCTTATTTGATGATTATCTAAGATTAGATGTTTATTTGCTTTAATGGACAGATGTTCTATACTTCTACTAATTAATTTATTCTTGGATTGATATGCCTTAAATGTTGATTCTTGAAGTAGCATATAACCATAATCATAGTTGTCAAGACGCAAAGGCGAACCAAGGCATTGGAGGCCTGATGAGGCGTCTAGGCGACCAAGGTGCCTGATCTTCCAAGCTGTCGCAAGGGTGCCTGGACGCCTAGTCGACGCCTTGACAACTATGACCATAATTGCATAAATATATGGTTTCTATACTAGATATAATGGAATAGAAAAAAAATGACACTACTGTGGCTAGGCAATGCCTAGGCAGGCACCTTGTCACCTAGCTTTTGCGGGCAGCCCTCCAACGCCTTGGGTCGCCTTGCTGCCATGACAATCTTGATTGTGATTAGTCTTCCCATAGTGAGTACAATATTTGTTGGCTTTATTGGAGTTGGAACATCCAGGCCCACGACCAAAATAGACACGTCCATGTCCTTGTCCGTAGCCGCAGTTTCTACTAGAGGAGGAGCCTCAGCCACGGCCAGTATATAGAGCAGAATTATCTTTAGCAACAGTAGAATCATTTTGTGGCACCAATCGTTGAAGACGAAAGAATGTCTCATTGAGAGTAGGAATCTTATTTCCAGCTAAAAGCTGACTTTTCACAGATTCATATTCAGAAGGAAGTCCAGCAAAAAACTTAAGCCATGTAAAAATCTGCCTGTTGGGCCTTAAGTTGTTCAAGATCAATAGTGAGGGGCTGAATTACCTGTAATTTTTCAATGATACCGTTGAAACCATTGTAATATTCATTATGGGATTTATCATCTAATGAGATGGTGAACATCTTCACATAAAGGTCATAGATCCGAGAAATATTCTTTTCTTGGGCATAACTAGCTTGGAGGTCTGTCCGTATAGCCTTAGAAGTCTTATGAAACATTACATTAAAGACAATAGAGGAGTCAATACTATCCCACAACCAGGTTTGAAGAATGGAGTTTTCACGCATCCAGTCATCATAGGCTTTAATAGCCATGACATCCTTGGAATCATTAGATGGAGGGTCCCCAGTCAGTTATTGGAGTTTACCTTTAGAATGAATGTAGGCTCGGACAGCTTGAGCCCATAAGAGGTAGTTGGAAACTCCCTTTAATTTTATAGAGGTAATTTGGGCATGAAGATGGGTACTATCTGAATAGGGCTTGGAATCAGCCATAGATACCAGTAGTTAAAAATAACAGCTTATGAGAGGTTGAAAAAATATTACCAGTTAGAGCTTTTGCGGCAACAGATCAGATCAGATTTGAGAAATAGTTTGTATTAGTAGTATGATAAGGTAGAGCATCAGCAGATCAGCAACTTAGTATCAATGGCAGGAACAGAAAAATAATGCAGCAGTAGATCAGATCGATATAGGATCGATGGCAGCAGCAGGTTCATAGCAGTGGAGTAGATCACAGCAAATCAGATCAGAGACTTAATATCGATCACAGTAGCAGCAATAGATCAATTTTGTTACAGCGGATCAGATCTCAACAGATCAGATCAGAGAACAGTTGCAGTGGTAGTATAATGAAAATGTAAACAGCAGTAAATCAGAGACTTAATATCGATTGCAGTAGCAGCAGTAGATCAGATTTGTTACATATCAGATCTCGGCAGATCAGATCTGTTACATATCAGATCTCGGCAGATCAGATCTGAAAACAGGTGTAGCAGTGGTATAGGATCGATGCAGCACTAGGTACTTAAGATCAGTCACAGATCATCAGAGATCACTATTGCATTAGAAATATGCAGTAGTTTGAAGGAAACAGCAACAGATCAGCTCTAGAATAGATCAGATTTGATGAGGATAGAGCAGCAACAGCAGCAGGTCATCATGTAGTAGATCAGTAGTAACAGGAGACAGTAGCAGTAGTAACCATTCCAGTTTTATACTTGTTAAAAACTGGGTTTAAGTTTAATCATAATAGTAGTGCTGCATAGGGACTTTTTAGAAGACTATCAAACCAGCAAGTGAGAGAGCTTTGGTTAATGTAATGAAGGCTGCTCTGAGACTGATGGCAAAGAGGGTTCAAAGCAAATCAAATTAACAAAACCCTCTTTGCTGCAGGATCTTCATAGCAACCAAACCCAAATCAGAATTCGAAAGTGACAAGAAATTCAACTTATCTAGAAATCTGACCTTTAGAATCTCTCCAAACCATGGTTGTTCTACCCTTCTCGGTGGTCTCGACAGGGTCGAGACGAGATCACTGGTCGAAACTGGGTCTCGACCAGTCTCGACCAGTTCTCGACTGGTTCTCTTCTCGACTGGTCTCGACCAGTTTCGAACTGGTCCAAGGCTTTATATAAGAGTCTCGGTCGAGATCTCAACCGAGACTCATTTTCCTTCTCTAAACCTTCTGTTTTCTTCTCCTCCTCCATTCCTTCTTCTCCAACCTTGCATCTAAGGTTCGAAAACCTCTGTTCTTTGCAAATCTCTCCATCAAAGTGCTGTTGGAGGCTCATTTTGACATATTCTTTGCAAATCTAAGGTTTGAGGTATGGTTTTTTCCCCTAAAACTTACTTTTTTACATGAATATGTTCAATACATGTTGGTTCATCATGAAATTTATATATGTGAGAGTCATTAGGCCGATTGACAACCTTATCCTTTCGAAATTATTTTCTTGCATATATATTTTTTATTTTGATTTTCTGTTAAAAAAATGTATTTTTCAGCAACTAAAAATTAAAAAAAATATGATAAATATTAATTAGATGGTATTGAAAATATTATATGATGAACACCGTTGGCCGATCTACGCGGCCACGGTTTCATTTTTTTTTCCTGTATATATATATATATATATATATTTATTTTATTTTTTGTTTAAAAAAATTAAAAAATACATTTCTTAAATATTAATCAGTTTACTTTCAAAATAATATATGTTGAACACCGTTGGCCGATCTACGCGGTCACGGTTTCAGTTTTTTTTTTCTGTACATATTTTTATTTTTATGAATTTTTTTATTAATAAATCCTATTTTCCAGCAATAAAAAATTAATAAAAAAATATTAATACTTATCTACTGGTGTTCAAAATAATATATGTTGAACATCGTTGGCCGATCTACGCGGTCACGGTTTCGCTTTTTTTTTCCTGTACATATTTTTATTTTTATGAATTTTTTATTAATAAATCCTATTTTCCAGCAATAAAAAGTAAAAAAAATATTAATACTTATCTATTGGTGTTCAAAATAATATATGTTGAACATCATTGATCAATCTACGGTTTCATGTTGTCGGATTATATTTTTCAAAAAATAAATTATTTTTATTTAATATCCAAAATTATTAATAATATCTAAATAATTATGAAAAATTAGGAAAAATATTCTGTTTTCTTGTAACATAGTTTTAAAATTTTGAAAAATAATTTCAATGTATTTTGAGTTGTATTCGCATATTTGATGCTTTTATGTTCTTCAATTTTAAGTTTTATTAATGTAAATCTATTGATTTAAGTTTCTCTATTTATCATCTTATGTAACAGTGTCTCGTTCTAAATATTATGGCTGCTTCGGGTTCTCGTGAGGGAGGTAGTGATCTTGGTCGTCATCGACATGGCTTGGCGATTGTACCGCCATTGACGGTGATAGAAATAAGACCCAATGCAAATTCTGGGGAAGAAGCTCATGTCCGGTGGGATTACTAGACTTAAGCAACACTTGAGTGGGACTTCTACGGATGGGGCAAAGTGTCCTATAGTTCCCGTGGAGATTACCGGGGCCATAGCCGCATGATGAAGGGAGGCCAGTAGAGAAGGGCAGAAAAAGAAAAAAATAAACAACAATTTGAGGAAGCAATACGAGGTACAGTGCGTGGTTTGGATGATGATAGTTCAGATGATGATGGCCTAGATACCAGGGGTTTGACTGAGGAAGAAGCCAGAGATCTGAGACGGGCAACAATGGCTAGTAAAGTCAGCCATGACATAGAAATGGAAAGGTTGAGGCAAAGAGCCTTAGGGGCAGGTGGTAGTAGATCATTTCGAGAGCCAAGAACTACAAACACGGAGTAAGGGAAGGTTGGCTTCATGTTTAGAAGATCAAAAAGTACTAGAGCACAACCCCGGGCACCACCACCTACTTGCTAGGGATGAGGATTATGTAGAGATTCTACAAAGGGATCCAACGAGTTTTTAAAAAAGGCTGGCACCAAACGAAGAGATTGAAGAGTATGTGGAATTGGAAAGGTACAAAAGAATTTATTTTGGGGATGCCTTTGCTAGGTGGTCTACCTATAATAGTATCCCAAAGAATGCCGGGAGTGGCCCATACTATCGACCCTTTCTTTGATGTAATTGCTCAGTTGGTCCCGGTGTTAAAGCCCCACTCCATATGAAATGATGAATGTCTATCTCCCAAGAATTAAAAAAGAGTTAGAAGTATGGATAAAAGGGTTAAAGAATAATTGGGGTGCATATGGGGTCACTATAATGTGTAATGGTTGGACCGGTCCCACTTAGAAAGTCCATCATCAACTTCATGGTCTACGGTGATGGGAAGACATCATTCTTGAAGTCTGTGGATGCATCTGCATACATAAAAGATGCTAACTACATCTATGGATTGCTACAGACAGTGGTGGATGAAGTTGGTGCATCAAATGTGGTGCAAATTGTGACAGACAATGGCAACAACTACAAGAAGGCAGGAGAAATGATGGAGGCTAACTATAACCTTTTTTGGACTCCATGTGCTGCCCATTGCATTGACTTGATGTTGAAGGACATGGGCAAGATCTAAAAAGTAAAGCAAGTGGTTGAACAAGCACGCCAGGTGACAACATTTGTATACAGCCATAGCTATTCTTTAAACTTGCTGAGGGAGAAATGTGGAGGGGACTTGGTAAGACCCGACATTACTAGATTTGCTACCAATTACATAGCCCTAAAGAGCTTTCAGGCAAAGATGGTAGGCTTTTAGATCGATGTTTGCTTCTGAGGACTGGTTTGGGTGGAGGGAGTCCAGCTCTCCTGGAGGGGTTCAAGCACAAACTACTATAGCTTCAGAGGAATTTTGGAGAACACTGAAGGATGTAGTCAAAATTTTGGAGCCAGTGGTGAAGGTGCTGAGATTAGTGGATACATCATTCCAGCCCACCATGCCACATTTATATGCTGCCATGGATATGTTGAAGGATCGTATAAAAATTATGCTTCCACGTGGAAACAAACATTTTGTGAAGATTATCAAAGATCGATGGGAGAGTTAGCTGATGCACCCATTGCATAAGGCTGGTGAGTATATTTAATAATGTCTTTAATTTAGTTCCACTTAATAGTTGGTACTCTATTTTAATTTGGCGACTCATATTTTGCAGCATACTATTTGAACCCCAAGTACCAATATTCACATGTGCTTGGACTCAATTCTGACCTTATCGGTGCGGTAAAAGATGTGACAAAATTGGTGCCAGATTATACTGTACAAGCACCGGGTCAACTGGAGGTGAGTTGTATGGTTTAAGTGCTGAATTATTTGAATATCCACATATTACAATGGCTAATGGTTATAAATTTTGAAATGGGTGTAGATGAAAACGTTCAGAGATGCTCTTGGGAGTTTTGGAACTCCCGCTGCAGTGGCTGGACGAAATAAGACCGATCCTTGTATGAAACTATGGAAATTGAAATTTTCAAGTAACATATCTAATTTAATATGTGTATTAAAATGTGTTCTTCATCTTGTCGCTGAGTGGTGGTTGTTGTATGGCGAAAATGCACTGAGTTGAGGAGAATTGCAATCAAAGTCCTATCTCAGACATGTTCCGCATCTAGGTGTGAGCGAAATTGGAGTACTTTCTCCCTTATCCATTCAAAGAGGCGGAATAAATTGGGCTCTCTACGGCTAAATGACTTGGTCTACGCCCATTACAACATGAGACTGAGGGTACAATGCTTGAAATTTCAATAAAGAAATGAACAAGAGCTGATCGAGCTAGTCGACGTCTTCCAACTATCTTCAGATGAAGAGGATCCCTATGTGGAATGGGTGAGAGACAGAGCAATTCCAGGTGATGGATGAGCCTAGTGGGATGCCCGACCCCACCGTGCGCTCCGATGGGTTTTAATCTCGAAGCGGTTTATGTCCTCGGATGAGGGTCGTGTACATGCACGCTCGCTAGACCGTTTGACCCCCCTGGTACCGGGTAGTAACTCGAAGGCGATAATGATACAATGGAACAAACTGGCTGGTCAGCTTCTGATAGTAGTGGTGATGATGGTAGTGGTGGTGGTGATGTGGGTGGTGGTGGTGATGAGGGTGGTGGTGGTGATCCTAGACCGACTGTACCCATTATTAGATGGACCGGTGAGAGTCAGTATACACACACTACACAGGATCCAGATCATGGTGGACGCGCATCTTCATCACGGCCTATGACTAGGTATACACGTAGGTCTCGTCAACGGGAACGCCCTTTGCTACCAGTGGAAGAAGAAGAAGATCGTTTCTTTGACATCGTTCCAGATCCTGATATTATGCCTGATGTTGAAATTGATAGCATGTCTATAAGTTTTGGAGGATTGAGCATTGAGGGTAGCAGTGGACAGGAGCAGGGGCAGTGGAGTGCTCATGGATTTGGCACCACTTCGGCATACGGTTCTTATTCCGGTGATGATGACCGCATGATGGGAAGTGCATATGATTATTCCGCTGATACTAGTAATGCTACATCACAGACTGACTCAAACTTTGTGGACAGTCTCTTTTTAATACCAAATTTGCAAAGAACCACGCCCCCACACCAACCAATATATGCTCACTTTACTCCACATTATAGTGAATCGTATCCAAGGTTGGGTATTTTTAGAAACTTCCCAGATCATATGTATGAGAAATATGTGGAAGACTACCAGACCTTCTATAGCCGAAGGATATCGTGGCAGGATTTTGTTTATCAGACCGAGATATATTTTCTTCAACAAAGTCAATCTGATCAGATGGAACCTTCACGCCACTCTATATATGATTAGACATTGAGATGGACTAATGGGAATGTATTATTTCATTTTGAGTATTTAAGTCTTTCATATAATGAGTACTTGTAAATTATGTTATTTTGTGGGATTTATGATTTATGAATGTATGATTTTTCGATAATGTGATTACTTTTTATGCTTCAAATGTGTTTATATATGTTGAATAAGTATTTTCCTGCAATATATAGCCTTAAAATGGCTCTAAAATGGACTTAAACAGCAAAAAATGGCTTAAACCATAAAAAAAACCCGTCGAAACTCCCATTTTTACCCTCTGCGAGTTTCGGCAGGTTCTCGCCGTCGAGATCTCGGTAATCTCGATTTTCTCAAGGGTCGAGACACCCTCGAGAACCGAGATTTCGAACTATGCTCCAAACTTGGGGACGATGAACTTTAGAATGTATGTGAACACATATTGAAAGTTGAAGACGATCCGATCATAGATGTAGAAGATATGAATTTTCTAAAACAGCTTATGTTCTGACAACGCCCCTGGTTACCAACAGATATAATCGATCTGATTATAATCATCAGTTTCGTAGTGTATTGCTGATCAGACCAGTAGTGAATAACGTGGCAATTATATAAGAAAGAGGGAAGAATCAATCAATGGAGAAAGTAAAACACAAAGAAACACAACAATGAGCTTACAGTTGAGTTTCACAACCAGTGAGACTCGGCCAGAAAAAAAAATTGTTATTTTCTGGTTCCAAATCTGCGTCTCTTCCCTTCTTCATCTTATTTATAATGTTGTAGAAGATTACAAACTATGGAAAGAACTGATTTCTAAAAGAGTATCCAAAAATAAGAATGAGAAGCTTTCCTTTATAGTTTTTAAGAAATTTTCCATAACTAAGAAACATCTAAAACTGACTCATAAACCAACTTAGGAAACAAAATGAAACTAATTTTAAGAAATAAATCTGACTTATTGAATTTAGGAAGGAAACAAAGATTTCTAACATTCTGTTGGTATTGTTCACGTGAACAGTACCATGAACAGTGTTAGCTGGACTTTTGTCTTCTTCTTCTTGGCATTTTGTCCTTTTGTTTAGTCCCTGTTTGGAAAACCTTTTATTCTTTCTAGAGTGTTCTTGTACTGCATCAGAGAGCATGTAACTTCAGCAAAAGAAAACTAACCAGAACCGAAAGAGAAGGAGGGAACTGAGAGGTGTCAATTCTACTTAGGATGGTAGACTCCAATTGTGTATTATCTCCTGCATAGCTGCCACTATTTATAGATATTTAAAAAGGTAAAAGGATAGACCTAGGATAAGGAGTCCTAGTTACAAAAGAGGATAGGATTTCCACATGTTAACATGACAAGGAATCCTAGAGAAGCAATAAGTTGTAGTTACATACTAATTCTAGTCTCTTAGCTATATATAGAGATAAGAAGAAGAAGAAGTATAAAGACTTGGTCATTCTAAATCCAAAGGCAATAAGGCAACCTGCTTGACAGCTGGTCAACACCAATCCCGAGTTGGGATTGGCGCTAGATTGCTAGCTTGATAATGGACCACAGTGAAAGGGTCCATTCCTGTATAGAGACATTATTAACACTAGTATTGGGTCCGAAGGTGTGTAACATTCATTTAGGGTATTTCACTCATTATGGTTTTATGCTTTCAAGTAGGGCATATTAGTTGTTTCTTAGTGGCTTAGTAGTTCTGAGAGGGGGAGAAATTTTTTATACTTGAATTCTCTCCCCCATTACCGTACTGACATACTTGTCTCTCCTTTCATCTTTTCTTCTTCATCTTTCTTCTTTTCTTCTTTCTACTGCCATTGTGCATGATCTAATCAATCCTCTTTGTTACTGGTACGGTAGGGTCATGTGCTTCTTGGTTGATTTGCTTAGTTCTGTAGAAATTTACACAAACAAAAAGTTAATTTCTCCATCACTGATCTGGGAGGTTGTGAGGGTGATGTAACCTCAGGATATATAAGATGAACTAAGTATCCTTTTCAATTTCAGTATGATATTTACCTTCCAGTTGACTAGTTTATTAGTGTATGTTTTTTTCTGGGACCAAACTAATAATAGTTGCAACTGTCCAGAAAATTCCCAGGTGGCAAACGCAAGGTTTCAAGCTGCTGCAGCCATTCGAGATGTTGCCATCAGGGAATGGGGGATTCTTTCAGCCGATGACAAGAGGAGCTTGGTGAGGTATGCTTGTGTCTTGCTAGTGTAATATTTACTTAATACAAAAGTCACCATTAATATTACTGAGAATTTTAGTTTGTTGCATCTTAAAGATATTAAAAGAAAACATTAATATTGTTTTTGGTTAGTGACATTTAATTGGGTGATTTGTGCCCTTCATATTTATAACTAAGAATTTTCTTGAACTTCCTACTTAAATTTGCAGTTTTTGCCTGTGCTTTGTTATTCAACATGCAAGTTCACCTGATGCATACGTCCAAGGAAAGGTTTCTGCTGTGGGAGCTCAGTTGATGAAGAGAGGCTGGTAAGTATTAAATAAAAGGAACTTTTAGTTTTAAATAAGTTTAGAAGATACACAATTTATGCATATGTGGTAATTAGGTTCTCATAGAACTTTTAATTTTAATAAGTTTATAATATATGAAATAATTAGTTGAAGGGTTTAAATAGCCATTTCGGTGGCAGTAAAAACAGAGATTTTAACCGAAATGATCAAAATCTGACTTAGTAGGTATGCATCTCCAGTTTCTATGCTATAAATCTTTGTGGGAAGAAACCCAATTCCAGGGTTGAGCTCTATAAAAGGAATTGAAGATTGAGTGTTGTGATAGACTAGCATTTTTGTCTGGGATGTGATATTTAACAGCTCTCGAGCATTTGTATATTAATGATTGTCAAGACTCAAGTGATCGAACTCTCCCAATTGGAGGATTTTCGGTTCCTTACTTCCCTTCAAGTACTAGATATTTTCTGCCTGCCTCAGTTGGTGTCTTTGCCAGAGAACTTAAAACACACTACAATCCTGCAACGTCTACAAATCTTTGACAGTGAGGGCCTGATTGCGTTGCCAGGATGGATCCACAATCTCACTGTCACTTCGAACTCTAAACATGTGGTGGTGTCAAAATCTTTCTTTCTTGCCAGATGACCTTCGACAACTGACAGCAATGCAAACTTTTTTAATAGGAGTCTGCCTGTCTTAGAGACATGATGCGAAGGAGGAGGAGAAGACTGCCACAGGAACTGGTGATGCTTACCGAAATTCAACTGAAATGACCGAAACATCGACCGAATTAATGCTTACCTACTAATTTCGTCTTGGAACTTCCCAAAACGAAGAAAAATCGGCATTTTTGGTGAAATTTTGAACCTTGATTAGGTGCTTAACACAATCTTAAAAAGCCTGAAGGCTGGTTTTAGAAACCAACAGTAGTGTAGGATCGCAGGTCCAAGGAGGAATTCAGGTTTCAGGAAATATCAAACATCAGAGATCAAAATGTGTGACCTGGCTAAGATTCAGGTTGAGACATTGAGTTTCAGTAACGTGGAGGAGAACAACTGCTCAAAATCTGGTTCAGTCTGATTGTCTGATCTAAAGATATAGCAATATCTGATTGGAGATGGAGTTCTCGAATAGTGATTCCAGAAAAGGATGTCAAACTCCGATTAAGAAGAAACCTAATCAGTAATCAAAAGTGGACCAAACCAGTAACAAAACTCAGCAATTATAGTAGAATATCAATCAGTAACAGAATTCAGAAGTCGATCACAACTAAGAGAAAACAGAGAAATAAACTTGCGACAGATGGAGGAGAGAGAATAGAAGAAGAATAATAAGAGGAAGAAAGATAGCAAGATGAGGAAGAGTGTCGGAGATAAGTTCCAGCACATATATTCATGCTGGAACAAGCCCAATTCCAAGCCCGAATCCTAGTCTAATGGATTAAATAAGTAACCTTATCTGTTATATGGGTCATGGCTGAGAGTTTGAGACTTTTATGTTTTCTGTTGTAATGAGCCTATTTTGAAAGCCCATATATGGGTGAAAAGCGTCCCATACGAATTGAGAGGTCTAAGGGTTGTTAATGGAGTTAGTTTTATTGTGAGTAGAGAAATGCCAAATTGTAAAGGTCATTGTCTTCACAATTAGTCCCAATGTCCGTCCTTGGAGATACTCAGGCCATTAAGTCTATGAGGAAGTCCCAATGGGATCTAGAATCATCACAAACTCTATATAAAGAGATGCCTACAGGCATTTCGGAAAAAAGAGAGGAGAAAGGACTTGGTTTATAATGTAATTGCTCTGTAGGACATTTCTATAACCAGAATCCGTTGGGGAATGTAGGCTTTGAACAACCAGAATCACAGTGAACTGGATAGGACCAGAATAGGAACAATGGAAATAACAGAATATCTACCCCATAGATAGGTACCAGATTTAGGAGTTAGAACACAAGCAAGTAATATGATAATGAACGATATATCCAATATTCTAAGCAATCCAATGGCTGGATTGAAAGATATGAACAGTCATAGTTGAAATAGGATCAATGGAATGATACAAGCAGTTTTTTAATGGAAATTAAAACAGCAAGATCTAACCAATGGATGGATGGTCAGAATATATGATAATGCTGTATAACAGAATGCAAGTAATGTATCAAAAAATGACAGCGATCTAATGAAAGGATTGGAAAGCAGCCTAATGGATGTGTGAACAACAGTAGCAGGAATAACTGATATTGATGCAAAGTTTGCAATCTAAAATCAGTCGGTTGATGCCAATGATGGGAAGATGGACAACATCGATGGATGATGAAAGAATGCAAACAGAAAATAAAAGATGATTAATGGAGGCTAACAGATCTGAAATAAACAGCAAAACAGTAACTTATTTGAAGATTAATGGAGGGTAAGAAGAAGAAGGATATGACCAAAGGAATCATCACCAATGGCCTAGACTGAAATCGCCACCAATCATCCTGTTCAATCACCACAACAGGGTTGATATTGAGTGACCACAGCATCGAATCGGATTTGAATCATCACAGAACTAAAGGCAAAAGCCAAGATCATTCATCAATTTCGTGCTCAGGCTTGTAGCTCCATACAAACATATATAGAAGACTCGAAACATGAATCAAACTAGTCCTAAAATTCTTTCAGATAATAACATACCTTGGAGATAGTTTATTTCTAATAGAATTCAACTTAAAATAAAGGAAAATAACTTAAAACAACTTAAAAGCAATAAAAGACTTAAAGCATTAGAAGTCTTATCTCACTAGTTAAAGATTATCCAACTAGATAAAAATTTGTCTAACTAGATTTGAGCTGCTAACACATTAATCCCATACTCCTACCTTCTATCCATAGTTTATGTCATGACCCCAAACCTTGAATTAAGGAATGGGTCAGCCCTTCGGGGACACGCCAATGATGTGACATAAGGCTCTACTTTAAGCTGTGGGGTCTCCACAACCATACACATATTCAAAATTTTAGCCCAAGATCATATGATTCAAGGCTAAGATAAACAATTAACTAGTGGTAAAACAGATTCATTAATGCCATAATCATGCTTTTTCATTCATATAGTCAAATATATCATCATATCTCCCATGGGTACAAAATAACTTCAAGGTGTCAAATCATTTCAGAAACTGGCATCAATATTTACATATCCATTACCAAATCTCGTTTTTCATGTTTCAATACAGAAAATTAACTTCACAAAATGAACTTGTGGAATTTACATCATTACAAATGCCAAAATAAAATATTATTCTCATCCCGCAAGATTGATACTCCAAATGGAAATATCACAAAAGATGAATTGCCCACAACTAGACTAAGTCATATCCCTGTAGTGAGCATACTCGGGCAAAAACTACCCTTCTCTCTTGTTCCCTCTTGTATGTTCTCATTCTGTCCAGGACTCCAGATTCACATAGCTTGGGTCCATCTGAAATATCATCACAGTGATGGGTGAGCTAAAAGCTCAATGTGTAAAATTTATACACTATCAAATACAAGTACAATCCAAGCATCAACAACAACAACAAACAACAACAACAACAACAACAACAACAACAACAACAACAAAGCCTTATCCCAACTAAATTGGGTTGGCTACATGGATTCTTGTCCTCCAATTAGCTCTGTTTGATACTTGAAACAAGGCCTAAGATATGCATGTCTTTCGTCACTAGTCACTACCTCACCTAGAGTCATCATAGGTCTACCCTTAGTTCTTTTAGATCCTTTAATCTAAATCAAATTACTTCTCCGTATTAGAGCATCTAATGTCCTCCGTTGAACATTGCCGTAATATCTTAAATGACTTTCTCATAGCTTATCATGAATATGAGCTACTCCTAAATCAGTTCTAATATGATCATTCCTTATCTTATCCTTCCTTGTTTTACCACACATCCATTTCAACATTTTCATCTCAGCTACACTAAGTTTATTTATATGATGTTTCTTAATAACCCAACATTTTGCACCATACATCATAACTGGTCAAATGACTATTCTATAAAATTTCCTTTAGGTTTAACGGAATACATTGATCACACAACACTCCAGATGCACCTCTCCACTTCATCCATCCTATTTTAATCCTCTGTGAAACATCATCCTCTATTACCTTTTTTATTTATGATTGAACCTAGAAACCTAAAATAATCACTTTGTTGTATCTTCCTCACATCAATTTTTACCACCTCATTATCCGTCCTTCTGTGACTAAAGTTATACACCATATACTCCGTCTTCGTTCTACTTATCTTAAAACCCTTTGATTCTAATTTTGATTTCCATAGCTCCAACTTGGCGTTAATCCTTGTTTTTGTTTCATCCACCAAAACAATATCATTAGCAAAAAGCGTATACCAAGGGACTTCATCTTGAATGTCTCTAGTTAAATTATCCATAATGAGTACAAACAGATTAGGGCTTAAAGCTTATCCTTGATATAATCCAATTGTAATTAGGAATTCACTATCTTGACCTCCCATGGTTCTCACACTAGTCACCATACTATAATACATATCCTGGACTATGTCCACATAACTGCTTGAAACACTTCTCTTCTCTAGTATTTACCAGATTAACTCTCTAGGGACTCCGTGATAAGCTTTTTCTAGGTCAATAAAGGGCATATGGAGGTCCTTCTTGTCTTCTTTAAATCTTTTTTATGAATCTCCTAAGCAAGTAAATAGCTTCTGTCGTGGATCTATCTGGCATAATACCAAATTGGTTTGTTGTAATAGTTGTTTCTTGTTGTTTCTTGTTTCATGCGAGTTTCAATAACTCTCTCCCATAGTTGTCAAGGCGGCAAGGCGACCCAAGGCGTTTGAGGATATCGTAGGCGCCTAGGCAAAGCCTAGGGGACCAAGACATTCCCGGTGTTTTTTATTTCTAAAATATCAATGCTATATTAATTTTTATATATATACTGTATGCTACATAAAGAATCAACATTTAAGGCATAACCTAATTAATGAGAAAACCAACAAATAATGGATAAACTATTGGACATAAAAAAGTATATTTATAAAAAACAAAAAAGCATTAATCAATAAACTAAGAAGTTAGAACATAATAGCATACAAGTAAGAAACAAGAGTGTAAGAGCAAGACTATAATGTACTTTCGGATTGGTTTTTAGTTTAAGGGTAAAAAAACTCTTTTCACCTTTTCCATTAGGGAACTTTATAGCGTGTGGTTGATAATGGGGGAGGGTTGAATTGCGGGTAAGCAGAAACCTTAAGGGAGGTATGTGAATTTTTTCATTTAATTAATGATTTATCTACACATCTGCAACAAGACAACTGCCCAGGCGCCCAAGGTGACGCCTAGGCGATCTAGGCAGTCGCCTTTTGAACATTCTCAAGGTGATTCATCGCATAGCCCATATATCACCGCTCGGATGCCTAGGCGTTGCCTAATTGCCTTGACAACTATGCTCTCTCCCATAGTTTTATAGTATGACTCATAGTTTTATGCCTCTGTAGTTATTGCAGCTCTGAATATCACTTTTGTTTTTATTAAATGGAGCCACAGTGTTTCTCCTCCATTCATCTGGTATTTTCTTTGTGCTCATAATTTTATTTAATAGCTTATTTAGCCATTATACTCCATATATTCCTAGGATCTTTCAAACTTTTATTGGGTCCTCATCTGGGCTTGGTGCTTTGCTTACATTCATCCTCCTTAAAGCTTTTTTTACATCTGTCACCCTAATTTTGTGTATATATCTACGGCTTGTGGTGTCATTATGGGTAATGTAACCTTTTGGGACACTATTACTCGAAGTGTCTTCATTTAGTAGGCTGTAAATATAATCGTTCTATCTCTCTTTAATGTCTTCATCCTTTACTAAAATTATACCGTCTGCACTTTTAATACATGTAACATGGACTAAATCTCTACTCTTCCTTTCCTTCGTCTTACTATTTTATAGTTAGCTTTTTTTTCCTTCCTTTTGTGCTCAGATTGTTATAAAAATCTTCATATTTCTTCGCTCTTACTTTTCCCATATTTTTTTGGCTTCATTTCTTACAAGTCTATCCCTTTTTAGACCCTCTATATATTTTTAGTCTTTTGCCATGTCTTAAAGCTATCTTTCGTAGCTTTAATGGCTACTTGAACCTCATCCTCCCACCACCAAGACTCTCTAGGGGAATGACGTTTTCCTTTCGATATATCTAGAACGTCTTTAGCTACTTTCTTAATACAAGTAGACATCTCGTTCCACTTTGTACTAGTGTCTCCTTTAAAGTTTCACTTTCCTTATTTGACCACATTATCAATAAAAATTTCCAAGGTATTTACTTTTAAGCTCCACCACCTTATCCTTAGGCAAAAAACCTGACTTTTCTTATGATTCGGTATAATGAGACACATATCCATGACCAGTAATTTTTGTTGAGTTGTTAGGTCCCCTAGTATAACTTTACAACCATTATATAACGACCTATCGTACCTTCTAAAATTTATTTAGCTACTATGATCCCCACTTTTGAAAGTGATTAGATTCTCCTCTCTTTTCAAAGTATATATTTACAATGGATAAATCATAAGTCATGGCAAAATCTAAAATTGAAGTCCCCTCTTCATTCCTTACTATAAAACCTCATCCTCCATGTACACGTTCATAACTTGTATCTCCTACATGTCCATTCCGATCACCCCATATTATAATATTTTCTCCTTATCTAAAACTTTACACTAATCCATCCATGTGCTCCCAAAATTGTAGCTTACTACTCGCATCTTGTCCTACCTGGGGTGCGTAAGCGCTAATTATATTGATTATCTCTTTATCCATCACCAACTTGATGGGTATATCCTATCACTGTATCTTTTAACATCCACCTCATCATTCTTTAAATCTTTATCCACTATTATACCCATTTTTTTGCTATTATTTTTATTCCTCGTCTACCAAAGTTTAAAGTCATCTAATTCCTTGCTTTTTTACCCTTCCATTTAGTCTCTTGATTGCAAGCTATGTTGATCATTCTTCTCCTCATAACATCTATCAATTTTAGATTTTACCTGTTAAAGATCTTATATTCCAAGATGCTAATCTAATCCTACGTTTATAGACTAGCTTCTTTATCCGCACTTGTCCACGGTGCGAGAACCTTAACCTATTTAGCACCGCTTTAGGGCGCCGATGCGGCGGCTCTTGCCTATTTATCACCGCATTTGGGCACCGATGCAATGGGCCTTGCCCATTTTTCGCTACACCAGGGATTAGGTGTAACACATTTTTTAAGGAGAACGCCCTAGCATTACGCTAGATATCTTCAAAATCAGCCATTTCAATAAATCAGAAATATGAGAGGCAGATGTATATCTCACACAACCATTTTGTTTAAATGTTAATGATAAACAGGTGTACTAACTAGCTTGGAAATCCCAATTCTCAGATGGGAAACTCAAGTATCCACTTCTCGGATGGGCTGATCAGTTTCCACTTCTCGGATGAAAACCAGGTTATCCACTTCTTTGATGAATGCCCCAATTACCCACTTCTTTGATTGATAACCCCAAGCACGCACAATGACCTGCATGTATGGTGATAGTCAAGTTTTACCCAATTTTGGAGTTTATATATCTCATCAAAGAATTAGGACGTATAGAAAAGTTGGGGATGCTTGCCTAGCACTATATTTTGTGAAAGGGAGATGGCCAGTAGGAGGCAAGGTTTAAAATATCGGTTTCGGAGGAGGCCGAGTCGAGACACTGCATTTTGTCCAAGGCTTTTAGGCTGTCTCGGTGGCCAAAATGTATTTTTTAGGTCTCCAACTTCAGGGGAATCTCATTTTTACATACATAAACACATTTAGAGCATAGAATTGTAAAAATAATGACTCTTTGTGGTTGTTTGGGTTTACACCATGTTTTGGCAGTCAATGCTGAAGTCTGTTGTAAACTTAGGCTAATATTGGCTATTATATTCAATCAAATATGGCAAATGAGACAATAACATAATGCATTAGGGGAAAGAGAAACAAAATAACACTTCATTATAAATCATTATATCATAGTTCAAATGTTCAATACTCAATGATCCCATAGTCCCCATGTGCCCATAGTCCACAATTCCAGAATCCTCATACAGATAATATGTCTAGTAATACGTAGAGTGTCGTGGATGATCCATCCTACTATCATCATACATCTGGGAAAGTTGTTGATACAAATTGTCTTCCAACTGAGCAACATAATCTTCCCATGACATTTTTGATGCAAAGTAGTTCTGATAGTCTTGCACATGATTCATAAATATAACATCAGTAGCTGTCCGAAGGATACCTATCGTTGGGAAGAATGGAAAAACTTCTGAAGTAGTACTCTGGTGCGTAGACTTTTGCAGAGGTACTGATGGAACAGAATAGAAGTTGGTTGATCTACTCTGACTCTGTGTCTATGCTCATGCATCTAAATGATTGTCGAAGGAAGAACCATATGCAGTCGCAGTGGGATAGGGGACAAAGTTGATATCAACATAGTCATTTGAGGTGTATGCTGAACTAGTGGTATATCTAGGAGCATTCCATTGCTCTTGTCCACTGCAGTAACTGCTATTCTCCTCCACACTCAATCCTCGTAAGCCATTAGAGAGGCTATCAATGTCGACGTCCATCATGCTACTGCAATCAACATCTTCATCATGTTGAGATTGAGAATGATGCCGAGGCCTACGCGAATACAAAGTTGGTCTACGTGATGAGGATGGCGCACGTGCACTATGGTCATCATCCTGTGTTGCATGAGTATACTGTCTCTCCCTAGTGTATCTAACAGGTGATGCTTGTAGCTCTGGATCAGTCCGAATATTGACAATAGTGGCTCGACCTCCACCTGGGTCTCCATGCCCACCCCCATGATTACTGCCACTAGCTCCACTACTACTCCAACTCCACTCAGGATCATCTGTATTAGTGCCAGTAGGAGGGTCAAACGGCACAGGTGACTGTGTATGGACTCGACCCTTTTCTGAGGCTAGAAACTTGTCCACATCAGTATCCAAATGGCTGGCCAAATGGGGGTCAGGCTTCCCCCTGGGCTCGTCCATCACTGGTACTCTTCTATCCCGCACCCACGATCCGTATTGGTTCGATACAATCGATACATGTGGATACACTTTTTGTTTAAATAAAAGAGATACGTATTGAAAAGTATCGTATGAACAACTGTCGATACGGATACGTATCGGTGGATACGGGGCGTATCGTATCGATACTTAAAACCATGCTTTCCATTGCTACCCTCCTCTACCTCCCTCCCCCTCAGATGTTCACCTATGGCCCTGGATATCTCCACAGGACACTACGAGCATTTGAAAATATCTTTGCCCAATCCACTTAAGTGTTGCTTCAGTCTTGTGATGCCGCCAGACTGAAGCTTCTTCCTACAAAAATTACACTGAGTCTTCTTCCTATCACCCTAAAGGGCAGTCCCATACTGCCATGCAGGGTCAGTACGGGAACTGGCCCCGTCACCTCCATCGCCTGCCCCAAAACTTGGTTTAGACATAATTTTCAAGCACTGTTTCATAGAAAACACAAACTTCAATATCCTTACAAACTTGAACACAACATAAATTACATTTCAAAATTTTCCTCATATTTTAAATACGATCAGAATATTTTTCCTTATTTTTTCCTATTTTATAACATTTTTTTAACCATTTTTAAATTAATTTTTAATTGCTGGAAATTAGTTTTTTAATATAAATAATTCAAAAAAAACATACAACAACCGAAATCGAAATCTAAAACCGTAGGACAGGAGATCGATCAACGGTGATTAACATATAAATAGGTAATCATCATCGAATGAGTAATAATAATAATTATTTTAATTTTTAATTGCTGAAAATTCATTTTTAAATGCAAATAATTGAAAAAAATAGCAACAATAACTGAAATCGAAATCTGAAACCATAGGACAGTAGATCGGCCAATGGTCATTAACATATAAATAGGTCATCATCATCAAATAAGTATAAATAATTATTATTTTAATTTTTAATTGCTGAAAATTAATTTTAAATGCAAATAATTGAAAAAAAAAACCTACAACAACCAAAATCGAAATCTGAAACCGTGAGCTTGTAGATCGGGCTCACGTATTTAACATATAAAATTTCATCACATTCTATAAATTTTTTTTTCTCCCTCATAGTCTCTCGTAAAAATCTCATTTTTGACAAGGAACTTACCTTCAATAGTTGATACGAAGCTCCCACAACAATCCCCACAGTCTGAAGCACTGCTCGTAGCAAGTTGGAAGTCCAAACAATGAAAAAAATGAGGAAGAAACCAATAAGTTTTCAAAAAACTAACAAAACAGAGGAAAGAGCTATTCTCGGTTGAGTTCTCGACTGAGAACAAAACTCTTTCACTTTTATAAAGTGAAAAAAAAAAAAACCCAGAAAGCAATTTCTCGCCGAGATATCATGAGAAATTGCGTGAGAAATTGCGAGATTTTCCCAGAATTTGTGAGAAATACAGAGACCTCGATCGAGATCTCGGCGATAACATGCAAGGCAGACGAAATCCATTATCGACCCTGTTTTCGTCTCGCCCTTTGTCGAGATAGGCGAGAATGGCGAGATCTCTCGCTGAGATTTTATTCCATGGTAGTAGGTGCAAGCATGGTTTCTTCTCACTATTTCATTCATTTAATTTATTTTGATTACTTGCAACTAATGGTTGTTCAGTTGTCATATTGACTTGTTAACCTCTCCTTTCATTAGATAAATTGAACTCTTGTTCCTTTTTTCTTTGATATGGGTTGTTCTCACCTCTATAGGCTAGACTTCATGGAATCTGAACAAGAGGCTTTCCTCTCTGAGGTATGAACATGTGTGCTACTTATCTTTTTTCTACATTTCATTCACACCAATTCATTGTTGTCTATTCTATATATGATGATGACCATAATAATGGGTTGTTTTGTGGGATTTCTATCGTGGATATGTATAGAGATTGTATGAGGCCTTCTTTTTCCTTCATTTTATTGTCATGTTCATAAGTAAGAAATTTGGGGTACTAGAATTATGCTAGATGGACTGTTCAATCTTTTTGTGGAGAGGACTCTTAGTCTTAGGTGAATATTTCCATTTTGGGAAGCGAAATGTTTAGAACTCAGACACATAACCTACTACCAAGTTAGATGGATCAGGGAAGGTACACTATACAATTCATGGTTCAATTAAGGAAATATAAACTAGAAGAAATAGAGGAGGAATAATTTACATAGAAAATTATATGGAGGATGTATTGTAGAGATAGGACCTGGCTGAATTACCAAGTGAGTTTGACCAGCTACCGATGCAGATACGACACAGCATTGGGCTTATTTTAATAGAAATAAGCCTTGGGTTGGATCATATGTAAGTTGGGCGTTTGGTCCCATGGGTTTTCTTTGTAAGAGGCCACTTTAATGGGCCTAAACTATGGGTAGAAGATATTTGTATGGGATGAGTGCATTAGCAGCATAGTTATTAACTAGCAAAAATAGTAAAGGTAAAACCGAGAGAAATAGAGAAGTAGAAGAAAGGTAGAGCAGATGCAGAATCTATGTGTATTCTGCTTCCCTCCTTGTAGCTTGTATTTGTAGAAAAAACAACTAATAGACAGATCTAAGACTCTACAAGTTAGAGTCCTAGTTACAAACTAAATAAAAGGAGGACAGATCTAGGACTCTACAAGTCAGACTCCTAGTTACAAACTAAATAAAAGAAGGATAAGAGTTAAGTGGAAAAAGGAGATAAGCAAGCCACATAGGCTCTTAATTAAATCGGTATTGGGCTTGAATAATCAGGCCCATCACTAAACACTTAAATTGGAATCACTTAAATTAATCAGTAATGGGCCTGGCTAAACATGCTCATTCTTTTATAATAATATTAGTTAACATCCCCCTCAAGCTGGAGCATGAGGGAATTTGTGAGCTTTAGCTTGGAAGTAGCTGTAGTAGTAGTAGTAGTCGTAGTTGTGGCAATCGTAGTTGTAGCAGCAGAGTATAGGTTACTGTGAACCAAGTAGTAGTAGTAGTCGTAGTTGTGGCAACAGTAGTTGTAGCAGCAGAGTATAGGTTACTGTGAACCAAGTAGTAGTAGTAGTAGTAATAGTAGTAGTATTAGCACAGTATAGGTCACTGGAACCAAGTAGTAGTAGTAGTCTTTTCCATGAGCAAAGAGGTAGTATACACCAATATGAGCAAAGGTGTTAGTAGTAATAGTAGTAGAATCAGACACGAGCAGGACTGTAGCAGATCTGTGATCAGAGTAGTATAACTAGTAGCATAAAATTGGTAAATCAGTCTTGATCCTTGAGAACAGCAACAGATCAAGGGCAGCAATGATGGCTGCACACTGGAACCGAGAGCATTAAATGACTCTTAAACTGGCTCTGATCGTATCAACTCGGTAGTCCAGCTTGATAGTAACAGTGGCAGTATGACCAAATCAGATCAGATCAGGTTCGATTGGTCAGATTAGAATAGTCAGCAGTAGCAGGTCAGAGCAGCAATATGTCAAGCAAATTAAGCAGCAACAACTCAGATCTGGGCAGTTAATATGGGCAGCAGCAGTAATTAGGAAGACCAGTCTTTTCAGCTACTCTGGGTGCAGTTATATCAGTTGTGCCGAGCAGAGCTGGCAGCAGCGAATCTGGTCGATAGTGGTAGAGCTAAAGGAGATTTGGATCAGATCTATTCTGAGCAGATCTGACCAATCTCAGCAGAAGCAGTCATAGTTCTAAATCTCAGCGAGATCTTGGCGAAATCTCGGAAATCTCGGAAATCTCGGAAATCTCAGAATTCTTGAGATCTCAAAATCTTGGAAATCTCAGACCTCACTGTGACAGGGTCGAGATCCAAGATCCGAGATTTAAAACCTTGGCAGCAGCAATGAAGTTCAGGAACTCAGCAGTAGATATCAATAAGTAGTATTTGTACCAGAAATGATAGCAGTAACAGAGCAGTGGGTCTAGATCAGTATTTGATCAATAGATCAGGCTAATAATGTCTTGTGGCAGCTAGGAGCAGCAAAAATACGTCAGCCGTAAAGAATAAATTTTGCAGGAGTAGTAGACATTCCCACTTTAAGATTTACAGCATCATAAACTGGATTTAAAACATAGTAGAAGGCAGAATAGGTTGTTGCAACCAGGTAGAGGATATTTAGAAGTCTATCAAAACCAACAAAAAGAAAAAGGAAAAAAAAGGTAACTAATCTAATTGATAGGCTTTGATACCACGTTATAGAAAAAGAAATTAACTGGAAAAAACACTAAAGATAAAACTGAGAGAAATAGAGAAGAAGAAAGGAAGAGCAGAGGCAGAATCAATGTGTATTCCCCCTCGTAGCTTGTATTTATAGATATTGAAAGCAACTAATCGATAGATCTAGGACTTTAAAAGTCTTGAGTTCTAGTTACAAACTAAATAAAAAGAAAGACAGATCTAGTTAGAGTCCTAGTTACAAACTAAATAAAAGAAGATTAAGAGATAAATAGAAAAAAGAGATAAGCAGGCCACATGGGTTCTTAATTAAATCAGTATTGGGCCTGAATAATCAGGCCCATCACTAAACACTTAAATTAGAAATCACTCGAACTATTCGGTAATGGGCCTGGCTAAATTGGCCTATTCTTTTACAATAATATTAGTTTTTTGATGAATAAATAATATATTAACAATACCCTGAACAAGGGAGAAACAACAAACCTGGGAATCCAGAGGATAGAGCTAGGCTCCTTACGGACTAGGCATGAGGCTCGAAAAAAAGCTCAAAGGAATAAAACAAAACCTATGAAGCAGTGTCCATGTTCCAAGAAGATAGGATAAATTTATTTCTTTCCATATCCGGCGAAGGAGAGGGTAACGGCATCATGATACCATGCACATCTGCTATGATAGCATCCTAGATCTGGTTGAGGGATCTAGATTTAGCCACCCACTTTCTAAGGTTCCTTTCGAACCAAATATGATACACAGTCATGGCAAAAGCGAGCTTGACCAAGGTGTCACAGAGGGATTTTGCTCTAAATTTCTTGATTATCTCCTTCCATTCTTGATCAAAAGGTCTGATTCTTCTAGCAAGAGGCCAACATTTTCGACGATCTTTTTCCAAAATCTATGGGATAAAGGACACTCGAAGAAGAGGTGATGGGGACATCTTGTTTCGAAGCCCAGCAGAGATCACAAGAGGAACTTTGAATGATACCCTGATCACAGAGAAGAGATCCCGTTGGGAGAGAATTGGACAAAGCTCTCCATAAGATGAAGTTATGACGGGGAGAATGGCCATCGAACCACACTGCATCAAACCGAGCTATTTTTGGTTTTCGGGATTTGGCAGTCTCCCAAGCTAATGAAGCCTAGAAAATCCCGTTCGGAGAAGCCATCTAAATAATCAAATTTTCCACTCCATGTGGGTCTACCACGGCGAATAGTGTCCAATGCATCCCAAACTTGCACAAGCCAGGTCGAAGAGGCACTCCTTGTACACCAGGCCTCATCTGATATGATGGAGGAGATAGTAGCACATCTGTTTTACTCATACTCAATTTGAATTCTCTTTCCATAAGTTTGCACCAAAATACCTAAAGGGTGCCAGTTGTCTAACCACGAAAGATTCGATTCTCCATCATTATATAAGATTTTATGAAAGAAAGAGCAAGATGTCTGAAGAATGATATTTTGCCATACCCAGGAAGAGTCATGACCTGTAGAAGCTGTCCAAATGGAATCTTTCTTTTTGTACCCGCTATAGATCTAGTTCACCCAAATGCAGTTCTTTTTCTCTGCCACACGCCAAACTAGTTTAATAATGCAAGCCTTGTTAACCTCCTTGATTCTCTAGAAGTTCAAACCCCCGTCTTCTTTAGGTCATCAAACCTTAGACAATCCAGTAGTATGGAAGAATTTGCTGGTCTCTGCCGCTTTCGATAAGAAGGTACTCGTAAGGCCTTTGATCTTCTGAATAATCGAGCCAGGGAGGCCATAGATCCCAATCTAGTACTGGTAGGAACTTTGCATGACCCTCCTGACGAGTTCCAAATTTTCAATCTTCCTGCATAGGAAAGAAACCTTTTTTTTTTTTTTTTTTTGGGTAGGTAGAGCACCAAGGAGAATGAAGTCAAGACCTTTTCATTTTGAGGTGTTGGTTTTTTGCCAACTGAGCTATCCCCTTTGGGTAAGAAACCTTGCTTTCCATAGCTCAAGGTTTTTACTTAATTTGTCAAGGATTGGGGTGCAATGGTGCACAGCCAATCTTGAGGAGATCAGAGGAAGGCCAAGGTATGTGACTGGAAGACTGCCCATGGGGAAATCCACAAGATCTCTAGGGTTCTCGGGGATTAGATTCTCGACCCCAGCAAATGAGGGAATTTTGTTTGTTGGTAGATAATAGTGACATAGCACTAAAAGAATGGAGCACATCATATATGGCCACTAGAGACTTCACATTGGAAGAAGAAGAGGAAGTAAAAGAAAAAAAACTAATGAAGAAGAAAAGCAAATGAAAGTCTGAAACCAGAATGAAGAAGGAAAAAGAAAATCAGAAGAAGAACATGATACCGTTAAATGCCAGAGTGCGATGCCGGAAAAAGCACTGCCTTGATGCCTGCCACCGGAAAAACGCACTGCTGGCTGCCTCCGAAGTGGAACAAACTAGGGTTCTTCTAAATAAGAGAAGAGAAGCTCTTGAAATTGATGAAACATAATGAAGTGAACTGTAGTCGACTCCAACATATTTTCCCTGTTTTTCTTCTTTTAAAAAAACGATACTATACATCTCACTCTATCATTATATATGTACACTGCCAATTAATAGGTTGGAATGAGAAAAATTGATCTTATAATAAAAAACATTAAAAAAAAAAAGTGAAAGGCAACAAGCAACCAACATGCTCCTTGTAGACCGACTAGACGGCCTAGGCACTCCACTGAATGTCTAGGCATTGCATATACCATCTAGGTGCCAGCCTATTTAAGTATAAACTACGAGTTTACCCGCCCAACACCTTGTATGCCGCCTGGGTGCCTAGGCGCTCGCCTTGATAACTGTTGTAATATAGGACTTAAAAGGAAAGGTCAACATGGGACCTAGAAGGAAAGGGGTTGCTGCGCATGTGCAGCAGCCTTCCTTGACTTGAAGGGCTGCTGCCCATGTGGAATATGCTTCCTTGACACAAAGGGACTGCTGAGCAGCCTTCCTTGACTTGAGGGGCAGCAACCTATGTGCAGCAGTCTTCCTTGACAAGAAGGGGCTGTTGCCCTCACTTACCTCTTCTACTTTACAACTCCTTCTCTTTATAAATGAAGCATGACCTCTGTCATTCTAGACAAGTTAATTATTCCTCCCAACATGGTATCAGAGCAGAGATCCTCTTTGGCAACCAAACTAGCGATTCTCTCGCTCGATTTTTTCTCTCCTAGCATCGTCACCCTCTCTCTCTCTTTCTCTCTCTCTCTCTCTCTCTCTCACAGTTTGCCACCGTAAGGTTTCAATGGTGGTGCCTTAGCCCACCGAGAACCCTCTCTAAGTTTGGTTTCTCAAATCTAACTATGGTGGAGATATGAGAAACCCTATTTTGCAGCATTCCCTATGTTTTGCGTGGATTTACAGAAATGCCTATGCCTGTGATGATGTATCAGGTGATTTTTTGTCTATGGCCGTAATTGATTCTTGACCTTTGTGCTCTGTCATCATGTCCGACGTTACTACCACCTCCTTTAAAACTGACTGGATGGTTTAGATACCCATTTTCACTCGTTTCCTGTGAGCTCCGTCCGTCTTGATGGGAGCAACTATTTGATATGATCACGGTCTTGTTATTTGTCCATTGATTCTCGTGGTTATATGGGCTACATCAATGGTGAAACAACACAACCTACAACAGCCGGTGATTTCAGAGGAAGTAGAGCTTTGTTAATTCATTAATAATGTCTTTTCTTATCAACTCTATGCATCCACGTATTGCTCGCGGTTACCTTTTTTGAGATACTGCACCCAAAATATGGATGAAGCCAAGGATACCTATTCCCAAGTTGGGAACGATGCACAGGTTGATGAACTTAAGAAAAAGCTTATGAGACCCAACATCAGGATCTCTCCTTGTCTCAGTACTACCTGGAGTTGCGTAGTCTATGGCAGGAATTGAGACTATTATGATACTTTCCAAGCTACTTGTAGTGATGATGCAACCAGATTTCAGAAGTGAGAAGACAAGTATCGGGTGTAAGATTTTTTAGCCGGCTTGAATATTGCCTATGACGAGATTTACGCTATAGTGCTTAGTTGTGATTCCTGTCCTTCATTAGAGCAGTCCTACTCCTTGGTACAAATTGGAAGACAGTCGCTACACTGCCATGTTTTCACCTAGTCTATCATCTCATGGATTTCAGGACCGTTCAACTCTTTTTTCTGGGTCTGGGTGTCAGTCTAGTGGCAGTGGCTTTGCTTGTTCCAGTGATCACTTTTCTTCTGATCGAGAGCCTGTCCGATTCGACTATTGCGGTAAGGAATGACATACCAAGGAGTTCTGTTGGAAACTCCATGGTCGCCTAGTTGCAGGTTTGATACGCGGTTGTGGTATGGGCCATGGCTTTTATGCTTATCATTTTGAGACATCTAAGTCTGCTCTTATCGGTGCCGCCCCTTGCCAATGTCAGTTCCTCTCTGTCCCAGGAAGAGCTTGCCATGCTATGATGATTCATGACTCGTCTGGAGCCACCCACATTTGAGTCGTCTACTTCTACCGCTGCCACTTCTACGGTTCATTCTGCCTCCAACTCTGCTACCTCGTGTATCTTTTTTGGTGGCCATTATGCATTGATTGTTTCTCACCCTTGGATAATTGACACCGGTGCCACTGACTACATGACTGGTACCCCCAGTCTTTTTTCTCATCATTCTCCTTGTTTTGGTAAGGACAAGATTCTTGTCGCCAATGGTTCCCTTTCCTCTATTTCTTGTAGGGGCTTTGCTTGTTCTCCCTTTTTACCTTTGTCTTCTGTTCTTCATATACCGAATTTTACTGCTAACCTTTTTTTATTAGCCCTTTACCTATGATCTGAATTGTAAAGTGACTTTTTATCCTATCCATTGTCTCTTTTAGGATCCGATGACAAGGAGAACGATTGGTTCTGTTAAGGTGTTTGGTGGTCTTTATCTACTGGATGATGGGCTTCCTACTATTCATTCTGCACTTTAGACCAATTCTACGTTGACTGCTACTTCTGAGTTGTCACTTTGGCATCTGCGTTTGCCATCCTCCAGTGGGGACTCTCTTGAAAATTTTTCTGCATTTATCTTAGCACTGTGATTCTGAGGATTTTTTTTTGTGATGCTTGTGTTTTAACCAAGCAAACTCGTTCTGTTTATTTTGGTTTAAATAAAAGGAGTGTTGTTCCTTTTATACTGATTCACTCTGATGTGTGGGGCCCTGCCCGATGTACTTCTGTCTCTGGTTCGGATCACTTGGATCAACCTCCTTCTTCACAAGAGTGAGGTCTTCCGTTGCTTTTAGATGTTTTACACCATGGTTCGCACTCAGTTTGATGCTACCATTCAGATTCTCCGTAGCGACAATGGTACCGAGTATATGGATGGTGCTTTCCAGTCTTATCTTGTCGCTCAGGGGATTCTTCATCAGACCGGTTATGTCGACACTCCGGCTCAGAATGGTGTTGTGGAGCACAAAAATCGTCATTTACTGGAGGTTGCTCTCTCTCTCTCTCTCTTTCTTTATATATATATATATATATATATATATTGTTTGAGATGGAGGTTTTTCCTCTATATTGGAGTGATGCTATTTTGATTGCTGCCTATCTGATAAAACCGGATGTCGACTCGTGTTCTAAATTTCCGTACTTTTGTTACTACCTTAACGGGTTCGTCCAACTTTGCCATCCCTCCACGTGTTTTTGGTTGCATGTGTTTTGCACGGAATCATTAGCATCCTGGCAAGTTGGAGCCTCGTGAGCTCATGTGTGTGTTTGTTGGCTACTCTGCTACTACTCAAAGGGTTATTGGTGCTTTCACCTTCTTTCCCGGCATGTATTCGTGACTATGGATGTGGTGTTCAATAAGAATGTCTCCTATTTTTCACTGACTCCTCTTCCAAAGGGGATTTGGTGTTCGAGGCAAGGTTCAAAATCTTGGATCTCGAAGGTGTCTCGACCCTTGAGAAAACTGAGATTACCGAGTAGATCTCGAAGAGAACCTATCGAAACTCCCAAAGGGTAAAAATGGGAGTTTTGACACATTTTTTTTATATTATATGGTTTTAAGCCTTTTTTTTGATGTTTTAAGGCCATTTTAAGGCTATATATTGCAGGAAAATACTAATTTAACATATATAAACACATTTAAAGAATAAAAAGTAATCACATTGTCGGAAAATCATACATTCATAAATCATAAATCATAAATCCAACAAAATGACATAACTTACAAGTGCTCATTATCTGAAAGACTTAAATACTCAAAATGAAATAATACCTTCCCATCAGTCCATCCCAATGTCTAATTATATCTAGAGTGGTGTACAGGTTCCATCTGGTGAGATTGATTTTATTGAAGAAAATATATCTCGGTCTGATAAACAAAGTCCTGCCACGACATCCTCTGGCTAAAGAAGGTTTGGTAGTCTTCCACATATTTCTACACAGTATCCGGGAAGTTTCTAAAGATACCTAACCTTGGATACAGTTCATTATAATGTGGAGTAAACTGAGCATATATTGGCGGGTGTGGGGGCGTGGTTCTTTGTAAATTCGAGATTGAAAAGAAATTGTCCACAAAGTTGGAGCCAGTATGTGAAGTAGCATTACTAGCATCAGCGAAGTAATCATGTGCACTTCCCATCATGCGGTTGTCATCACCGGAATAAGAACCGTATGCTGAAGTGGTGCCAAATCCATGAGTACTCTACTGCCCCTGCTCCTATCCACTGCTCCTATCCACTACTACCCTCAATGCTCAGTCCTCCAAAGCTTGTAGACATGCTATCAATTTCAACATCAGGCATAATATCAGGATCAGAAACGATCTCAAAGAAGCGATCGTCATCTTCTTCCACTGGTTGCAATGGGCGTTCCCGTAGACGAGACCTACGTGTATACCCAGTCGTAGGCATAGTTTGAAATCTCGGTTCTCGAGGGTGTCTCGACCCTTGAGAAAACCGAGATTACCGAGATCTCGACTCGGTGAGAACATGCCGAAACTCCCAGAGTGTAAAAATGGGAGTTTCGACAGATTTTTTTTTTATGGTTTAAGCCATTTTTTGCTGTTTTAAGTCCATTTTGAGCCATTTTAAGGCTATATATTGTAGGAAAAACTTATTCAACATATATAAACACATTTGAAGCATAAAAAGTAATCACATTATCGAAAAATCATACATTCATAAATCATAAATCCCATAAAATAACATAATTTACAAGTATTCATTATATGAAAGACTTAAATACTCAAAATAAAATAATACATTCCCATTAGTCCATCCCAATGTCTAATCATATGTAGAGTGGCGTGCAGGTTCCATCTGATCAAATTGATTTTGCTGAAGAAAATATATCTTGGTTTGATAAACAAAATCCTGCCACGACATCCTTCGGCTATAGAAGGTCTGGTAGTCTTCCACATATTTCTCATACATATGATCTGGGAAGTTTCTAAAAATACCCAACCTTGGATACGATTCACTATAATGTGGAGTAAAGTGAACATATATTGGTTGGTGTGGGGGCGTGGTTCTTTGCAAATTTGGGACTGAAAAGAGACTATCCACAAAGTTTGAGCCAGTCTGTGATGTAGCATTACTAGTATCAGCGGAATAATCATATGCACTTCCCATCATGCGGTTATCATCATCGGAATAAGAACCGTCCGCCGAAGTGGTGCTAAATCCATGAGCACTCCACTGCCCCTGCTCCTGTCCACTGCTACCCTCAATGCTTAGTCCTCCAAAACTTGTAGACATGCTATCAATTTCAACATCATGCATAATATCAGGATCAGGAACAATGTCAAAGAAACGATCTTCTTCTTCTTCCACTGGTTGCAAAGGGCGTTCCCGTTGACGAGACCTACGTGTATACCCAGTCATAGGCCGTGATGAAGATGCGCGTCCACCATGATCTGGATCCTGTGTAGCGTGTGTATATTGACTCTCACCGGTCCATCTAATAATGGGTACAGTCGGTCTAGGATCACCACTACCACCCTCATCACTACCACCACCCTCATCACCACCACCACTACCATCATCACCACTACTATCAGAAGTTAACCAGCCACTTTGACCATTGTATCATCATTGCCTTCTGAGTCACTACCAGTACCAGCTGGGGGGTCAAACGGTCTAGGCGACTGTGCGTGTACACGACCCTCATCCGAGGACATAAACCGCTCGAGATTAGAACCCATCGGGCAACCCACTAGGCTCATCCATCACTGGAACTGCTCTGTCTCTCACCCATTCCACATAAGGATCCTCTTCATCCGAAGATAGTTGGAAGACGTCGGCTAGCTCGATCAGCTCTTGTTCATTTCTTTGTTCAAATTTCAAGCATTGTACCCTCAGTTTCATGTTGTAATGGGCGTAGACCAAGTCATTTAGCCGTTGAGAGCCTAATTTATTCCGTCTCTTTGAATGGATAAGGGAGAAAGTACTCCAATTTCGCTCACACCCAGATGCGGAACATGTCTGAGATAGGACTTTGATTGCAATTCTCCTTAACTTAGCTTTATACTCGCCATACAACAACCACCACTCAGCTGCACAAGATGAAGAACACATTTTAATACACATATTAAATAAGATATTTTACTTAAAAATTTCAATTTCCATAATTCCATACTAAGATCGGTCTTATCTCGTCCAACCACTGCAGCGGGAGTTCCAAAACTCCCAAGAGCATCTCTGAACGTTTTCATCTACACCCATTTCAAAATTTATAACCATTAGCCATTGTAATATGTGGATATTCGAATAATTCAGCACTTAAACGATACAACTCACCTCTAGATTGACCAGTGCTTGTACAGCATAAGCTTGCACCAATTTTGCCACAACATCTTTTACCGCACCAATAAGGTTAGAATTGAGCCCAAGCACATGTGAATAATGGTACTTGGGGTTCAAATAGTATGCTGCAAAATATGAGTCGCCAGTTTAAAATAAAGTACCAACTATTAAGTGGAACTAAATTAAAGACATTATTAAATAGGGAAAAAGCCCCCCTCTCCTATGCCGTCCCCAAAGGTTTCAAAAAGACAATGGCCCCAATTTTTAACGATGTTAAAATTATATTTTTATGGACAACTCTACCCCCGAACATTTATCTTAACTAAAATTAAGAAATAGGGTAAAAGACAATTACCACCCCTGTAACTTCCTTATTGACCGTGCCCCCAAGGTTTCAAAAATGGACACCCTTCCATGACAGACCACACGATACCAAACTATGAACATGACCAGATCTGAAACAATGGGCATTTTAAAAATAAAAAAACTTCCTTCCATTTTCTGAGGCATTGTATCCGCATCTCCTCCGCTACATCCGGAGGAGCTCCACCCTTCTTTTCCACCACCGTTGGTTGGAGCCGCCGTTCTCCCGACACGGATTGCCGCCGATCATTGTCGTAAAAGTGTTAGATCCTACCCTCTTGGGTCCAAGCTTGATTTTTACTGTTTTTGGCTTTCAGCGGTTTAATGGTTCGTTGCCCGAAACCCATTTGGAATAGCGGTAAATTCCTCCCGGTTTTGGTCTATTACCCAACCCGACTTACATGGATCCGAACATGAACATTTCAGCGGTAAAATCCCTAGAGATGTTGGGAATGCTACGAAATTGGAACTTCTCAACATTTCGATTTGGAACAAAGTTGCCGATAACATATGGAGCGCACCCAATTTACGGATCTTCTCCGGGGCCTCGCAACTCGAGGAAAAATTTCTGATTTCTCTCACAACTCCCTCACCGGTACGATCTAGCACTTTTTGACTACGATGGCTTGTGCGCGGGCCGCGCTTTGTTTGGAAGAAGAGGTGAGTTGCGAACCTCGTTAACATCTTTTCTTCAACCGGAATGCATCATGGGTTGTAGCTTTGAGGCGGGAGTTGCGGGCAGGGTCGAGGCTGGAATTGCGGGCGTGCCCTGAGGTGGGAGTTGCAGGCGGTGCCCTTGAGGTGGGAGTTGCAGAGCTCAGTTGGAAAAATGAAATATGGTTTCGGTCGCGCCGGTGAAGACGAGGTAGAAGAAGACGGACACACCGGAGAGTTGCAGGGAGAGCTCTTCGGGGTTTTTTTTTTCTTTCTTTTTGGAGAAGAGAAAGCCCACCGCCATTGTCTCCTTTGAAACCTTTGGGGGTCAACGGTCAATAAAGTACGTTACAGGGGAGGTAACTGTCTTTTTCCCTTTTTTTTTTAAAGTCAATCACCCTTGTAAAGGGTTAATTTGGTCATTAAGAAAATATTGGACTTCCACCGTTAGCATCTAACAAAATATTCTTAACGGCGTGGGTCTATTTGTATTTTAATGTGTTTTTGGGAGGTAACTGTCTTTTTGAAACCTTTGGGGGTCAACGATCAATAAGGTAAGTTACAGGGGTGGTAACTGTCTTTTACCCTATTAAATATACTCATCAGCCTTATGCAATAGGTGCATCAGCTGACTTTCCCACCGATCTTTGATAATCTTCACAAAATGTTTGTTTCCACGTGGAAGCACATAATTTATATGGTCCTTCAACATATCAATGGCAACATATAAATGTGGCATGGTGGGCTGGAATGCTGTATCCACTAATCTCAGCAACTTCACCACTCGCTCCAGAATTTTGACTATATCCTTCAATGTTCTCCAAAATTCTTCTGAAGCTATAGTAGTCTGTGCTTGAACCCCAGCAGGAGAGCTGGACTCCCTCCACCCAAACCAGTCCTCAGAAGCAAACATCGATCTGAGGCCTACCATCTTTGCCTGAAAGCTCTTTAGTGGTATGTAGTTGGTAGCAAATCTAGTAATGCCGGGTCTTACCAAATCCCCTCCACATTTCTCCCTCAGCATGTTCAAAGAATAACCATGGTTGTATACAAATGTTGTCACCTGGCGTGCTTGTTCAACCACTTGCTCTACTTTTTGGATCTTGCCCATGTCCTTCAACATCAAGTCAATGCAATGGGTAGAACATGGAGTCCAAAAAAGGTTATAGTTAGCCATCATCATCTCTCCTGCCTTCTTGTAGTTGCTGCCATTGTCTGTCACAATTTGCACCACATTTGATGCACCAACTTCATACTGTCTGTAGCAATCCATAGATGTAGTTAGCATCTTTTGTGTATGCAGATGCATCCACAGAGTTCAAGAATGATGTCTTCCCATCACTGTAGACCATGAAGTTGATGATGAACTTTCTAGTGGGACCAGTCCAACCATTACACATTATAGTGACCCCATATGCACCCCAATTATTCTTTAACCCTTCTATCCATACTTCTAACTCTTTTTTAATTCTTGGGAGATAGACATTCATCACTTTATATGGAGTGGGGGCTTTAACACCAGGACCAGTCTGAGCAACTGCATCAAAGAAAGGCTGATAGTATGGGCCACTACTGGCATTTGCTGGGATACTATTATAGGTAGACCACCTAGCAAAGGCATCCACAAAATAAATTCTTTTGTACCCTTCCAGTTCCACATACTCTTCAATCTCTTTTGTTTGGCGCCAGCCTTTTTAAAAACTGCTGGATCCTGTTGTAGAATCTCTACATAATCCTCATCCCTAGTAGTAGGTGGTGGTGCCTGGGGTTGTGCTCTTGTACTTTTTGATCTTCTGAACATAGAAGCCAACCCTCCCTTACTCCGTGTTTGTGGTTCTTTGGGCTGCTGAAATGATCTATTACTACCTGCCCCTAAGGCTCTTTGCCTCAACCTTTCCATTTCCATCTCATGGCTAACTTTACTAGCCATTGTTGCCCGTCTCAGATCTCTGGCTTCTTCCTCAGTCAAACCCCTGGTATCTAGACCATCATCATCTGAACTATCATCATCCAAACCACGCACTGTACCTCGGATTGCTTCCTCAAATTGTTGTTTATTTTTTTCTTTCTCTGCCCTTCTCTGCTGGCCTCCCTTCATTTGTGCAGCTATGGCCCTGGTAATCTCCACAGGAACTATAGCACACTTTGCCACGTCTGTAGAAGTCCCACTCAAGTGTTGCTTAAGTCTAGTAATCCCACCAGACATAAGCTTCTTCCCACAGAATTTGTATTGGGTCTTCTTCTCACATATATAAATTTCATGATGAACGAACATGTATTGAACATATTCATGTAAAAAAGTTAATTTTAGGGGAAAAAATCATACCTCAAACCTTAAATTTGCAAAGAATAGGTCAAAATGAGCCTCCAACAGCACTTTGATGGAGAGATTTGCAAAGAACAGAGGTTTTCGAACCTTAGATGCAAGGTTGTAGAAGGAATGGAGGAGAAGAAGAAAACAGATGGAAATTCAGAAGAAAAATGAGTCTCGGTCGAGATCTCGACTGAGACTCTTATATAATAACTTGGACCAGTTCGAAACTGGTCGAGATTGGTCGAGAACCAGTCGAGACTGGTCGAAACCCAGTTTCGAACCAGGTTCTCGTCTTGACCCTTTCGAGACTACCGAGAAGGGTCGAGATTGGGTCGAGATCTCGACCCTTCTCGGTCGAGTTTTAAAACTATGGTCATAGGCCGTGATGAAGATGCACGCCCACCATGGTCTGGATCCTGTGTAGCATGTGTATATTGACTCTCGCCGGTCCATCTAATAATGGGTACAGTTGGTCTAGGATCACCACCACCACCACCACTACTAACACCACCACCACCATTATAACCACCACCACCACCTTCATCACCACCACCATCACCATCACCATCACCATCACCACCACCACTATTAGAAGCTGACCAGCCACTCTGATCAATTGTATCATCACCGCCTTTTGGGTCCCTACTGGCTGGGGGGTCAAACGGTATAGGCAACTGTACGTGTACATGACCCTCATCCGAGGACAGAAACCACTCGAGATTAGAACCCATTGGAGCAGACACAGTGGGGTCAAGCATCCCACCAGGCACATCCATCACTAGTACTGTTGTTTCACACCCATTCCACATAGGGATCCTTCTCATCTGAAAATAGCTGGAAGACGTCGGCTAGCTCGATCAAATCTTGCTCATTTTTTTGTTCATACTTCAAGCACTATACTCTCAGTCTCATGTTGTAATGGGCGTACACTAAGTCATTTAGCCGTTGAGAGCCCAATTTATTCTGCCTCTTTGAATGGATATGGGAGAAGGTACTCCAGTTTCGCTTACACCCAGATGCAGAACATGTCTGAGTTAGGACTCTGATTGCTATTCTCCTCAGCTCGGCTGCATTCTCGCCATACAACATCCACCACTTAGCTGCACAAGAAGAGCACATTTTAATACACATATTAAATAAGATATGTTACTTGGAAATTTCAATTTTCATAATTTCATACCAATATCGGTCTTATTTTGTCCAACCATTGCGGCGGGAGTTCCAAAACTCGCAAGAGCATCTCTGAACGTTTTATTCTACACCTATTTGAAAATTTATAACCATTAACCATTGTAATATATGGATATTCAAATAATTCAGCACTTAAACCATACAACTCACCTCCAGGTTGACAAGTGCTTGTACTGTGTAATCTGGCACAAATTTTGCTACAACATCTTTTACCGCACGGATAAGGTTAGAATTGAGCCCAAGTACATGTAAATATTAATACTTGGGGTTCGAATAGTATGCTGCAAAATATGAGTTGCCAAATCTAGTACTAAGTGGAACTAAATTAAAGACATTATTAAATATATTCACCAGTATTAAATATACTCACTAGCCTTATGCAATGGGTACATCAGTTGACTCTTCCATCAATTTTTGATAATCTTCAAAAAAAATTTGTTTCCACGTGGGAACACAACTTTTATACGGTCCTTCAACATATCCATGACAGCATATAAATGTGGTATGGTGGGATGGAGTGATGTATCCACTAATCTCAGCACCTTTACCACTAGCTCCAGAATTCTGACTACATCTTTCAGTGTTCTCCAAAATTCGTCTAAAGTTATAGTAGTATGTGCTTAAACCCCAGCAGGAGAGCTGGATTCCCTCCTGCCAAACCTGTCTTCAGATGTAAACATCGATCTGAGGCCTACCATCTTTGCCTCAAAGCTCTTCAGTGCTATGTAGTTGGTAACAAATCTAGTAACGGGTCTGAGCCAGTCCCCTCTACATCTCTCCCTCAGCAAGTTCAAATAATAGCCATGGTTGTATACAAATGTTGCCACCTAGCGTGCTTGTTTAACCACTAGCTTTACTTTCTGGATCTTGCCTATGTCCTTTAACATCAAGTCAATGCAATGGGCAGCACATGGAGTCCAGAAGAGATTGTAATTAGCCATCATCATCTCTCCTGCCTTCTTGTAGTTGCTGCCATTGTCTGTCACAATCTGCACCACATTTTTTGCCCTAACTTCTTCCACCATTGTCTGCAGCAATCCATAAATGTAGTTAGCATCTTTTGTGATAGCAAATGCATCCACAGACTTCAAGAACAATGTCTTTCCATCACTGTAGACCATGAAGTTGATGATGGACTTTCTAGTGGGACTAGTTCAACCATCACACATAACAATCACCCCATAAGTACCCCAGTTACTCCTTAACCCTTCTATCCATACTTCTAGTTCTTTTTTAATTCTTGGGAGATACACATTTAGGACTTAAAGTGCAGTGGGGGCTTTAACCTTAGGACTAGCCTAAGCAACTGCATCAAACAAGGGCTGATAGTATAGGCTACCACTGGCATTTGCTGGGATACTATTAAAAATGGACCACCTAGCAAAGTCATCCACAACAAATTCTTTTGTACCCTTCCAGTTCCACATACTCTTTAGTCTCTTCTGCTTGGCGCCAGCTTTCTTAAAAACTTCTGGATCCTGTTGTAGGATCTCAACATAATTCTCATCCCTAGCAAGTGCAGGTGGTGCCTGTGGTTGTGCTCTAGTACTTTGTGATCTTCTAAACATAGAAGCTAACCCCCTTTACTCCGTGTTTGTGGTTGAGGCTGCTGAAATGATCCACTGCCATTTGCCCCTAAGGCTGTTTGCCTCAACCTGTCCCGGTCTGTCTCAAGGGTGACTTTACTAGCCATTGAAGCCCGTCTTACATCTCTAGCCTCTTGCTCCGTCATACCTGTGGTATCTATACCGTCGTTATCTGAAGAATCATCATCCAAACTACGCATTGTTTCTCGGATTGGATTCTCAAATTGTTGTTTATTTTTTTCTTTCTCAGCCCTTCTTTGCTGTCCTCCCTTCATCTGTGCAGCTACAGCCCTGGTAATCTCCACAGGAACCGTAGCACACTTCGCCACATCTGTAGAAGTCCTACTCAAGTGTTGCTTAAGTCTGGTAATCCTACCAGACATAAACTTCTTCCCACATAATTTGCATTGGGTCTTCTTTTTATCACCGTCAATGGCAGTACAATATTGCTAAGCGAAATCAGTAGGACCAGCATCACCACCTCCCTCACGAGAACCTGAAGCTGTCATTATATTTAGAACGAGGCACTGTTACATAAGATGATAAATAGAGAAATTTAAATCAATAGGTTTACAATAATAAAACTTAAAATGGAAGAACATAAAAGCATCAAATATGGAAATACAACTAAAAACACATTGAAATTACTTTTCAAAATTTTAAAATTATTTTATAAGAAAACTGAATGTCTTTCCTAATTTTACAGAATTATTTAGATATTATTATTAATTTTGGATATTAAATAAAAATAATTATTTTTTCCTAAAATATAATCCGACAACATGAAACTGTAGATTGGCCAATGGTGTTCAACATATATTATTTTGAACACCAACAGAAAAGTATTAATATTTTTTTATTAATTTTTTATTGTTGGAAAATAAGATTTATTAATTAAAATTTTAAAAATTCAAAAAAATAAAATATGTACAGAAAAAAAACTGAAATCGTGATCGCGTAGATTGGCCGACGGTGTTCAACATATATTATTTTGAAAGTAACCGATTAATATTTAAGAAATATATTATATATATATATATATATATATATATATATATATATATATATATATAAATCTATATAAATATATATATATAAAAAAAAAAAAACCGTGGCCGTGGATCGATCGCCAACAGTATTCATCATATATTATTTTGAACACCATCTAATTAATATTTATCATATTTTTTTCATTTTTTAATTGCTGGTAAATAGCCTTTTTTTAACAGAAAATCAAAATAAAAAATATATATGCAAGAAAATAATTTTGAAAGGGTGAGGTTGTGGATCAGCCTCATGTGTTTCACATATATAAATTTCATGATGATCCAACGTGTATTGAACATTTTCATATAAAAAAGTAAGTTTTAGGGGGAAAAAATCATACCTCAAACAGTAGATTTGCCAAGAACATGTGTAAAGGAGCCTCCAACAGCACTTTGGTGGAGAGATTTGCAAAGAAGAGAGATTTTCGAACCTTAGATGCAAGGTTGGAGAAGAAATAGTGGGGAAAAGGAAGAAAATAGAGGTTTTGAAGGCAAAAAAAGACTCTCGGTCGAGATTCTCAACCGAGAATGAGGTATTTAATGTAAACCAGTTCGAAACTGGTAAAAAATTGGTCTAGATGGGTCGAGTTGGTCAAAAAACGGTTCGAGATGGGTGGAGTTGGTTGAAAAGGGTTGAGATTGGTCGAGACCAGGACGAGACTTGGTTGAAATTGGTCGAGACCTGGTTTCGACTAGCTATCTTGTGTCGACCCAGTCGAGATAGTCGAGAAAACCGAGATCTCAACCCATCTCAACCGATTTTTCGAAATATGGTTCGAGAACAGTGAAGTCGGTGATGGTAAAGATGTGCTGCTTGTTGCTTTGTTACCTGAGGGTGTGTGTCCGGTGTTTGTACCAGTTTAGGGGGAGATACAAAACCTTGTGCTGGTCTATGCTTGGCGCCACCCGTAACACCTAGACACCACTACCATTGCACCTTGTCTACCCAGCTTATTGTCATCTCCTGAGCTAGGTTTTGATCCCAGTCCTTCTCCATTTGGTAATCTCGCACCTGCAGACCTGCTCCTCCTAGTCTTTCTGATCCATCTCTTGATTTATCCATTGCTGTCAGAAAGGGAACGAGAACTTGTATGCATCACCTTATTGCTCAAGTGGTGTCGAATGACTCTTTATCTCCATTCTATCGGGCATTTGTGTCTTCTTTGTCTTCTGTTTCCCTTCTTCGAAATTTGCAGGAGGCTCTTACCGATTTCTGATGGAAGGCAGCCATGGTTGAAGAAATGGAAGCCCTGAAAAAAAATGACACTTGGGACTTGGTTCCTCTTCCTCCCTAAAACATACAATGAGCTGTAAGTGAGTGTTTGTAGTAAAGCAGAACATTGATGGTACTATGAATTGGTACAAGACCCAGTTAGTGGCTTGTGGCTTCACTAAGACTTATGGCCTTGATTATCAGGAGATTTTTACACCTGTTGCAAAGCTAAACACTATTCGGGTACTTCTCTCCTGTGCTGTTAATCTAGGTTTGGAACTGCAATGACTCGACGTCAATGATGCATTTCTTTATGGTCAACTTGAAGAGAAGGTGTACATTGACATTCCTCCTGGGTTCTCTACCTTAGCGACATAAGAGAAGGTCTGCAAGCTTAAGTGTGCCCTCTATGGCCTAAAGCACTCTTCTCGTGCCTGGTTCGGTCGCTTCCACAAGGCAATGGTGTCAAATGGCTATACTCAGAATCTTGCTGATATACCCTTTTTATTAAGGGATTTGGTGATGATTGCTCTTCTTATTGTGTACATGGAAGATATTGTGGTCACTGAAAGTGATATAGAAGAGATTGTGTGTTTGAAGGCTTATCTGGGTCAAGCGTTTGAGATTAAAGACCTTGGGAAGTTACATTACTTCCTCGGCTTTGAGGTTGCTCGCTCCACTATGGTTCTTTTCCTATCTCAGAGGAAGTATACATTAGTCTTTCAGAGATAGGGATGCTTGGTTATAAGCCCCTCTAATGTCCCACTTGAATCTAATGTTCGTCTCTCTAGCGAGGATGGGGTCATTGTTGATAAGGGTCAATATCAGTGGTTAGTTGGCAAATTGATCTGCCTCTTTCACACTGACATTGCTTTTGTTGTTAGCATGGTCAGCCAATGTATGCATGATCCTTATACTACCCATTGGGAAGCTGTGTTATGCATCTTGCGTTACTTGAAATCAGCTTTCGACAATGGGGTATTTCTCTCCTCTAACGGTCACCTACGGGTTGAGGCCTTCACTGATGCTGATTGGGGCAGCTTCTCTGATGATCGCCATTCTATTACTGGATATGGTACATTTGTTGGCGGCAATTTAGTCACTTGCCGAAGCAAGAAACAAGTTGTTTCCTGGTCTAGCGTTAAGACTGAGTTTCAGGCTTATTTCATGGCATTTGTGAGTTAATGTGGCTCCAGCTACTGTTGAGTGACTTAGCTATTCATGTTCGGCTACCGATGATGATCTATTATGGTAGCAATTCTACGATCAAATATGCTCACAGTCTTGTCCAGCACGATCGCATGAAGCATGTGGAAGTCGATCGACATTTTGTTAATGAGAAGGTAGAGCAAGGATTGATCTGTGTTCCTTTTGTTAGAACTGGAAATCAATTACCTGATACCAAAGGGTTAATTAGTAAATTATTTCATCTCATAGTTTGTGTCATACCCCGTTCCTGATGTATCGGTTTTATGGAATGTAACGGGATTCTTCATCCAGTTAGGGCAATAGAAATCCCCTTCTAGAATCATGAATTGCAGTATGTCAACCATTCATCCATATTATCACATACAAGCATATATAAATAACCAACACAATCAGGTAACTCAATAGGCAGAGTATAGCGGAAGACTTAAGTAGAATTAATTCAGCAACTGATTATTTACCTAAAAAAAAAAAATTCAGCAATTGATTAAAAATTATAAAATAAAATAATACCAATCACCCCATTGTACTTAAATAAGTAAATAAAATAAAGTAAATTATTCTCCAAAGCTTAATTTGTACCATGGACAATACGTGCCCTATAAATAAATTAAACTCAAAAGAAATTGTTTATAATTGTTCCATTTTTGTTTAGCTGTACACAATCATCGCATTCGCATTCCGGGCTATGGATGTCCTCATCACTAACATCCACTTCCTCAATTTCAGTAGTGGTCATTTCTGCATCATTTAAAATAGTTTGTGTACACAAGGGTAAGCTCACCCACCGAGCTTAGTAAGGAAATCAAACATGCAACATACAAAATGCATGAAATTACAAACTACGGTCAGGAATGATAACTGTATGTGCCAACTCTGGACAAATAAAAGGAGCCTCCAGGTTGCACGGGTCATCCCCACTAGAATGAATGAAGCCTCCCTTGAAGCAAATCACCATCCCCCATGTATAGGTCCGGCGTCTTCGTCCTCTACTGCAACTCATCCCATGTTCGCCCATGTGATACTTGAAGAGGTGATAATCCCAATAGGTGACTCACCCACCCATTCACACTACTTCGGATATGGGGAGCATTGCATGTTCATACCACTCTTTATTGAACCTATGTCATTACATAATCCCCTAATGGCTAGGGGTATAGTTATATGGGTATTTATGTGCAACTAGCCAAGTCCACCTAATTAATCATATTATTGGACCGTAACGTCGCCAAGCTTTTGACCCCTTCCGAGCCCCCATATAAGACATCGTGGCTAAGTTATATATGGTCAATGTAAAAAGTGCCACTAAGAAGTGGTGCAAGTGTCCCATACCTCCCACCTTCCTCCTTACCAGCATAACCAAACATCATGAATCACCAAGACCAGTTTTACCTTTCATGGAGGGGTTACGAAGTATCTCATACCACTCGCTTCCCAACCACTATGGGTGTCACTGATCGCACATAAAAGTAATGCATATGTGTGGAACAACAAAACAATTTATTGGATTGCATGTTATCACACAAGAGCATGTTATCAATCTCATAACAATCATCACATTGTATAATTCATACGCAAACAAGGGTTTAATCCCCTTACCTGAGTGGTAAGGAGAATGCTACTAAAGCACAACTCGAACAACCTTTCTAGGCTTCCCGTACCTCTAATAGCATCATAATAAATAAATATTAATCCCCTTGTTAGTCATCTACCTTTACTGTTTGTCCATCATAGCATATATAAATTATTGATTACTATTTTATGGTCGGTTATTCAAGTGCAAATATGTTACAGGTTGCTATCCAAGTGCAACAAGTGGCATGAAGAATGGACATGTAATTTACAGCCTGATTTCACCACACTAACACTCATAACATTAAGGAAATACATAGTCTAACATGGTCACATGGCCCTAAGCCTTCAAAAGTAGTCTGATAGGTCTTATAGCAAGTCACTAGCCGATCATGGGCACTCACAGCAGCCAAATGGTGTGCAGCTGGTGGCGTTGGCCGCACCTGCCCAGCTTCAGGGTGTGCGGCTGGTGGTTGCAGCCGCACGCTACAGTGTGGCCGAATGTTTGCGATTTCACTTTTGGGTGGGGTGTTGCCCAAACTCCACCTAGGGTTCCTGTGACTTTTAGGTTCGTAGATATTTGTCTACACCACTATTTGGATACCGTTTCATTCCTAATGATGTCCGAACTGCTGGATTCGAATTAGAATCCTTTGGATCTGAGTTCCAACCATCGAATCAATGGGGTTTCTTAGTTTTAGTCCATCTAGAGTCTTCCTTAGTCATCCATGAATTATATAAGATGCTTTGATTCATTTGTCATTGGTTTTACCCATTTTCTTATCATTCCTGCGGTTCTGGATTTCCAATCGAAATAGATCTGACACCCAAATCCACACGTGGGTAATCAGCATTAATGATGAGTGAGGATTCTTTCCAGGTAGTGATGCAGCAGCGGGTCCACAACCTAAGATGGGCATGGATTAGAATCTTTGTCAGATTTAATTTTAATTGGAAAATTTGTAATCTTTTATTTTTGAAAATTTAGATAGGAAGTTTAGGTATTATTTTATTAAGTAATAGGTTATGGTAGGTATTGTGTTTACCTGGTTATGGTTTCCAACTTGATTAGGATTTTATTTACTTACTAGTTTTATTTAATTTAGTTTAGGAAAGTTTTATCTTTAAATACAACATGTAATCAGTCTTTTAATTTCAGAGAAAAAGAATGAAAGAATGAGTTGAGTTATTGTGGTTGTGTGCCTACGGGCAGAAAGTATTGGTGTGCACTTTCTCCCTTTCTCCCCTTCATCTCTGCGAACCAGAACAGACCCACTCCCTTGGTCTGTTCCCCTCCTTCTTCCTTTCTTACTTCTCATTCCTTCTTCTCAATCTGTCCCCTGTTCTGGCGACAATCCCAGCCCGACCGAAAAGTTTTCCATCTCCCTCGTCCCTTCCTCTTTTTCCTTGAAACTCTGGTTGTGACCTTCCCTCCCATAAACGATCCTAATCCTAGGACCTTACCTGCTGAAACCCCTTAAGTTGAGAGAAAACCCAAGCTTCAAACACTGCTGAACCTGCAACTACCGCCTGGCAGTACTTATAGACTTGATTTGTTCCATCTGGGATTTCATCCTAGCTGCTTATGGTAATTCATTGATAGTCCTTCCAGTTTGTGACCTCCCCTTCAAATTTCAGGTCGATTGGAGACCTATCCGCATAGTTCTCCTCCTTCGAATCAAATCAGTCTTCCGCCACTGGGTTTCAACCTAAGCTTGAAGACAACTCTTCCCCATGTTATTTAACCTTTTTGTTTTACTCCTTCACTTTCCTAAAAGGTCCTTAGGTTCTTTGTTATTTCAATTTTGCCCCTCCTTTATAATACCTTCCAATTCTATCCCCATCTTTAATTCTAATTCCTCCCATGTCCTAAGGTATTGTTTGGTTCTATAAATTATTGCAAACTTCTGATTACTGAATCTGCCACTAGCATTATTACTTTGAGTTGATTATTGTTTGGGTGGGCTTACTAGCAGATCGATTAGGGTTTTCTCAACCCGCATCCCACATCAGGTAGCCATGGGGAAATGATCCATCAAGGTATTATCTCATTTTATTAACTCGAAGGAATCGACAGAATTAGGAAGTCATTACCAGCAATCGTTTCCCATCGGTGGTTCCGTCGAATGCTCGATCCGATAGTGACTGAGACTCCTTCCCTCTTCTTCTTCTTGTTCTCCCTTCTTGGATCTCTCTTCTTCTTCTTCTTTCTCCAAAACACGTCAGACTTTCTCTCCTTTCTCCTCCTCTCGTTTAGTCTTAGGTTGTGAAAAGGTGGAATAGAGAAGACTACCCACGTTGGAGTTGGTAGGGTCTCTAGGTCTCAAAATGGTAAGTTGGACGCCCTCCCTCCTCCTTAAAATCTGTTTGTCCTGTTGGTAAAGGTGGAAGGTCGCCAACCATGTTCGTAGCTGCGTGCAGCTGGTGGGCCTAGCTGGACCTCTTTTCCCTGCTGGACCTTGTTTTTGGAGTGGCCCGACTCAATTTAAGCTAGGGAGGTTCTCAGTTGAGTGTTTCGTTACCTACATTGGGCTTTGGTGGTCTGGTTCGTGTTGGTCCGACCTGTTTGTCGTGGTAAGACTTGTTACAAAAACCAAAAATTTCAAATTAGGATCGAAATTTTGGGTGCGAGTTTTACAGTTTGCAAGTTGAGCATGCGTGATATTTATGCGCCTAGTTGAGGGGGAATGTTGTAATATGGGACCCTGAAGGAAAAGTTAATTTAAGCAGTCCCTTCCTTGACTTGAGGGGCTGCTGCACATGGTTGGTAGGAAGGGACTACTGGGCAGCCTTCCTCGACTTAAGGGGCAGCAGCCTACGTGCAGCTGCCTTCCTTGACAGGAAGAGGTTGATGCGCCTCACCAACCTCCTCTACTATGTAACTCCTTTTCTCTATAAATGTAGTTTGACCTCTGTCATTCTAGACAAGTCAATTATTTCTCTGAACAATAACCTTGTGACAAATCGACCCAAAGCGTTGGAGGCCACTTAAGCGCTTAGGCGACGAAGCGTTTGCTCACGTGTTGCTAAGCGCTGTCTTAAGTGCAGCCCTATTGTTATTTATTTATTTATTTTTTTCTTATATGCATCAATTATACCTAGTATAATATTGATATAATTTTGCTTATACTACATGAAGAATGAACATTTAAGCCACCTGAAGAATCTACATTTAAGCCACAGAAAGAATCAACTTTAATCCATATAATTATCTGAGAGAAAGGAAGGTGGTAGGGTAGGAACCATTTGCTTATAATATTGATATAATTTTGATTGATTGATGTACCGAAGCCAGCCCTCTAGCTCTTGGTTCTCTTTAGTTTAGTAATCTTTGCCGCTTCGGACCTCAACTCTGCCGCTTCGGACCTCAACTCTTCTTATATATTTTGACACCGGGACGCCTGCTCAGCAGAGTGCCTTCCCGCATCAGCAAAACAAAGATGTCAAAACTTGTAAGCAAAAATTCAAAAAATACACAAATGCATACACTTTTTAATATAAGCAAAAAAATTAAATAACATTGCTTTATAGCTTTATAAAAGATATCCCCTGAAAATTGAAAATATATATTGCATAAAGATCAAATATTGACTTCCCATGTTAACAGTTCACCTTTGATACAATTAATTCTATGCAACTCATGTGTACCAAAATTTGTATACCATCAAATAATAATGTTACAAAATGGATTTAAAATATAATACAATTAAGAACACATTAAACACATGCAAATACAGAGGGCAGATGCTGAGGTAGTAAAGCGTCCAAAGCACCCGCCTTGACACCTAATCATCACCCAGATACCTAAAGTTCTCACTTTTTGTAGATAACAAGTGCCTCACTGCTCATACCCTTATATAATGCTTGGACGCGTAAGACTTCTAATGCTGTTAGTCTTTATTGTTTATGTTATTGTAATAAAATTGTAATCATACACTGGTTTAACTTAGTCAAAGTTGTTAGTGCTAGTTTTTAGGACTTGGACTCCGTATATGGACTTTTAATTTGTTTATTAGTTTCCTTTTCCAATTAGGCTTGTTTGTTTCCGTTTCCTGTTTTGAGTTTCCGTTGTCTTTAGTTTGTGATTAGGACTCTAACTTGCAGAGTCTTAGATCGTTATCTAGTTGTTGTTTTTTATTTTCTATAAATACAAACTACAAGGAGAGGAGAGTGCACATCAATTCTCCCCATTTTCTATTCTTTTTTTTTTTTTTTTTTTTTTTTTTTTTTTTTTTTTTTTACATGGTATTAGAACAGTCCCTTGGGTTGTCATTTTGAGAGTCGTTTAAGGTTCTCTGTTAGGTGTGCACAAGGATTAAGTATCGTTACTGTATCGGTCGGGCGATTTTAAGAGACGTGTCGTATCGTATCGTGCATACGGTGGATACGCTAAGATACGGACAAAATATGCATCAGAATGCATAAAAAACATGAAAAACACTAATTTAAAACATAAAAACGCAATAAATAATCAATTTATTGTCTAATTGCAAAGACATTGAGTGATTGAACTTAATACACTATGTCTAATCATAGGATGATAAAAAAATATAATCTCTTATTTGTAACACTTTTTTTTTATTTTTTAATATTTTTTTATTATTTTTTATTTATAAGTTTAATATCATTTTTAACTTTTTTTTTTTTTTTGAGCTGTACATATTTTATATTTGTAGGATGCCATACATGGGATCATGTCCCATAGGCCATGTGTGTATATATATATATATATATATATAATAGAAGAAAAGTAAAAGAAATGGGATCGCCTGAAAAGCTCTTTCGTCGAGTGCATATGGGATGGATGGGGCTGCAGACAAAGTTGCTGGGAAGAAATTTACACAGGTAAGTTCTTCTATTTCTTCTTCTTCTTCTTCTTCCCTCTTCTGGCGCTGGCGGCGGCGGCAATGCTGCCATTCTTTTTCTTCTCTTCCTTCTATGGCGGTGGCAATGGCTGCTGCTACTGTTTTTCTTTTTCTTCTTCTTCTTGATCGTTGGCGGTGGCTGCTGTCTTTCCTTTTTTTCTTCTTCTCAATCGGCGACGATGTCGGTAGCCCCTCTTATTTCTTCTTCTCTCTCTTTCTTCTTCTTCCTCTTCTTCTTCTTCTTCTTCTTCTTGGCCAAATTTTGTTTCTGCAGGTTCTTTATTTTTTTTTTTTAAATTAATACGTGTATCAGTATCATCTGTATCGACCGTATTAGTTGTATCGATGCGTATCGGACTGTATCGACCCGTATCGGTTCGATACAACCGATACATGTGGATACACTTTTTATTTTAAAAACTGAGATACGAATCGCAATGTATCGTATCAACTATTGTCGATACCGATACGTATCGGCCGATATGCACCCTATCATGTCGATACTTAACACCTTAGGTGTGCAGCCTCTACTATTGTTGCTCCTGCTACTGTTGCTGCTACTACTACTATTACTATTTGGTTCATAATGACTCATACTGTGCTGCTACAACTATTTGGTTCACAGTGGCCTATATTGTGCTACTACTACTACTACTACTTGGTTCACAGTGACCTATACTGTCCTGCTACTACTGCTGTTGCTACTACTATTATTGCTGCCACTACTACTGCTACTGGTCTTACTACTACAACTACTGCTCCCATTGCTACATTGTTTCAAGCTGAAGCTCTTACATTCTCCCGTGCTCTTGCTTGAGGGGGGTTAACGTAATAAAATTGTAACTGTACACTGCTTTGACTTAGTGATGCAGCAGCGGGCCCACAAGCTGAGATGGGCTTAGAGAGAAATCTTTCGATGATTTAATTGGGATATTTGTAATCTTTTATTTTAGGAAATTTAGATGAGAAGTTTAGGTAATATTTTATTAAGCAAGTAATAGGTTATGGTAGGTCTCTTATTTACTTGGCTATGGTTTCCATCTTGATTAGGGATTTTATTTAGTTACTAGTTTTATTTCATTTAGTTTAGGAAAGTTTTTCATTTATAAATCCATGTAATAGGAGTATTACTTTCAGATTGAAATGGAATGAAAAATTGAGTTATTGGTAGTGAGCCTGCGGGCAGAAAGTTGAAGCTCTCTCTCCTCTCTTTTCCTCTCTCTCTCCTTCATCTGTGCGACCAGGGCAGTCTATTCCTTAGGCTGATTCCCCCCCCCTTCTTCCTCATCCGTCTTCTTCCCTCCCTGTTCTTCTTTCTTCCTTGCTTCTTTATTTTGTGCTACTGTTTTGCACTGGTCCCCAGTTCTGCCAGCACAACAGTCCATAGAAAACTGGTGTTGATCTCCTCCATTCCTATTCTGTTCCACCTCCGATCTTGGGCAAGATTACCCCTTCCATAGATGACCTAAACCCCCAAAGCCCAAGACCATAAAACCTTTCCAGCGTGAGGAGCAAAATCTGCAATCAAGGCCAAGCTGCAACTACCGTCTGGTAACACTTGCAGACTTCGATTAGCTCCACCTGGGCTCAATCCTAGCTGCTAATGGTGCTTCACTGATAACTCTTCCAGTTTGCAACCTCCTCCTAAAATTTCAGATCAATCGGAGACCTAATGGCTGAGTTCTTCTCACTTAAAGGCATTCAGTCTTCCCCCTCTTCATACTGTTGAAAGGAAGAAGACAACCCCCTTTTCTAGATTCGTGAGTGGATTATTTTCTTACTTTCCTTTTTTACCCCTTCTTTTCCCTTTATTTCTAAAGTTATCTCTATTTGTGCTTAATACCCACAGTACCCTCACATACTTAAACATAATTCCAGTTTCATCCTAAAGGTCTGTTTGTTGCCTCGAGTTATTATCTTGTTCTGATTAATTACCAAATTGCCCCTGATTCTTCAATTAAAGCTTATATTGATTGGTTGGGCCCATTAGCGGATCCAATTGAGATTTTCCAACTCGGGTTCCACATCAGATGGTATTAGAGCCAAACTTGGCGGCAGATATGGATCATATGATGGTTCTTGACATTTTGCTTGATATCTATTGACAAATGCAAATCCTCATAGAGATATTGGATTGAAATTTTTCTAGGATTTAATTGGGATATTTGTAATCTTTTATTTTAGGAAATTTAGATGAGAAGTTTAGGCAATATTTTATTAAGCAAGTAATAGGTTATGTTAGGTATCTTATTTACTTGGTTATGGTTTCATCTTGATTAGGGATTTTATTTAGTTACTAGTTTTATTTCATTTAGTTTAGGGAAGTTTTTCATATATAAACCCATGTAATAGGAGGATCCCATTGGGTTTTTTTCCTGCCTTTTTGCTTTTGTTTGGGTTAATGGCCTAGTTTTGTAAGGAGCCTGGCTCTATCTTTTGGATACCTAGGTTTGCTCTCTCCTTTTCGGGGTATTGTTAATATATTCTTTTATTCACCTAGAAAAAATAGGAGTATTACTTTCAGATTGAAATGGAATGAAAAATTGAGTTATTGGTAGTGAGCCTGTGGGCAGAAAGTTGAAGTTCTCTCTCCTCTCTTTCCCTCTCTCTCTCTTCTTCGTCTGTGCGATCAGAGCAGTCTTTTTTTATGCTAATCCCCCCTTCTTCTTCCTCATCCTTTCCTGCTTCTTCCTTTCTTCTACTTCCCTGTTCTGGGCGGTAAATCCAGCTCAGCAAAAGCCCTTCGAACTCCATCATCCTGCCTCCACTCACCCTGAAACCTTGGGGATATCTTCCACACCCCTAAGCGACATCAACCCTTGAGATTCAGCTGTTAAAAATATCTTGCTGATAGAACTCAACCCAGATTCAAGTCTGGTCCCCTGTTTCTGCGATTATTCCTAACCAGTCTAAGTTGAATCCTCATATTCTTGTTTGACCGAGGTTTATTGGTTTGGGTCATTTCATCAGGTCTAAGTGATTCTAGCTTTAGGGTTTGAGGCTGATTTTCGACGGGTTCATCTGTCCATTTGTCAAATTTTGCATACAGAATCCATCGAAAATCTGCTAGCTTGTCACCATTGTTTTGTCAATCTGTTTATACATTTAGAAGATACAATTTTGTTTGATGAGTTTAAATAATTGCTCTTTTCAGCTTTCTTTGAATTGCCTGACATTACTTTAAGTTATAACTACAGGTACAAATGGCTGTTCTTGGAAATCATGGTGTAGCTGCTCAGTTCATTGGGATCAATTTTTTGGAGTCCATGGTATTGACTGTTTTTCTAGATTTTGCTTCTTTGAATTGTTTCTTGCGATTGAATCTGCAACATGCCGTTGCATACTTGATTCTTACCAGATTTTTGAAGTACATTCTTCTTTTCAGGTGTCAGAATTCTCACCTGCTACTTCAACTGCTATGGGTCTTCCTAGGGAGTTTCATGAACAGTGCCGAGCTTCATTGGAACTGCACTATTTGAAGGTTCTTCCCATTGATGTTGTCATCTTCTTACAAATGAGCATAGGATATTTTTTATTTCTTCTTTTTCTGGAATAAACTGTTGGTTTAACGCAAAGTCTGCCTTAATTTGCTTCCTTGTTTCCTTATGATAGAAATTCTACTGTTGGGCACAAGAAGCTGCTTTTAGTGTCACGAACAAAGTTGTGGAGTGTGATTCTAGTGTATTAGAAGTTAAAGTTTGTGATGCTGCATTGCGTCTCATGTTCCAAATCATGAACTGGGACTTCCAATTGTCCAAGAATGCACATGAACGTGCCATAAATGTATTTTCTTCGGGACTTAGAAACTATGTTGTGTTGCTTAAGAAATCTGAATGTATCTTAGTACAGGTAACAAATTTTCCTTTTATATTTTTTAGTAGATAATTTACTTCTGTTATTACATATTTAGTCATTCGTTTAGATTGATTTCTTCACTTGTTTTTCTTCTCCTTTTATGCTGCTTGTAGCCAGGGTCCTCATGGCGTGACGTTCTGATTTCCAGTGGTCATATTGGTTGGCTCTTGAGTTTATACGGGACGCTGCGACAAAAGTCCTCATTTGATACTTACTGGCTCGACTCTCCTTTTGCTGTTTCTGCTAGACAGCTTATAATTCAGCTTTGCTCCTTGACAGGGACAATATTTCCTTCTGGTACCTCTCAAGTGCTTTATTTATTTTGCCAAAAATGGCCTAATATTTGTTTGACTACATTTGACATCATATCTTACATTTTTATGATAGTGGTTGCTCTCTAGTAATTTAACATCAATAGTGATATTATGAATTTTGCAAGTTTAGCAAATTAAAACTATAGATAAAGAATGATATAAATGACAAGGGTTAAAGAACGAAAACATGATAATTGTGCAAATTGTAGTATAAACATTTTGGTAGATTACGTGACGTTTCTAACACTGGACTGGATGTCAGACTATTCTGGCCTGGGAGTCAATGGTCTGATGGTTGATCATCTGGTCAGTACGTCAAATTTTGTGAATTTATACTAAATTTTAATATGTGCATTATAAATGTTAGACATTAAACACAGGTTGTGGTGCAAGTGACTTTACTTTTGAATCTCTTCTCCTGCTTGCTTGAAAAATAATTATTTTGAAATTTTTAATAATATCGTTATTAGGGAATGGACCCATTCACCAGGGTCCGTCCCTTGACCAGCTGGCTAAGGTGGCTGTCTTCTTAGAATTTGGGATTAGGTTAAATTCTTGACGTAGTTCTTCTATATTTAATTCATTATGTGTAAGTATGTAATTAGGAGGCTAGTATTATTGTCTAACTTAGATTTACTGTTTAGCTAGGATTCCTTGTCATGTTGACATTTGGAATTCCTACCTCTATGTTGTCTAACTTAGATTTACTGTTTAACTAGTCTTTGTAGAGTCCTAGACCTATCAGATTACCCCATTTATTTTGTCTATAAATAGTGACTGTTAAGAGGAGAGAAATCACATTGATTCTCTCCATCTTCACTCCTCTCTTTTGTTTCTATTTTGTTACAAAAAGTAACAGTGGGCTTGTGGCCTGGTGATCAAACTCTCCAATCTGAACAGTTTGATTGCTTCAGACTTCTCAAATCCTACTTACCTTCTAACTTATTCTTTGGTAGCTTTAAATAATGGATGTAACCCCCCAAAAAAAAAAAAAAAAAAAAAAAAAAAAGAAGAGATAAATTAATAAATAAAAATTTAAATAATACTACAGGTAGTTAATTGGAGGATCCAATACATATCCCTAATACCATGTCCATACTTGTGTCGGTGTTTTGCCTGACATGGGTATTTTGGATAAAATGAATGGTCTAGGTATCACATATCTTTGTGCTTATAAGTTATAACTTGCTAGTCTAACTCATATAGTGTATTAGGGATCCACCGTCAAATGGTCCTATTTAAGTGTACCAAGGTTTGAGGTGCCGGTTTCGAGGCCGGTTTCAACCAGCTTGAAAACCGAGTTGTCTCAAGATTTTCCCGGGCAAGATTCAAAATCTCGAGTCTTGAGAGTGTCTTGATCCTCTGAGAAACCGAGATCTCAGAGATCTTGGTCGATATCTCGGCATGACACTGTATAAAGCAAAGGCTTAAAAATTCTGTTTCGACCCTAAAATGGCCATTTTAATGCCTAATACTCCAGGGAAACCCTATTTAAACCATAAAATTATAAAAATAATCACATGGTTGTATGGGTAAACACCAATGTTTGGCAATGTCGGTTTGAAGTTCAGACGTAAACCTTGTGTAATATTGGCTATTATACATAATGTTACACTATTAGAAGATCAAAGAAAACCAAATGAGCCAGTAAAATTATATTTTAGGAGAAGAATAAACGTAATAACACTTAATTAGTTAATTATCTTAGTTAAAAAACCAAAAGTAGTCAAGTAGACAATACAAATATTCAATCATAATTCATATATTATGTCGAGACCAGTTAATAACTGGTCGAAAATGTTGAGAAATGGTCGAAAACTAGTCGAAAATGTCGAGAACTGGTCGAGAATCTCGAGATCTCGTCTTGACCTGTTCAAGAAATTCGAGAAGTTTGAGATCTCTGCTAGATCTCACCGATATTTTGAACCATGTTCCCGAGTCAACTCGAGATCTTGGTTTTGAGGCCCAAAAGTATTTTTTTTATCTGATTTTTTTGTGTACCATATTTTAACCTTCCTGCACCTATTTCCTACATTAGTTAAAAAAAAAATCCAAAATGATAATATGTGGTGTGGACCCAAATTTGCTAGTGTATGCTGAAGGCTGAATGTTGTTGTACGCTAGCAAACTAAGCTCTATGGCCCTAACGATTAAGCATTAACATCATCTAACTATAATATAAATACTAGACATGAAATTATGTAATTAAAACAATAACAACATTCATTTAATACATTTAATTATCACCCATCAATTCTACGTGGAGTTTCATGGTGCATCCAATCCACGAGCCGCCTACCATTGATGGTGTCGATAACGATCCTCTGATTACATCACATATGTATCCCATGACATAGCTTGGACCTAATTGTTCAATCAGTTGGTAATAGCCCACATATAAACCCTATCATCAGCATATTGGATGTATCCCAGTCTAGGGAATGGCTCACCGAGGATACGAGAAGATGGAGTTGACGGAAGATGACCCAACACCTGACTCACCTCTATGCCTACTGTTGGGTGATGAAAAAGAAGAGCCTCCATACCAAGGTTGTAAATCTCGAATCTCGGCCCTGTCTTAGTTCGTTCCGATTTTAGAGATTTTCAATTTAAGATCTTGAAAATCTCACCGAGACAACCTTTTTTGAACATATAAAGGTTTAGTTCTCTAATGCTCTCTTTCGTTTGTATTATATAATGTATTATGAGTTATTTGTGACAAATTAATTATGATAATAGATTATGAGTAATAAATAATGACCGTTTGGTACCACTAAACATAATACATTATATAATGAGAAATATAAACAATCACCTAATAGATTATTCTAATAATGATAAACAACTACTCACCTATTTGTAGATAATGAATTATTTCGATTTATTTTAATTATAAATAGACATTATAAATCATACCAAACAATCATAAGTTTTATAATATATTATATAATACATTATATAATACCAACCAAAGAGAGCCTAAGATGTTCGAGATTTTGAGATCTCGAGAAAGTCAGGATTTTCGAGATTTTGTCGAGATCTCGCTGGATTTAGAAGTATGCTCCATACCCGCCTCCATACCCACCGCCATAGCCACCAACGTATCCAGCATACGTTCCATACCCCTAGTATGTGTTGTCGAACCGACACTTTTGATGCCACTATCATCATGATGTGCTGGACTAGGGCTCTCCACCATGAAAGATGGTGCATGTTAATGCCTAGATCCTCTATTCTCCCCTAAATTCGATAATCCATTGGACTCATCCAAGTTGTCTCCTCCTCAGGTTTGAACTGTCTGCCTAAATGTCGAATGTAGCCTCTACTACGAGTAGCCGTGCATCGTGGTCGAAATCCTGCATGGCATGATTGTACTGAGACTCCCCCGTGAATTTGATGGGATCGAGCAATGGCTTTTACTGACTTTGGCTCCTACACCATCTGATTGGACCATTCGCATAAGGTTACAATCTATCATCACCACTAGGTCCAGTACCACCACCATCATCATCACTACCACCCTAGGTGGAGAAAAGTGAATATCCCGTGGAGCACGACCAATCATCCTAGTCATCGTCTTCACCAGCCTAAGATTCAAATGGACGCTCATCCACATTAGCATGCAACTCACAGGCTACCGTAGAGTTGGGCTAACCCCATGCTCATCTAATAGAGGCTCACCACCATAGTTGTCAAGGCGACAAGGCGATCCAAGGCGTTTGAGGCCATCCTGGGCGCCTCGGCGACCAAGGCGTTCCCAGTGTATTTTTTTTATTTTTAAAATATTAATGTTAATACATATATATATATATATATATATATATATATATATATATATATATATATATATATATATATATATATATATATATATATATAGCATTCTACATAAATAAACATTTAAGACATAGCTTAATTAATATAAGAAAACCAACAAAGAAACAAATAATTGAGTTAAGTAGGCAACACGTATTTATGACTAACATTTGCTTATTTCTAACAAATTTTACTGGAGCGTAACTCCTTTAATATACTTCGGATTCAAGCAATCTCAAATTCGTTGCAAAACTAGTATAATCAAATTTCCAAACAAATCCTAGATTGCTTGAATCCGAGTTATAATGAAGGAGTTACACTCCGGTCAAACCTTGTTCGAAGTACGCGAATGCTGTTAAAAGTTGTCTGAATGTAAATTATTTTTTGGGCATTAAAGCAAGAGATTATGTTGGCACGCTCTTGGTTTTTAGTGATGCTTTACTATAATAAGATTTTTGAAATTTTTATATTTGGAAAAAAGCCTAGCATTTTGAAGTTGAAAATTGCCCCTATACTCGAAAATACGGTTTTTGTTCTTGAACTGGAGGGTCGACTTTTTATCCTTCTGGAATTTGAATTTTAAACTATTTTTATTGGATTCAAATAGGGGGTATTTGCTTATTTATGAATAATATCTTAAGTAAATGTTTACTTAAATGATATTAGTCATAAATAAGTTCTGTCTGATAAATGTTGTTCCTGTCTAGCCTAATAAATCCTATGAAGCAAATTCAGAGATCAAAGGGAAAAAAAACACGTATAAGACCCAAGGCGACCGCCGAGTTATTCTGGGCGCCCAAGGCGTCCAAGGGTGCAAGGCGGCGCCCAGGCGACGCCGACCGCCCTGGGGCGGTCATAAGGCGCCCAGGCCCTGGAATCACGCCTGGACACTTAAGGCGTCGTCGACGCTTTGACAACTATGCTCACCACAATCCTTAACCCACTCATAAAGAGGATATTCCTCTTCTTCATCAAATTTGACGATTTCACTCAGCTCGATGGGTTAGTATTGTTGTCCATGCCTAGGCGTATGCGTTCCTTTCTAGCCTCATTATAGTGCACATACACCAAATCATCAGGCCGCTTTGCACCCAATTGGTTGTCTCTAGTTGTGTTTTAAAGAATGTGCTCTAGTTGTGTTCATATCCAATAGCAGAGCCTGTCTGAAATAACACTTCACTGCTATTTTACGAAGGTTGGGTGAGTCCGACCCATATAGGACCCACCATTCAGCTGCAAAATAGCATAGGACATTGTTGTTAGATGATGACAATTATACTACATGCTTAAACATTAATGGAGATGTCGAAGGTAATTGGACATACAAGGCATAGTGGTTGCCTAACCAGAAATTGCCGCTGCCCGGCTAAAACTCCCAGTGGCATCCCTGAAGCTTTTGAGCTAGACCAAACATTGATGAGTAATAGTGTTAGCAACAATACCATATCTATAATGACATAGGTCCGTTAACTGCAGACCAAATCTTGACGCAACCCCAGCTTGTCTTCTTATTGATCATTGGGATTGAAATAGTATGCTGAAAATTGAAAACTAATGTGAATGCAAGCTCATTAATTGAGAATCTGATATGCATGAAGTAAAAAACTCACCAGCCTTGTGGAGCGGATGCTTCAACTGTCTTTCCCAGTAATCTTTGATTATCGAAATGAATTTTGAAGTCCCACGTATATATACTTCCTCCACTTGGATCTTCATCAAATCGATTGTTGTCAATCATTCTCAACACTTTGATGACGAGATTTAAGATCAACACAACCTTCTTCACGTCATCCCAGAACGTCATTGGAAATGGTTGCTTAGGCTGCCCTACCTCCATGAGAACTAGACTAAGACCACTCAAGCCACTCATCTGAAGCAAACATGGACCTCAATTTAGAGAATCCGGACTTCTTTATTTCAAAATTCTTCAAAGCAATGTAGTTTGTGGTTAATCATGTCAACTCTAGCCTCACCAAGTGCCCACCACACTTGCTTCTCAACATTTGTAAGGCATATCCATAATTATAAACAAATGTAGTGACCTGCTTTGAACTTTTTACAACCTCTTTGACAAGTTTTTATCGCCAATGTCCTTTAACATCAAATCAATATAATGGGCTGCACAGGGAGTCCAAAATAGTCGATATTTTTATTGTTCATAAGCTTTTCCCGAGCTTTCTTGAAGTTACTGCGGTTGTCAGTGACAACCTGTACCACATTTTCCACACTCGCATCAATTACCACCTTTTTTAACAAACCATATATGTACTTAGCATCTTTTACATGCTTGGATGCATCAACAGACTTTAAAAAGATTGATATCCCATCATAGTTCACCATGAAGTTGATGAGGGATTCCTGGTGGGTCCAGTCCAACCATCACACATCACAGTGATCCCATACGCTTCCCAGTGTGGCTTTTGGGAAGCTTCTAAGTATTAACATACTCTTCTATAGCCTTCTTATGTTGAGGATAAGTAGTATTGTAGATCACCCATGTTGTGGGCCTTTTTACTCCTGGACCTACCCTACTTACTTTATCCAACATGCTTTGATAATAAGGCCCGTAGTAGCATTAGCTGGTATGCTATTATGGAGCATCCACTTAGGTACAACATTTCCCACCATGCTTTTTACTAAATGCCCATAATTAAAAAATGAAATTCATAATCGGATAAACGACGATATCCAAACTTCAAGTACTCCCTCTAGATACCTCCAAGCGACCCTTTGGTACTAAGGGGATAGAGGAAACACCTTTGCAGTAATGAAGTACATGAAACGAGTCCCTATTAATTCTAGTGGAGGTGGAATAAGAAACTGTGGTGAAAGAGGCACTATGTACTTGCTTTTACTGTGTCTGGGAGGGCGCTACAGCTTTAACGAGTCCCTTCATTTCTTTTTCTTTGGCTACCTGTTGACTGATATCAGTCCAAAAATGTTTTAGCTTCATCTATAGTCGGTCATGTTTGGCAAATACAGCTAGATCTCTTTGAAGGACCTCAGTAGATGGGTTACGGAGCAGTGGTGGGGTTGGGACTGGGGCCCGAGCCCTCATACTCTGGGTCCTCCTAAATGATAACTTTGGCTCACTCCCATGTCGTGACCTCGCCGTCCTCCCTTGTGGATCTACATCTATCTGGTGGTGCCTGTTTATATGACTCAACTTCTCTGGCCATCTGTATCATCTTATCCAAGGTTCGAGGTGCCGGTTTCGAGGTTGGCCGAGGTCGGTTCTGGCTAGCCTCAAAACCGAGATATCTTGGGTTTCGATCGAAACTCGCTCAAGCCTAGTATTTTTCCCGGGACATCTCGAAGCTTGGTTTTGAGACCCAAAAGTGTTTTTCTTGATCTGAGGTTTTTTTTAATTTTTCTGTAGCCTGTTTTAACCATTTTACATATATTTCCACATTAGTTTAAATAAAAACATCCAAAATGATAATATGTGGTGTGGACCCAAGTTTGTTAGTGTACGCTGAGACCTAGGATTGTGTTTAGAGTTAAGTAGGTAACACGTATTTATGACTAACATTTGCGTACTTCTAATAAATTTGATTGGAGCATAACTCCTTCATTATAACTCGGATTCAAGCAATCTCGAATTCGTTGTAAAGCTAGCATAATCAGCTTTCTAACAAATCCGAGATTTCTTGAATCCGAGTTATAATGAAGGAGTTATAATCCGGTCAAACCTTGTTCGGAGTATGCGAATGCTGTTTAAAGTCATCTGAATGTAAATTATTTTTTGGGCGTCAAAGCAAAAGATTATTTTGGCGCACTCTTGGTTTTTAGTGATGCTTTACCATAATAAGATTTATGGAATTTTTATATTTGAAAAAAAGCCTAGCATTTAGAGGTTGAAAATCGCCCCCATACCCAAAAATACGGTTTTTGTTCTTAAATTGGAGGGTTGACTTTTTATCCTTTTGGAATTTAAATTTTAGATTATTTTTATTGGATTCAAATGGGGGGTATTTGCTTATTTGTGAATCATATCTTAAGTAATTTTATTTACTTAAATGATATTAGTCATAGATAAGTACTGCTTGATAAATGTTGTTCTTGTCTAGCCTATTAAATCTTCTGAAGAAACTTCGGTCGACACCAGTAAGGTTTCGAATGGTTTCACTTTATGGGTCGAGACAGAGGTTTCATACGAAACCTAGTCGAACCCTGGGTTCGACCGAGATAATGTAAAAGTCAGTCTCGAGCCTGGGTTTTGTCTCGGCCAGGCTCAGAACCGACTTATTTTGGTCGACCGAAACCTCGAACTATGATCTTATCTTTTTCATGGGAAATTGCCCGTGTATTAGCTATCTTGGCCCTCTTCAACTGTCGAGCCTTTGCCTCTTCCTATTTTGGGTCATCAAATCTGGTTCATCATTATCATAGTCCTCCTCCCCTAACTATTATGTCTTCTCAAGACATGCTTCTTTAAATTTCTCCCTTCCTATCTTCTTTTTGTTTCTCTTTTCTGTCTTGCTTTTCATCATAGTTACAAAGGCATTCTTCACTTCGATTGGGACGTTAGGACAGCCCATAACATCTCTATTCCCACCAACAAGATGTCATTTCAATCTAGTGCCTCAACCTCCCTTATTCTTTTTATGACAATAATTACATTATGATTGCTTCTTATTATCTATCAGTGGTATCCCATGCCTCCATGCAACGTCATCACTTTGTGAGCCGGTCATTTTGCACTAGTTGTTATATTGTTGGAACAAAAAGACCAAGATTAGTTACATGGAAACCTCAAATACTAGTCCTATGACTGCGACCAATCCAATTATGAATTTTTCCCCATTCCTTATTTTTTCTCATAAGTAAAACAAAATTTTTTTAATAATTAATAAACCCTTAAATCAACAAAAACTAATTAATTAACATCACATAATTACTCAATGTCGGCTGAAAATAAGTTTGCAATACATTTATTTTTTTCTCGTGATTTTCCAAATGAAAACAGTGACTTTTTTTTATCATTTATATATAGTAATTATCAATTTGAGTAATTATTTTTGAAATATCTGAAAATTGAAATAAAAAATAAAAGCAGAAAGAAATTTCAACTCCGTCACATTGTAAATCGGCCCCTTATGTCTAACATATAATTATTTGAAATCCATACAACACATGTTACCTATATTTTTTTTACAAAAAATTGTTGTAGGAAAATCATATTTTCAAGAAAAAATCAAATTAAAAAATTACCAATCAAAATTTAATTCGACACCATGCAGTCATAGATTGGGCCATTGTAACTAACATATAAAAAATTGAATGGAAATCATGGTGTCTACATACTCATTCTATCAAAAATCAAATTTGGAGAAAGGTGTTTTACCTTGAAGAGCCAAAACTTGAGTTAAAGTGCCTTGTTGATGAAGAATCTCACGAAAACCTTGACAAAATTCGAACTTGGAGGCAAAAAATGAGCTTTGGAGTTGAAACTACAAGAGTTGGATCCGAAACCACAGCTTTCGATCGAAACCTTGTCTTTTCTGACCTTGGGTGGACCGAAACTGATCGAAACCAGGTTTCAGTCTAGTTGGACCAGGTTTCAGTCGACACCTGGTACTTTTAAGTACTGCACTAGGTTTTGGTTATGAACACTATTGAAACCGACCTCGAACCATGAGTGTAACCATAGTTCAAATCTCGGCAAGATCTCGCCGAGATCTCGAAGATCTCGAGGGTCTCGAGATGAGATCTCACCTCGATACAGTGTCTCGACCATCTCAACCAGATATCGACCAATTTCGGCTGGTTTTTTATATAAAAGCCCAGTCTCGGTCGAAATTTCAACTGAGACTCATTTATCTTCTTCAAAACGTGCTGTTTTCATCTTCTTTACTCTACTCTTCTTCTCCAACTTGCATCTAAGCTAGGATTCCACCTGTTCATGCCACAATGTGATTAATTTTTATGCTTTAAATGTGTTTATATATGTTAAATTAGTATTTTCCTGCAGTATATAACCTTAAAATGGCCTTAAAACATCAAAAACATGCCAAAACTCTCATTTTTACCCCTTGTATTTTCGGCAGGATCTCGCCGAGATCTTCGTTTTCTCAAGGGTCGAGACACCCTCGAGAACCGAGATTTTGAACTATGAGTGTAACTAGTCAAAACCCACTTTAAGAACCATCCTATGCATTTTTTTTTTTCTTCTAATGGCTTAGGTTTACTTGTGCGATCACGGTATGTATGAATTGCTTGTTTATTAATTAGGCCTAATGTAGTTTCTAAAGTTGTTCAAAATTCTAGATAATGGGCAAATGCAAGAGCTCCATCTTGTTCAAATGCTTTCTGGAATCATCCAATGGATTCACCCTCCTGATATTATTTCAGCTGCAATAGAAAATGGGAAGAGTGAAAGGTAATCCTTGCCTATACTCCTTATGTTTATGGTCAAGCCCTGTTAACAGTTTCTTATGCTTAAGTTTGTACACTGTTATTACATTCCCCAAGATCTTTTGATTTGGTTCAGTGAGTTGCTTGATGGTTGCCGTGTATTGCTTTATATAGCAACTCTAACTACTCCTATGGTGTTTGACAAGCTCCTGAAATCTATAAGGTCTGTGGCTTGGTACTTTGCTTTCCACACCACCCCCCCCCCCAAAAAAAAAAACAAAAAAAAATGATAAATACAGTACTCTGCTTCATTTCTTAATTTGATATGCTTGCTCCTTGTATACTCAAAGTATAGAAACCATATGTTTTTGGGATTGATTTTTTTCTAAATGTTCAGCCCTCTAGGCACTCTTAGCCTGTTATCTTCCTTGACTTGTGAGGTTGTGAAAGCCCGTATGGCTGAAAACACCAAAGAGGAAACATGGAGTTGGTATGCACGGGATATCTTGTTGGATACATGGACTACCATTCTTCAGGTAATTTCTGAAACTTAATGCACTGTCTTATTTTGGCACGTATATGTGCATTTGTAATCTTTTCTTATGCATGCTTGCAAGAATTGTTTCTGTGTACTAATTCAGGCTTCTTAGAGGGATGATGATTTTAGCTCAGTGGTGATCTTGCTCTAATTTGGTCTACATATATGCATTATGTATATCTTTACATGCTGTTGTGAATAAAATTATTCCATATGATTTTTACTATATTGTTTGATATTAGTGATTTGGTTGTTCCTGTAGGGTACTAGGATATTTATTTCCTTAACTTGGTTTTTATCTGCCAATTATTCAATCAGTCATGCTGTTTGTGCAGCCTCCTGATATTGGTAAAGATGCGGAGCTTCCACCAGAGGGTATAAGAGCTTCTGCCTGTGTTTTCAACTTGATTGTAGAATCCGAGCTGAAGGGTAATTCCTATATTCACGATAGTTAACCTGTTTTTTGATATTATTCTCCCAGTTGAAGCATTTATTGTTTCCCCTTGTTAGATAGAGGTCCTCCTTTTTTTTCCATATCAGTTTATAATTTTGAAAGCTTGAGGTGTAGATGCTTCTGCATCAGCGTTTGATGATGGGGATGACTCTGGACTCCCTCAGGCTTCCATTTCTGGTATAGAATTACTCTCTCAAAACTCATGACAGCTGTCCCCTGTCTTCTATTTCTTAGTCTTTTTTCTTATTTATTTTTGTTTTTGTTTTTGTTTTTCTCCCAAATCTTACTCCTTTACTGCCTTATGTTCACAGCAATGGATGAGAGATTGAGCTCTTATGCTCTTCTTGCACGAGCGGCGGTTGATGTCACAATTCCTTTACTCACAAAGCTGTTTTCTGAGCGCTTTACACTACTTTATCATGTGCTCATGCTCCCCCTGCTGCCCTTTTGTTTAGTCATTTGATCTTCCTTTAAAATGACTTTTGTAGCTCTGTCTGTAGGGTCATATGTCGGTCATCTTTTATTTGTTTATTATCTGCATTTTGGTCAGTACATCTGGATATCTAGGCTAGAATCATGATATAAAGAGTGCCAATTATCTATCCCATTGCATATAAGAATTGGAATCTGGACTCATCTACTTACTGTTTAGCTCTGGATTGAATGTTTGACCCAGAAACTCCTAATCTTATTAAATATCAATCCTTGAGATATTCGGACCAGTGAGACTTGATCCCAATCCAAGCATCTCTGAGAGATTGAATAGGCAAACACCAATTTAAACTACCCAACAAGGGGAAGGTACACTAATTTGATTTGAAGCATTTCTGTCTTTGTGACCTAAAGAAAATCCTATTGAGTCCTGAATTGGTGAATTGGGAACAAGCTGGCTGGTATAGCGAGCGACTAAGCAATAGGGTTCATAGAGACCCCTGTAATGTCCTTGGAGGAACATTAGGGGCAAAATAACAGTGAACAATTTAATGTTGTAATAGCGCTGATAATGTTGACCTTCTGATCACTACTGGATGCAATCCTGATGATCCCATTTCACTTCATTGACTTGTATTAATGTACCGTTTTTCTGTTATGTTATATTTGTAGTCAGTTTTTGTATAATTAGACTATGATCATTTTCATTAGTAGTGGTTCTGATCCAATGGTGCACCTGTGTCATGACGATCTTAATTGTGCTTGAGAACATCAGGGGCAAAATAACAGTGAACAATTTAATGTTGTAACAGTGCTGATAATGTTGATCTTCTGATCACTACTGTATGCAATGCTGATGATTACCATTTCACTTCATTGACTTGTATTGATGTACCATTTTTTTGTTATGTTATATTTGTAGTCAATCTTTGTATAATTAGACTATGATCATTTTCATTAGTAGTGGTTCTGATCCAATGGTGCACCTGTGTCGTGACGATCTTAATTGTGCTTGACATGAATTATTTTTCCTTTGCACATCCCTATATATATATATATATATCATAGTTGTCAAGGCGAGAAGGCGTTCCAAGGCGTTTGGGGCCATCCTGGGCGCCTAGGCGCCGCCGGGCGTGCCCAGGCGACCAAGGCGTCCCAATGCATTTTTTTATTTCTAAAATATTAATGTTTATATATATACAACATTCTACATATATATCAACATTTAAGACATAACTTAATTAATATGTGTGGGACCCAAGTTTACTAATGTACACTAAGACCGGTTGTGTCTAGAGTTAAGTAAACAATTATTTATGACTAACATTTGCGTCTTTTAACGATTTGATCGGAGCGTACTCCTTTAATATAGTTCGGATTCAAGCAATCTCGATTCGTTGCAAGCTAGCATAATCAGCTTTCCAACAAATCCGAGATTGCTTGAATACAAATTATAATGAAGGAGTTACACTCGGTCCAACCTTGTTCGAATACGGGAATGCTGTTTAAAGTCGTCAATGTAAATTTTTTTGGGCATCAAAGCAAAAGATTATTTTGGCGCCTCTTGGTTTTTGTGTGATTTATTATAATAAGATTTATAGAATTTTTATATTTAGAAAAAGCCTAGCATTTAAAAGTTGAAAATCGCCCTCGCCCCAAAAATTGGTTTTTGTTCTTGAACGGGGTTGACTTTTTTTTCCTTGATTTGAATTTTGCTTTTTTTTGGTTCAAATGGGGTATTTGCTTATTTTGAATAATTCTTGTAAATGAACTTTCTTAATAATTTGTCATAAATAAGTCTCCTCGATAAATGTTGTTCTGTCGGCCTGGCGCCACAAGGCGCCCGGCGCCCGCCTGTACAAACCGCCCGGACGCCTAGGCGTCGCCTAGGCGACGCCTTGACAACTATGATATATATATATATATATATATATATATATATATTCAAAGAGGTCTATTATTTTAAATGTGCCCTCTCTTCTTGGATGTCTGAATGATCAAGCTGAAGAATGTCTTCTATTGTTGCAAACTTTATCTTGATTGTTTCTTATGTAATCTACTTTGTTTTTCAGGGAAGAGGTACATCAGATCCTACTTGCACTCTGGAAGAACTCTATTCACTCTTATTGATAACCGGGCATGTTCTTGCTGATGATGGAGAGGGAGAGACACCCTTGGTAACTGATCTCCCAGCCTCTCTCTCTCTCTCTCTCTCTCTCTCTCTCTCTCTCTCTCTCTGCCTGCTGTCGTTGCCTTTTAGTTTCCAGTGTTATTATCTCCTAATTATACATTATGTAGTCCTGTATGTGCAAAAGTTTCTGGATTTCTCAGTTATTGGTTTTCTTTTTGACCCGCAATTACAAATAACTGTTACTTTTGTCTTTGCTATGTGGAATGGGTGTAAAAAAAACATATGAATCTCTTTACTTGTTTGAGACTTTGAGGGAATATTTGGCATCTGTCCATCAATGTACTTGTCTAATGATTCCTTTCGTGCTTCAATGTACCCATGTTTATCGTCTGTTGAAATCATTAGTTGCTTGAGAAAAAATGGTTCTCTTTCAGACACTAATAATAATGGAGCTTGATTTCAATGACTCCACTTTCCCACAAATTCCACATTGATTGCCTTTTTAGGACGTGTGTGCTGCATAATTTTCCAAGGTGTAGGAGATGCCAAGGCAATGCCCACGCAAAAAGGTGGGGCCTTGACGCCCAAGGAGACCGCTCACCCTATGTGTGAAGGCATCCTAGACCTAGAAGATGAAGGAGACATACTTTGAATATGGAAGGATACCTAAGATGTCGTGCTTATCTTGGGCGTCAGGCGAATAACTATGGTGTGCTATTATGCTGCAACACATTGTATTGAGTAATGACTGATGGATGATTTCTGGTCTTTATGGTAACCTCATTGATTATCTACTCATGCTTTTTATTTCCTTGCTAGGTTCCAGAGGCACTACAAGCCCATTTTGTGGATATTTTGGAAGCAAAACAACATCCTGTAGTCGTTCTTTCTTGGTAAAGGTTCTCCCCTTCAAAGATTTGGAAATCTTGCTTCTTTCCAACTTTATTCCATGTTTTTTTTTGCTTCCTCGTATAGCTTGTCAACCTTGCTCTAAAAAGAACATTTGTTTTTTTTTTTTTTTTTTTTTTTGGGGGGGAGGGATATTCAAGGTGCCAAGGTGAACCAAGGCATTGGAGGCGACCACCTAGGCGACCTAGGCGTCACAAGGGTGCCTAGGCGACAACTTGACAACTATTGGGGGGGGGGGGTTAAAAATAGGAAGGGGACGATGATGGCAAGGTAGGGTTACATCTCAATTTATGCCAAACCTTGCTACGGTAGGATCTTTCAATCAGCCCAATTCAAATTTAACACTTCAACAAGTAAAATTGATTGAATTTGATAAATAATTATTCAACTTCAAATCTATCCACTAGAATGCTTTAAAACTTGAAAATAATGATCCTTAAGGTATGAGAAACCATACTCCAGAAGACGAGCTTGATCCAACGGGCGGGATCGAAACCAATCTTGCCCGTAGGTCTCGAACTTGTGTTTTAGCAAAAATCAGAATTAGAAAGTAACGGAGAAAATTACTTATCTCGAAATCAGACCCTCAGAACATGCCCAAACTTGTCACCGATAATCTTTGTAGGATTTATGAACACACCCAGAAGTTTGAAAGCAATCCGAGAAGAGATGCAGCAGCCACGAATCTCAAAACCTGCTGGAATTGGGTACCGCCCCTTCTCTGGAACAGATCTGCTTGATGGTTGTCTAAATTGTGATCTCACTTCTTCAATTGATATTGAAAGAATCAGTAGTATAATGTTTCATAAACAGAGAGCAGAATTAAAATCAGAACTTAGGGAAGAGCAAGGAATCAAAAGGAAAATTCAGTGGTTGAGTCTCACAACCGTGGGAGACTCAACCCAGAAATTTCGAAGCTTTTCTTCTTTGTTTTCTGAATTAGTCTAAGGTCTGCCACCAGCCTCTCTATCTTATTTATAACTTTGAAAGATTACAAGAAAAATAGGAAAGTTTTAAAACTGAAATTAGAAACTAAACTTCCTTTATAGAATAGAAAGTTTCTAAAACAAAGATAGGAAAGTTTCCAAAACTGAAATTAGGAAACGAAGAGATTCTAAACAATGAAATTTCTAACTACTAAATACTATATTTTAGGAAACTAATTGACACTCAATCAAAAGAGTCCAAATGATAAAAGAGTCCTATTTCTATGCTAATACTGCTGTCTACCAATGCTGGCTGGCTGTACTAACTAGATCTGGTCTGGCTGGGCTGGTTCCTTTTTTGTCCAACTAACCTTAGGCTGGCCCAGTGGCCCAAGCCCATTTAACATCTGGCGGCCCCTTTTTCTTGAGTAATCCAGATCTGCATCAGACGAGAGGGGCGATAAGCAAGAATTTCGAGAATAGTTGGAAAGCATGCAATATGGGGGAGAGAATTGATAGGGAGAAAATAATTTTTCAGATGAAACCAAATGAATTCAAACTTTAATCACTTAAAACATAAGCCTTATGGAGCTAAACACACAATGCAGCTAGGATAGGATCAATTTCTTTGGCTCCTATTGTTTGTTGGTGTGATACAAGTTGACATATTGAGTGAAAATTAATTCTTCAAAAGAGAACTCCATCATTCAGCAAGAGAACTCACCTAAACCCACTGTAATCAACAAATATGTTCAGTTATGTCTTATTAAAGAAAACTAGAAAAGTCTAATCTGATTTCCATTGGTGGATTTCATGAAATTAGAAATGAGAGAATTTAATGAAGAAATCAAGAATATGGTCTCAGAATTCATGAAATATTACTAAAGTGGTTCAAAACTCAAAGTTTGAATAGAAAATAGGCAGAATCAGCAAGTAACAATGACAAAACACAAAAATGGTCCAAATTGATTGGATAATCTGACTGATTCTTGTTGTGGTTCATATGAACAGAATTAGAAATTGATAATGAAGTTGATGATACTTTTTGTCCTCTCGAGCTGAAGGATTTAGTGACCACATGATTGGTGATAATTGTTGAAACTACAACGGAAGTTTTTGGTAAGAATATATGAACTGTATATGTTCTCATTTGTTTAATATTGGATTTAACCTTCTACATTTCAAAGAGGAGGTGCAGCTTTCTAACTTCTGGCATGTGCCAGCTTTTCAGGCAATACAAACAACTTTTAGGCTGAAATTTGCTAATGGCTGGAATGACCAAAATCCTTGAAATGGACTGAATTTTTTTTTTGTTTGGTTTTTTTTTGGGGTTTTTTTTTTGGGGGGGGGAGAGAAATGAACTAAAGTTGTTTGAATTTTCAAATAGAACTATTAATGGGCTCATTTATGTCTGTCCATACTGCCATACAAGGATTTCAGAAATTGAAAGGGAATCTACAACTAAGCTGTGGCCTTACAGAAAACAGAAGTGTGTTTGTAACTTTGTATTCAAACCAAGTTAGAAGTGGTCATGGGGAACCTGGCATATTTCCTGGGTGCTCACTTCGTGTAATTACACTGCATTCCAAAGAAAAGTGTTATTTTTTCCTCTAGACTGTGCTGCTAATCATACTCACTATTGATTGTTTTAGAACAGAAGTTATGATCCTCACAATTTGCTTGCTGTGCTTGTCTGCTTGAGAGCTGGGGAATTAGTTGACTTTATTATCATCCACTATTAAAGGGGATGGTATCTCACCCCTTAGTTTTCATTTATCACACCAAAAAAAGGAAAAAGGTAGAGTAAACCAAGTAGAATAAGTAGATCTGTTGGTAAGATGGTTGGAGTTTGATCTGAAGGTTCAAGGGAGTTCTAGATGGTGTAGATTGGTTAATGGATCTTTTTTTTTTTTAGTTCAAAGACTATATCATTAGGGGTCCAAGAGCCAGTTAGGTCTTTACACACAAGTGATTCAGGAGCAAATCTTACCAGTGTAGCATTGGTTTTATAAATATTTAGCGGTCTTTCTTTTCATCCTTGGTGTCATTATTAGATGGACATTGGGTTTGAAGGTAGAACTTGTTTGACTGTCTATTGACCAGGAATCTAGGTTGATTTACATGTGTTATTTAACTCACTGTGACATGGAATCAGTGTCTTTTGAAATCTTTTGACTTTTGGGAAGGAATCAAACGAGTTGAGCAAATTACCAAGCATACACACAAACAAACCACAACACAGCATATGAGGTCCACCTTTCAGCTATGTCCATGGTGCAAAATACTGCTTGGACTGCAATCCAAATCCAGTAAAAAATGTGTTGCACATAAAAGTTCAGTAGCACCCAATGCAAGGAGCACCAAGCCCTAGTTTAACAACACCACTGCAAGGAGCTCTAGCCCTTGATTTAGGAGCAAACACTGCACAGAGTACCGACCCCTGATTTATCTGCACACAGAAAGGAGCATCAACACGTCTTCCACACACCCACTTGGAGTTTACAAGTTCACAAGTAAAATGACATGTAAATGTCACCAATAACAGAGCATTGACTGATATCTTATCAGCTAACTAACCTACTACCACTCGGATCAAATGAGGAATTTTGTCAAGCACCTTACCTTTTTTAACTGAACTTTGCCAAAGTTGTCATCAGTCATCACTCTCAGATTTCAGAAGAGCTGGACACCTCTGCTCTCTTCACCACTTTGCTCAGCTATCATTTCTTCTCTCTTAGCTTCCACACTTCTCTTCTTAGCACATTTCCCCACTCAGTTATCTCCTCTTCCTCTTCATTTCTTTTTGGATCTAGGACTCCTTGGGCTTCATGGCTTCCCAATCTTAGTTTTAAGACACTTCACACTTCCTTTATCTAGCACAAAGCAAAAAAAGATAGCATTTTATTGAGCTATTGGCCGAATGTGGGACCCACAATCAAAAGCTATGAAGTGAAGATTTCACACACATCTGGTTGACTCCCTGACTTAAAGTCCAATTTTGCTGCATTCGTGAAGTTGCTTCTGGGCTTGAGCTGGTTGAACCCCTGCCTTCCAATGAACAGTGTCCACTGAAATGGCTATATCTTGCTTTCCTGAGCCAGCAAGCAATGATGCTGGGCTTTGGCTCTGTGCACATGCTGACACCTTTTGAAGCACTTTTTAATGTGAACCGCAAGAACCAAGCAAGTCCTTTCACAAATAATCCAATCCCGAGTGCTAGCTGATCTCAGATTGACTTGATTCTTGAGCCAAATGAAATCTAAAACAGAAGCCTTCTAAGTTCATGTTGTGGGTTTGATCATAGAATAAGTGCAACAGGTCAGAAATTAGGCTTGAAACTGCTGGATGTGCGAGAGAGAAATCACATTCCAGACCTTTTGTCCGAGACATAATTTCAAATTCGGATATCAAATCAACCTACTTCAAATTCCAAATGAAAGCTCACTTGATTTCCAACAAGTCTGATGTTGATGACTTTAAGATCCAACAGTCAGATGAGAAGATGTATGCCAAACAACTTACTGCCTTGACATGCTACCTGCAACTTAGTCATTTTATAGCAGACCCATGCTCCTGTCAAACATTGTATCCTCAATCTACCAAGACCAAGGTATTGTGTGGATCAACTGAAGGTGTTGACAACATTACAACAATGACGTCACTTTGCTCAATAATGGCATCTTGCTCAACATGTGTGTGCATGCAAGCGTTACACGTGTATTTCAATATAGAATATGAACCACCAAAAGGGGTTGATGCTGTGTTTGTGATGTAGGCTAACCTAGGGTCTCTAGTTTACCCTACTCTAACACGACAAACTAATAAAAGGATTAAAGAAATAATTAACTAATGTGTAGGGACTGTTATGGGCAGCAACGCACATGACATGCTTACGAGATTAGTATTATGATAACCATAAGTAAAGAATAGTATAAAGCCAAGTAAGATGATCAACTAAGCAATTATTAATTAGGTTTCATGTCATGTTCATAATAAACCATAGGTTAAGAAGTACTAATGTGCAAAATATTTCAAAACTCTTAAAATTAACAAGATTAAATGCCTGATAATTAGATAAACCCATGAACATGTAAAAACAGTAACTTCCCAATAATTAAAGAGATGAAATCCTAATCATAACATGCTAAATATGAAGGTTCAGCTGTAACGATGCTATCAAAGTGGCTGCCCACATTAGTAAGTACTAACTTGACATTCACTATTGCAGAAATTATGTAGATTAGAGTTACAGCTCAACATAATGTACTAGAACAAAAATAAATAACCCAATAGCAGGTTATCACTATGATAATGGGTAACAGAAAAGGGTGGGTATAAGGAAACACTAAAAGAATTAAGGCTTACTGTGTTGTTAGAGTTACAGCAGGGATTCTTGGGTCAATTTCTTTATAACCAGTAACCAAACAGCAACAAAAAAGAGAGGGGAACAAGGGGTACTGCCAAGAGCAGTATGGGAACTTTCTGCAACCAGAAAGAGGGGAGGGAGGAAAAATAAGAGAGAGAAGGAAGGAATGAATCTGTCTACAGATTCAGGGGAAGGGGACGTACCTGTCCTGATCACAGGAGAGAAACCGAGAGAGAGAGGGGAGGCTGGATGGCTTGCATACCTGATAGAGAAGAGAGAGATGGTTGCTGTACCTGCAAGAGAGAGAGAGAGAGAGAGAGAGAGAGAGAGACGAGAAAGAGGGAGAGAGCTGAGAGCAATTTTCTGCTTTCTATTTTTTTCTGTTATCAATAATCATCATCTGAATTTTATTCATGAAAAAAGAGCCTATATAAGGCTTACACTCCTAATAACATTATGATTCTAAAATCTCAATAAAAATAAAGTCCTAAAACAACTCTAACTAAAACACACTCAATCGTGGATCACATAGAAGGGATGGGGTCCACTAATCTAAATGAGAACAAACTAACCCACGTTACTGTATGGGGTCCACCAAACAGAAATAAAAATAAATAAATAAATAATAATAAATAAATAAAAACAGAAGAGTCCTAAATCAACTAGGAATCCTAATATTACTAGGAATCCTAAATCTACTAGGAATCCTAGTATTACTAAGTGTCGATGTCCTCATTAGTTTGACTCTGCTAACAATGGCATATAATACTTGGGCCTTTTTTTTTTTTGTGGGGGGGGTTGCGGTAGATTTTAAGGTGGGCCAAGGTTGTAAGATTCTTGGCGTATTCTGATTCAACCGAACGCTTTTGCTTCAATTTTTTATTGGTGTTTGATGGCTTTGGCCTCTCTAGCGATCCAAAAATTTCTGGAGGAGGAAACTGCAGGAACACTTATGTGAATTAGGAGGTTGTGGGATACTGTGATTTTTTTTTTTTTTTTTTTTTTTGTTAGGGACGGGGATGGCAACAAAGAGGCATGTTGGGTAGGGAAGTGTGGATATGCCCATGGTGGAACTTTATGCACAAAAGAAACAGGGCCTAAGTCATAACATGAAAAGATAGCACATGATCTGTATAGCATTTTTAATGTATAACCAGTTCTCAACTATATGGGTAGGAACTAATTCCACAGTGGGATCGTCTTTTAACAATAGCAGCACATTTCAGCCATGCAAATAACAATAGAATTAACAGTAATAGAGTTATCGATAATAACACCACCAGCAGGATTCTGTAAGCGGGTTAAATCAGATGCAAATCGAGAGTAGAAAATAGATGTTCAGATGAGGTAAGCAAAAAGACATAGGTCAACTGACCAGCAACCGAGTACAAGTGTTTAAGAACCAGAATTAATATCGGTTGAAGGGATATCATGAACAAACCAGATCTGAGAATAGTGCTTGCGTATGGTTTGAAAACAATATATTTACTGTTTGTTTGAAGAAAAAAAAAGAAACTAGAAGAAAGAGAATAAGAATATAAGAGCGATAAGCATAGATTTCCCACCTAGGGTTGATAGAATTCCACTACCACTTGCCATCACACCAATCGACTTCACAGCACTCACATGCAGTTGGCATCTTTGTTTAATAAATTAAATTGTCCTTTTCCAGCCCCTATTCTCTTTTTTCTTGGGCGAATAAATAATATATTAACAGCACCCCGAAAAAGGAGGAAGAGACCTGGGTATTCAAAGGATAGAGCTAGGCTCCTTACAGACTAAGCAAAAGGCCCGAAACAGAAACTAAACGGAAAAACACAAACCACTTCAAACAGTGGCCAGATTCCAAGAGGACAAAATGAATCTATTTCTATCTGTTTTCAGCGAGAGAGAAGATAAGAGCATCATGATTCTACGCACGTCAGATATGGTAGCATTTTGCCATTCACTTTCTAAGGTTTCTCTCAAACCAAATACGGTACACAGTCACAACAAAGGTGAGTTTGACAAGCGTATTATGTGGGGTTTTTCCTTTAAATTTCTTGATTATGCACTTCCATTCTTGATCAAAAGGCCGGATTCTTCTGGTGGTATGCCAACATTTTCTTAGGATCTTTTCCTAGACTTCAGAGGATAAAGGGCACTTAAAGAAGAGATGTTGGACATCTTCTTCCGAAGTCCAACAAAGTTATAACTAGAGCTTTGAATGACACTCCAGTCATAGAAGAGAGACCCCGTTGGCAAGGATTGATTCAAGACTCTCCAAAGGATGAAACTATGACGAAGAGAGTGGCCATGGAACTACACTGCATTATACCAGGCAATCTTCGGTCTTGATATCTAACAATCAGCTGCGAACATCCCGTTTGAAGAGGCCATCCATCTAATGATATCAGCACTCCCCATAGGTCGACAGGTGAGAGAGTCCAAAGCATCCCAAACCTGCACAAGCTGAGTTGAAGAGGCTCTACCTGTACACCATGCCCTTCTAAGATGATGGAAGAAACGGTTGTACGTCTGTTCCACCCATTCTCAAGCCGGATGCTTTCTCTATAAGTCAACACCAAAATACCATGAGGGTGCCAATTGTCCAACCATAGGAAAAGTTGAGGCTCCATCATCGATAATAGATTTAATGTACAGGAGGTATAAATGCCTATGATAAAGGATATTCCTCTACACCAAGAAGAATCATGACCTGCAGTAGCTGTCCAAATAGAATCTTTCCTCAGATACCTGCTATCAATCCAGTCCACCCATATGCAATCCTTTTTCTCCACTGCCCGTCATATCAATTCGATAATGCAAGTCTTATTAATCTCCTTGACTCTCCAAAGGCCCAAACCCCCTTCCTCAATAGAATGGAAAAATTTGTTGTTATCTGCCCCTTTCCACAAAAAGGCACTCATAAGGCCTTCGATCTTCTGAATTATCAAGCTAGGTAGGCCAAATGTCCCGGTCCAATACAGTTTTGCATGACCTCCTAACAAGCAATCTTCCTGCGTAGGGTAGGAATCTTGCTTTCCATAACTGAAGCCTTTTCCTTAATCTGTCGAGGATTGGGGTGCAGTGATGCACTGACAATCTCGAGGAGAATAGAGGAAGGTTAAGATAGGTGACGGGCAAGCACCCATGGGGAAGTCCACAAGGCATCTGAGGTTCTCATGAAGTGGGTTATCAACCCTAACGAGAAAGATGAGAGACTTTTGCTTGTTGATAGATAATCCCGACATAGAGATAAAAGAAAGAAGCCCATCTGATATGGTCAAGTTCGACTTCACATTAGCTTTCGAAAATATCATGATATCATTTGCAAAGGCCAAATGATTCAGCTTGATATCCTTGCATCGGGGGAAAAGTCAATTTTCTTTTGGTGGGCACTAATTTGAAGAAATTTGGATAGACCTTCTAGGACAAGAGTGAACATGATAGGAGACATAGGATATCCCTACCTTGCGTTGAAGAATCCCACCGAGCTACCATTAATCAGCATTGAGAATCTGGCCGAGGAGATACACTGCGGAATCCATTGGGAGAAATGAAATGAACATGAAAATTCATACTGGCAAAGGTTTTCAAAAGTTAATCCCATATAACACTGTCATAAGCTTTGTGGAGGTCAATCTTTAATAGAGCTGTTGGAAGATGATTTCTTCTATCAAAGCCCCGAACCGGGTCATTACATATCATCATATTATCCACAATGTTTCACCATTGAATGAAAGCAGATTGGTTTGGGCTAACCAGAACTTCAAAAACTTCTTTCAACCTGTGAGCAAGAATCCTAGCAATAATCTTATAGATATCATTGCACAGAGCTATAGATCTAAAGATAGCAATAATCCCTTCTCTTTATTAAATAATTAAGCAATTGTTACAAGATTAGAAACTTTTAAAATAAAAACTACTAACTTTTGCACATCAATCAATCATTCAATGAAGAGCTGGACAGGACTGGCTATCAATCAATAAGAGCTAGACTGGCTGTCAATCAATCAATCAAAAGCTGGATTGGGTTGGCTCTTCAATTAGGACTGGCTGTTAATCAATCAATCAATCAATCAATCAAGAGCTGGACTGGACTGGCTCATCGATAATTCTATCAAGGTTGGCAACTGGACCAGCTGAATGTAAGCTGAATCGCTTGCGGCTAGGCCAGAACTGGTTTGCAAGGCATGTGGCCCATCAATCCATTGGCTACCCCATGTCTGAACTGTATCAATTTTTGCTGGCATTTTTTTTTATGGGATTGATATATTGGGACTTGTGTAATATCTGATGTAATTCCCACGGGTGTCCCCTCACAGTTTAACCAATTTGAAAAACATGTTATGCAGTCAGCATATTGTGAAAATGTATGCTTGTCATCTTTTTCAAGTCTTTGCTTGTCATTGTCGCTGATTGGGGTTTGTTGCTTGATGCAGCTCCATCATAAAGTTTGCTGAACAGAGTTTGGATCCCGAAACAAGGGCAGCATATTTCAGTCCTCGACTTATGGAGGTAATAATGTATACATCTGTTTCCTTGATTCTTCACAACAGTGAACATATTGGGAGTCAGATTCACTTCTTTGCAACCAAAGCTGCATCAGAATCTTGGGTTTGTTTTACGAATTAGGGATAAAATAAAATTGTTGCTCCTTTAGAAATTTAATTCCTGAACCAGGGGGTGATTAGAGGTGCAGTGGGGCTTATTTTGCAAGTTAACTCTGGTTCTATGGGCAAAGTTGATTAGAGATACATGTGGGTTTGGATCTAGCTTTGAACATGGGTTTGACAACATCATGTTGGAAGGAGATGGAGCTAACATCAATAGATGGATGAAGAAGAGAAGTGACTTTCCTTCAAGATTTACCCATTTTAGTAGACATGTTATTCCCTTGGATTTTGAAGTGAACGTCTCTTTTGACTGGCAGCAAGTGAATGCAATGAGATTGCCAATGATCTGGGTGAGCAAGGCATTCCTAGATTGTGTTTTGGGATAGTGTATCCCTTTTAGTGTCTTATTTTGTATCTTACAGCTATTTTCATTGTTTCTCTTTTGTTTTGGGTCCCTTTCCTTGGGGCTGTGCTTGTCTCAAACTCTCAATCTTCTTGTTGTATCTTTTACATTGTTTAACCTCTCTAGTACAGGTTATTAGTTATAAAAAATATATAAAATAAAAATAATTGTGATTTAGCATTATGGTTTTGCATGATTGGGGTAAAGACAAGTGATTGATAACCAAAACAGCATAACAAAGAAATGTCTTAAATTTTGACTTGATACTTATTCGGCCTGCTTGGCAATAGAAATATCTCGTGTTATTTCAGAAGGTATGGAAATATTGTAAAAGCCATTGTACAAATTGAATACAATGTTATAATATCAAATCCCATTGCCTTGCCAGGATGGGCTACAGCAGCTCCAGTGTACCCTTGACAATTTAGTGGTCATATCAGCATCATAATGCCATCATGACTTTGTGGACTCTTGTATTAAGGGACCCACCCATTAAAAGAGCCATGCAAGTGCTGTAAGTTGTGCCACAGCATGATGTAACCCATTCCAGAGTGCCCTTGACAATTTAATGGTCATATCAGCATCATAATGCCATCATGACTTTGTTGATTCTTGTATTAAGGAACCGACCCATTAAAAGAGCCATGTAGGTGCTGTAAGTTGTGCCCACAGCATGACGTAACCCAGATGATTCTATTGTCATTAGTTGCCACTGTTGACAAAAACTAATTCAGGGATGGATCTTCTTGGATGGTAAGAGGTGGAAGGGCTAATGGTTGTATCAAGATGGTGCCATTGCAGTGATTGGGGGGGTGGAAGAGTGGGTGGGGCTATTTGATGGTCTCACATCTAAAATTGCTCTGCCCAAAGCTCATCAACATTAGATGTGTGCTACTGGCCTTTCTGCCTGACTTTCCTTTGTCAGCTACTGTGCTAGTGTTGTCAGAAATTTCAGTTTGTCTATGTATTTATAGCCTGTCCAAATGAGAGAACAGATTGTACAATCGACTGCCTGCAGGTGATAAAGATGTAGGCCTGGGTGGGACCTGTTGGCATAATGCACACTGGAACGTGAGAATTCGAGGTCTCATGAATTACTACTAACAACCTACTTTGTTTTTGTTTTGTTCTTGGACAAACAATTTCAGGTCAAGCCTATGGATGGATCCTTTTAGATCTGCGGGCCTTTTTTTTTCTGATGAGATGGTGGCCACGATTCTGCCAAAATCCTATGATTTAGGATAAATACAGCATCATTGTATTCGAATAAACTTGAATCTTATGCCAAACCTTTGGCTGGCATTTCTCTGTTCTAACCCAGCCAGTGGGCTGGAAAACTTGTGCAGCCTGTCAAGTGTATGTTGGGCCAGATCAGCTCAGGTTATCACTGGTGCACAGCAATGAACTTGTTGAAATCCGACGTACAGAGTCACGAACCTGTCTGATGCTGTAGGAAAACCTTTTCCCATAGGAGAATCTAGGAAATAGGCCTTTATGGTAATGGACACTTTTGCATGCAACTTGAATCCCAACGTGGGCTTCAAGGCTTGATTGAGTAGAGTTTTTAAGCCTGACGTGGGCCTTGGGATTGGCCTTCAACTTGCGTTCCAGAACCGGAGAAGAGTTAGACCCACTCAATAGGCTATTGGATATGGATTAGAGTTCCCATTTGACATATATAAAGCTGTTGGCCCTACTTTCTGGCTTCAAGGGCAGCAAAAGGCCCACACATTGTGATTACTTGATGCAATTAAAGGGTGTTTCTGATGACTCCTTTTATTTTAAGAGTTATTAGCATTTTATTTATTTAAGCTATTTTTGCTTACGTATTTGAATTTTCTCTATACAGGCAGTTATCTGGTTCCTCGCACGATGGTCTGATACATATTTAATGCCACTTGAAGGCGGACGGCAAAGTGACGGTGATTGCCAACATGAGTCACAACCATCTAAAAAGGCATTACTTAGCTTCTTTGGAGAGCATAATCAGGGAAAGCTTGTGCTTGATATTATTGTCAAGATTTCCATGACAACGCTTGTTTCATATCCTGGAGAGACACAGCTACAGGTGTAATACCTAATGTACAGTTATTCTTTTTTGTGGAACTGTTCTAATTGAAATTTATGCCCTTTTTTTTGTAGTTCAAATTTGGATCACTTACATGCTAGTGGCAAAAACCTTAGGATGATGTTCCTACTTGGGTTCTTTTTTACGGTTCCTACTTGGAATGTACGAAAATTATCCCAAGAAAAGATGGATATTACATAGGGACGGGATTATGTGCAGCTTTCCTGAATTTAAGCTACATTTATCTTTATGTGCTCTCTATTTCCTGTGATATTGAATCTTGGATTCACCTTTTCATTTTCTGTATGGTTTAAATCATTATTTGTGTCTGTAGCATTCTCGACAAAGCCCCTGATGCGATGCTTAATGCTTACCATGAACGTTAATGTAGCTTTCCTCAACTGTGCTGGCAATGATGGCTCGGGTTTGGGTTTTCTGTATGCTTCTTTTTTATCCCAAACCAAAACTGGAAGCTCAGATTTTATTCAGCCGATAGCAAGAAATTGACTTGGCCTAGTTGATGTGAGACATATTTTGCTAGCATTCAAAATTGATGCTCGATGTTTCAATTGCCATTTTCATCAGTAGGCAGACTGTAAGAAGTTGCTTTGTTTTTAACATTTGGGAGGCTATTGTTCATGATAAACCTTTATGATATGTACTACAAGGGACGTTTTTTTGATAACTGCACTGTTGTCCATTTTACCCATAGTTGAACTTGACATGATATAGCTAATTGGCTAGGGGTGTGGGATATGTCTGATTTTTCAAATTTAAACCCATTTTCTATTGATTTCTTTGGTTGGATTACATACTCTCAACTTACTGAAGAAAGTAGCATCACATTTGGATACACTACTAAATTTTAATCATATTTCATAATTGCATAGGAGTGTTTTCATTTTTATTAATATCATAAGGTATCATCTAGATTATGAACTTTATTGCTTACTTGCAACAATTATACATAATTGTTATGCATGATATTTCCTTCTCTTAGACCTAGTTGGCAATCCATATTATCTGGTCAATCTGAATGCCGAGTGCCAACACACCTCACCTGAACCATGTGAACTAGGGTATAAAACCCTGTAAATTTGGTAGGCCTTCCAATTGTTGAATTTCATTATCCCACTTTAATGAGATCGAAAAGGAGTTTATGTTTCATGGAGAGTGGACTTTCTCATCCCTTTCATGTTTTTCTTCCTGTTCTTTTTTAATGTAGACTGTAGTAGGTATTTGTTCACTAGGATTGGTGGAAGTAAAGTTCATCAGTCCATGTAGATGTTTCACCCCTATTCAAAGAAATTGAGTGTCCTCTTTTATGTGTATTTCTGTATTTATAATGTGTAAACCAGCACCCAAAAGGGGAAAATGGACATTTTAAGAGATTCTTTAATAACTTGGTATTCCATTGTTACTCATAGTGTTCTAGAAAGGGACAATTTGTTTTTCATTATTTGTTAATATGTCACCTTTTGAAGAAAAGGAAATAGAGAATCATATATTAATGTTGAAATAAAATCCATTTATTTAACTCAAAGGAAAATAATATGACCTGTCCTTTAGTCTCTTTGAAAATTATCTGGCAGCAACACAGAGTGCTCACATTCAAATCTTCATTTAGTTGATTTCATGTTGGCTGTTCTCAAGTTGATCAACTGAGGTCTCCTTGCCTTGCTCAGGATCTTTTATTTTGAATATAGCTTGGATAATTATTGTCAACCTAATTATTTTTTATTAGGCAGTGCCAAAGGAGCTGTGGCAACATCAGGTATAAGAATCTAGCAACTACAGAGAACCGAGAGAGAGAGAGTGTCGATGGAGATGGAAGTGATGAAGAGACTGTCTAGACCAGTCGATGGTAGCTCTAGCAGTCCCCCACTGCTTTATTTATAATAAGAAAAGAGATTACAATGAATAGAAGAGTGGATAACATCCACCACCCATAAAGAATTAGTTCTAGTAGGACTCGTTATAAATAAGAAGACATGAGGTGGAGAGGTAGAGATAAGAAGAGACTACAATAAAATAAGAAAGAAGACCACTCATATTGATCAAGGAAACCTGAGGAGGTCGAAACCTATTGTTGACCTCATCACTACGAACACCTATATCGATATTGGAACCCTATAAATGGGTCCAATATTACATAGGTTACTTAACAGGAGCAATTTACGTTCTTTCAATTTGCTTATCATTTGCAAATTTGATCGATTTGAGATTATGGCAATGTAGAATGTGCTTTACATTTGTTGCATTTTTTTTACTGATTTAGTGGAACACATTGGCCAACACTAGTGCATTTTAGTACTTCATGTCTTTGCACTTCCCTTATGTGTTGAAGATTGATGCATAAGTCAGGAGAAGAATGCCTACCATTTTTCTGGAAGTAATCACACGTGTTTCTGTTGAGGGTGGAATGTGTGGACCAGCGTCATCCCCTGATGTTGGATATGTTTGATCTCACACACACACACACATTGCAATCTGATATATTAACGTATCAAAATCAGGCTGACCTTATGATTGTTCATGAAAATCAGATTTGGTGCTTGTACGATTAATTATTAGCTGATGAAGACAAGTAGTGCATTTTATAGACTGTAGACTCATCTTACCTGTTCAAGTTCAGAGATCACCTAAAGATTTGGCAAGGAGAGGACTAAACTGGAATTTGCATATTTAATTACAGTACTCGTAATGTTGATTCCTGTATGCTCAAGAACTGGTTTAAGGGATCTCAGTTCTGTTTGTGTGTTCTTTGGCAGGAACTCACTTGTTGTCTATTGCTTCCTGCTGTTGTTCGACGAAAGAATGTCTGTGCTCATCTTGTCACACTGGTGAGGTTCATATTCTCAATTGCACTAACAATGCTATGAATCATTTTGTTGATCCTGCCAGTGCCTTAATGGCTACATTTTTCTGCAGTGGCACTGGGACTGACAGTCTGACACCATGCCATCCCTTACTTTATATTCCTCGTTTCTCATTAACATTGTCAGATGGCAGATAATGTTTTGAAGTGTTGGTCTAGTTAGTCTTATTTTAGCAAGTCATGTTAAACATGTAGGCTATAGCTGTTACATTTTTCTATTTCTCTAGAGAAACCTTGTAAGATCAGTTTGTCAGTGTGGTGCCACCATGTTTAAGATTGGTATGTGTAAAATAAAAATAAAAATAAAAAAAATAAAAAAAGTCAAAGATAGCAGTTTGTGTGCTGCCAGCATTTTTTATATTGATGTGACATATCAGTAAAGATACACATGCCATTGAATCGGTTACCCAAAAGAGACTATTTAAAGGTGGTCGTGCACAACATGGCCCAGCCAAGCAGTGGCATCAGAGTATCTGCCGATGATTTGTTTGCTTAACTTAGAATATGGCATGGTTAGACCCCTTTTTTGTTTTTTGTTTTTTGTTTTTTTTTTAAGTTTCCTGGTTAGGTACGAGGAATTGTTTAGAGTTCAACACTGTAAAACTTGGTATATGTTACTCATGAGTGATGAGTCATGACAAGTTTGTCTATTCATCCATAGGATTCTTGGCACAACTTGGCAAATGCTTTTGCAAATGGTAGAAGTTTATTCTCCCTAACTGCTACTCATCAGGTGTGAACAAATATGCTTCTACGTACTTCCTTTTCTTTTTTGTTTCTTGTCACCCCCCCCCTTTGGTCCTAATTATTTGTTTGCAGCGGTCACTAGCTGAAAACATGATCCGTTCTGCTGCTGGGATGAGAAATTCAGAGGCATCCAATCAGTGAGCCGTTCTACTTTGAATTTTTTTTTTTTCTCTTCTTTGTTTTCACTTTTGTGTTTCTGCATGCTATTATGCTAATATGGCCTAACTACGTAATCTGAATATCCTGAAAGGTACGTGAGGGATCTCATGGGTCAAATGACATCATACCTTGTAGATATCTCTTCTGACAGTAATCTCAAAAGTATTGCTCAACAGCCAGATGCTATTCTTTCGGTAAGCTTATTGAAGGATCTCTTATGCGAAAATCTCTTCTAATCCCCTTTTGTGTTACTTTGTTCAAGAATAATAACTTATCTGTGGTATCATGTATATCCTGTAGGTTAGCTGTTTGTTGGAGAGGTTACGGGGGGCAGCCAGGGCCTCTCAACCTCGCACTCAAAAAGCAATATTTGAAATGGGTATCTCTGTGATGAAACCTATTCTCACTCTTCTAGAGATTTACAAGCATGAGGTATTAAAAAGAATCATATATGTGCTCGTATTTTGGTATACATACCCAAGTTCTAATGTTTGAGTTATCTACACTGATACTAGCCTGATTTTTAGTCTGCAGTTGTCTACATGTTACTCAAATTTGTTGTCGATTGGGTGGATGGGCAAATTGTCTTCTTGGAGGCTAAAGATACTACTATCGTTGTTAGCTTCTGCATGCAGCTACTTCAACTATACTCTTCTCATAATATTGGCAAGGTAGAGATGGAAAATTTTTAGTTTTCTAGATATTAACTCCACTTACCTCTTAAATAAAAAGGGCGTCCTAGTGCACGAGGTTCCCGCTACTGTAGGGTCTGGGGAGGGGCAGAATGTACGCAACCGTACCCCCACAACGTGGAGAGGCTGTTTCCGTGTTTTAAACCCGTGACCACCAGGTTGCAATATGACAACCTTACCGTTACACCGAAGCTAGCCCTCACTTACCTCTTAAGTAATAGAATAATATTAATTGATTGTCGATCAACAAACAACAACTGATGACATGCAATGCCAACATGGAGGAAAGGAGCAAATGTTGAATTACATAGAATGTATGACCTACAATGTTCTCTTATTTTGTGAATACATACATGAGCTCTAATGGTTATTGTGTGGGATGGGGCTGGTATTGGGGAATCTACCCCTTACTAGCAAGTTTGTGAATCTACCTGAGCTTTGTGTGCTTTGACTACTTTCTTTTCAGTTTTCCTAAACTGTCTACTTAGGAATCTTACCTAAACAGCCCTTAAAATTTGCCATGTGGCAGATCAGATGGGGTGCCCATATTCACATGTCATGTTTGAGCCTAATCGACATTTGCCAATTTACAAAATACATAGTTGAAAATCCAATACCATGGGAGACTTCACAGACAGTAGTGATTGGATTGCCATATGTGTGCATAGACAAATATGGGAGGATATTGATTGAATTTGAGTTTGAAATTTTCCATGTGGCTGATCCATACAATATCAGCTCTATCCAACAGTTGGAAGTTCCACATCATCTGTTCACATGGGTTAAAATGGTGGACGGAAGCCCTTCGAAAATGGGGCTGTGTTAAGGCAATTTTCCCATAAATATAACATGGAGAAATTGTGAAGAATGATATGGAGAAATTGAGAAGAACAGGAAAAAAATATATATGTGAAGTTTCCAATTGTTACAATATGTAATCAGTGAATGTTACAGATACTAGAAAATAATACTAAATATGTGTTTCCTTGTGTTCTCTTCATATTACACACACACACACACACACACTAACTCTACCAAGGAGATGAATTTCAAATAATTTTTCATAGATTACAAGGTTTTTTACAGTACAAGACAAGATGATACTGCAAGTCTGCAACCAAGCAATTTCCAGTGAATGTTTAGCATCTCACATTGAACAGTTGAAGAGGAGATGAATATGATAATGAACTCAGATCCTGATGTCAATTTCTCAAATTATGAAATAGAGGAATGTAAAATGATTTCGGGATTCCACAAATCATGAAAGCAAAACGTGCTCTATGTTCATGGCAATTTAACATTTAGCATCTGCTATTTGTCAATGCCATTAATTTCGAATGTCCTCATTGCTACCTTTCAGTTCTGTCTTTAGCATTGGATATGATAAATGTTGATTACTTTAGAGAAAGTGGAAAGGGTTTAAAGATAAAATGATCTGAAAGAAAAGTCGCTAATTAAGAGAGGTTGAACTTTGTAAAAAAGGGAAGTCCCAGTGCACAAGGCTCCCGCTACTGCAGGGTCTGGGGAGGCAGAATATACATATTCTTACCCCCACAATGCAGAGAGGTTGGATTTTGTGATCCTTCTATTTATGGATCTTATGATCTATGGCATCCAAACTGAAGAGCATTTCTTTTGTTTGCAGGTTTTGAAATGCCAAATATCTTCTCAAAGAATCTAGAACAGCATTCTTTGATATTGAAATGGTAGATTTAAACAAGGTTGCTTTAAGGTGCATAGGGAGCATGAAAAGAGACATAAAGCAATGATGGTGGTTACAGTTCAATCATCAAGTCATAGAGATGGAAGAGGAAGAAGAGCCAGATTTGGAAAGAAAAGATTAGAAAAAAGAAGGGGGGAAAAGCTGAAATTGGATTGCTGCTCTTCGAGGTTGTATAGATGGAACTTGAAAGGGGCTGAGGCAGTGTGTAGAGAAAAATGAATTGATAACGGTAAATCTGTTCCTGGTGGGTATACTTTCAATGATCGCAGAAAGATCCTTTAGTTCAGTCACAGTTGTAGTGAAAGGGGTTAGCTGTGGAGCTCATGGACCTCGAAATTCTTCTAAATTGAGGAATGCATTCCCAAATGGTGGTAGTTTATAGGACCAAGAACTCCACTAAGAAGTATCAGGAAAAAGAGAAAGAAAGAAAGAAAGAACTCCATTGAAGACAAAAGGGCTGAAGAATCCTTTATTGAGGCAACTTTTCTTCGTTCTGGGGGTACTTTTAAGGTTGGAGAGGAGAGGAGGGAAGGAGTGGAATAGCGAAGTGTACAAGCAATGGAGATTGGACTATAAGCAATTTTATCACCCTAGAGAGGTCCAAAGTATCTTGTTGGGAGTAGTTGATTATATTTTAGAGTGCCTATTTGGAGAAGAGGCCTCAGATGGCAAGGAGGAATGAGGGGTCTGTAAGCAGTCTTCAATGATGATTTATTCTTGGGTACCTGGGCCTAGGTTATCAATTGGATTACGCTTTGGCTTTTCCCTGTACTATCTTGGTTGCCCATTGGAAGCTTGTCATGTTTCTAATAGGATTTTGGATCCGCTATCAGAAGCCTTATAAACTTGAACATTATTTTCTCCCAATTAATTGAAAGTATTTTGACCTGCCATCAGAGGCGGTTTTATAAAGTATGTATCCTTCTGCTTTTTCATGCTCCCATCTAGTAGAAACTAATTGGTGCATATTTTCAAAATGAATTGACTAGGAGTCATGCCTACCATTCTTTCTAGTTATTTTCTCATTGTCCTCTAAACTCTAAAGACCTTGATACAGTTACCCATCTCTTCACATGGTTTTAGTAGCAATCAGTTTCCAATCTAGCAGCTTCTTGATGCTCTTGATTCTGATTGATTGGTAATGGATTCTGATCCCCCATGCTAGAACTTTACTACTATTGCATCTTCTGCAGCTATATTTACATTTTTGAGAATGTTGATGGGTTTATTGCTGTACAGCTTATGATTCTTAAACAGAAGATTGTGCTTATTTCTGAGGTGGCTCTGTTATCTATTCTTCCTGGGTTTTAAATTTTCTTCCTCATACGTACATTTCCATCCTTAGATATCATTGAGTCTTTCAAGCAGCTTGCTAAGTGAAGAAAGGACTGAGAAGTACAAGGACTTACGTGCTCTGCTTCAACTTCTCAAAAATCTCTGCTCAAAAGATCTAGTAAGACTGCTACATTTTTCTGCAAGAAGTGGCACTGCTAATTTCTGATATACTTTTGAAAACCAAATTATCAAATGATGAAATGTGCAGGTTGACTTTTCTTCAGATTCCAGTGAGGCAGAAAGAACAGACATTGCTCAGGTACATCAGTGTTATCTTTCTGTGTTTCCTACTGGCGGAAAGGAGGAAAACAGGAGAAAAAATTTTGAAATTCTTCTAACTGAATGTCTCTTCAGGTCGTTTACTTAGGCCTGCATATCGTTACCCCTTTGATATCTCTGGAGTTGCTGAAATACCCAAAGCTTTGCCGTGATGTAAGCCCTTTTCTTGCCCCTACTGAATAAACTCTTTATTACTTTTGGAGCAAGTTGCTCACTTGAGATTTTTGTTTGCAGTATTTTGAGCTGTTGTCTCACATGCTGGAAGTGTATCCTGAAAAGGTTGCACAGTTGAATAATGAAGCCTTTGCTCATATAGTTGGAACTCTTGATTTTGGGATCCATCACCAGGCGAGTTACCGTTCTGTATATCCAACTTATAAAAAAAATTGAGATTGTAAATCTAGATAAATATGCACACAACATCCTTGTAAAATTTTTACTTTATTTTTCAAACCAGTCATTCAATTTAGAACATGCTCCTGTACAACAATTGAATGATCAAATTGAGTTTCTCTTATGCAAGATTTGTGTGGCCTTTGTTCCAGATATAATGAAAGAATATTTTCATTTTCATAGTAACTTTAGTGGAGATCCCCAGAGTTCTTGGTCAATGGAGTTACGGTAAGACTTCAAATAGCAGCATGACCAGGACCACCCAAAGTGGCTTGGCTAATATTTAACCCATCAATTAGAAGTTGACCAGGACTACTCAATGTCTCAGCTAATATTTAACCCATCAATTAGACACTGGGCCATTGAACTAATGTAGCTTAGGCACTTCTGTTAGAAAGATTATGCTTCATTATATTTTATCCCCTGATTTTCTCCGTGGTGTGCATTTGTAGCTACATTTTACTAATGTATCTTGGTGAAGTGCCTTCATGCGTCACTTTGTAGTTTCTTTAAGTTATGTAAGTCTAATATGGTTGCTTATCAGTTATTAGTGTTCCTTTCATGCTGTGAATAGAAAAACACAGTTGAATTCGTGACGGCCTGGGGAACTGTCAGGCGTCCAGGTGTACCTGCCGGCTAATTTCTCACCCTGGATGGTGTTGCAGAGAGAAAGGGGCCAAAAAAGTAGACAGCCGGATGGGACAATCATTGGGCATCCAGACAGCATCCTGGACATCTCGTGAAAGCACTGCTTTTGTGACAAAGTAAACCTAGAAGAAACAACAATGGAGGAGAGAGGAAGTTGAGCACAATGGGAGTTAAATCTCCCCATCGTATGAACCACTTTATTTATAATAGAAAGAAAAGAAACACATTACAATACTGCCCCTAACTGGTCACATAATAACAAATTTAATTTCTAAACAACCCCTACTCAACATAAACCTTAGCACTCCCCCTCAAGCTGGCTGGAGCATGCTCCAGCTTGGAACAATTGGTATATACATAGCCAATCACTTATAGGCATGTAGCAAACAGAATAAATCGCATGAGACCCAGTCACTTGAAACAAAGGATCCGCATGAAGAAGAACTATCAGTCGCAGCACCGCAGTAAACATAAATGGCACAGACCACATATAACAAATTTAATTCCTAAACTACCTCTACTCAATATAAAATTTTTCACAGCTTTCATGTTGCGAATTGTGATGCAGCAGCTAGTTAGGGGAGAAAATTTTCATATTTCTTTTTCCCTGCATATCGACGTGCAAAATGCATACAGACATACTCATATTTGTGTTGTATATGTCTATGTTTATATGCTTTTTACGCAGTGCCATAAACCCATGTATGTCATGTACAGGAAGTGATGTTAATGTAGTCCCAATCCCAAACTAGGAGAATTCCAGTTTGAGATTTAGCTTGCAACAGGATCGCTGCGAAATAGGACAAGCCACATTAGGAGAAAGTCAAATAACCCAACCAGAACAGTCTGATATGCACAAAATCCTGGTTGATTGCTGTAAGGCGTAGCGTTGTTTGCTTTCTCTTGACTAAGCCCTCCAGTCAATATAACACGTATGCAAAAGATGATCAACAGACGGATAGATTCAGAGATATGGAGTAATCCTACTGAGAGTAGGAAAGGAAAGCTGCAGACTTAAATGGCTAGGTCTATGGGGTATCAGATCAGAATATAGGACTGTAATAACAACCAAATAAAGATTAACTAGAGGCCAGAAAACAGAGATATAAACCAGGTTTCAGAAATCAGATCTGAAGAATTTTAGTAAGAGAAGGAAAATCAATGGATAATGCAGGAACAGATCAGAAGCCATACTCGGATTCAACATTAGCAGTAGAATAGCAATCTGAAACTAGATCTAGGAAATCATTACAAAAGGCTGTGATCTAGATGAAGTATAGTAATAGGATTTCTAGTTTCGATTTGAAAGATCAGATTTTCAAACCAGAACAGACATTCAGAATGGCACACAGAAGAAGAATAGACCAGAATTTCATAAACTAACCTTATAATCAATGGAGAAGAAAGAGAAGAGAAGCTAAAAGTGCCCAAAGGTTCTATAGTGGTTAGCACTTTGGGTGACCTGTGTTCAACTCCACGTAGGATCTGGAGTTAAAATTTTCATTCAACCCCCCCCCCCCCCCCCCCCCCCAACAAAAAAAAGAAAAATAAAGAGGGGGGGGGGAGCTAAAAAATCAGGTCAGGATGCCAATCCTGTATGCCAAGCTCAATAGCTCCAAAACTCAAAAAAAAAACTCAAAATTCTTTACTCAACATATGCTTAATTGATGGGGGTTGTTTTACATATATAAAGACCTTCTGAAATTTCCAAATTGACTCGGAAAATTATTCCTAATCATTCTCACACACTCAATAAAGTAAATAAACTCAAAATACTCAACTCAACTCAGCCTTATCCCAACTAAATGGAGTTGGCTAAAGTAAATAAATTCAAAATAGAACTCTTAAAAGCTATTAAGTATCCTAACTTGACTTAAACACTTCGGAATCTAATTTTGTATGCTAACTTCAGCCCCATTTTATAGACTTCTACTTAGGCCCATTTCAATAAAGCCCAGATAAATAAAAGGCTCAACCTATGACATAAATACCCTAAGCTCAATTTCATCCCATTAGACTGCCAATTGCTCCTTGTGGGCCTTCTAAACTTACAGCTAGGCATCCATCTGGGAGTACTGTTTAATGTGGATTAATGTTGAAAATGAAACTATTTCAAGGGTTAAGAACTACTGTAACAGAACCCAAAAGAAGTTAGTCATGGAGAAAAGAGAAGAAGAGATAACTTACCTAGGAGTCCACCTTCAAAGAAGTATGTGAATCCACACAGCCGTAGTTCAACAGCTAAATGTTAATTCATTTTGCAACATTCAAAGTAAAACTTATATATATATATATATATATATATATATATATATATATATATATATATATATATATATATATAAGTTGAGTTACTTATGCTTCAAGTAAATTGTTCGTTGTGGAAGGGATTAAGTAGTCACTTATCCTTCCAGGTAATTTGACACTTATACATTAAGGGGCTAATTCTGCTTTGAAATATAATAATACCTTAATCCAAAACCCTTATTTACAAATGTGCCCCAAAAATACAACTGAAACTGAAAATAACTCAAAACCCTTGTAACCACTCTCATTACTTAGTAAACCGTACTTAAACAACAGAAAATGACTATATAAAGTAACTCAGATGATCCCCCCCCCCCCCCCGGGGGCCCCAAGCAAATCTGATGTATTGCAAGTATTGCTTAGCTAATTAGTTTAGCTATTATTTTTCTTTTTTTCTTTTCTAGACTTTGGATTCCCATCAGGAAGTTTCATCGCTAGTTATCCATGATAGATACCTCTGTGTTGTTCAGCATGTGTTTTAAGTTCTCTTGTAACAAGACATGAGAATTAAGCCCTTGTTGCATTGCAGAACTTGTGGCTAACCACTTGTGATGCCATTGGTTCAGGACACGGAAATTGTTAATATGTGCTTGAGAGCTCTGAATGTACTTGCTTCTTACCATTACAAAGAGAGGGGTGCTGGCAAAGAGGGTTTGGGTTCACACGCTGCAGGTATGATGGATCAGGGTGGCAAATGGCAGGAGGGCATTTTGAGCCGATTCCTTCAAGCATTGCTGCAGTTATTACTTTTTGAGGATTACAGGTCAGGAACGTTCTATACCATTTAATGAAGGCATCTTAACTGAAGAAAAAAGTTACATTTAACCGATGGCATGAATCAAGCAGAACAGATAACCTGAATACTATTTACTGATGGACATGGTTCCTAAGTTTCGATCAAAACTTACCGAATTCTCTGAGTTGTCTCAGTTTCGGGCCAGGTCAAAACTTATGGTCAAAAACTAGTTTTTGACATTGGGTTTCAACCCAAAGAGGACCTGGGTCGAAACCTTGAAACAAGATCCAGCACATTTTGATTTGGGCCTCACTGAAACTTGCCTTGAAATCGAGATTTAACTATGCCTAAGACATCCATTAAAATTATGAAAATTGAAATCTTAATTGTACCCTGACCCTCTAGCATTTATTTTCCTAATTAGATGGTGCAGGCCCCAGAACTTTTCCCTGCATATTAAGTAATGAATGGAAATAGAAATAAAACAAATCTAATTGCTTAATATGATCCTGCATCTTGTGGATGAAGGGAATACATGATGAAATGGTCCACCAAAAGTTGAAGGAAAAGATTTGAAATTGGATAACTCAGTGTTACTTTTTTTTCTTTTTTTTTTTTTTCTGATGTGAACTTATGTTGCTGGAATCAGCACCGAACTTGTCAGCTCGGCAGCAGATGCTCTTTTTCCATTGATCCTTTGCGAACAAGGTCTATATCAGGTAAAGTCTATATATTTTTGCTTTTACTTCCCGAACATGTCTGCCAGGCAGTTGCTTGAGCTCTAGAACTTATCCATCAGAAGTTTAGCTTACTTACCTATTCAAGCTGAGTTCTCTCTCTCTCTCTCTCCCCTCCCAAAAAAAAAAAAAAAAACCCACGACAACCTCAAAGGCAATTACTCAGTAAACAGAAATTGAGAAAGCAAAACTTGGGAATATAGCTCACTCATTTGTATCCACTTTTCTGTCAATGAAATAAAAATATTTTGTCATTGCTGATTAGGAAAAATGTTTCATTTGTATATAATGTATTAAACTTATTAATCATATCATTAATGATATGATATTAGTAATTGCATTCATTACATTCGTGCATGTGAGAGCTTAAAATACTTACTTCTCCCTCCCCGTATTCTGTCTTTACTTCTGTCCAACTCTATTTCGAAGTTGATAATATCTAGAAGCCCTAGGCACTTCATACCATGAACTACTGTTGGACAAACTGACTGGGGCATGTACATGTAGAGATGGAGAGGCTTTCAACGCTTCACTAAACGTTTGGGAAGTGGAATGCACTCAGCTGAGTGCCTTCAGGGGGAATGATTTCTGCAACATGGCAGGCTGGATTGTGGCCCAAATTTCATTGGGAGGTAGGGCCTACCCTTCCCTGCTCATCTGTTGATTTGGACCCGAATGAGCCTTGCCTGTCATTCAAGTGGACAAAAGTGGTTAAAAACTACTCATGGTTGGATATTTTGGACCATTTGAAGAAAAAAAAAAGAAAGATGGAAATTGTGCAATACGTCAGGGTAGGCCATCCAATAAATTTGACACTTGACTTATACATATTGTCACCTTTCCATCAATGGTTTGGATTGCATGGCTTGACACCTTACCCACATTGTTGAAAATAGGGAGCCTGAGTGGCCTTCCAAGCAGCTTCCTTTTTGCCTTTATTGGTCTCTTTTTCATTTTTTTGGGTGTCAAGAAAACACTGTATGTGGTAGATTGCTTATATCTGCTTCACATCTATTACTTTTGTCAGGATATAAGGGCTATTATTGTAAGAGAATGGGTCCACTTAACTTAGGCCCATTCCCTCCCTTTAAAATAATGTAAGCCCATAACCGATGGTTTTATGTTATGTTTGTAGTGGGCTTAATTATAAAGGCCCATTATCGATTGTTTCTTAAGTAGACTAAGAATTGGTCTTGTTGACTTGATCTTTCTACCTAGTTGGATTGTAACTAGGAGTAATCTAAGCCCCCCCTTTTTTTTTTTTTTTTTTTTTTTTAATATATATACAGCAGTAAGAAGAGGGGTTATGTACGCACTCACAGTCTCTCTCTCTCTCTCTCTCTCTCTCTCTCTCTCACGGTTCCGTGCTTGGGTAGCTAGCCTTTTCTATTTTGTTACAACTTTATCATTAATCCATTATATAGGTAGCAGCTAAAGTACAACTTGCATTATCCTGACCTTTGTCTTTTACGAATAATTAAAATACATTGAAAATGAACATTGTTTGTATGTATGTACATCTGTATTTTTCTCCTTTTGATTGTGGATCTGGTTGTGGTGTTGAAATTGAAGTGTTTTGGTGGGTTCGAAAGTGTCAAAATCAAGGGTTCCTCACATAACTTGGCGGCTATGTGGACCACCCAGGAAGCTTCTATTCTAAAATATGTTTCTAGATTGATTCCCTATAACTTTAATTTTCTTCCTAATTTTCTTTGATGTCTACTCTCTTAATTTTTTTTTTCCCCCCTTTTGCAGAGATTAGGGCACGAGTTAATAGAGAGACAAATGAACCCACAACTGAAATCGAGGCTGGCAAATGCATTGCAATGTCTCACAAGTTCAAACGAGCTTTCTTCTACTCTTGATCGGATAAATTCTCAAAAATTTCGAAAGAACCTTTATGCTTTCCTTGGTGAAGTACGTGGATTTTTGAGAACAATGTGATGTGTTCAGAAAAAAAAAAAAAAAGGACATGAGAATGAAATGCGAAAGAGAGGAGAAGGAAAACGACTCTTTGGATTCTGTTTGCAAAAGATCAGATGGTCGAGTGCCATGAGTAGAAAGATTTCTCTGCATGGCAATCTAAATGTAAATCATAGAAGCATCAGTTGATTCATTGAAACTTTCATTCATTGTTGATATTGATTTTACGGGTCTCCAATTCTTTAGAGAATTTAGCAGGAAAAATGTGAGATCTGGGACACTGGTGCGGAATCCAAGATGAAGCCTCTCCTGCAAGTTGAAGTTTGCACATCAGTACATCTGGATGAAAATTGTGAAGCGGTGGAATTGTGAGCTTTAAGTAAAAATGTAGACTCACCGTAAATGTCTCCAAATGTATACTTTGATGAAGCATATCAGAACAATTGTGAAGAGACCCTTTATGTGCATAGACGTTTGATATATAACTGATGTATTCACTGGTTCCGCTACAAATCTTACTGATGATGCTACACTTTTTTTTTTTTGGCTTTGAGGGGGAAAGGGGTAACTTAATTAGGGATGCTCTGCCAGCATGTCATGGTTAGATACGGTAAATAACTGCAGATGTGAGTCAAAATGTTTTCAAAATGAAATTCGGGTCACTCAACCCACCCTGTGCACTGGCATGGAGTATGGACTACCCCAGATCTGGGAAATTGGAAATTTGCACCTTTTGGATTGACTATAGCCTTGAAATTACTCATAATCTTCCGATTGATGAATTGTTACAGGAAAACGAATGCATCCCAGAGGAGACTGGAGATTAATAAGCAAGCAAGATATGTAATGGCACTTCATGTAATAAAGTATACCTGCCATGTAACGTCATGAATGCCCTTTAGATGTTCATTCCTTTGATATAGGGTAACTAGGTGCAGATCTGCCAGCCCTATCTTGCTATGTGGCTGCGCAGCTTGGGTAAGCTTGCAGTTCAAATGTTAGTGGCTCAGACACCTTATACACCTTATCTGGCTTTACAGATTGTGAGGTCTCAATCTTGACTTTGGGGAAGCATAAACGTAGAACAAAGAAAAATGGTACAAGAATACACAAATCCTTTGTTTGAAGAATTCAAACTTGAAAACGAATACGGCCCAACCATTATTTTATGGTTTAAAGGACGTTGTACTTCCCTATAGTTTGAAGTGTTTTAACTTCTTCACTTTCATGGGTCTCATGCAGTTAGAACTTTCACGTGTTTTGTCTGTAGTAAGGGAAATTCAGCTGCCATTCACTTTTATTTTTATGTCGTCCATATGATTGAAATACAGCCCAAGATTCATATTTTCCTAAGTCAACAATTCAGATTCGTCTAGTTGATATCCAAATGGCACAAATTTTGTAACAGCACTCCCTATGCCAGCATGTCAAATGGAGCTGAAATTTGGTAAAGAGGTAGTCCAGAAGGTCTCCTGTTCACATTCAAGTTTTAACCAAGACATTTTGCCAAATGGCAAATCAAGCATCGAAAAATTCAGGAGTGCATAATATTGGAGGATATGCAAAATTATAAACCATGAAAGGCAAATAATTGATGAATTTGAAGCTAAAATTTGAAATGTGATTAATTAAGATAATTCCCTAGATGTCCAATGGATGAAATTGCCAAATCATCATTTCATAAGAAATAATTGGATGTTCTACAGAACTAAGTGACTAACCATAGATAGGCTAACGCATAAAATGTTTTGGGTTATAGCCGGGTGGGGACAAATAGCGTTTCAGCCTTCAATCCTGCAACAAAGAATGTCGTTGCTCATGTAATAACCCTTTCTGTTGTTCTTTTTCCCATGTTTCTATCTATATATACTGGAATCAACTGGAGTTGCATTTGTTGTAGGCAAAAAGAATTAATTTTATAATATGCCAATTAGGTGAAACATAATGTCCAAATCCACTAGCAGTTGACTGCTTACACCAAAATCAGGACAGAAGAATATAAAAGACAACATCACTAAATAATACACAAGGAGGAAAAGTAACAAAAAAAATTTTGTCATCCACACTTACTTGGGCCATGCTGCTTGGTTGAATGGACCCTGCATAGGAGAGGCTATAACTTATAAGTGAAAAGCAAGGCGACCATAACAAAATTATTACTCAGAATCTCTGAGGCTCTCGCTTGTCAGCCACATCTTCTTCTGGATAATAAACACCATCTCATCCGCATCCTGTTCTGAATCGGATTCTGGATCAGCCGTTGCCACTGCTTCCCAGTGCAACGCTGATAAATACTTTTTAATAAACTCCACCACCGGTCGTTTATCCCGGACAATAATGAAACCGGAAGGTCTTACAATACGATCCATCTCTATTAGGAGATCCTCGGCACTACATTCTTTCTTCTCAATGTCAGAAAAGACTGTCCAGGCATGGAGAAGATCATAAGTCCGAGGGTAGGTCGAGTAGGATTCACACCTGTCAACAGAAAGATCCAAGTAGTCGTTTAATTTGTTAATCGATAAATCCAAACTGTCACCTGATTTAATGTTTCTTTCAAAAAGCTTAAAAGGAAATATTTCCACAATTGTATGGGATTCTGCAATCCTTCGGTGTCTAGAATCCAGATTCTTAGTTGCCCCCAAGAATCAGCACATCTTCCAGGATCCAATCATCACACACGACACCAAAAGTATTTGAGAATCACCAGACAACCAAAAATAAATGGCGGAAAATGTGAGAAATTCTCTAGTAACAAGTAGAAATAGAAAAGTTATAGCAAGCAAAAATTAAAAAGTAAATATAATCAGACATATCAAACATCAAATTACGTTTATTTAATAGCCACCGTGTTTCTACTACTTTAGTATGCATTATGGAAAGTAAAAAACTACACTGCCCAGTGAAGCATAATGTTCCACTATCTGCCACATGGCAGTACATGGGTGGGTCCTTCACCAGACAACCATCTCATTGGTACAATTTGAGCTTAAAAGTAGAGAGTATCTAAAAATTAAAAATATACCATTTTGTATTTTTATATTCGTTTCCATCTGATGGCATTTTTGTAACTTTATGAAGTTATTTGGCTCTTCTGCAGTAACAAATAAGAGGTCTTCACCAGCGATATTTGTCTTCAACGATTTATAGGCTGGGGAAGGGTGCGTCACCAAGTGAGCTTTGAATCAGAGCCACTTTTCTAACTTATTTAGGACTAACTTTTAACCATTGAGATGGATGTGGGGGTCTTTTATCACATGGACTGACCCATGTACTGCCTAGTGGCAAATAGTGAAGCCCAGAAGAAAAGGTCAAAGAAAGTGATGATAATTGCATGATACAAATCCCTGCCAATTTTGAGCCATGAAATTGAAGTGCCTTGGATCAAAATCATTCAGGAAGCCTAAACTGACATGGATTATTGAGAAAATATTGGAGCTTGCCTACTTCCAAACATACTAGGTAATTGCAATATTTCAAAAGTTCCTTGCATACCAGTTGTGTACAGAACCAATCAGGCCGCGGTCATATATTAGCTTGAGTGTATTTGGTCCATCTTCTGGCACAACATTCATCACCCAAACATTTTTGTCTTTCAGAGCAGCTGCAAAAGATCCAAAGTTTGCCTTCATGTCCATCAGATTCCTCAATGTGTTGGGCTTAATCTTTGGACTCAAAAGGTTCCAGTAATTCTCAACCCTGCGTCTCCAAACTTCCTGCATCAAATTAAACCAATCCCGCAAACAAGTTGCCATTAGTGAGTTCCAACAGATAATCATATGGACAAATACACGCAGATAAGAAATGGTTGACTTGGATTACCGTGTCCTTTTCAAACATTTCATTAGAATAGCCAAAATCAGCAATGCGTGGAGGAGGAGAAGTTAACCGAGATGGCCAAGGGGCCAATCCACTACCCATGTCTCTTTGGATTTCTGAGAAAATTAGGAAGATGATCAGTTCTAATTAGTAAGAACCAGTATCAGGAGACCATAAAAAGAAGTCAAATACGAAGAGAAAAGCTCAGAAGAAACTGCATACAGTTCGGACACAGAGCAATAAAAATGAACACCATATAGAACTAAAAGAACGGGCATTTCTCTTTGTAAACCAGGAGGCAACTGATCATTTTGTAGGCCATTGACATCAAAACTAATGGGAGGAATGGGTTTTCATCCACCGGCAACCTAGACATGACACACTTCACTTGAGAAGAAGGTAGGCAGTTGCACTCAGAGTGCGCAAAGAGCACTATGCTACAACACACTCCTGCTATCTTACTGTCGAGACCATTCCTTTGTATTGCTTACATGCCTCTAGTTAGGATTTGGAATTTTGTTACCTATAGATTTATTGAGTAGAAGTAGAGGCGAGAGGAGTGAGCAGCTTCAACTAGAGAATCCGAATCCCCGTCCGCCGAATCTGAATCCGCAGTCCCATCTGCCGAAGAGAAGACTTTTTTTGTCAATCGGTAAAGAGGATTTATCCCTTGAAAATATCCAATTTGTGAATTATGGAATTCTCTCCCAGAGCTGTGGAACTCACGATTTTATTAGAAGGTAGAAATACCAACTTTTACATGAATTTGGAAGTGGATGAGATCAAGCGAGTGGTCTCAATTGGAGATGGGATTGCACATGTTTATGGATTGAATGAGATTCAAGCTGGGGAAATAGTTGAATTTGCCAGCGGTGTGAAAGGAATAGCGTTGAATCTTGAGAATGAGAATGAGAATGTCGGTATTGTTGCCTTTGAAAATGATACAGCTTTAAAGAAGGATAATCTTGTCAAGCGCACTGGATCTATTGTGGATGTTCCTGTAGGAAAAGCAATGCTAGGGCGTGTGGTCAATGCAGCCAGATATCAATATCTTCTAAGATATTGATCATGGAAGCTAGTGTGGCCAATGTGTCAGCAAACAGATTCTTCGCCCCTTAGAAGCGAAAGGCGAGTCAGCCTTCACCCATCCCCCTGTTTTGCTCCAGCCATTCCCCTTCCGCTTGAGGCATTCCAACGGCTAAGGTGGAGCTTCATTCAGCTATCTTCAAAAAGCTTGTCTGTTGGTTCACAGTCTGACTTTTTAGGTGTTAAAGTGAGAAATGCGAAGAGCCAACCCTAGTACGAGAGGTGAGATAGCACTTGCCATGGGCTATATCCTTTTAAGGAGCACCAAGTTGGTACGGAAGAAGGCGAAGTTGTCGAACTCAAGGTCTTTTGAACAATCACCGAAATCTGTTTCACACTCACTTCAGATCTATAAATAGATGTAACCCACTTTCATTATACATGCCATGTTCCACAGCAGTCTCAAGACAAAGAAGAAAGGATTATTCTGAGGCCAGCGTACTAGATTTCCCCCCTTTTTTTTTTTTTTTTTTTTCTTGAACACAAGTTATATTTCAATCAGGAAGGCCAAAATTTTCATCCTTCAGTCGGTGTTGAAATCGAACCCCTACTATGGGTCTCTAGTAGAAAATAATTCTGAACAAGGTTACAGTAATAATTAGACTGCAAACAGCATTTAAGCAGATAATTCACATATCGTAATATAAGATTTGAAAATTATAGAATTATTTTCTGGGATAACATTCTTTAGGATATAGACTAATCCTAATTCCTAACACAGTCCCGGCTAGAAGAATCAAAGACCCAAAAGAACATGGAACAGAGTCACTTGAAAATTTTTGGACAGAATGACAATGACAGAAACAATTAAGTGCTAAGCCCAGTTTGGGGACAGTTATTTTAGATATCAAACCCAATGACTAGGTAAGACCATGGATATGTAAAACAAGAGCCTGAATCAATGAAGTTCAATATGTAATACAGGATGTAGCATTATAGCTCAGTCAACAACCTTAAGAATTTAAATTATCCAAGTTAATTATTTTGAATTCAGATTTTCCACAAAAAAAATGTAGCATTTGTATCTGCAAAAAGAATTGAAGATAATAAAAATATAGGAACTCTCTTACCAGCTGCTACATTACTCTACTTGATCTGGTAGAAGATATAATCAATCAGTTTCCCAAGATAAATTTTTTTATGGGTTCAACAGAAATTTGATATCTTGGTTCAATAAATATACTATACATGGAAAAACTCAGAGATTATGACAAGGCAAGATTAGGGTACTCACGGTCAGAGTAAGGTGTTATGCAAGCTTCCATTGGCACACCCGACACTGCATCTGGATCATCATCAGATCTGCAAAGAGGAGGTTGTGTACCAGGCTCTCTCTCCATGTAACAGTCATTTGTCAGTGGTTTAACCCAAATGACAGTTTGGTTTTTCTTGGATGCAATTTTCCAACACATTCGTTCCACAAGGGCACTCATCTCTCTCCATATTCTTAGATCTTCCTCATCCTGTGCATATGCTTCAGGAGATGAGTAGGCAAAATAACCTCCTGGTCTCAGCAATCTATCCAGCTCAAGCAGAAGGATCCCATCCCTTTGAAGCCAATCGATTCTACAACGAGAACAGTGAGCAAATTCAAAGGATCTGCTTGGGTAAGGAAGCCTCTTTGTCCCTAAGACACCAAGATATGCAGGAATTCCTCTCTCCAGGGCAAATTGGATCTGATTTTGATGCACGTCATTGGGAGCTAAAGACATTGTTATAATATCAGATGAAAGAAGATATGCTCCAAAACTTGCAACTCCACATCCCACATCAAGCACTGTCCGGATCCTTCCCTCATTGTTCAAATTATTGTTTGAAAAGTTGAGCATCTGCAAAGACAAACCAGAAGCAAGATCAATGCTTTCATTTGTGCAGTCCAGGACACTTTTAAAAGAAAAGAAGTCACAGATGAAAAGAAAAAAGAGATCCCAAAAACAGCAAAAATAATCAAATAAGCAAACAATAAAGATGCTGTTAGAAGGAAAGATATGCTGTGTGACGTACTCTACCAGTACATCATATGGTTCAAACGGATTCATGATTCAGCAGTAGTTCAGAAAAGAAATTCACGTAAAAGTGTATTTCCATTGCCAAATAGACATGCAACTGGACCAAAGAAAGGACTTGTTTTCTCTTTTCCTTGCTTCAGAATACAATTAGAAGTAAACTTTCTTACATTTGCAATGGAAGCAATATATTTGTCAGCTCCATAATGAAAATGAGTGCCACCTCCAGGAAAAACAATCTTTTCACCTTTGACAACCATCCAGTTCTGGTCAGACTTCTCATGTGCAAGATGAGTATGAGGAATGTTTGCTTTCCATACTTCATCCCTGCTTTGGGGCCACTTGATTGGGATCTGAAATAGTCAAGCATCACAGATCAATTGGCATTGCTTGAGATACAAAATAAGATATAAAAAAAATACAAGGAAGAAAATTTCTTCAATTTTATTATCTAAGCATAATTCAAAATTTTGAATAATCTTAGATCACACTGAAGCATGATTCCACCTTGTAGCCTGTTGGTGGGGGAATCAGGCAATTGTAGCGCCTTTCAGCTGGTGGGCAATGTCTTTCATAGTGCTCCATCAAAGACAAATCCAGCTTCATTCTCATCTGATATATAAGATTCCTGTCTAGACAGGGAATTAACTCTGAATGTCGACCATCACAAACCTTCAAGGCAGAAATTGAAGTTCAGGGTACTGTTAATGCTGCAATTCAAAACCAAGTTGAAATCCTAGCAGATAAAATTATAGTTGTGGGTCAGGAAGGGAAAAAAGAAAAAAGAAAATGTAAAACAGGGAAGGGAAGATCTTACAGGGAAGCTCCTTGGCACTATGTCATCCTCCCCGTCTTCCAGCCCAAACTTAAAGGAAGATTCCTCTTGCTTGTTTCCAATATCAGCATCTTCATCCCCGCCCAAATACGAGGACCCCAATTTTCGTAAGGATCTACTTCCATATTCTATAGCTGATGCCCCATGAGGCATTCGCGAACCAAAAAAGGATCCATAATAAGCAAATATAAAAACAATAAAGATTGTAACACAACACAAGGCAGTGATCAATCGCTTCTTTTGGACTCCATCAGTTCTTCCCCTCATATTTGTTTTGACGTCAAGTCTTTGCAATAAAGTGGTTACTATAGTTCCACTAGCATCAAAGATTACAAAAAGGACCCCATGTGCTGCACCAAGCCAATGACTTCCACTAGAAACCTACAATATCCAAGCTATATCCAGTGTTTCAATGTATTGATTCAATTATGACCACAATCTTGAAAATTACAACGTTCAAGATGGGCTTATTTGCAGGTACCTGTGATCCATAAAAGAAATGTCAGCCTGACGCACAGCATTTTAAAAGCCCCAAACAGAAGCTATCATAAAAATACACACATCCCATAAAGTCTTTCAAAGTGAAGACAACCAATGTAATGCATTCCATAACCAGAAACTAAAGTTGGACCAAGGATTTTTGAAGAATAAATTTGACTATTTTACAGCTCAAATGGCATTTCTTGTCATATCAGGAAATCAGAATCAGAGCCTCACTTCCAAAATCAAAGGTTCACAAAAAAGGAGAAGGGGAGAAGGGGGGAAGGGGGGGGGGGGGGGGGGGGGGGGGGGGGGGGGGGGGGGGGGGGGGGGGGGGGGGGGGGGGGGGGGGGGGGGGGGGGGGAAGGGGTGGGGGGTGGGGAGAAGGGGGGGGGAGGCGGGAGGTGCTACAATTCAGTTAGGTGACCAGGAACAATAAGACTACAGGCCTTGGAACTGAATCAATTAAGAAGAAGGTTGCCATATACTTTGAAAAACATGAGATGGAGAAGAAAACGAAATCAAGATAAACCAAGTAGCCAATACGTTACAGAAAATACCGAAGAAATTCAATGTCAAATGCAAGAAATAAAAAAAGCTGAACCAATATGAATATGCAGCAAGACTTGAATTAAAAGTTTTGCAAAATTAAAAGCAAAAGTACGGCAGAAGTTATACTGTTGAATGATGGCAAATAAAGGATTACTGTGTCAAGCTCGCTATCTATCCATTTGGAATCCATGGTCCCAGGCCCACCTGAAGTCCATGTTAGCAGAAACAAAGCAGTGGCGTATCTGACATCAACCACCGACACCCCCAATCAATACAGTGACTCACCGACTCACCGACTCACCGACTCACCGACTCACCGACGCAAAGAAAGAGGTTGATGAAAACGAGTTGTCCAGAGAACCGTGTCCACTATACTCATTTCCCAGGGAAAAAAAAAACGAGAATTATATAAAATAATTGCTTTTGCTTTCCACAAAACCATTTCGTTCTCGAAACCAATAAAAAGAATGAAAATCAATACACTAGTAGCTTCCTGAATCAACTCAATCAAAAGAAAACGTGTAGCTCCCCTTGTATGACTAAATAAGCAGTAACGGGATCAAGAATAGACAAAAGAAAGAAAGAAAAAAAGAACTCGTTTCGCTAATAAACACAATAACCAAACTTTTCTAAAAACACAACCAAGACGAACTCAGAGATCCAACAAAAATCATGTAAAATTCGTGAAACAATCCCAATAAACATTGAATTCCAAATCACAAAACAAATGAACTTAATCAGATCCACTAATCTCTAACGGTAATTCAATCAGATCTAAACAAACGACATAGTCATGTTTCTCCGAAGCAGCAAGTAAAAGAGGAAAGAGAAACAAATAGGCAATAACATTAAAAGCAAGAATTAAAAAAGGCTGCACTTACTGGTTCTTACAAATGTCATCCAATGTGATCTACAGAATCTCAATCTGCAACAACGAAACAAACTGAAAACCCTAAAAATTTCCAATAGAGCTGAGAGTGGGAAAACCAGAGATAGAGAGTGGAAGTACAGGACACACGGAGTGTACACGGAAACTGTCAGATATTCAGATCTCAGAATATATTATTAGAACCGAAGATTAGATTTTAAACGAGATCAAGCTTCTTTCTTCTTTCTCTCCCCGCACGATTCCAGGCAAATGTACTCTCTCCAAGGGATTTCATCACCCTTCATGGTGTGAACCCATTAGTTATAGACGGTGATGAAATCCGTTGAAGAGTACATGTACGTGGAGATGAACTATGTTCTTTTCAAATGTTTTACATAAGAGAGTGATAGATTTGGTGTTTACTGTTTTATTTTATTAACTTATGAAGGAGATCTACACCATAGGTCCCACCATCTATGCCAATCCAAGGTATTAGAGGGTAGTGATCATGTGAACACAACTTTTCTTAGGTTCTTTTTTGGTTCAATCAATTTGAATTGAGATGACAAGGAGTGAGAACAAGGGTTTCCCGGCATCCAGCTGGATTAGAAGATTATGCTTGGTCCCACCATTGGACGTTGGGGAAAATGCGTTTGATGGTTAATGGTGGTGGAAGGGCTTGACAAATGGGGTCGTATCGGATTTAACATTATTTTGGATAAAAAACAGTTATCATCTTTGTAATTTACTTTATTGATCGTTGATCCTCAAAGGTTTCAAAAAAGATAGTTATTTCTCTTAAAAATACTATTAAAATAAAAATAGACCCACGTCGTTAGAAATATTCCGTTAAATGCTAACGGTGGGAGTTCAATATTTTCTTAATAATTAAATTAACCCTTTACAAGGGTGATTGACTTAAAAAAAAAAAAAAAAAAAAAAATCAGAGATCCAATAGTAAGATGAGCAGATTGAGAAGATGATTTCTGCTTCTTTCTCGCCAATGGAGTTAGGGTTTCAAATGATCCTTTGGTGAATGCGATATACTCTAAGACTTCTTTGAATGATGGTGGTCACCAGCAGAGATCTATTGATCAGGTAGGACTTCCTAAAGTTTCACCATCGACGGATTACTAGAGAATTTCTTGACTGCGACAAAGAATTGAAGCATTTCCAAACAAGTGATTTGGGATTTTCAAAAATCAAAGAGCAAGTTTCAGGCGGAGATAGTTACAGGAGAGGATTGCTTCATCCTCAAATTCTGGAACAAATTTTCCAATTGTTAATGTGGGATAAAAATTTTATGGCTTACAAGAAATGGGGATTCAGCCTTCTTTGTCGCTTTTGATTCGAATTTGATTGCAAACCCTAATTTTTTGCAATCTGATTGCAGACGGAGGTTTCTCCTCCTTACGATTTGGTTGCAAAAGAGAGAACCCCAAATCTCCAGATGCAATCAGAGAAACCATCTAAATCGGAGAGAAGAGAGATGCAGACCAGCCACTGGGAAGACGATGAGTTGCAGGCACTTGGAGTTCCCTTTAAACTTTGGAATTGCAGATCTACAGCACCTCCGGATGTAGCAGAGGAGATGCAGATACGATGCTCTCACGAAAATGGAAAGAAGTTTTTTTTTATTTTTTAAAATACCCATTTTTTCAGATCTGGTTCATGTTCATAGTTTGGTATCGCGTAGTTCCTATTCATCCGTTCCTATCTTTTTTTTTATATTTTTTAAATTTTAATTGGGATAAAATGTTCAGGGGTAGAGTTATCCATAAAAAAATATAACTTTAATATTGTTAAAAATTTGGGTCATTTGTCTTTTTTGAAACCTTTGGAGGTCAACGGTCAATAAGGTAAGTTACAGGGGAGGTAACTGTCTTTTATCCGATTATTTTTAATACTCTTTCACTTCAAAATGAGCATACAAACGGACAGTGTACATGACGCAAAGAAGGAGAAAATCTGAAGCTCTGATACCATATTAAATTTATATTTTAAAAGTTTGAATTACTAAGTGGAAGGATTCTTAAGTATATAAAGACACCCAAGGTTCCAGACTTAATCAATGGGAGATTATTTTCAATACCCTCCCTCACATGTCACCTCTTTTTTGAGTGGTTGTAGATAGTACAAGTGGCATACGTGATCCCTCTTTAGAATAATTGTAAGAAAAAGAATCAATCAAGATTCTAGACTTAATCAATATAAAACTATTCCCAATTTATGTAAATTAATTTTGATTCTAGGTTTTTGAGGGGTGGTCTCCCTCGTTGGGTTGTTTGTTCTCTCTGAATAATAAAATATCTATTTGTTAAAATCTAAAAAAAATTATTCCCAACATTATGTATGGATGATGGTAACATGAGTCAAGATCCTTTCTTTTGTGGGACCCATATCCATGGATAGCTCCCAAGGTTGTGGTATGTGGATTCGCACCGGATTTAAGTGGATAGGATGGGATTAAGCTCCTATCAAATTCAATCGTCCCTCAAGTTTAGATCCAGCGACTGGAGTCAGTCCTGCATGTATGCTAATACATTGTTTTGTCTGCAAAATAAACTCTAATCGTTGAATCTTTACTTGAGGAGCAGTTGGACTTGAGAAGAGCTGAATCCAATAGGGTGGTGATTATCAAGTGAAAAGAGGATCCGAAATCCAGTAGTGTTAGGTAGCGAAGTAGGTATAGAAATCGTCTCTCGCCTGAGTTTGGGTGGGAGACTTGGCGGCCTGGATGGATGACCGCCACCTAACTCTCGGGTGGATCTAAGCCCTCCATCCGAGCCAACACCTCTGTCGACTTAGTTTGTCTGCTAGGGTGTCGGTTCGGATCCACCCGAAGCCATATGGCGACCATCCATCCAGGCCACCAAGTCTCCCGCCCAAACCCAGATGGGAGTGGATGTGGATCTACGGAGTAGAGAATCAGAATCAATACGCTTCTTTTTTCGTTTTCTTTTTTTAAAATAATTTTAGATAACAAAAGCATCCACTACATGTGCTGACCATGATTTCGTGTAACTTTGACCAAGAACCGTGACGTGATAGTCACGGCTCTTCGGTTTATGGCTGGTTCATTTAGTACAAATGGACCAGGTTTTTAGGCGGTCTGAAGTTATATTGTACTGGTTCAGCAATGGCATGACATTGATGTCGGGGTTCGCCTTGGCTCTTTTGTTTGGAAAAACGATAATCTTTTATTGTTCAGTCCCTCTAACCGTGATCCAGCGATTGAAATTCATTTGACACACGTAGCGATCACGATTAGAATCCGACGTGAAATGATCCAAACCCTTTTTCTTCCGGTGACTAGAATCTGACACGAAACAATCTAAACCTGTTTATGGCTGGTTCATTTAGTACAAATGGACCAGGTTTTTGGGCAGACTGAAGTTATATAGTACTAGTTCAGCCATGGTATGATGTTGACACTTTTGGGTTGGCCTTGGTTCTTTTGCTTGGAAAAAATATCGTCTTCTATTGTTCAGTCCCTCTAATCGTGATCCAACGATTGAAGTTCACTTGGCAAACATATCGATCATGACTAGAATCTGACTTGAAATGATCCAAACCCTTCTTCTCCCACTCGCTTAGGCTCTCTTTGGTTTGTATTATATAATATATTATGAGTTATTTGTGACAAATCAATTATGATAATAGATTATGAGTAATAAATAATGACCGTTTAGTACCACTAAACATAATACATTATATAATGAAAAATATAAACAATTACCTAATAAATTATTCTAATAATGATAAACAGCTGCTCACCTATTTGTAGATAATGAATTATATTGATTTATTTTAATTATAAATAAACATTGTAAATCATATCAAGCAATCATAAATTTTATAATATATTATATAATACATTATATAATACAAACTAAAGAGAGCCTTAAAGTCATGAAATATACCTTAGCTTGACTTTGAGAGGGAGGAGGTGGGGCGATTTGAAGTTCTTTGCCATGAAAGCAATATTTCTAGACAATCACAAAAACTTGTGTACAAGAAGACCACAAGCCCAGCTGCTTCATATAAGGTTCAACAAACAGGAATTGAATATGGGATGGATCGGCACTTTAGATATTAGAATTGAAAAGAAGAAATTAAGATTTCATAAAAAATAAATTAGAGCCTTTTATTCCATAGATTTTTAGGATTTTATTATATGGATTTTCTGTTATTTTATTGACTAAAAACATTAAATACAATAGTTAAAAATAATTTTCTGTTATTTCAATTCTATCAGTGTTCTACCGTCAGTCCAAGTCTGGATAAAGGAGGATTATTGATGCATCAAATCGATAGACACTAGACACTACCAAAAAAAAAATATTCAGGATTTGGTATGGTTTTTTTTTTTTTTTTTTTTTTTTTTTTGGGGTAAGTTCTTATCATGGACATAAACTAAAGAATTACAAGAGAACAGTATTATGGATGAAAAAAAATCCCAAAAAATAAAGACCAATCATAAGTCATGACAATGCAAAAGACGGCTGGTGGCTGATATAACTCATCAGCTCCATTAGGGAGAGGAGAGGGTTCTTTTCTAGTCACTTGAAAGTACGGGTAAAATGTATTTTCAATTATAAGAGTGCATTCCTAACATAAAATGAATCATTTCATTAAGACTCTCTTTAGTATGTGTTATAAAATTAATTATATAATATATTATGATATATGTAGTTGTTTGGTATGATTTATGATACTATTTATATTTAAAATATATTGATACAATCTAAAATCTACATATATGTTATTATTCATGATTCATAATTTATTCTCATAAACGATTTATTATAAATAATTCATAATTTCTAGGTTTTGAATGCAGGATGAGCTAAAAAGCATGTTCTAGAATATGCCAAGTTCTTTAACGGATTCCATGATCCAAGAATGAAAATGCATACTAAATTTGTCATCTCATAATGTTTTCTTTACTTGTGGCCCTATCTGTTACATATCAGTCGATCTCAACTCTGCAATCAATGATATACCCTTTTGAATCACTTTGGTTAAAAAGTAAACTTGTATAACTATAATATAACATGATTGTATAAACTATATAAATTACTAACCATATTTAATAATGACATTTATTAGATGTAAAATTTATTTTACTTTTCAAATACAAAGGATTTGGATGTAAAATAAAGTGTAAATTAATAACTAAATATGAAATGATTTGAAGTTAGTTATAGAATCATGACGTGATATAATGATTATAAAAATTTTTAATTTAAGTTACACAATTTTATTTTCCTTTCCTTTAATTAATACCCCTTGCAACCAATCAATAGAAGAAAAAAAAAATGTGATTCAGAAGTGAAAATTTCCTTTCCTTTAATTATTTTCCTTTCCTTTAATTTCTTTGTCATGGTTTAGTTAATTTACCTCCAAAGTGTCACACATGGATCCTTCCAAGTATTCTCTCACCATTTAATTTCTTCCAAACATATTAATTGTTCAAGAATATTTGGAGTTTGGACTTTCCAAACATTTTTCCACATAAATTACGTGTGATTCAGAAGTGAAAATTTCACCTCTACCATCAATAGGTTTAGCGAGAGCATTTATAACATGACTCAAACAAGCCTCACTGATTGATATCTGAGTAATTCTTTTGTTGCTTTTACTAAATTTCCTTCTAGTATCATCAAATCGTCACCCATTAATACAATATCAATATTATTTGATTCCAAATTCAGAGGAATACCAATTTTACCCTCTTGAAATTCAACTAATTCACATGCCATTACTCCATCAAGACCATGACTACAAGCAATACCATCGCCTACTTGAAGTACGGTGCCGGTCTAAGAGGGGGAAGTTTCAACAGTCCAAGCCTTTGACATTTTTGCCTAAAAATTCAACTTGATTGCAAGGAAACCAAAGGAAAAGGAAGTGAAAATTTTAAATTAAACTAAAAAATAAAAAAAATAAAAATAAAAAATAAAAAATAAAACCCTTTTATAGTTGTAACACAACATGATTTATATTGTATAAACTACTTAAATTTCTTAACATTTTTAATAATAATACTTATAATATGTAAAATTCATTTTACTTTTTAAATGCAAAAAATTTGGATGCAAAATAAAATGTAAATTAATAACTAGATATGGAATGATTTAGATTTAATTACATATCAGTGTGATAGCATAGCATGTGTTATAATTATTACAAAAATTTCATTTTAAAATTTTAAATTTTCATTTCCTTTGAATTCCCCTTGCAACCATTAGAGCTAAAAGGGACCAACCTGAAAACATAGAGTATTCGGATACCAATATACCAACCAAAATAAAAGGCTAAAATGGTCTACTCAATAATTTATCATAGAAATTTGCAGATCACAATTCCAATTAGGGATGTAAACGAATCAAATTCAAATCAAATACACCACTAATTGAATTCAAATCCGTTTACCAACCATCTTATAAGAAATCCAATGAATATATAAAATTAAATTTGAATATCCGATTAAAATCCAATTCAAATCTTCCAATTCAAATCTGGAAAATGAAATAGAATACAAATTGCAAGGAAAATGAGAGAAATCTCTAATTTGAAACAAATATATTACCTACCTTAAGAAAATAAGAAACGAAACCCTAAATGGCTATATAAACATTAAGACTATATACATCTTAACACTATAAAACCTAAGATTATATGCATCCTCACATAAGACAAAATGGAGCGAATATAATCACATACATTTTACTGATATTCAAATTCGCATCTGAATCTCACCCAACTATCCTAATTCAAATCCGAATCCAATTATTCGAATTCAAATGCAAATTTAAAACGGATCCAAACAGCTACACATTTACATCCTTACTTTCACTATTTTTTATTTCTCATGGGGAATGAGAAGAAAAGGTTTTCTAATCTATTTATCCACATAACCATCTTACCAAAAAAAAAAAAAAAAAATTCCCCATAACCAAGCATGACCGATGGCAGCTTTTGGGATTTAGCAAATATTTAATTAATCAAAATGGATTGAAATTTTGTGGATAAGGTTAACCTTACGTGTCACGTTTCAATCCAAATTAAATTAACCATGTTGAATAGACATGCATGAATAGACATGCATGAGAAGATATTGACATCACATGAGGGAAGATAAATTATTACATTTGGATCAATATTTTGATGTATATTTATAGACAATTTCTCAAAATATCCAAGGATTATATTTACCACTAGATCCACATGATGAAACTAAGTTTACGTACCATCCAGTCCTCATCTAGGGATAAAGAAAATTTTATCTTACAAGAAAATACAATCTAGAAAACAGCCAATCCGAACCCTGGACTCCAATTGGTTGCAAAGAAAATTAAAAGAAAAAGAAATGGAAATTTAAAACCTTAAAAGAATAATTTGTAAAATGTTACATGACTATATCACCAACTTTAAATCATTTTTTACCAACAAAAAAAAAAAATAAGTATGGCCACCTAATTTAATTGAATTCATGTGCACTAGCAATCAGGCAACAAGTCCTTTGGATGATAAATTAATGCTTCAAATGCCATCCAAAGATGAAATAATGAATTGATGACCCTAATTTTGTTAATCAATCTACCTTTTCAAATGAAACTCTGGTTTCACCACCATGAAAACCTGAAACTAAGTAGATAAATAAATAGTTTTATACACAATTTCTAATTATAGATGGAAGCACCTAAAATTTTCAAAACCTACAAACTGCATCAATCAAAGGACGTAAGAAACACAACTGTTGGTCAGCAGCCATCCAGCCAAACAGAGCACTATTTAGGCTCAACATGCTGATTAAACAATGTCATACCAACGTTAATTATTATCAATACAGAACAAAGGTTCACCACTCTTGACTATGGAAAATATTTTAAACTAAGAAATCAAAAAGATCAAAACAAAGTAACGAACAACCCTATTCAGAGAGAAAATCTTGTACTAAAAACACATGTTACAGCGTACAAAAAAAATGCTCGGAATTCATTCCATGTGCCAATTTTAGTGAAACCATTACCAAGAACCGTTGTACAATTTCGCATGCTTCAGAGGAATCCCAAAGCTTTGGCAGCTGCTCTGCTCTCTCTCCCTCAACATGAAATGGATATGCCATAAGAGTTATTATTCAGCAATGAAAACAATAAGAAGAAAATATTCATCATTGCACAAACCGGATAGAAGTGTTCATTGAACACAGGGGATTAATAATCTATCATAAACTTCGTTCTTGAACTAGAGGATCTAATGCCCCTGCTTCCATTGTCGACATGAAAGTGTGACAGCACTGGTCTGACCCAAGAATGACAACCCAGATGATTTTCCTTTACGCTAGTGCAAAATTAAACTAATAAGAAAAGGTCCCCACTAAGAGAGTCCATATTGACCGGTTTGTCCAAAAATAGCTGACAAACTCCCCTCTCCCTTCTCCTTGGGGCCATACCTATCACACACACACACACACACACAAAAATAAAAAACCCACCTCCCCCGCCTCCCCCCAAAAAAAAACCCTTTTCTTTGTGTTTACAGGGGCAACATGATGACCTCAATGAATCACAGTACTACCAATGAAATCTCAAGCACAAAGGCTTTAGTGTTGTAACGTACATCAGTCATTCTATGCGTCATCAGGTCCAGATTCACTTGTGAAAGATACTCTTCTTTGGCATCTTTGGTTTCTTTTGAGTCTGGTTCTGCTAAGACAGTATGGGACATGAAGCCAGTCAGTTGTGATACAAAAAGGCAATTAATCAGCTGAAAACTAAAAAATCAACTAGTGCACATGTTGGAATCTACCTTTTGCCTTTCCAGAGCTTCATAATCAGTCCTCTCCTTCCAGGTGCTTTTACAAAGTTTGACTGGACGGTTTCCAACATATTTACCTGCAATGATTGAGTCAAACTGAAGAATGAGAAGGGTGCTCATATCTCTTCCTAAATTTGGTCAAGCTGACAGGCCCACGTTTCCACTGCCAATTATAAGGTTACCAAATGCTCACACATATTAAGTATTCAACTTCAAAGAAGAATGCATTCCAAGTAGAAATATTACTCACCATTCATTTCTTTCACTGCTGCTGCAAGGCCTGAAGAGTTGGCAAAGCTAACAAATCCAAAACCTCGGGTTTTGCCAGTCCGTTTATCTCTAACCACCTGCAATTGTCAGATCATATATGGAAATAGACCCTTTTTCAGTTTCTCGAATAAATGAGAAAGAAAAATCAATGTTGAGAGATATTAAAAAGCAAAATCTACGTTGAGAGCAAAAGGCCAAAGCATTATGGACATACTAGTGTCATATTGAAGCAAGATAGTAAGAAAAGAATGTATACAAAAGTACAAGACAACGGCACTTCAACAGAGATGGAGAAAGAAAAAGAAACCCAACAAAGGTTGTCAGCCTTGCACGCTATTACTCCTTACAAATGGAGCCAAAGAAGACAAAGCAGACTGCAGTATAAGCATGAAAATACAAGGGTGTCATTCATGTGTTTGCTCCTCAGACCATTTGCAGATCTGGAGTTAAGGACATTGGTTATGACTGGAACTAATGTATTTAATGTAAAAATAAAGTTTGCAACTCTGAATAGAATTTTAACAACTTTGTGTTACACATTTGGCAAGTTACAACAACAACAACAAAAAAGTTTTATCTCAACTAAATGGGATACATGGATTCTTGCACTCAATCAGTTCTGTTCGATGTCATACTTGAAACAAGGTATAAGCTATGCATGTCTTTCCTCACCACCTCCCCTAGAGACATCTTATGTTTGCCAGCAGCTTTTTGAGATCCTTCAATCTGAATCAAAGCACTCCTCTGTACTAGAGCATCTAAAGGCCTCCGCTGAACAGGGACATACCATCTCAAACGGCTTTCTAAAAGCTTATCATGTATTAGTGCTACTCCCAAGTCAGCTCTAATATGATCATTTCATACTTTATCCTTTTAAGTTTTGCAACACACCTATCTCAACATCCTCATCTCAACTACACTAAGTTTATCTATATGATGCTTCTTAACTGCCCAACGTTCTTCACCATACATCATAGCCGGTCGAATGACTGTCCTTAAGTTTTAAAAGAAATACGCCAATCACACAACATTCCAAATGCACCTCCCCACTTCATCCATCCTATTTTAATCATCTATGAAACATCATCTTCTATATCACATTTGGCAAGCTAATCAAGCATAAATAATTCACTGTTATTGGACAATCATGCCTTAGACTATGTAAAGCAAGGGCTGACTAATAATGATGAACCTACAACTAATGACACCTTACTACTGCCACCATGTTGATGTCATGTTACATGAGTAAATGGAATATTGAGTCATCCAGACATAACTGTGAAGCAGAGGTTAATAAATAACAAAAATCCAAGCGTAAAATTCCCAACACAACAATAGTATGGCAGAAGCTAACTGGTGGTTAAGGAAAATAAAATTTTCAATTGCTTGTATCTAGCTTTAAAACTAATTCCCTAGCATCTAATTTGGTATTTACATGTGATGGAGGCATTATTAATTCACTTGCACTGTCAGACGTGCCTAATAAATTAGGACATCCCATATTTCATAACTATGCAAATCAGCCACTGGAATACTTACATGATGTTAGACTGGAACAAGTCCTGGTTTCTTCAACATACTTTCATATTTCACACCTCGCAGACTAACACACAGTCAGATATCCAACAAAAACATGTAGAGAGGCCTTGCTAAGGTATATATAAAAATAAGAAAAGCAAGCATCTGAAAGGATATGCTAGAAGCTTACATGCTCCAAACAAACTTCCATTGCAAATGAAATGAGATTTGAGGGAACCAAAGCTTAACAGAGAATTACCCTTGCCATGTTAAATGAAGGAAATCTTGAAAATGCTTTTGAAAGAACCTCATCATTCACTTCATTACCAAGATTCCCACAAAACAAGCGAAAATCATCTGCAAAATGCCTTGTGCATTAGTGAATCTTATGTATTCATTAATCAAGGGGAAAGAGACATTAATCAAAAAGGAAGTATTCGAAGGACGTGCATAATGAAGTCAAACTAGAATCTTAAGAAATCTAAATTATAAGAATGGTAAGTTGGTAATTAAATTACTAAAGAGAAAGTGGAAATTAAAAGATCCGTCCAAGCTGCTTATGCAAATAAGTCCTGTATCAACAGGTGTGGAACTCCATAAGGTCAAAGTTAAAATAACACTTTTTAGCGAGTATAGTTGATGCAGATATAACACACGATTGGGCTTCTTTTAGTGGAAATAAGCTTCCTGTTGGGATCTACACATTTTAGGCCTTTGGTCCCATGGATTTTCATTGTAATGGACCACTTTAGGGGGTCTAAACTATGGGTAGATTGTAGGAGTACAGGATTAGTGTGTTAGCATCCCAAGTCTAGTCAAATAAGTTTTTGTCTAGTTGGATAATGAGTCTTTTCATGTTTTTAAGTGTTTTAACTTGTTTGAAGTTACTTTCCTTTGTTTTAGGGTGAGTTTTAGTAGAAATAAATTACCTCCAAGGTAAGTTATTGTCTGAAGGAGTTTTATGACTAGTTTGCCTTTTGTTTCAAGTCTTTTATATAGGTTTGTAAGGCGCTACAACCTAATACACGAATTTATGAATGAAGAATTATTTGGCTGCTGCCTTACCTGGTTCTGTGGTGATTTAGAATGTTCCTAGCCATTGTGATTCGGTAGAAACCCCTTGCTGGTGATTCCAAGCCCCAAGGTAGAATTTCAGGAATTTCAGGCAGGGATTCCTGAAATTCATATCCCTCCTTCTTCAATAACCAAGTACACTGTTTGCAAGCTTATTTCAGATCTGATTTCTCTGTCTTATTAGTCTCCAATCACCCAAATGCAAATCTAGTTTCGATCCTACCTAGATATCCAACCATTGGATTGCCCCCATCTTTGATATCATTAATCTGATTTTGGTTGCTGCATTGCCCTTATCTGAATCCAACGACTAGATTTCTAGATCTGAATTTCAGCCTTACCTTAAAACCCAAGAACACTGTTGAGATAAATCCTGGTTGGACAAGGACTTCTCCATAACTTTGAATCCAGCCGTCAAATTGAAAAAAACATGAATATCTTATTTTCCTTGATATTATACACATTATCCTTGACTTTGGTTGCATCTATGGGTTAGATTGTCAGCTATTATCAGTTTTATATTCTGTTCTATCAGATACACCGTGATTCTAGCTATGAGATTTCATCCCTCATCATAGGGGCTCTGATCCTTCTCTTCCTCAATGGATGTGGAAACTACGAGTCTTAAGTTAATTATTCTTATTTCATATTTAGAGTAGGAACAACATATTTGGATGGTTATATCCTTGCTGACCCAATCCTTCTCATAGGGTGGCATTTCTGCACTCAATCCTTGAATTCACATTCTTGAAGAGTGCACTCTGAATAAAGCCACTCTATGGGTTGAAAGTATGCTTTGAGTAAATGAAATTTTGACATTCAGATAGATCTAAACATAAAAATCTTAATCTTATTGAAACAAACATAGAGGGTGTTTCCACTATTCCCGGTCTTATTATTTTAACCAATGAGGCTTAGAGACCATGTATTTCTCTCTCTCTCTCTCTCTCTCTCTCTCTCTCTCTCTCTCCCCACTCTTGGGTTTAGGGTGTTCTTAGTTTGATGCTCCCACGCTTTTGCTCTCGCTCTTGGTCATTGTTTTAGGCACTTAGGTTTTATTACTAGCAGATATAATTGAGATTGCAGAAACCATTACAGTTCAATTCTTTGTAAGATTATTGGTAGTGCGAGTTTTGTGTCTGAGCTTCAAGAGAAAATTCAAATTTTTTATACGGTTGATTACTTTCTATTAATGAGCTATTTCTTAACTGGGAAAAGATCCTTAGTAACGTGTAACGACTATGCGCAGGACTAATCATGCATTTAAGCAACCCCATCAACTTATATATATATATATATATATATATATATATATATATATATATATATATATATATATATATATATATATATATATATATATATATATATATATATATATATATATATATTCACTGGCAAGAACGTGATCACGTGCATAGCTTGAATAAGTTGCATAACAACCTGATTAATCATGAATACGAAAAGGTCACCACGAAAAGGTCACCTACTAATATGTTACTCTGTGTTAATCTTAGTCTGAATAGGGACATGAATAAAGGAAGTACTTCATTATTAAAAAATAAATAAATAAATAAAGAAGAAGAAGTGAAATACAGATCATACTCTCTGGCCAGTCTGCAAGGGTCGGATCCTCCCAAGTTTGACCAGCAGCTTTACGAGGTATTGCTTTCTTCTTGGTCTCCGACTTGTGCTCAATCTCATTGCTTGCCAGTGCAGCTTTTACACTCTCAAGAGCTTGTGGTGTAATTATCTGTGCATCCCTCTGAAATAACTGTTGGGCCTGTCTTGATTAAAAAAATGACTACAATAATTTAGTTCTGAAAGTTTCAATCTCTAACATTAGAGCAAGTGGTAGGAGAAAGGGTTGAGAAATTAGAAATAAATGACCAAATGGTAAACTGTCAACCAATAAAATCAAGATCAAACAATGAGAGGTTATCCTTCCGGAACTGAAATTAAAAATAAAAAATAATAATAATAATAATAAAAAAAACCTTTGATTAGAAATAAATCAAACAGTATCGAACCAAAGCATGTCCATGGGAATTTGTAAGTGGTATTAGTCAGATGCTGGGCAATGCTCAAATAAAAATGGGATATGCTGGGCATGCTCGTATTTCTCAAAGACTTTGAGTGGAGAGAATCTGCAAGAGCAGTCACACTGCAGGTTATTCCTCGAACACAAAACTCGCAAGAGCATTATCATCATTTGTTTCCATTTTCCAAAAAGTGGAAATGGACAATTACAAGCAGGGGGAGAGAGAGAGAGAGAGAGAGAGAGAGAGAGAGAGATGGAATAAATCCACAAGAGCATTTACAAGATCCAACTTGAAAATAGAAGCACAACGATTGGATTAACGGATGTCCAATAGATCAAATGCACAAGTGCAAATAACTGTTCAATGACAACAGAGATTTCGATTTCTCCAGGACAAGGAGTTAGGTTGAGAGGAGACCACCCTCGGATTGAACAGCAAGGGAAGACCTACGGTCACCAGAATAACAAACAAGCGGTTGGGGCAACGGTTGAGATTTTTCTCCTTGCACTCAACGGAAGGAAAAGGGAAGAACTGAAAATCAGAGAAAAAAACCATGCAAGGGGGAAATTGACTACGTCCTAGTGTTGATGGGGAGTTTTTTTTTTTATTTAGTAATCCTACCCTAGCACACCCATAGGCTTCTACAATACTGGGGTGGGGGGAAGGAATATTTTGCATAACAAGGGGGTGCTTATATTGCACAAATGAAGACATGAGAATCAAACAACATAAACTCCTAGGTACCTGCCTTCTACTGTGAAGCAACCAACCAATTGAGCAAGTAGTTGTCTTCAGGGGTTCATAAGTATGGTAAACAAGATAAGTAATTTGCTTCACAAAACCGGATGTCACAGTGACAACCAAAAATGGGTTTCTAGTACATTTTTCAATCGATTCGACCCAAGCGGAAGTACGATGTGTCTGGAAACAAGGGATCGTAATTGGACTCGAGTACCATTCTGATCACCTCTTCATGATCTTTTCTAGAGGTAGAACTTGTGAGCAATCTAAATTTCAACCCTTATTTCTTTCTTCATATTGTCAAATTTTCAGGCATCACAGTAAGACAGTGATCCCTACACCTGAACTAACCACCTGAGGTCCCACCAATGCTGCTACCAAGCTCACTGCTGCCAAGCAAGGGATGGCAACAACTAAATTTTCAATACCTACATGGATTCACCCAAAGACTTAAGACCGTATCAATCTCATTCGAGTAGGCTCCGTCCCTCTGAATCGCGGGTTCTTTGACTCTCTTCCAAAGAGTAGATTGGAAGACCAAGCCTGTGCGAGCACCTTTTCCGAAACCTCAAATTCTTTGATTTTCTACAATACGAGATTGAATGAGGGCCCCTTGGGACAAGAAAAATTAGAGACGAGCGGTGGTGGAGCAGGGGTAAGGAGAGAGAACTCTTGGAAAAAGTACTTTCTTAGAGAAAATAAGGATTTAGTTTGTCTTGTCTCCTATACTGGACAATAAAGCTCCAATGCTATCTTTCGCATAAGTTGTCAAGAAAGGATACCTTAAATTTGTCCCTTGTGTCTTAGTTTTTGAGGCATGCCATGGCAACAGATGATATTCTCTTTAAGAAACTTTGTCACTTTGTATGTTGTGAGCTTCGCATATGATTGAAATAAAATGCTCTCAGCTAAGGCGTTTAGCACGAAGAAAACTGCAAGGTGGTCCAAGATCAGGGCTTCTGTTTGACCTTTATTCTTGCAGTATGTTTTTCAGGTCCTTCTACACGGCAGCACCCAACCAAGCAAAGCCAGCAAAGAAAAGGCTTTACTAATATATACACAGGCGCATTGATATTTTTTCTACCTTTCCGTCTTTAAAGACGGCTCCCTATACTTCGAAATGAGTTCTCATAATCAGTTGCAAATGAACTAGAATGAACACCATATGGAGCTATGTCTGAAAGTATGTTAATGTAGGTACAACTGAGATTAACCTCAAAGAAGATCGACGGCTGAGGATGAAAAATGCGAGAATAGATGTCCTGCTACCACTCAGCCAATAAATAAATAAACAAATGAAAGTATCTAAGACTGCGGAAAAAAACATAATCTAATACCACATAATTGAAAAGGAGTGATACCATTAGCTATGAATGACACAAGATGTTAAATAATCAAAATTCCCTCAATGGGGGACCATTGATTCCTGAATCTAGATGTCAGAGAATTATAAATAAAAAAACCATTTATATTGTCCCAAACAACCCTGTAAATGATCTATTTACAGTTTCTACATTAAACAACAACATTTTCTCAGCTTTACCGGTGCTTTTATCAATGCCAAAATCTTGATCAAGGACGACAGAGTCTTTCTAGTCTCGTCAATCACTGGGCCACGAAGCAGCTCACTCTAGACGTGATATTTTACTAATATATTAGACCGATACATTGAATCAGATTCTTGTCCAAATTATGAATTCTATTAGCCAAAGAACATGATTGTTGTTCATGCATTCTTCAATATTACACGAAGCAAAAAAACCACAGCAAGTCTTAATTGGATCTAAAAGGCAGAACAGATAGACAACGATGTGCATAAAGCCATAAAATGAAGAAGCAGAAGCAAATCAGATTCAAAACCACGTACTCACCTGCTGATACTGTGGGAGCGAATACACACCGGAGACGGGCGCAGGAGCCGAATAAACAGAAGGGATAACTGGAGCGGCAAGGACTTTGACCGGTGGAGGGATTTGCACAGTCGGAGGTGGAGGAATATTCGGTTTAGGGTCATGCAGAGCGACCATGGAGCCTGACTGTTGAAGGTGAAAAGGTACAGGGAAATAAGAACCGTTCGAATACGTGAATTGAGAATAAGAAGGGTTCGCACCAGGTATAGGAATAGCGATTGACGTCGAAGCAGATTCAGTCGCCATCATTGGAAGAGCTTCTGAGATCTCCAAAACTCAAACAGACGAAATCAGAGCTCCCTGCAGCTGACGGAGAAAAGATCAGACGATTGTCAATCTTAAGGCTTCAATGAACGAACGAGACGCTGAGAAACAGGCGCGAAGCTTAAGAAGCAAGACCGAAATTTCTGGAGAATTCTAAAAGGGCCATTAGGTACGAAAACATCAACGGTTCGACCGTAGGTTGGACCGGAGAGCGATTTTAATGTATTTTAGGAAGGCCAAAATTCTATTACTCCCCTATTACGTAACTTTTGTTTATTCAAACTCTTCCATCCTAAATCTTTGAGAAATTTACTCCGACGCTTCTTGAGGATTGATTTACTATATAAAATTACCCACTATTGACAAAAGTTACACGGACTATCCCTAAAATAATATTTTATAACAATATAATCCACATCGAACATTAAAAACTGACGAGATTTTTTTAAGACAATACTATCATTATAAATGTAAAATTACATAAGTATACTATTGTCTATTTTTTGAATAAAACTTTTGCAAGTTCTCTAATTGCAGGTTGGAGAATTTACAAAAGCTTCGTTCTAGAGATAGACAATAGTATATTTATGTAATTTTACATTGAACAAGAATAGTATTGTCTTAAAAAAATTTCAGAATTTCGTTTCTAATGCCCAACGTGGACTATATTATAAACATTGTTTCAAGGGTAGTCCGTGTAATTTTTGTTAATAAATGATAGTTCTATATAATAAACTAATTGCTAAGGGGGTGTCTGAATAAATTTCCTTAAGTCTCTTTTTTTTCATTTTTCCAAAATCAAACTCTCACATCTTTTTCTCCCTTGAAAATTTAAAATATTTAAAATACCCTCCGCAATTGATCCCTCCTACACTTCGTCCTATGCAACTCCCCGCTTCTGAACCCTCTGCATCTCTACAGCAGGTTACGAGGTTTCCTATCCAAACTAAAGATCATCAAAATCCACTAATGAGCGATGAAAATTTTAAAATAAAAAAAAAACATAGAGAGGAGAATTTGGCTCGTCTCAAGTTCTTGATGAATTTGAGAAATACCAGTGTCGGCTGGATGGCCGACACCTAGCACTCATTTACATCCAATGGAATGAGAGTGATTGTAAAAAAAAAAGAAAAATTATAAAAACATTCAATCACTCTCATACTTTGGATATGAGGAAACGCCAGGTGTCGGCCACCCAGCTGATACTGACCTTTCTCAAGTTCAATCTGAACTTGAGACGATCCGTTTCCTGAGGAAGTTGGCAATTAAGAAGAAGTAGAAAATCCGCCATAAAGCTAAAAACGAAGAAAGGACAGAGTGGTGTAAGATTCCATGTTAGTGGGTTTGAATGCTTGACTAATTGCCAAGGCTGTCTTTTGATTTTCTTTCGTTTTAATCTGTTTATCAAAAATCATTCTTGATAAAAAAAAAAAAAACATTTTCTGTTAATTACAATAAAAAATAAATTAAATAATGAGAAGTGGATTTGATATGCCTATGTTTTGAATTCCCTAATTTTTATAATGGTGCTGTCACCTCCACCTCCACCAGCACTAGCACCATTGCAAGACTCATTCCACTTCCAACATTTCTGCTGTTAAAGTTCATTTCCCTTTCGACAAGGCATCAATAACATAACGGATGAACTCGTGTGCGTCCTCCTGCCTCCAAACTAGAAATGTTTGTAAATCCTGAGACAACTTTGGATCTTGCTTGAAGTATCGAGAGGAAGGTCAATACTGAATAACATATACTTGAGAATATTGGAGAATAAATTACGGGGTAAAAGACGTATCGTATCGTGGGTATAGTGGATACATTAGGATACGCTATGATACGGGACAAGATACATAAGGAAACATTCAAAACATAATTTTTACGTATAAAAACACTATAATAAGCAATTTTGAAGTATTTCCAATGATTAAAAACATATTTGATGACATTCAATGAGCTATAACATTTGATTCGCATGAAAGTGTAGGTTTTCAATAATGAAGAAGACAAAAAAAAAAGTGTAAAAAACCAGTTATATCAAACTTTATATGTGTGTATCAACTGTAAAGTATCGGTTCATATCATAGTTAGTTACAATGGAAACAACAAAAAAACAAAACGGAACGGAATGAGTTTTAAACAAATCAAAACAAGAACAGTAAGGTTAAAACATTTATGATGTGTCTAGCTACAAAACGGTGAGAATTATCATCTTTAGTCCAATAGTTAATTGATGTTTTATGTTTGTCCACAACTCCAAGCATGATTCCAAATGAAAAGGAGAGAGAGAGAGAGAGAGAGAGAGAGAGAGAGAGAGAGAGAGAGAGCTTACAGTACACATTTGTTATGACCCACAGCCTACCCTAACGAGTAATAAAGTAATGATTTTATAAGCAATTATGAGGAAATGGTAGTCTTTAATCCAACATCGGTTACATGTAGAAGGCAATAGAAATATTAAACGACATGGGATTAATCGACTCATTACTCATTGAAAATGCAGGTTAGAATATGGATACGGTACGATATGTATATTAAGCATGTTTTAAACGGTAAGGCTTGGAGTATGGAGTATTTTAAAGTATTTTTGATGTCAATATGTGTACTAAACGGTCAAGTACAGTATGGCTGTACGGTACGCATTTAAAACAAGTTTTAACTAACAGAGGTTCGTATTGAGGTGTATTGAGCCATATTAGGTTTATTTATTTATTTATTTATATTTTTTGCTAATAATTCAAAATATTATTGAGATGATAAATAAGATAAATACAAAACACCCTAATAAGATGTTAAACCCCCATCTTTGGCATTGCCATCAGTAGGATCCACTTAAGGTGAACTACAATATTATTGACACCAATATCTAGGTCGGTGAGAAGCATCCCACACAACCTCCCTATCCACCACATCTGGGCAATTCTCCCATACTTGAGATCGTCTTTCATGATCCGCTTTCTTAGCTAGTCTATCTGCCAATGTACTAATATCCCTGCAACAATGTGTGAACCGAACCTGACAAGTAGAAAGGGCTGCCTCGAGAGCTCTCCATTATTGCATGATGAGCCATGAGAGTGTGGCATTACCAAGAGCAGCTACTATCGAGGTAGCATCCGACTCCAACCATATTCTTCGATTTCCTAGCTGAAGAGCACCCTTCAAACCGACCATCACAACTTTTAGTTCATCAACATAATCTGTAGAAATACCAAGCATCTCAGCAAAAGTATATATGACTTGGCCCCTACCGAACGAATCACTCCCCCAGCACCTGCCATACCCGGGTTGCCCAGAGTGCATCCATCAATATTAACTTTGCACCTTCCTTCCAATAGGAAGATGCCAAAATAATTCCACTACCGATGACTTTCTACCAGGTTTCACCACAAGAGAAAACAACCGAACCATTCACAGATCTGCTGCTGATTTAATAATGCAAGGTTCCTAAATGGATAAATCCTTGCAACCAATTTTGATCCTCACTCATATGTTTGATTTAAGTGTATTAGTTAGATACACTTTGATACAAATTTGATTTTTTTTTTAAATAAAATATAAACTTAATTGTATTGATACGTATGATACGTATTGAGTGTATTGACCGTATCGAAGTATATTGAGCAGTATTGATTTGATACGATTGATACATGTTGATACACTTTTTATTTAAAAAAAGTATACATATTGAAGATTATTGTGTCGACCACTGTCAATATGGATAATGGTGAATCGGGATGTATCATGTCCATACTTGAAACCATGGGGATAAGTTTATAATGGGCATGATTCTCCTCAGATCCAGAAAAGGGAAGAATCTGGTTCAGATGATGACCATAATTTTGATTTAAGGGCCAAGTATAATGGGCATGAATCCAGCTTTTATTTCCCTTCATCAGATAGGGAATGGCCTTCACATCTCTCAACAGAGAAAAATACATGGAACCCTAGAGAAAATAGAGGCGAGCTCCTAGAATGGAAGCCTAGTGCACATGCTCCGTAAGCAACAGAGAAATATCCCTGGATAATAAAGCCGCTTTGAAGCTTTGAACCGTTACAGACCTTTGTCTAAGATCATTTTTCCCCCATAATTCATGTAAAGAAGTTCAGATGACACGAAAAAACAACCCAGATGTATCAGGCCCATGTGAGTGAGTAGCTCACATGCCACTGATCCATTTATGGTATCCCGTTAGGAGAGTTATGAGCATCGGATTTGAGGGATATGTGGCACCCAGATCACTGTCTATCCTTGATGGGAATAAACGGTTAGTCTATAAATAATAATGGGTAGGGTCCTATGCACATTGATGCAAATCTGAAAACTCCATCACGTTTTCTGTTTGGAAATACAGTGAGTGCACATCAACTTTTCCCTCCTCTCTTCTCTTTTGTCTACCAGACGTAGGTGTTGAAGAATGCATCAGATAGAGGTTCGTACGAGGACAATATTGGTTGGACAGACACCGACTGGATTAGATCCCTACACTACTGTTATGTCGAATCTTATTCCGTATAGACATACATATGGATAGGTGATTTTCTTACAGCCCATAGTTATTTAATTATCTGAATTATTCGTGAATTATTCTTCCGAACCGAATAATACGAATAATTCTCTCGAATTTGAATTATATTCAATGATTCGAAAAAATTCTCGTATTTTTTGTCTGAAAATAAATATCACGAATAATTCTTCTGAATCCGAATTATACTGAATAATTCGGATACTTAAAAAAACTATTAATAGTATCCATGTGGAGGACTTAACGCCTTAACTATCATTCTCAAACAAGATTTTCCTGAAAAAAGAAATTTAATGCCTTAACTATTTGCATATTTTTCAATCTATGACTAATTATAAGCCTAAAAATCACGCCATAACCCAAAGCAAATCATTAATTTCATTTTCTTTTCCTATATGAGATTAAATATGAGTATGAAAATCAAATCATAATACAAAGCAAATCATTAATTTCGTTTGGTAATGTGGAAATAAATATGAGTATAAAAATCATGTCATAATACAAAACAAGTATAAAAATTAGATGGATTTCATAAGAATGATTGGATGAATTTATGAATATGTTTGATTTTATGAACATCAGCTCCACTAAATTGGTATTGCCATCATAATAAAATCTAATGATCCACATTAAATACTATAATGAAATCTAATGAATCCACCTTTATAAACACGTATACATCTATTATTATTATAATAATATTATTTATAAATTAAATATTATTTTGATGTCACTTGTATATTATGCATGTGTGATAATTGATTGATATTGTGAAATAGGAACACAAAATATTAAAAATTAACATCCAAATTTTTTGTCCGAATTCTTTTTAGACAAAAGAACAATTCTCGAATCAATCTGAATTTGAATTTTATTTAAGTATACTTTTTTAACCACATATTTGACTGAATTCTTAAATTATCAAAACGACTCATTCTGAACTATTCTCCTTCCAAATAATTCCTGAATCCGAATAAGCCAGCCAAAATCTAGACTGTTTCAACACTTCTCTCTTGAACAAAAAAAAAAAAGGAAAATGGGAATATAGAGCACCACGATGGCTTCTCATGGACTCCCAAAGTCCCAATACCACTATTGCATGCGTCGCAAGTTGAAATAAACATTTTGTCTCATCTTTTGTTGTTGTTGAGGCGATGCTGTCATGCTTGTAGTGGAGTTTTTCGATGAAGCTCTGGTAGTGAGAACATTATCAAGGAGATTGAAGGAGAAAGAAGAAGAAGGATATTTTTGTTTATTCAAATTTTAAGTTAACATCTTTAATAATAAGGTAGTGAATTGTAAGTCTAAAAGACCCAGGGTCTGGATAATAAACCAAGTATCAAAGGGTGTTTGAGTAAATTTTCGATTTTTTTTTGGGTAAAAATCTGATCGAACTTTGCAACAAAGTTTGAGTAAATATAGGATAAATAAGGGAATTATAGAAATTTGCCCTTTTAAGAATAGTAGGAAAAAGTTTTCTTGGACTGCGTAGTCCAGCCTGCAACCTTCGGATCTGATTTCCTTGATCCAGTGGTTCTTTGCATTGAAAGTCCCGCTAAAATGGTACAGAAATCAAAATCCAGCGGGAGAAAACGTCAGGAGGAGATCGAAGCCAAAGATAGAGAAATTTACGAAAACACATCACTTGGTGATTATTGATTTACTTTTTAATGTTTTCTGATTTTTTGAAGAACTTTAGCACTCTGTGTTCGAATTACTTGCTTGACCTGGGAAAGAGACGAGTTTTCGTCCGAGGTTTTGGTTGCTGATGGAATTTTAATCCATTTTATTTTAATGGAAGTGTCTACATTGGAAAATTTTGGCGTTTGATGGTTCTAGTTGATAAAATTACTTGAAGTAGAGACATGATGTACACATTGCGTGAACTAGAATAACTTGGTGCTGAATAGAATTAGGTTTCTGGAAAACAATAATTAATACTATGCTATTTTGTTAACTTAATTAATTGGTTGAAAGCATGATTTTTGATTTGATGTATTCCATAAGTCTTAGAGCTCGTTGTGTATGGCTAGATCCATAACAGCTATTATATGTATAGATAGTTAATGTATATTCTGCTTTGGAAGAAATCTAAAGCTGAGCAACGTCCTGGATTGTAATCCTTTGGAACCTGATAGCAATAACTCTTACCAATAAAATTGGTTAGAGGATATCAAAAGTGAAAAAAAAAAAAAGGACCATGTGTGCTTCTTTATCTTTAAACAAGGTAGAACCTGAATAGCTCATGATCAATTTCGTATTAAAGATTAAGATGTGGGGCAGTTGGGTAGAGCCGGATCTAAGTGTTGGTGGGCATTGGGAGTGGCACTCTTATTGAGGGTAAAGGTTTAGGTTTGGATCTTGAGGAAGAAAGCCTCAGCTATATTTACTTAGTTCATTTGGTTGCACTTCCTTGTTGAAGTGGTGGTTGTCTTGAATAGCAAGGCAAGATACTCTCAATTGAATTTCCATCCTTAGTATCATTTGAGTTTGGCGAGGATAATTAACCTATTGTATCTGCCCAGCCACATATCATTCCCGATGGGTATTCAAAAGAAGAAAAAAAATCCCAGAGGGTACTCATCAATGTGCAGCCACAAGCTAGGCCAAGGAGGTGGAAAATTCCAGAGCAAAGTATGAAAAATTCCTCAAATCATAAATTAAAATTTAACATTGACCATACAAAAATTTCAAAGGGAAAAATAAAGAAAGTAGAATCCGTACTCATTTCACTGTTTTTAAAATGTAAAAAACATATTGTAACAAAATAGAAAAAAATAAGAGAAGATGGAGAAAATCAATGTGTCTTGCTCCTCTTATTGTAACTTGTATTTATAAAAAATAGAAAACAACTATATAAGTTCGACTGTTCGAGTCATAGTCACAAACTAAAGACAAAGTAAACTAAAAAAAAAGTAGGAAATGGAAACTAACAAGCCTAATTGGTAAAGGAAATTAATAAACTAATTAGGAGTCCATATAGTAATAGGAGTCCAAGTCCTTGAAACTAGCAGTAGTTGTTTTGGCTAAGTCAAAGCAGTGTATGATTATAATTTTATTATGCCAACACCCCCCTAAGCTGAAGTATGGGAGAATGTGAGAGCTTTAGCTTGAAACAATGTAGCAACGGAAGTAGCAGTTGTAGTAGTAGGAGCAGTAGCAATAGTAGTGGCAGCAATAATAGTAGTAGCAGCACAGTATAGGTCTCTGTGAACTAAGCAGTAGTAGCAACACAGTATAAGTCACTCTGAACCAAGTAGTAGTAGGAGCAGTAGTGGCAGGAGCAGTAATAGTGGTGGCTGCGCACCTATCAGAGAACCTTAAACGACTCTCAAAACGACAACCCAGGTGATTGCTTTGATACCATGTAACAAAATAGAAAGAATAAGAAAAGATGGAGAGAATCAATGTGTCTTGCTCTTCTCCTTGTAGCTTATATTTATAGAAAATAAAAAACAACTATTAGATAGGATCTAGGATTCTACAAGTCAGAGTCCTAGTCACAAACTAAAGACAAAGTAAACTAAAAAAATAGAAAAAGAAAACTAACAAGCATAATTGGTAAAAGAAACTAATAAAGTAAATTAATAAACTAATTAGGAGTCCATATACTAATAAGAGTCAAAGTCTTAGAAACTAGCATTAACTACTTTGGCTGAGTCAAAGCAGTGTATGATTATAATTTTATTACACGAACACCACCCTAAGTTGAAGCATGGAGGAATGTGAGAGCTTTAGCTTGAAACATGTAGCAGTGGAAGCAATAGTTGTAGTAGTAGGAGCAGTAGTAATAGTAGTGGCAGCAATAGTAGTAGTAGCCGCACAGTATAGGTTACTGTGAACCAAGCAGTAGTAGCAACACCGTATAGGTCACTGTGAACCAAGTAGTAGTAGCAGCACAGTATAGGTCACTGTGAACCAAGTAGTAGTAGGAGCTGCGGTAGTAGGACTATAGGAGTAGGAGCAGCATTAATGGTGGCTGCACCCCTAACGGAGAGCCTTAAACGTCTATTTTCACTTATATGTTGCCATAATATTAACGTGTTTTTCACAATTTTTATCCAATCGCCATATGAAAGATAGATTTAGAGAGATTACGGGCTTGACCCCTACTCAGTTTCAATGCAGGAATTGGTGTAATTGGGAAACAATAATGGATAATCTATTAAAAAAAATAGGGCCTCTGTCGAATCTTTTGAAACTCTTGGTCAGCTTGTATGCTCAATTAGATCCCAAGCTAAATTAATTATTCTATTTCGTTCTGTTGATTCACTTATCCATATACAAATGTTGTATAGGACTTAGACGATCCATATTGAAATTGGCCGATCCTTAAAATCAAGGTATCAGAGGTAGCGGACCTTTGGGCTGGAGTAGAACGACATTTTTAAGGGCAATGTTTTTTAGTTGAATTTAAGGGTAACGTTTTCATGGGGCTTGCGTCAAAGAATTCTTCACAATTTTTTATTTAATGCAAGAGAATTTTGTTTAACAGAGAGATAATGCTCAAAATAGGGTCTCCAGTCCCTCATTGAAGCTTTTACTTGTATGCCCCATTTGATTCCAATTTGGATTAGCTTATCCAGTTGAAGTCCTCTAATCCAACGTTGGACATATGTATATCTGCCTTGGGCACATTCCATTATGGATCACTTGATATCGGTATTGGCTGATCCTTAAATATCAGTTACTGGAAGCAGCAAAGCATTGGGAAGGAGTAGAGTATGATATTTTTATGGGTGAAGGCTTCCAAGCATATTCCCTTCGAAGTTATGAGTCGATATATGATTTGTTAGTCTACTGTTTTTGAAGAAGACTGTTAACATTTCCAGGAATGGCTTTTGTTATGACAAATCTCTATCTTGTTGTTTTGTGTATAGACAAGGCTTGTGATGATACAGTTGGAAGCCAAAAACCAAGACAAAATTGCTTTTTTTGAAGTTCTAGACTATATTATTGCTTCCAAGTTTGAGCCTATTGTAGAACATCAAGAGCTGGTGAGTCATTTGAGTATGGTCTAGCTTTCTTTTAATTTTTGCTCTTTTTATTTCTGTCCTTAATTCTTTTTTAGTATTGCTGAAATTTCAAAAGCTCATTTGAACACTTGTATATGATAAATTGAGTAGGATCTCATTTGGTCCACACTGAGCATGGGGTGTTTTTCTCTCCTTATGTAGCATTGTGTACTTTCTTGTTGTAACGAATATTTTTTTTGTCTTTGTTTTAGGGTAAATTTTTTAGTCATAGCTCAGTAACTTGGAAGCCTAAGCAAGTGGCAATCTAGAAATGGGGGTAGAATGGGAAAAGATGTAGTAGTGGAGTTTAATGCTTTGGGAAGACCCACAAATATTAGTTTTTTAAAACAAGATAATCAATTTGGCAATGGCATTCTACACCTAGCACATATTACCAATAACCTAAAGTGCGAAATCAGTGAAGAACATTAAAATGAATCATGTGATATGATAATTAAAATCCTCTAAAAATTATAAAATAAAAGATACATGGAACCCCCCAAAAAAAAAAAAAAAAAAAAAAAACCCCAAAAGCATGCACTTTGTAAACAACTCAATTCAACTAGGCTTTTCCATGACTTCTTGGAATTGACTACTGAGATTCTGTTTGCCACTGCTCTCAGTTGAATTTTTTTCAGAATGCATGATTGAAAGAGATTTTAAACGAAGGGAAAACTGGAACAATATAAAATTAGAGGGACATGGAAATTGAAATTATGTTTCATAACTAAAATGAATATAAATAATAACATGAAAGGGTTTAGGAAGTCTGCAGGCAAAAGTCTGATCATGCTGTAAAAGATAAGGGAAAAGAGGAAAATCCAAATCTAGGTATACCGTATACGTGAGGCTTTCATCTAAGAATTCCTTGATTACACTAGGGGTGGAAAAACTTGACCCAATCTATGATCCCATCTTATTATTTGATGGGTTTGGTGGGTCATGTTGGTTGACCGGGTTCCAATGGACTAATAGGTGACCCTGCCTCTTATCTCAACCCCTTTTCTTTTTCCCCCTCCCTCACCAATCTCATTTACCTTAACCCTTCATATTGGCTCAAAACTTGCAGAATCTCACACTTAATACAATAACCCATATCTGCAGTTTAGAGAAATGATATGACAAACCCTCAAATCTCATTCCTTCAATTTATGTGATCTTAGAGAAATAACTTGTTGCTGTAAATCAAGGAAATTTCTACAGGAAAACAAACTTCGACCTCCAGAGATGCATTTGCCTATCCAAGAAATCTATGTTTCTCCTTGATCTTTCTCCTCTTATGCTCTCTCTCATAACCCCAGTCTGTCATTTTCTCTCTCTCCTAATTTTGTAAGTGGGTCAGTGGACCAACCTGCCTTTAACATGGGAGTCTACATGGCACAATAGTAAAAGAAAATTTTTAATTCTTTTCAGGTCGGATATGATTGGGTTGATCCCATATCGAGTGAGTTGGTGCTACAGTGGCACCCATGGTGTTGGGTGATTGACAATCTGGTATTATTATAAAAGTCATAGTTTTCAATGTTAGAGGGTCAGATGAATGGATATGGGTGGGTTGGATAACCCATGGTTGGGATTGGGCTGGGTGATGTCATCTATTTGCTTAATGGGTTATGAAGTGGGTTAATAAGGTTTTTTCACCATTTTTTTAGGTGAATGAAAAAAATATAGTAACAATACCTTAGGAACATGGGAAACAAACCTTGGTATCCAAAGGATAGAACCAGACTCATTACATAGCAAGGGCAAAAGCCCCAAAAACCAAGAAGGCTAACAAGGAAGCAGAAACAACAGAACAGAACCCTCATCCGGGAGTGAGATCCCAAGAGGATAGAATGAACCTATTTTTCTCAGAATCTTGGGGAGGGAAGGGAAGAGCTAATAACGTGCCGTGCACGTCGAAGATGATGGTTTCTCAGATTTGAGCAAAGGATCTCGATTTGGACCTCACATGCGAAGATTCTCTCAAACCAAATATAGTACACTGTCACAGCAAAAGGCAGCTTGACCGCTGTAGCCTGTATCACGAGAAGACATTCTCTTAAACTTTTTGGAAATCCACCTCCATTCTTGATCAAAAGGCCGGATTCCTCCAATTTCCACCCTTAGATGGTGAGAGCTCATCTTGTTCTATATTTTTATGTCTTTGTTTGCCTGTTGTCCACGTGTGTGTGGAGAGATCTGAAGCTTGTGTGCAATTCACTTATGGAACAATTCTTGTATAAGATTATCTTTTCCTACAAAAGTATGGCTACAAGTCTAGAACTGCTGTTAAGCTTGATGGATATCACACCGATTGATAAAAAAAATTCCTGATTCAAAATCAATAATGGATGATGAGTGGTAGCAGAACCACTTATACCTGGCACATGGCAGCTCATCTAAAGCTCAAATTTCGTACATGGCTAGTTCCCACCATTTCCCTTGTGCCTTTAAAATTTCAGCCCAATTTGAATTTTACACATGGGGAAAAAAAGGGTCAAAGATTAGTTAAAAGTTAAAGACTGAAAAAATTAGGTTGGCCATTGAAAATACCTAAGAATAATCCTATACAAAGGAGCCATATGATGGAGTTAGACCACTGAATTTGACACTTGGCTAATCCAGAGTGGATCCTGACTATCCATATAGTTGGAACTTTCTAAATCATGTGCTACATGACACAAATCATGTGGGCCGTGCTGCCAAGCCTAGCAACACGGTCCTGTTCTACTTTTTCACTTCAATTTATATTGTCTGTCTTTGACTTATGGCGTAATGGAATTTTCATTTAATGAAGAAAAGGAAAAAGAGAACAACGCTTGTGCTTTTATTCTTTTATGAACTGCATTTTCAAAAGAATTATTGGGCTTCATATTAGCTGGCTGCAGCTTATTTCTTCTTCCAATACTTTCAATTGTGATAACCCTTCTGCTTAAGAGAACCTGTTTATGTTGTTCATGGTCTTTTTGATTTGATTAGTAAAATTTTAGGGTTGGAATTTTGAAAAATATATCATGTAAAAAAAATGGAAATACCATCTTTGTTCTGTTTGTTCTAATATTTACTGGTCTGTGTTTTTCTTTTTACAGTTTTGGTACTCTTTGCTGCATTGCAATGTTCACTCTTATCATTTTGGGTGAAAGGTGAATAATGATCACATCTCTTTCTTGATCAATGCTGATCTCCTTGAAAGGTGACTCTGAAATTTGTATCCATTTGTTTCTCCTTTTTTGTTGGATACATGATTCAGTTTCACTATGTAGGAATAGCTATATATTATTGTTTAAATTCCATTTGTTTGTCCACTTGTTTTGATCTTTGTTTTGTTTTAGTTCTTCATTCATGTTGGTTCACCAGTTTCTTTTGACTATAGAATTCTGTTATAGGGGGTGTAATTGTCATATTACAATTTGTACTTTTCAAATCTTTAGCCTTACTGAAGACTGCTTTTGCCATTGTAATGGCCAAAGAAATCATTTGCATGTTGTATATTCTTATCTTATTATTTATATTACACATGTTACTGAAACGTCTGACATTTTTTATTAGCACATGCTGCTGACTACAGGGACAGACTTTAACAGATCCAGGAATGAGTGTTAATATAATTAATCTAGAGTTTGATGTTTAACTTGGAAATTTATGACTCTTTAACCAAGGTTTGAATATTATTGGTCAATTTCTATGGCGTTGTTTGAACCCTCCTGGGTCATGATATTATCGGTCTCACACATCATCCAGTGGAGTTGGGATTCCAAGAAAGTGCTTGATGGTGAACCGAACCGAGGGCAAGGACAAGGAAGAAGAAGGGGAAGGAGAAGGAGGCTAATTATTAATTAGCCTCGAGATTGGCTTGCTACTTATTTAGTTTGGTTTGGTATTTTTTGGTTCAGCTAGTTTTTGGTTCAATTTAAGCTATGGCTTGTTTCAAGTTGTTTAGTTTCTAGTTGGGTCCACATCAAATCAGATTAGATCTGATTTTGTTTTATTGAGTTGTCGATTATAAGAGTTTCTATTTTGTAACATTCCCAGACTCTTGCTTTATTTTTAATAAAAGTAGATCTCAGCAGGCAGTAGCCCACGGTTTTGGCAAAGAACATAAGCTGCAGCTGCAGGCTCTCTCTCCCTTTGGGATTACCTTGTGTTTGATCAATGAGCAGGGATTGGTGTTTAATCCAGTTGGCACCTTGCGGTGGGAAGCCCAGGTGGATCAACTATTGCTGTTCGTCAAAACCTTTCTACTGCTCACAAATCTGGTATTTCATATTGGTTCTGTTATAGTTGAAATTTTGAGATTTCGTATGAATTGTTCCCCAAGCTCTGCAATTTTTGGATCTACCAGCCTTTGGATCAAACCCCCACTGACATCGAGTTTTCCACTCTCTTGGAAGGAAACTTGATCCTAGTCGTAGGTCATTCTGACCTGCTGAGTAAGAGGTAATTCTTAACCTCCCATATCCTGTCCTGTAGTGGCAGATTCATGTTGATATATTAATTCTGGAATTCTGGTGTAGATCTCTGAGCAAGGTTCTGTTCCTTGGGACTTCAATTCAGCCCTACATTAAGTGGAATCAGAGCATGGCAGAGATTCCTCCACCGAGATTTTCGGTTCCAGGTCCACCAGATTTTATGGTTGCTGTTACCGATATGTTCAAGCAACTAACTGCGAGGACAGATAAGAATCAGAAAAGTATGAAAGATCAAATGATAGCAATGGAGACTTGGCTTACTACCTCAACTCATGACAATCATGCTCCACCTGATCTTGAGGCTTGTCCAGCCCAATCTACAGCTAATTGTCACGATCCGCAACCCGCCACATGGATTATCCACCTACATGACCCACGGGCTAGCACATGGGTTGACCCATTGGACTAAGGAAGGTCCATTGGAACTCTCTACACAATGAAGGGTATGGAAACCTTCTAAAATCCACTTGTACATAAGAGTTCTCTAGAGTTTTATACTAAGGAGGTGGGAATGTTCTAGACTCCTTACTAGAATATTCCTAACCGTCAGATAGGAGACATGTGTATAGATCCTATTATCCTAACCATTCGTTGTGTTCATTGGTGCCTATAAATATGGTTAGCCTCATTTGGCCAAGACACTTTGCACTCAAGCAATCAAGAGCATTGTAAGAGTTCCTATGCAATACAAGTTCTTCTTTCAAAATTATCTATTATGTGCTCTCTTCCTTCAGTAGGAGTTAGGCTGACTTAGTGCTTCAAGAGGAGTTATGAGCGACTAAGTGCTGCACGGGTGGCTTAGTTACAGTAAGGCCGTGACAAGTGGTATCAGAGCCTGGTTGCGAGGGAGACACTTGAGCAAGCATCGTCATCATGTTTAGTGTGGAAGAGCACAACATGGAAGAAGGACATGCCTATGAGCATGGTCGTGGAAGGGATGACCATACCAACACAAGGAGTAAGTGGAATAAGGACAAGTCCATAGATGTTGTGGCTGCCATGGAAGCTTGACTAGCTCGTGTGGAGCTAGCCATGGCCGACACCCAAGAGAGGGTAGATGTGGTAGAGGGGTGCGAGGAGGAGCTCAAAGGTCAACTGGGGGAGATCATTGACCGAGTGAATGAGCATGACTTGTCCTTGCGCAACACCACATCACAACCACAAGGGGAACTTGATGCCTTCAAAGCTCAAGTGTTGGAGATGATGGCGAACTTCCAAGCATGCATAGATGAGGTACGAGCTGATTTAACATTATGCAAAAGGGCTATGGCTGGGGGAGCCACGACCTCAAGAGAGGCACCTAGAGTAGAGGTGCCAAAACCCATGTCCTATGATGGACTACGAGATGCCCGAGAAGTAGACAATTTCTTGTGGCACATGGAGTAGTACTTCAAAGACATCTCACTTGAGGACGAGCAATGAAGGTACAAACTGCCATCCTCTACCTTAAAGACACGGCAACTCTATGGTGGCGACGCCGACACGTCGACATCGAAAGAGGTACGTGCACCATAGACACTTGAGATAGTTTCAAGAATGAACTGAAGAAACAATTTTATCCTGAGAATGTCTCATTTTTGGCTAGGAGGAATCTCAAAAGGCTCAAACAAACGGGGTCTATTCGGGTCTATGTAAAGGCATTCTCTATACTCATGTTAAATGTCCAGGATATGACTGAGGTAGACCTATTGTTCAATTTCATAGAAGGTCTCCAAGGCTGGGCCTCGCAAGAGTTGCAACGATCCGCCATAGCCGCGACAGAGTCTATAGTTCAGTATAGGAGAGAAGATCCCTCAAAGCCCAAGAAGCCATCCAATGAGAAAGGTGGGGGAGTATCGACATTCAAAGAAACTTATTCTAAGGAAAGCACAGATAAGCCCTCATCACATAGAGAGGGTAAGACAAGGGATGACAGGAGGAATGGACATCGATGAAAGACCGCTTGTTTTCTCTGCGATGGTCCACACTGGGCTAGTGAGTGCCCTAAAAGGAAGGCTTTGACAGCCCTACTTGAGAAAGGAGATGAAGAGGAGGAGGAGGCCCATATGGGTTCGCTCCAATTGGCTGCTATCAAGGCGAAGACAAAGGAGGTCAAGGCCACTCCTTCACAAAAAGGGTTGATGTACGTGGAGGCACGCATCAACAACAAGCCCACATGCGCCATGGTTGACACGGGCGCAACCCACAACTTTGTCTCGACAATGGAGGCAAAGAAGCTCGGATTGAAAGTATCCAAGGAGACGGGATGGTTGAAGGCGGTCAACTCCCAAGCTTGTCCCATTCATGGTGTGGCTCGATGGGTCGAGATACACATCGGGACATGGAAAGGTACCGTAGATTTGTCAGTGGTACCCATGGATGATTTCCAAGTGGTGCTTGGCATGGAGTTTCTAAGAAAGGTAAATGCAATTGTCATGCCTTCCATTAACACTGTATGCATCATGGAGGAGGGAGCCTCTTACATGGTTCCAACAGTTCAGAGATCCGGGAATGGCCCCACGCTGCTGTATGCAATACAGTTCGAAAAGGGGGTCAAGAAGGGAGAAACGACTTATCTCGCCGCGCTGCTCGACGAGAAGGAAGACAGGTCCATGGAGGTGTTGCTTGGGCCTATTGAGGAGGTCCTTAGTGAGTTCAAGGACGTGATGTCGCTTGAGCTGCCTAAGAGGCTTCCACCTAGAAGAGAGGTGACAAACCAAGAGCGATTCAAGGTCGCCAAGTCTTACCTTGACAAAGCCACAAAGAAGATGAAGAGGTGGGCTAACAAAAGGAGGCGACCAACAAAGTTTATAGTAGGCGACTCGGTGCTTGTAAGGCTCACAAGGAAGGAACGCCGATATGAAGGGCCTTTCGAGATTGTGAGGAAGGTTGGTAAAACGTCCTACGAGGTTAACCTTCCTCCAAAGTTCAAGATTCATCCGGTTTTCCATGCAAGGACATTAAAATTGTATCATAGAGACATGGGAAACCCAAGCCATGGGACTTCGACTCAAGCACCTACGAGAGTACTTACTCCTTACGACAGGGAGGCTGAATGCATAAAAGCCGAGAAAGTGACTTGAAGACAAGGCGTCCCTCGTAGTAGGGAGTATCTAGTCAAAAGGAAAGGATTACCAGAGAGTAAAGCAAAGTTGGGAATGCAGAAGCACTTTGGTAGTCCCAAGACACAATATAAGAGTTCAACGAAGAATATGCGACGAGGATGTCGCCAGTTTAGGTGGGGGAGAATGTCCCGACCCGCGACCCGCGACCCGCTACATGGATTGTCCGCCTACATGGCCCACGGGCTAGCACATGGGTTGACCCATTGGACTAAGGAAGGTCCATTGGAACTCTCTACACAATGAAGGGTATGGAATCCTTCTAGAATCCACTTGTACATAAGAGTTCTCTAAAGTTTTATACCAAGGAGGTGGGAGTGTTCTAGACTCCTTACTAGAATATTCCTAACCATCAGATAGGAGGCATGTGTATAGATCCTAACTATTCGTTGTGTTCATTGGTGCCTATAAATATGGTTAGCCTCATTTGGCCAAGGAACTTTGCACTCAAGCAATCAAGAGCATTGTAAGAGTTCCTATGCAATACAAGTTTTTCTTTTAAAATTATCTATTATGTGCTCTCTTCCTTCAGTAGGAGTTAGGCTGACTTAGTGCTTCAAGAGGAGTTTTGAGCGACTAAGTGCTGCACGGTTGGTTTAGTTACACTAAGGCCGTGACATAATGCTCCTAACTGGAGGGTCTAGGCAGAGGTGCACAAAGGGTCCCAATAGTCCAGCCAATTTTGAAGAGTATCTAAGAACTTATTTCACTGGTGATCAACCTTTACACTATCGTGACGCAGGTGATTCACATAAGGTCAAGCTTGAGCTCAACCAGTTAGGGGTGAAAGTTTTACCCTGATGGCCTGAGCCCGCCCAAAACCGCCCTGAACCCGGTCAGGGCCTAACTCGGCCCAAACCCTAACAGGGCCCAATCAGGGTATTTTTTACCCTGTCAGGGTAAGGGCGGGTTAGGGTTGAGGCCTCGGGTAGAGCCTGGCCCGACCCTGTTTTATATATATATATAATTCTAAACCCTAGTCTTATCTCTCCCTCCCCCATCGTTTCTCTTTCTTCTAGCGGCAGCCGCACAGGCTCAGAGCCACTCAGCCCCATTGTGAGTTCGTGACATCTTCTTCTTCCTCTTCGTTGACGGCGATTAACCAGGTAAACTCTTCTTCTTCTTCTTCTTCTTCCTCTCTCTCTCTCTTTGAATCTGATTTTTTTTTCAGTCTCTTTCTGAATCTGATTTTTTTTTAGACCATTCAGTTCGTTGGCCATGCCTCAGCAACATGAATTACTGCGGCAGCAACAGCATCAATCGAAATCCTTCAGGTAAAGAGAATCGGAAGAACAGAGTCCATCCTCTTGTAAACCCCTAACAAATGCAGTTTCCTTCCCTACTCTTCTTCAATATTCGTTGCTTTCTTTCATTTCATGTCTTTGTAATTTCTGCCGACTTTTTATTTATGTGTTTTTTTTTCTTTCAGGAACTTATTACCTGTCGATGGTCAGATTTCCACACCGATCGCTTCTTCAACCCTGCAAATTTTGCTGATCAATCTCTTCCCCAATACATCCCTCCATATAACCCCTCTTATCTATTTTCTTAAAAAAATACTAAAATTTTGTTATTTTCTTTGAAACTTTGTTAAACATTTGTTTTTTGGGTTTTGGTAGTTCATGTAGTTGGATTCGCTTCTGTCCCGGTTCTTGCGACGGACTGTGTTGGAAGCGATCTAAAGTGGAATAATGGTGAAGAAAAAATTGAAAGAGCAGAGAACAATTCACAGATTTCCTCCTTGATTTTCTGCAAATGCGTTTCTACGGGATTGGGGTTGTTGCTCCACGATAGGCGTAAATCAAGGTAAACCCGACCCTGATTCAGGTAAACCTCACCCATCCTGGCCCAATCAGGGTAAATTAGGGTAGGGTAGGGTTTGGTAGTACCCTGCCAGGGTAAGGTAAGGGTTGAGGTTGTATCCTACCCTGTCAGGGTAGGGTAGGGTTTGGGTTAACATGAAAAAATCTTGGGTAGGGTTGGGTTTGCAGATACCCGGCCCAACCCGACCCTGTTTCACCCATACAAGCCGTACATTGGTAAGCATGATCCCCAAGTGTTCTATGATTGGTTGGCTACCTTAGATGACGATTTTGATTCTTTTGAATTATCTGAGACAAGAAAGATGCAACTAGCATGTGCTAAGCTAATTGGTGCAGCACGTGAATGATGGAGAGCCCATGATAGGGATCTTGAAGATTGTGGTCGAGCACCTATTACTTGGGAAGAGATGAAGGAAGAACTGAGTGGAAAGTATCTGCCACCGACCTTCCGAGCTCGTCTACAAGATAAACTCAATTCTCTTCATCAAGGGACTCTATCCATAGCAGATTACATTGAACAATTTGATTCTCTCTCTTCTTGTGCTGGCATTAGAGAGTAAGAAATACAGGTTTTATCTCAGTTTAGGCTGGGATTACAACCTGACATCAACAATGCAATTGGTGTTACTGATGTGGTCAGTGTTCTTGATTGTGTCGAGAAAGCTTTCCATGCAGAGGAGTCGTTGACGCCTACAACTAGGAGTTTCTGTTATTACTTATTAGAGTGGGGAGAACAAGAAAATTTTTCCAGCACCTAAATTTCCTAGTACAACTCCCACACGTACTATAGTTCCTACATGGCAAGACAAAGGAAGACCCCTATGACCAGCGGCACTAGAGGGCAATGTTATCACTGTCAGGAAATTGGACATTTTGCTAAGGATTATCCACATCAGCAGAGGGTAAATCCTGCTGCTGAAAAGGAAAGGTACACCCAATAATGATGATCCTGACCTATTCCCATATCCACTCGATGAGGATGCTTATGATGATACTTACTACACTGCTGACCAGCACCTTGATGATGGTAGTTATGGCATTCATGTGGTCACTCGTATCTTGGTGGCTGAAACCAAAGGTGAGGATTGACGGCGTCATTGCATATTCTATAGCTGTATGCGATCAGGAGATTCTACAACACAAGGCATAGTTGATAGTGGCAGTTGTGTTAATATTGTTTTAGAGGCTTTTGTGAAGAAGGCACAATTGAAGGCTGTGAAACATACTCAACCTTATGAAGTTTCACTTCTGAATGGTAACACACTGGAGGTACTGTAGCGTTGTTCTGTACCTTTAAAACTTCAGCGGTACAAAGAAGATGTCTGGTGTGATGTGATCCCAATGAGACCTACTGATGTCCTACTCGGCAGACCATGGATGTATGATAATGACGTTATGGACGTTATGGTTGGGGGAGGACTGAATTAATGTGTGTTTACAACTTTAAATTCAAGGACCTCCACAATGTCTACCATCTGTGAATGTACCACCTGAATGCGTCGACTTGCTTTATGTAGGACCAATCAGAAGGGTACCGGCACTGAAATGAAAGTATTGACTATTCCTTAGGGGGAATTCCACATGCCATGATACAAGAATGATTTTGGGTCTTGTCACTAGAGAGGTCACTCGTCAATTGGAGATAATCTTTTCCAAATATATCAAAGCCTTGCTTTCTGTTTTTGCTGATTTAGTACCTGATGATTGCTGAATGAATTACCTCCCATGCGGGATATAACATACTATTGATTTGGTTCCTGATTTGGTGTTACAAAACCTTCAAGCATATCGTCTCAGCCCTACAGAACATAATGAGTTCACACGACAAGTTAATGAGCTTCTATAGAAAGGGTTTATCATTGAGAGCCTCAGTCCGTGTGCCATACCAGCTTTACTTACTCCTAAGAAGGATGGGTCTTGGCGTATGTGTGTAGACAACAGAGCTATCAAAAATCACAGTCAAGTATTGGAATCCTATACCACGGGTTGACAACATGTTCGATATGCTGTCCGGAGCTAAGGTCTTTTCTAAATTGGACCTTCGGAGTGGTTACCATCAGATTCATCTTCGCCGAGGAGATGAATGGAAGAATGCATTCAAGACCAATGATGGCCTGTATGAGTCGAAAGTCATGCCTTTTGGCCTGACTAATGCACCTAACATTTTCATGCGAATTATAACTCAGGTACTTCGTCATTTTCTTGGTCAATATTTGGTCATTTACTTTGATGACATCTTGATTTACAACAAGCATTCAAATGACCATATTGATCACCTCAAGCAAGTCTTAAGAGTGCTCCGCACTGAGAAACTGTATCTCAATCTCAAGAAGTGTTCCTTCATGTTGCCCAAAGTTTTATTCCTTCGTTATTGTCTTGGCCAGAGGGTTGGTAGATCCAGAGAAGATCAATAGCATCACTGAATGGCCCTGAGGTTGGCAGTTTCCATGGCTTAGCATCATTCTAGGTGGTTCATTTAAAATTTTAGTGTTGTAATGGCACCCATTACTGAGTGTATGAAGTCCAACAAGGGGAAGTTTGCATGGACAACAACAATAACAATGGCTTTTTACTTTAGCAAGAAGAAGATGACTGAAACACCAAATCTCCGCTTACCAGATTTTGACCTTATTTTTGAGGTTGGTAGTTGGTACAGATGCCTCACATGTGGGTCTGGGAGGTGTATTAATGCAAAGTGGACACCTTTTTGCTTTCTATAGCGAGAAGCTCAATGATGACAAACGACGCTATTCGACATATGATCTTGAACATAGTTCTCAAGGCGTTGCCTAGGTGCCCAGGCGCCTTTGTGATGCCTTGGATAATCGGGCGCCTTGATCGCCTAGGCGCTCAGGCTCCTTGGTTGCCTAGGCACCCCGTCAGGCCTCCAGCGCCTTGGTTCACCTTGACGCCTTGACAACTATGATCTTGAATTTTATGTAGTTGTCCAAGTGTTATGTCACTGGTGGCATTGTATCTTTGGTAAGGAATTCATTATTTACCTTGATCATGAGGCACTCAAGCATCTTCACTCTCAGAAGTTGATTAGCAATCAGCTTGCCAAGTGGGTAGCTTATTCTAGAGTTCATATTTGCAATGATGTACAAGGCTGGAGAGGAGAATATAGTGGTGTATGCATTGAGTCGCATGGTATTAACTCTTAGTACATTTCAGCACATGCTATCTGTATTAACCAAGTATGTGATGTGTAAGACCCGCACTCTATGAACCCGATCTAAACCTTTAATTTATGTCGTAACAGGTCTTCAAAGCATCACCGGGCTAGACGGGACGAACGGATGACAACCAGGTATGAAAACGGATATTTTGTATGATAATTATTTCATACTGGTCGATGGTACCGGTCGACCGGTATGTCTGCGCGGGCAGACTATTTAGATTCGGAAACGGATCTCTGCGTGACCCACTTTCCAAATATCGAACCCTAGGACCTTCCTCACGTAAGGGGACTTCCTAAACTCAATCCTAATCTATTTTAGGACCCCTAAACCTCCTTAAATCTCTTTCATTGATCCTCACAAACCCTAAAAAGAAGAAAGAGATCGAAGGAGGAGGAAGAGCTAAGGAAGGAGGGAGAGGAGCCGTCATTGCCGTTGGACAAAGAACACCCTATTGTGAACCAACGGTAAGTGATTGAACCTTCCTCTAAGTTAAGCATTATAGGAGGTTAGTCATGAATGGATCAATACCATGCAAGGCGAGGTATTGATCTAAACCTTTGAATTTGCTGTCAAACCTTAATATAGTTGATAAACCCTAGATTCGAGTTCTAGGTTGAGGATCATCGAAACTAGGACTTGAATGGAGTATGAAACAACTATAACTCGTTGCTCAGACCTATAATGTATAGGAGAAACCCTAGAATCAATAGGGCATTACCGACGGAAGGCGAGAACCAAGCTTATGGTCTTCCGGAGGCACACCGGTCGCACCCTATGCGACCGGTACTTCTCGGGGACCGGTCTGTGGGGACTGGTCGACCATACCGGTTGCACCTTTTCCCACAGTGCCGCGATCGGTACTGCGATCGGTATGCTCTGTGGGAGTGTTTTTAACCCAGTTGGTTTTTCGACCAACGTAAATCCTAAGAAAAACTATTCTAATTCAACCCTAACATCGTGTAGGACCTTGTGATAGCGAGTTTAGATTCTGTAACGCGGAGCAAGCTATCAAACAAGCGTCAGGTAAGGAAATCGAACCTAAACCCTAATAATTTAATAACAGTAAAACGTTGTTAATAATTATGATTCTATGGAATGGTGTTTGTGCATACTCGCATGTCATCTTTACTTTCAGTTATTATATTGTTCATGCATACTTGCTATGCTAGGATGTGACTGTTAGGCATGTGATTGTTTTCGTTGGTGTGTGGAATGGGAAGGGCCTAGGGTTTGGGATCATTCCTCACACTAGCACCTTTTCGTATCGTTTATATCTTAGCATGCTTGGTGCGGGTAAGGTATCAGGGGGAGGAAGTGGCACTGTGGTCTTCGGCCTGGCTACTAGACTCTAGCTCTATCTCTGCACCGTAGGGAGCTATGCTGGGATAGGGCCTACTGTGATGACATATAGGATTGATTAGTTGCGAGCCTAGTTTGCAAGCCCTCGCCAATAGGGGCTTACGTGTTGGTATGGGTAGGGTATCAGGGAAAGTGTTGGCGGTGTTTGATTCAGACGCTTTAGCTCTATCTCTATTCCATGGTGGGTGCATGTGGGACGACAGTGGTGTTTGATCCATTGGGCGGATTCACACACTCGTGTATAGAGGTGCGGTGGCCGCCAATCCTTTCTATAGCACATTGCAAACTTAAGACCAGACCATAATATGAATGTTACTCATGCATGATGTGTGTTGCATTGTCTGATTTTCTTACTGAGCGAAGTTGTGAGCTCACCCTTATGTACACATTATTTTTAGATGTTGATGCAGGTTGCACTGTGGAGGATTACATGGACGCTCCAGTATATGGAGGTGCTGCTGCCTTGGAAGTGCAAGCAGGGGAGGACGAGCATGACGCTTCATTCGAGTGCCCTTTCTGCGTGTACCTCTAGGATTTTGGATTTGTTTATTTTATTTATTTTCAGTTGGATTTACAAATGATGTAAGGATAACTATTTATGTTCTGGTGTTTTGAATAATTAGATATTTTATTTAAATTATCAATAGAGAACTCAGTTCATTTAATTTAAAACTTCCGCTGTATTTTATTATATTCTGATTATGGTTATGTGCAATGGTTTGTATGAGTGAACACGGTCTTATTGAGATCATGGTGTGAACCGTTTGTTCAGTGACGGTTCACTCACACTTCTGGTTCAGTCGGAATTGGGGTGTGACATGATGAGTATGTATCTGACATAGATTTCAGCGTCCTATATGAGGACTTATAGCATGGTGGGAAGCATCCTAAATATTGATGCAGTATCTTGCTCATGGATGGACCTACATGAACCACTTTGGCTACCCAAGCCAAACCAAAATCAGTTTAAACCCAAACCAACCTTTTGGTCTGGACAGGGTTGATAGGGAATTAATTTAGTTAAGTTTAGAATAGGAAGATTTCAATTTTAAGTTTCCTTACTTGTGACTTCTATTTTGATTAGAGATTTTATTGTATTAAGGAATTTATTCCATAGAGATGTTATTTAGTTACTAAAGTTATTTCAATTAGTTGAGGAAGATTTCTCCTTTAAAAGAACTTGTAATAGAGAATTTTCAGAAGAGAATAGATGAATAAAATTGAAAGTTGAGTTTTGTGAGACTGTTGCGCAGGCTTGTTCACTGAGAGTCTTCTCTCTCGCTCTCTCTCTTTCTCTTTCTCTTTCGTTTCTACACACAGATCCGACTGTCCCTTTGGTTCGTTTCCTTCAACTTTCTTCTCTCCTTCCTCCTATTCTTCTAATCTTCTTCTTCTTTATCTTCTGGTTCCTTCCTGTTCTGGGCGGCTTTCAGTTTGTTCGATCTCTCCAATCCCAGGTCCCCTCCTCTTCAAACTTGGAGGGTATTCTTCTAACCCTTGGGTGACCTTAAGATCAGATTCTGAGCCCTCAATGCTCCTGGAATTAAGAGTCGCAGAACTAGTTTCAGGACTGTTGCTATTCTTACCACCCTGTTGAGTTGCAGAAATTTCTAGATTGATTTTGGGCTTTTGAATTGAGGGATTACTAGTGGGACTTGGTTGGTCCGTGAGATATGAATTCTCACCTGACGTTTCAGGTCGATTGGGCTTGTAACGGAGAAGCTTGATCGATTTTTTCCCTTCCAGTTTCCACTTCTTGTTTCTGTTCGTGAATAGCCTCCAATGAAGGTAGAAGAAGAACATTATTTCTGGATTTCCAATTATGCCCCCCCTTGTAAAGTAATTCTGTTTTGTCTTTTTCTTAGGTTAACAACAAGAATTACCTCAACCCTTTAGTCCTAATTCCAGTTTCATCCTAAGGGATCCTAAGGTTCCGTTTGTTTCATCCAGAGTTATTAAGTCTCTGGTTAATTACCAAATTGCCACTGTTTGTGAATTAAAGCTTCTACAATATTGGGTGGGCCCATTAGTGGATCCAAAAAGGGTTTTCCAATCTGGATCCCGCATCAAATACTCCGTTCATGAGGGTTACTTGTTCTTTGGAACGCGGCTATGTATTCCAAATTCCTCCCTTTGCCATCACCTCATACGAGAATTACATGGAGGGGGTTAGGCGGTCACTTTGGCAAGGATAAGACCATCATCCAGATCACAGATCGGTACTATGACCACATATTGTAAAGGATGTTGATCAAGTCATCAAGAGGTGTCGGGTCTGTCAGCTTGCTAAGGGCACCAAGCAGAATACTGGTCTCTATTCTCCGATTCCTATCTCACATGCACCATGGTTAGATATCAGAATGGATTTTGTACTTGGTTCTCCTACTAAAGAGCGATGTGATTCCATCATGGTGGTGGTCCACCGCTTCTTTAAGATGGCTTATTTCTTACCATGTTGCAAGACCTTCAATGCTTACCAAGTTGCCGTCCTATTCTTTAAGGAAGTTGTGCGACTGGATGGGCTACCCCACAACATTGTCTCTGATCATGATGTGAAGTTCATGAGTTATTTTTGGAAGACATTGTGGCTGAAAACTAACACCAAGATTCTGTTCTCTACGACATTTCATCTTCAGAGCGACGGGTCCTTTATAGAGAAGACAGATCATAGATATTTTGAATCAATTATATATCATTTTGGGGAGGAACAATAGTATTTCATTGCTACAAATATGGATTATTGAAAAGATAGAGGTAGTGAATCGACGTTTAGGTGATTTGTTGTAGTGTTTAGTCTGAGATTAGAGAGAAGTCATGGCCCTCTATCCTTGATATTGCTGAGTTTTCTTATAGTAGTTCTGTGAATCGGACAACGGGTTGTACTCCTTTTGAAATCTTACTTGGAGTTCAGCCAAAGCGACACATTGATCTTTGTTCATTCCCACCCCATGCTGGGGTTAGTATTGAGGTTGATGAGTTCTTACGCCAAATCATAGAGGTGCATGCTGATGTTCGGTGCCGTATCGCTTTAAGTAACGACGTCTACATGGTTACGGTTGATCGTTACCAACGTTATGTGGAGTTTGCACCAGGTGACATGGTGATGGTTCGTGTCAACCTTGAGAGGTATCAATCTAGTAGCAACACCAAAGTCCACCCTATGACGATGGGTCTATACAAGGTACGTATCAGACCAAATGCTTATGTGCTTGAGTAGCAACATTTTCAATGTGGCTGACCTCCATCTTTATATTGGGCATCACTCCAATGAAGGTGATACTGTACACATGCTGAAGTTGCCTCAACTTTTGCCACTTACTGAGGATATTATTAAGGAGGTTTTGGATGACAACTATAAAACCACTCGTCAGGGTGCCGGCTATCATACTTTCCTTGTCAAATGGAAGGGTTGTCCCCACCATGACAGTACCTGGATTCATGCTATGATTTCAAGCGGCTTGATATAAACCTCTATGAGCATTATCTGTCTTTCACACATTCGTTGAAGACGTTCGATGAATGGGTGTCTTTTCAAGCTAGGGAGCTGATGCTGAATCGATGACAAGGACAAGGAAAAAGAAGGGTAAGGAGAAGGAGGCTAATTATTAATTAGTCTCGAGATTGGCTTGCTGCTTATTTAGTTTGGTTTTGGTTTTTTTTTGGTTCAGTTTGATTGTTTCAGTTTGGTTTTGGTTTGATTTAAGTTATAGTTTGTTTCAAGTTGTTTAGTTTCTAGTTGGGTCCACGTCAGACCAGATTAGATTATATTGTGTTTTGTTGAGTTGTCGATTAGGAGAGTTTCTATTTTGTAACTTTCTTAGTTGATTTATAACTCTTGCTTTAATTTTAATAAAAGTAGCTCTGGGCAGGCAATAGCCGACGATTTTGGCAAAGAACATAAGCTATAGTCGTAAGTTCTCTCCCTTTGGGATTTACCTTGTGTTTGATCAAGGAGTAGGGATTGGTATTTGATCCAGTCATGGTTTCAGGTATCATATTGGTACGCCTTGTATTGACCGATACGTATCCATATCGATAGTGGTCAATATGATACTCTTTGACATGTATCTCGATACACTTGATACACTTAAGATTTTGATTCCTCGCAAAAAAAAAAAAAAAAAAAAAAAAAAAAAAAAAAAAAAAAAAAAAAAAGAAAAAAAAGGGAAAAAAAAAAAACTTGTATCAAAGTGTATCTAACCGATACTGCTCAATACGAACCAATACTGTTTGATACACCTCGAAACGAACCGATACGGTTCGATACGTTCAATATGCACATATCTTGATACAACTGATTTTTTTCACTTTCCTGGTATTCTTCTTTGCTGAGAACCTAAAATTCATTCGAACTGAAGGTTGTAGCTCATTGAATGCCATCAAATATGTCTTTAATCCTTGTAAATACTTCAAGATTACTTATTATAGTGTTTTTATGCTTAAAAATTGTGTTTTGCATGTTCCCTAATCATTCCCATGCGTATCTTGCCCTGTATCCGTCTTTTAAAATTGCCCAAACGATATACTACCTTTACACGATACTTTAATCCTTGGATCTAGTCGAAACGTTGCGGTGGGAAGCCCAGGTGGATCAAATATTACTGTTCTTCAAGTTTACAAAGTATTCTTCAACCTTTTTATTGCTCACAAATTTGGTATTTCATACTGGTTCTGTTTTAGTTGAAATTCGGAGATTTCGTATGAATCTTGTTCCCTAAGTTCTATAATTTCTGGATCTACCAGTCATTGGATCTGTTAGCGTAATAAATTTGTAACCGTACATTGGTTTGACTTAGTTAAAGTAGTTAATGCTAGTTTTTAGGACTTGGACTCCTATTTGTATATAGACTCCTAATTAGTTTATTATTTTGCTTTATTAGTTTCCTTTACTAATCAGGCTTGTTAGTTTTCTTTTCTTATTTTGAGTTTACTTTGTCTTTAGTTTATGATTAGGACTCTGACTTGTAGAGTTGTAGATCTTATATAATAGTTGTTTTTTATTTTCTATAAATACAAGCTATAAGGAGAAGAGCAACACATCGATTCTCTCCATATTCTCTTATTTTTCTATTTTGTTACATGGTATCAAAGCAATCAACTGGGTTACTATTTTGAGAGTCATTTAAGGTTCTCCGTAAGGTGTTTAGCCACCACTATTGTTGCTCCTGCTATTGCTGCAGCTACTACTACTTGGTTCACAATGACCTGTATTGTGCTACTACTACTATTATTTGGTTCACAGTTACCTATATTGTGCTATTAGTATTACTTGGTTCACAGTGACCTATATTGTGTTGTTACTAGCCTACTACTACTTGGTTCCCAGTAACCTATATTGTGCTGCTACTTGTTACTACTACTGCTGCTACTATTACTATTGCTGCCACTACTATTGCTACTGCTCTTACTACTACAATTGCTGCTTCCGTTGCTAAAGCTCTCAGATTCCCCATGCTCCAGCTTAAGGGGGAGTGTTAACGAAATAAAATTGTAACTATACGTTGCTTTGACTTAGTTAAAATAGTTAGTGCTAGTTTCTAGTAAGGATCAAGGTGTCGGTTTCGAGACCTGTTTTGGTCAGGCTCGAAATCGGCACAACTCGGCGAAGCCACCGAAACCAGGCCGAAATTTGGTATTTTCTACCAGCTTTATTGACATCGAGGCTTAAAAATATTTTTTTTTGTCTGATTTTTTTTGTGTACCCTATTTAAACCATTTTACACCTATTTCTAATGTTAGTTTGCAAAAAAGACATAGAAAATAGCTACATGTGGTGTAAACCAATGTTTGGTAGTGTACGCTGAAATAATACACAAATGTCACAATGTAGTAATGTACTAAGCTACTAACTACTAAGCCACTAATTAACAACATTCATTAAAAATTAAACATTGATGATTGAACTTAGAAATTAGAAATCTCACCAGTTAGTTCCATGTGGAGCTTTGTGGTACATTTAAACTACGTGCAACATACCACTAATGGTGGCGATAACGCTCCTCAGATTGCAGCACGTATGTATCCCAGGACATGTTTTTACTCCAATTGTTCTGATAGTTTTCAACAGCCCACCAGTAGATAGAGTCATCAACATAATATAAGTACCTTTGTCGAGGGTAAGGCTGATCGAGTGTGTGTGTGGGTGGAGCAGGAGTAGGCATGAACGTCGGAGGAGGAACATACTGAAATATGGAGTCGACGAACGATGATCCAACAGTGCCACTACCAACACTTGAGGCTGAGTCATCTCTAAATTGAATGCTGGGGTAGGAACTAGAATAACTCCCATACCCACCACCTCCAACCCCCACTAGCCCCAGTAGTAGACCATCCAAATCCACCATGTGCCGTCGAACCAATACTCTCGCCGCTACTCTCTTCAGGAATTGCCGGGCTCGAGGTCCTTGTGATTATGAATTCTGGTGCACGCTAATGCCCAGTCCCTCCAATCTGAGATTTCTCCCCTAAATGCATCCCCTCCATGTTGCCAGATATGGTCGATATATCCATGAGATTTGTTTCATTCATCTCCTCTTATGGCATGAACTGCTGGCGTGATCCTCTAGTATACCCTCTACTACTAGTATTAGGCCGGGCTCCGTAGTCAGTATCCTGTGTAGCATGATCATACTGAGTCTCCCCTGTGAATCTCAAGGGAGATGGCAATGGATCTAGTTGCAGTGGCTGGTCATACTGATCGGGCTCATTGCGTAAAGCAGCATATCTGTCATCACCACTACCATCATCATCATTACCCCCAGTACCATTAGGTCCACTAGTACCAGTACCACCCTGGGTGGCAGAAGGTGATTGTCTTTCTCCAGAAGAAACCGACCAATCACTCTCAGTTTCATCACTATCACCAGTCTGAAATGGACGTCTTGCCTGTGAGTGGACTTTACCCTCAGTAGCCATAAACTCACCTACATCAGCCTCCAAGGCTCCAGCAATAAGACGACTTGGTCGACCACCAGCCTCATCTAATTGAGGCTCACCACGATCTGTAACCCACTCGTTCAAAGGATCAACTTCCTCTCCCTCCAACTCAAAGATCTCACTTTATTCAATGGGGGTTTTAGCATCTTTGTCCCTGCTTAACCGTATGTGCTCCTCTTTCAGTCTCAAATTATAGTGCACATTCACCAAGTCCTCAAGCCTTTTTGTACCTAACCGGTTCCGTCGCTTAGTATGTATAAGCGAAAATGTACTCCAGTTTCGTTCACATCCCGTGGTGGAGCATGTTTGTGATAGCACCTTCACTGCTATTGCACGAAGGTTGGGTGACTCCAACCCATATAGGACCCACCATTCAGCTGTAAAATAGCATAGGAAACTGATATTAGATGATCCCACAATGGCATATTGGCATCCATAAAGCAATATACGTACCAGGGGGTGTTGATTGTCGACCAAATTAAGCCGCTGCCCTACCAAAACTCCCAGTGGCATCTCTAAAGCTTTTGAGCTGAACCAATTTTGATGGGTAATAGTCGTAGTAAAAATAAAATTCTTAAAAATTATGTTGATAACAAAGTAAGTAAAAGTCTTACTTCTTGCAAAACAATAAACTGTGCTCTTGCGTTTGGCTCAAGCTTGGCAATCACTTCTTGTACTGCATCTATCAATTCTTGACGCATTCCTAAGTTATCTTTGTATTGATACTTATGATTCAGATAATATGCTAAAAATTGACAAATATTATAATTACGTTAATGCAAGCTGATGTAATTTTAATTAGTTGAGAAATTGAAGTACATCAAGTAAAGACTCACTAGCCTTGTGTAGTGGGTGCTTGAGCTGTCGCTCCCAACGATCTTTGATGATGACAATAACGCAATATATTTTGAGTTTCCGCGTCTGTAAGCTTCCTTTACTTGCATCTTCATCATATCTATGGCAGCCCACAAGTATGGTAAGGTGGCCTTCCTCTGTCCATCAACCATTCTCAGCACTTTCACAATGGGATCTAATATCACCACAACTTTTTTGACATCATCCCAGAATTTATCGCTGGATATGGTGGCTTGTGCTGTTCTACCAGCTCGAGAACTAGACTGAGGCCACTCAAACCACTCCTCTGAAGCAAACATTGATCTCAAGCTAGACTTCTTCATGTCAAAACTCCTGAGGGCAATGTAGTTTGTTGCAAAACGCGTTAAGCCTGGCCTCACCAAGTCTCCATCAAACTTGGTTCTCATCATCTTTAAGACATATCCATGATTATAAACGAAAGTGGTTACTTGTCTTGCATTTTCTACAGTCTCTTTCACCAGTTTTATTTCCCCCATGTCCTTCAACATCAAATCAATACAGTGGGCTGCACATGGTGTCCAAAAAAGTCGGTATTTTTTATTATTCATCAACCTTTCCCCTGCTTTTTTGAAGTTACTACCATTGTCAGTAACCACTTGTATCACATAATTTATCCCCACTTCTTTCACCACTTTCTTCAAGAGACCATAAATGTACTTGGAATCCTTGATATGATTGGATGCATCAACAGACTTCAGAAACACTGTTCTACCATCACAATTCACCAAAAAGTTAATGAGGGATTTTTTGGTAGGTCCGGTCCACCCATCACACATCACAGTCACCCCATATCTTTCCCATTGTGTCTTCAAAGAATCTACATATTCTTTCATTTCTTTCTTATGTCTGGGTAGGTAGGTGTTGTATAACTCCCAAGCTGTAGGCCCTTTAACTCCTGGACCTGCCCTACCTATTTCATCCAACATATTCTGATAGTAAGGTCTTGTGGTAGCATTTGCTGCAATGCCATGGTACATCATCCACTTGGAGATATTATCTCCTACCCTCGTCTTGACATCAGTCCAAAAATGGGGCAACTTTTTTTGTTTTCTATCCTGTCTGACAAATAGATCAGGATCCGCCCTCAGGACCTCAAGATTTGGGTCACGAAAAGGTGGTGGTGCCTGTGTAGTAGTTGGAGTCCTCACACTCTGAGTCCTCCTAAAAGGTATCTCAGGGGCACCCCTACTTCTCAGCCTCGGCCTCCTCCCCTCATCCTCTGCTGTTGCCTCTCTAGATGACCCAGCTCCTCTAATCCTCTCAAACTGTCTTTGTCGATCTATCTCTCTTTGCTTTATACTTGCTATCTTCGCTCTCTTCAGCTGTTTCACCTCTGCCTCTGTCATTTCTTGGTCTACCTCATCACTGTCAAGGCTAATGTCATCTTCATTAACCCCTAAATTGCCCTCCAGACAAGCCTCTTCGAACTCCTGTCTATCTGCCTTTTTCTTATTTCTTCTATCAATATCACTCTTCATTAAGCTTGCCATAGCCTTCTTCACTTCACTTGGTTCGTTGGGGCAACCTATAATATCCTTGTTACCACCAGCAAGATGCCACTTCAATCTAGTGGCACCACCTCACTTTATCTGTTTGCCACAATAATTACATTGTGACTGCTTCTTATTGGCAGTCAATGGTATCCCATGCCTCCATGCAATGTCACCACTTGGAGTTTGTGCATCAGTCATTTCAAACACTTACACTGTTGGAACAAGAAGACAACAATTACTACAGTTGAAACAAACTATATTTTCATTTCTAACAACACTTTATTACATAAATAATATCTTATAACTAAATAATATACCTTAAAGTAAAAAAACAGTATAGGTTTATCATTTTAACACTGCATTATTACATAAAACAGCAATATATTATAATTTCTAACGCATTTATATTTTTTCCATAAGTTAAAAATATTTTATTAATTTTTCAGTAATTAAAATGCCCTTAAATCAACATAAATAATTAGTTCACATTACTTTTATTACATAAAACAACAACCCACCATAAAATAGCAATACTTTTAATAATTTTATTTATCAAGATTTTCAAAGTGAAAACAGAAATATTTTATCATTTATTTATATTTATTTTCAATTTAATTAATTATTTTATCAATATCCGAAAATTAAAATAATTAAATAAAAACAGAAAAATAATTCTTCTCCATACAAAATGTAGATCATCCTATTTTGTTTAATATATATTTAATTCAATGCCATACAACATGTGTAAGACATACTTTTTTCAAAAAATAGTTGTAGGAAAATCTTTTTTTTTCAAACAGAAAATCTAATAAATAAATTATTTGTCAAAAAAAAAAAAAAAAACTACTTCCACGGATTCATAGATCGGGTTAGAATTAAACATATAAAAAATTGGATTCATCCATGATGTTTGCATATCATTTCATTGAAAAATATACAAAATAGAGAGAATGAGTTACCTTGGAGAGAGAGAAAGGAGTTGAGAGATGAAGAACCTTGAATAACCTTGACAAATGTTGAGATCCCTTGAAGAAATGAAGTTTTAGGAAGAAAAATGGAGAGAAATGAGTTTGGAGAGCAAAGAGGGGAAAAAATCAGAGAAAGGAGTCGAAACCTACTGATTTCGAGTAGGTTTCGACTCTAAAAAAGGGGATGGGGGTTTAAGTCATGGGTCAAAACCATGGTTTCGACCGAAACCTGGTCGAACCCAATGGTTTCGAACCGAAACCATGTACTGGCCAGTTTCGAGCCTGGGTTTCGTCTCGCCCAGGCTCGAAACCGAGTTGTTTCGGCCGAAACCTCGAACAGTGGTTTCTAGGTCTTACTCCTATTACTATATGGACTCCTAGTTAGTTTATTAGTTTCCTTTACCAATTAGGTTTGTTAGTTTTCTTTTCCTATTTTGAGTTTACTTTGTCTTTAGTTTGTGACTAGGATTCTAGATCTTATCTAATAGTTGTTTTCTATTTTCTATAGATACAAGCTACAAGGAGAAGAGCAAGACACATCGTTTCTCTCCATCTTCTCTTACGTTTCTATTTTGTTACAAGATCAAACCCCCACTGACATATTGAGTTTTCTACTCACTTGGAAGGAAACTAGATCCAAGTCTTAGGTCATTCTGACCTGCTGAGTAAGAGGTATTCTTAGCTTCCCATATCCTGTCCTGTAGTGGCAGATTTATGTTGATATATTAATTCTGGAATTCTGGTGTTGATCTGAGCAAGGTCATGCTCCCTGTGACTGTTTGACTATTCCATTCAGTCCTACATTAGTGCTGAAAACATTCTAAAAATGGAATCTCCAGTGGGCTTCCCTGAGAGAAGCTTGGCATTCATTTTTCTCTTTTCTTTTTCTTTTAAATAGTAAACCAATAACTAAATCAAATTATAAGAGGAAAAGGTTACTTATGTGGTTAATGTCTACCACTTGAAATATTTGACAGACTCATTTTTGCTGGGGGCTGTAATTCCAGGCTAGAAGATGATCATTGATTAAGCCAGGTCACTTTCAATTGTTATCTTGCAAAGGAGTGTATCTCTGAGTGTGAATGCAAGGGCCCATCCTGATTGATGGACTAACCTGCAATTCTGTGCAGTGATCTGTTTCTGCCACCTGAAACAGACATGAAAAGCAGCAACTAAAATAGTTGTGGATTATGAAAATCGGGAAGGTGCAACATAGAGGTGATCTTATGTAACCTCCATGATGAATTTTGGCCGTCTTATTTTCTTAATTATTATTTTATTAAAAGAATGCTGTTGATTGTTTAATCACATTTTTAGAATTCTGTTCAGTTCCATAGAAGGATTATATTTTCACCATTTTTTTTTGGTTGGTGTTGGTTACCAATCTGTTCCTTTTGTGATGTCTGTTTCTTTGTAGACTTGCCACTTGCCAGCCAATTGATTCAAACATGTACTCATTTTTTTTTTGGTTAACGACAGGTATCCAGACCTTCAACTTGAATAGTCCCACGGGCCCATACAGACCCCATAACCGTATGGACCGGATCATTTTGGGGTTGAATGAGAACCATTTATTTGCACCCAAAGCAGGAAAGAAATAGCTCATAACACCCCTGTGTGAGTGGTCCCAAAGGCGGTAAGAGGAGTCGAACTCAGAACCTTCCACTTCCTGAGGTAGGCTCTTTGCCAACTAAGCTATCCCCTTAGGGTTAAACATGTACTGGTTTGCTATTCCAATTATTGGCTAAATATTCAAGGGTCCTTCTCAGGTATTTATCTTCTTATGGTTTTTGCTTTTCCTTTTTAAAATAAAATAGGGTAAACCACTGCCTTGCAGGCTTCCCTGACTGATTCTACCATAGAGTTTGTGATCCCTTGATAACTGATTTAGTTTGGCTTTTGTCAGCTAGATACTAAAATGCGTGAAAAATTTTACATGCATTACACTACTTTTTTACTTTGTTTCCTCTTTGAATGAATGAGGATTTAAAAAATTTGGATTCAGTCATTAAGATGATACTCTGTCTAAATAACTGAACCCAATGTTTGTTGAACTGAGAGTGACACTCCCCCCCCCAACCCACCCACCCACCCAAAAAAAAAAAAAGATATGCTTTATTTGCAATTTGGTCATGTTTCTCCTTGTTCAGGTCCTGATTTTGTTCCCTTGTACATGTGATTTGCATTGTGTCTTCTCATTTCATGTCTATGTAAGTACTCAGGAGGACAATGTCTTGCCATGTAACTAGAACATTGCTACGTCTCATTTTATGGCCATCCCCCACCCCCCACCTCCCAAGAAAGGAAAGAACAAAAGAATGAGGGGGAGCAGCAAGCATGAGGGGGAGGTTGCCATGAAATTTATGTGTTTGCAGAAGCATAATTCTAGCTACACTTGGGTGGTTGCCTACAGGAAAAAAAAAAAAAAAATGTACCCATGAAGTCATGTATGCTTGTCAAGTTTTATGGTTGCCATGTCAAACACTTTGTATCATGTTAAAACATTGACATGCATGTACTTGTGACTTGTGGTCTTTAAATGAAAACCAACATCTACTAATGATTTTTAGGTAACTTTATTTCCCATTCTTGATTGTGGAGCATCTTAGTTATGCTTTTAAGGGAAGAAAGGATCTCCAATCATTCCTTAACTGTAGGAAATTCAAAGAAATGTTTCTTGCCGTGTTGGAGAATATGCGACATCGCATGTCTCTGCTTGATTATGTGATTTTATCTTTGGGATCTAGTTGGCTCTGGGCACTTGAAAACATTCTGACCCAATTAGCAGCAGAACAGGGAAAGCTTCATTCATTTGGTTATTGTTTTCAGCAAGATGAGTATGGAGAAGTGATCTTATAGTTGTGGTATCAGTGTGGCCACCAAACCAATTGTGCTATTGGCTTTAAGCACATATCCAAAGCAGCGAAGTATCGACTGCTTCCATCTTGACTTTTTTTTTGTCTTCAGTTAACAAGATCAGCAAGGGTGAGGGATTGGTTTTTAAGTGAGGATTAGAGCTATTAATAGTTCAAATCTTGATTCTGGTCCAACTGGAAGTGAATGCAATAAAGGTAGATTAAGGTGTACCCTGGTGCTATTCAATTATTATCTGCTCTAACTGTAATAAACTTGTTTATATTTATAATTAGATCAAATGTGGTTCTACCATTACTATTATACTTTTTTTTTTTTGGGGGGGGGGGGGGGGGGTGAGGGGGGAAGAAAAGTGCTTTAGCTATTGTTGTCATTGTTGATGTGCTGCTGGAACTTTTAATGATTTTTTTTCCTGAATGTACCTTTTTACATTTTTAAGAATAATTTGTTCCTACTACTGCTATGGCATTTATCATCCCCCTAATTGTGGAAAGATATGCAAATCTGGTTCTAAGCTTATCCAAATTTAATCATATTCAAAAAGTGGGTTGGACTAACAGCAGTTGCTACAAGCGTGTTAGGATGTAAATGGGCCTAAGCTAAACTGCTTTAAACTAGACTTAATTATTGTCATACGTTATCTTTCATATATTTATTTATTTAATGGGAGTGTCTGAATGATACCTCTGTAGGTGTCTTTAGAGCATGTAATCTTCTTTTGATTGCTCTTTAGAGCATGTAATCTTTTTTTGATTGCTCTTTGTCTGATTTAAAAAAAAATTAAGCCAAGGGGAAAAAAAAAAAAAAAAATTCAAAATAATTTGAAAGTGACTTGTCTTATATGTTTTTTGAGGACACATGTTATATGATAGACTTTATTCAATGAAAAAGAAAAAAAAATGCTAGACATATACCTCTATAGGTGTATTTAGAATATGTAATCTTCTTTTGATTGTTATTTGTCTTATTTAAAAAAAAAAAAATTTAAATCAAGAGTTTAAAAAAAAAATCTCAAAATAATTTGAAAATGACTTGTCTTATATGTTTTTCAAGGTCACATATTAAATGATAGATTTTACTCAAGAAAAAAAAAATGCTATAGAGATATGCATGCCTACATAGATATTTTCTTTTGGTAAAGTGCATAAGTAGATATGAGCACCAGTTGGGTATGAAGATCCTTTGTTCATGCTGGAAGCATAAGCGAAAGTTATACATACATACATACATACATATAGATGAACACTCATGGGGCCTGAGGATCCGTATCCTTAGCCTCAGCCAGGAAGGAAGTGAACTTACAAGTGAATGTAAGTGATATTTTCATGAGCCGTTTGATTGTTGTATAATGTTGAATTTCAGGTAAGCCTATCTTTGAGCACTTTATTCTTATAAAAACTGAGATAAAGTGATTTCTCTTACATTATATTTCTAATCCATTACAAAGTTACTTTCCAACCAAGTGCCAAAATAATTGTCCAATCAAATTTGACTTTCCTTTACCCCTTTTCTTCACTCCTAAGGCAGCGTTAGGGTAGGGCAATGCATTTGGAGAAGCTAAATTTAAATGTCACCTTTGGATAATGATGCCCTCTTTAATGTCTGGAAATCCCGGACATTAATTTAAGGACATTAAAGGTGTGGGACCTAGGTAGCTATGTCTTAACTCTATAAAGCATCCTAAACCAGTAAATATTTAAGGCCACAATTTTTGTCACAAATTTTTTTTCTTCTAGGTAGATAGAATTCAATTCAAGGCCACAATTTGAAATATAAAAAAAAAAAAAAAATAATAAAAAAAAGATTTTGTATCTGTATCTATTATTCTCTGGGAGTGAGAGTTACACCAATATCCTATCTATGTTTCTCTCCTTTGACAGTGTAACCAACGGATTTGCCTTCCTCTCCCATTGGTGGGCTTGTGCAACAATGTCTCTCAAAGAACACCTATGGCCATATATGAGGAAGCTTCTTCTGATATTTCTTAAGGAACAACTAAAATTTTTTGTTCATAAAGTTTTTTACAATATTTACTAATCTCAAAATGTAGAAACTATATTATATTTCAGTCCGACAGCATCTTAAATTTTAGTGCTTTACCAAGAAACCTTTGTTTTGGAACACCCTTTTAGTCTTCTTCGCGTCCACGGGATTATGTTCCAAAAGCTTAATATCCTAGACTTTCTGAAAAAGTTCCATGATTATCATTACATTCCTGAATTTAAGGCCATTTATTCATAACAGGCCAGAGTTGGGTCTAATACGTCATGTCTAAAGTCCTCAGAAATCATAAATAAGGAAAAAGAAGGCCCAGCTTATCCCTTAAGACATCCAATGAGATCCCTGCTCTTTGGGTGTCAATTTTGAATTAGAACCAATAAATCCGATCGGTAAAAAACCAAATCATATTGAACCCTAGATACTTGGTTCGGTTTTAGTTTTAATGTCTAACAATTGGTTCACTTTCGTTTTTAACCAAGAAACCATCGGTTACAAACTGATAAATTATATAAACCATTAAATCAATTGAATGTTGTATAATATCTCCTATTCTCTCACTCTCATGCTTTCTCATCTTTCATTTTCATTTTTATTTTATTTCTGTCAAATTTGACAGATTTCCTAGCATTGATTTTTCTCTGTGTGTGTGGGTAAGTGGATGAGTGGGAGGAATGTTGCATTTATGCAACACCAAAGGAAAAAGTTTACAGAAGAGAAACTGATTAGGAATTGAATGAACTGAAGCGATTACTAATCAATTTTGGTTTGGGAAATTGAAAACAATTAATAATTAGTTTGATTTTGGTTTATGTTCATTATATCTCAACCTGAACTGAATCCAAATCGTTAAGCTAAACCGAACCAATTGACACTCTTACATCCGTGATTCATTATCTTCAGAGAATTGGAAAGCAAGTTTTACCTTTTCTGAAACTTAAATTAAGATCTATTTTGTTATTAAAACTTTAGATTTGGTATGATTTTCCTTTTGTAAAAAGCATTCAGTAAAGACACCTTTTGTGTGGGGACCACAGAGAATTGGAATCCTGTGAATAAACAATTTTATTGATTTGATAGATTCTTTCTAACTTCTACACGCATCCTCCAAACGGTTATTTAAATATTGGTCGAAGAGCTGCATATTTTGTAATATATAACAAGTAAAATAGCTCTTTCTTATTAGATGTGTTACATCATTATTGGTTCTGCATAAGAGAAGATCTTCTAGAATCTGGAGGAGGATAACCGTCGGGCTTTTTTAATTTTAATTTTAATTTTTTTAATTTTTTTAATTTTTAATTTATAGATATAATTACTGTAGCTTCTACTTGGTAAAGGGGCTTTATATGTTGGACCACTGACCTCGATGTAATGTTTGGGTGTTCAACAATCACTTAGACTGTAAGTATTGGCTGCTGCCTTTAGGCCTATCAGTAAATAGACTTGAGGGAACTGGGAGTTTTCATCTTTTTATTCTCTCAACCACTTCCAACTGCTTAAGCTACCAATAAGTGTGGAACATTTCTCTCTCTCATTGGTTTTTAACTTTTTATCATCTTCTAATTCGTGAGCATATGTATGAGGTTCTTAATCCTTTAGTTTTTCTACATGTCTCATTGAGAAGAAAATAAATACCCTTATGTTGTTGGACCCCACCTCCTACTATTTTTATTAGAGAATCAAAGAAAATTCAAGAATTTTCAATAAATATTTAACCCCATAAAATGATGCATAACCCATATGATTAAATTTCATTATGACCCAACCCCATCTCTCTCTCTATGGAAATTTATTTATTTATTTTTCAAAAAATTTTGTGCTCTAAATCAATCCTAACCAGTCATAGGTGCACCCCCCCCCCCAACTTTTTTTTTGTTTCTTATCTTTGATGGGCAACTGGACATTGTAATACATTGCTTGTAAGAAGATAGATTCAACTGACTTTTGTTTTTCATCCTAGCACAATAGATTGTGTCAAGTTTCCAACTTAAAAGTTCGAACTAGTAAATGGAAGGACTCTCCATATATAAGACCACATGATTCCAATCTCATTAGCAATGTGGAACTATTCCCAATACTCCCTTCACATGTAACCCCACCGTTAGGTGGTGTATATGTGATAGTATATTTGGCAATACATGACACTTTTCAGGTGACTGGTCCCTCTTTGGGTGACTGATCTCTCTTTGGGTCTTTGGGTGACATATAGTCCCTCTTTTGGGTGATTGTCCCCCTTTGGGAGACTGATCCCTCTTTAGGTGACATATAATCCCTATTCTGTGCAACTGGCGTCCCTCTTTCGGTGACTTGGCCTTTTTTTTTTTTTTTTTTCTTAGGATTATTATGAGAGGGAATCTGGAGCTCTAATACCATGTCAAGTTTCCAACTCAAAAATTCGAACTAGTAAGTGAAGGGACTCTCCATATATAAGACCACAGGATTCCAATCTCATTAACAATGTGGGACTATTCCCAATAGACTGATGATATAACAGTGATCAAGCTTTGTGTTCAGAACTTAGATATAGCTCATTAAAGAACCATCTTTTTCAAAGACTTCTGTTCCCTTGCTATGAAAATGGACAGTGCCAAGACTGTGTCCTGTTGAAGACGAGTAGAGTATTCAGATACACAACTTATTAAAACCGTCTTAGTTTGCATTTCATCTTAAGCTTCATTGGACCACAACAACTTACAGACCAGATCTTTGCAAACCTATGATGTGAATTGGGATCTCAGGACTCATAAAGGTCTTGTGAGTTATTTCAATGTTTTATTATTACAAGAAAAAAAAAGTAATGATTATGGTTCTCTGTTGTTGAACTTGTGACGTGGCTCATCATTCCTATGCCTGTTATGTGGTTCTTAATTCATTCCTTAGATCTCTATTCTAAAGTTCATAACGTGGCATGTCAATCCTTTTCATTACTTATTTGATGCTTCAACATTACGTGTAAAAATCTGACGCAATTCCGATATCTGTTCTCTAATTCATGGCCTTTTTTCACTGTTCCATTTGCTTCATTTCTCATTACAGGATCCTGATATGGTTGGTGATCCAAAATTGTTTCTCTCTTCTGTGTCCATGTATATAGATGATCTGTCTGCCTATCTATCGTAAGACCTATCCTCCTATCCATTTAGTATTGTTCTATGTTCCCCATTATTGGATAGAATGACATGACATATACTAGTCCATGAAATGATTAAATTCCAAAATGATAGTAGTGCTAAATGAAGAAAAATAGAAAAGAACAAGTTCAGAATGAAGGGGATGTTTGATGAATGATAGAGGTGACTAACATGTTCAGAATGAAGGGAATATATATATATATATATATATATATATATATATATATATATATATATATATATATATATATATATATATATATATATTTATATTTTTTTTTTTTTTTTTTTTTTTTGTGAAAAAAGACTTATTTCTTGGAACAGGTTCAGTGAAACTTGCATTACCAATAGAAGGAATGAAGAGGTTATATCCACTTAAATTCCCAAAACCTGTATGATTTTCTTTCTTGATGAAATGTGGGGTCTTATTCCCTTCATATGATTAGCATCAACAGAGCTGTCATCAGATTACCCCATTTTTGGATCCCCTGGCATGCTTAGCTTGGCTTACATGGATCTGCCTGTCAATGATGATGTAACTTTTTTTTTTTAATATTTATAGATATTCTAGAAAACTCGTTTCAATCTGTTAATAATCATAATTATTGGTGATTTTCTAAGCTCCCTAAACAAGTTAAGATATTTCAAGTGGACAATGCTTGTAGAGATCAATTTCCCACTTTTTCAAGTTATCAAACAATTCTTCAAATTTATTACATCATTAGAAAGATAATCTTTTCTAAAATTTGAGGTGACATGTTTAAAACTGGCAATTTTTTCTTCTTTCCTGTAGTTGATGTTCAAATTGAGATCTTAATAACGGTGAGGAAATAATCTTCTTTATGGCTGCACCTGGTTGCCAATTTAGCCCATGTGACCAATTTCATGAATATTTTTTTCTGTTTTCTGTGGCGGATATTGTTTTATAGGGAGTAGATTAATGCTAAGCCACTGCAAGCATAAAGTGAGGTTTTACCCCAGAAAAAAAAAAGAACAAAGAAAAAAGAAAAAAAAAGAAAAAGAAAAAGAGAAAAATTAAACATAGGTGGGGACCCACCAGCAGGAAGATTCTCTTTTGATTTATTGCAATGTTTCTTGGGTGAATAATAATATATTAAAAAAGAGTGGGAATATACAAAGCGAAAGGAGGCCTACGCCAAAACTGAAATAGCCCTAATTAGAGCAACAAGAAACCTAAAAAAGATTAATCTGTAGGTCCCAATAGTCAACAATATGACGATTAAAGGTAGAGTCCACATCCTAGGCTTGTAGATTGTGAATCTTAGCTCGGATCTCAAAATTAATAGAACCAAGAATTTGATTAAAGGCGCTGGAAGAGGATGTCCATTTATGCAAGTTTCTTTTCCATCGGATATGATAGATGGAAGCATAAAATGCTAATCTCACAACTTTACTATAAAGTTCATAACATTTCTTGCTTGCAATGTGATTGTATGAGGAGCCTTTAATGTCCTTCTAAAAGCTTTGAACATTTGTTGATACCCTTGTACAGTAAGAACCAAAAATGTGATAATTTAAATCTAAAGAAATGCCATTGTATAAATTTAAGGTTCCTTTGGCCTTAGAAATAAGCCAGAGTTCATGATGTGTCTCTTCATTTTGGAAGAGTGCATGCATAAGATCTTTGGCTTAACCATCTTTATTTTTCTGATAACTTGATTGTTTAAGGCCTTGTACAGACTTAATTTTGTGGATTAAATGATATAGATCATCTAACTGTGTACCTTTTCCAGGTGGTGATCCATCTGAAAGTTTCCATCAGTTGTTCAACTGCCTGATTGCATGTGCAACAAAATTTGTAGATCAACACTGCTTTTTGGAGATGAATTATATCAACTGATTGGTGCCTTGGTGGGCCTTGGATAACCATCAAGAATCTCTTTTGTCACTTAGGGTTGTAATCAAGGGGGGTCCTATCAAGACCTGTCTCTATATAACTTAAGATTAATTAATATTATTAATGAGAAGATATTGGAATGTAAGCCATAGTTTAATAGAGTTCAGAGATGGAAATTGCGGCTTCTGCGCATGGACCTAAATATAATAATTCATTGCGTATGACATCATAACTGTAATCAGTTTGAAGGCTTGCATGGCTTGCAATTCAATTATGTAACGAATGGGTTCTGATTTTGTGTTCTATCATCGCCATTAATTTTATTCCTACGCATGCAATTCAATCAGCTTTTCCTCAAAACAGAGGTAAGGTTGCGTACATTATCTTTTTTTCGGACTCCACAGTGGCAGTGTCGGCAGCCATGTGTACTATATATTTCCTAATTTTAGCCTCTCCCCAGATTCCACAGTGGCGGCAGCCACGTGTACTAGATATGCCTTAATTTTAAGTGTCCCATCATTGACAATTATTTTATTGTCGTTGTATTTCAATGCTTATAATTGAAACAATAAGACTGCGTACATTAGTTCCTCCCTAGACCCCACAATATTAACAAGAGCCATGTGTACTAGATATGCCCAATTTTAAGTGTGCTATCATTGTCAATTATTTTATTCGTATCGATCCAACAGACGAAGGTGGCAGTATAGGATTGTTCACCACCAGGGTTTAAAGATCTGCCATGATTTCTTCTCATTCTCTCCTTTATATATATCCCTTCCCTTCCTGTGGTTGCAAAGGCAGTACTAAAACCTCATAACCACAAGGCTGGATTTTTCATCACGCTTGTTTTGCAAAGACTCCTTTATCCTTATCCATAAATAATTAATTATTAAGAAATTAATAACTGATTGTTTTTTCCGATGTTTTATGGTGGCTTGTCAATTGGAAAATTTGAGTTGATGGTGTAAAAAATTAAATTAGATTTTCTATAATATCTTTTCCTTCTTGACTGAAATTAAATTACTCTTTCATAAGGGTAATGGTGGCAGCAATGGATATGCTAGCTGAATTTAAACTTAGTTCAACAACAACAACAAAGCCAAGTAGAACTGCAAACTAGTTAATTAAGCTCTATAAAGCCAATATCCTTTGGTAATTGATCCATTTAGAGCTGATTCCTGTTGACTTGCTGAGTTTCCAAAATACAAAAATAGTAATATCAATTTTTAATTCTAGGGTAAAAGACATTTACCTCCCCTGTAACTTAGCATATTGACAGTTGACCCCCAAACGTTTCAAAAAATACAGTTACCTCCCCTAACTAATTATTAAAATCCAAATAGGTCCAATTTTTAACGGCGTTAAAGTTATATTTTTTATGGACAACTCTATCCTCAACCTTTTATCCATATTTTAAATCTTATTACTGTTAAAAGACGAATATAACCCTCTTATATCCAACTAAAATAAACCCAAATCTCATCTTCTTCTCATTCTACCTCACCACGTTTCCTTAAGTGGTATTTGAAGCACTGGTTTTGATCGAAAAGGACGAAGCTCAAAGGGAGAAGTCTTCGATTAAGCACTCGTTTTCCTCTCAGTTTCCTTCTCTTCCATCGCTGACCTACTCGTTTTCCTCTCATTTTTCTTCTCTCATTTTCCTTAAGTGCTGTGTTTAAATAATCCCCCAATCGCAGGCCAGATTACTAAAAACAAAAAAAAAATGGAGGCGGGGTGGGTTAGACTGTGAATCTCAAAATCGACATTAAACAATCCCAAAATTTGGGGATTTCGAAGATGAAGCATCCTACTACTTATTAAAAGCTACCCTAAACGATAATTAAAATACAATCCTTACAATATCAGTGCTTCAATGTTTGCAGTAGAAGGTACAGTTTCGCGTTCAGTGCTTCATGCTTCGAACCAGTTTGTGCTTCAAGATTTGAAGGGGTCAAATCTCCCAACGATTTGCAGCAGTTTGTGCTTCAACATTTCGAAGGAACATGGAAACTTCAAGCCCCTTGCAGCGACAGGATGAAACTGCTTCAACATCTTAGCAAGAACAATTTCGATGACTCCTTCAGCGGAAACATTTCTGCCATTTCGAATCATGAGCCGCTTCAATGTTCATGGATTTGCAGCGGTGGAGAATGTGTTAGACGACGGCGATTCTACGACGATTCTAGGGTTTCGAAAACGGAATGACAGTGAGTGGTGAGCAAGCAAGGAATCGGGGGAATCGTTCCTCTGCCAAATAGTAACCTTCCTAAGTAAGGGTAAAATGGGTAGTTCGGAACTCTAAAAGGATAATTTGGGATTTTAAAAACTATTCAACTCCAACCGTTACTATATAATGGAATATTCCTAACATGTGGACTTATTTAGATTTTAATAATTAGTTAGGGGAGGTAACTGTATTTTTTGAAATGTTTGGGGGTCAACTGTCAATATGCTAAGTTACAGGGGAGGTAATTGTCTTTTACCCTTAATTCTAATAAGAAACTAATCAGTCCAATTGAGAGAAGGAGAAAAACAAACTAAGAAAGGTTGAAGAAGAAGAGGAAGAAATGGGAGGAGATGAGCGTACGTGCTATTGTACTATGTGTAAGGGGTACTATGTGTAAGGGAGAGAGTTCCTCACAATGCCATTGAGGGAGAATCTCCCTAGACACAAATAGGTACGCAAGAATCAATATCTTCATTATTGGAACCACAAAGTCAGGGAAAGAGAAAGAGTGTGAGTTATGTGAGAGATGGTGAGAAAGAATCCCGCAGTGGTATTGTGGTGATCTTTCTCCCTATAACCCCGTTTGTTTTGTTATAAAATTTTCTTTACAAATGATATTTTACTTGAAATTTTTCTTTCATATAAATTTTTTTAAAATAAATAATAGAAAATCTTATTTTATAGAAAAATTTCTATTTAATATTTTACAGAAAAAAATTGTTTTCTATCAATTAACATGGAAACAAAAGGAGCTTATGTGTAAAAAGAGAATTCTTATTATTAAGAAAATTATCTCCATAAAGTGTAAGCGACAAGGTTATACTCCGGAGGAAGCTTTTTGACATTAACATCGCCAAAAATCTCTTATTTTTATTGGAGATCTCATACTCTTCCTTTCTTCTTGCCAATAACCTGCATATAATAAAAGTTAGCTGCTTTTCAGTTAAAAGTGTCTGTGTTTTGTAAGACATGGTAGCTCCTTTGTTGTTTTCTTTTCCCAAGAGATGATCTCATAGTATCCACCATATTACTTGACTTATGCTACCAACTCATGTTAGTGGACCCAAACTACCATCTTGAGAGATTTTCTCCTTCGTAAGTTAGTGGGTCCAAACTACCATCTTTATAGATTTTTATCCTCTTTAACCTTCCTCTCTCTTTCAGTGTGTTATGTGTAAGTGGGTGTGAACTTTCTTATATTAGAAAAAAGGGGAAATTTTTTTTTCTTCTCTCTCCTCTCTTTTGTGGAATTGTGGATTCTTATTTTCTTTTTTGGAAAAACAAGGAAAAAAAGGGTTTCGTGTAAGACTTTGTGCTGTGTCATATAATTGGTTCCATATATCTTCTCATTTCAATTTCAGAAAAGAGGTTTCAGTTCATCTACATGTATGTATACTCTTTATGAGATTTTATTACCATCAATAAGGTGTATGACCCACATTTAAAAGTGGGACCCATTAAATATGAATAATGATAAAAGATGAACTATCGTTAGAAAAAGAGGTTTAGGGTTGATTTGTATTTTTCATTTTCTGAGGGAAATGAGAGGTTTGGGGCTTGTAATACAAGTTTAGGGAAAATAATATGGAAATACACACGAAAGCAACAAGGAACAGTATAGAATGCCACATGTCTAGTCTTAGAAACCTAGAAAACATATTATCTTTTACAAGCTATCTCTAGAGGAAATTGTTTTCCCAACACAAAAAAGGTGTGAATTGTGCAAGATGAGCCCGTAAATTATGGGAGTCCAATAAAAAGGACACTTGGAAGGATGAGAAGGGATAGCGTGAAGATATATGTGACTTCTTCTACAACATCACTTCCTACCTAACAAAAACTCCCAAGGGAAACCCTAATCCTAGAATTCACAATTATTCTATGCAATCATTGGATTCCTCTCTTAATTTGGAGCACTCAATAATTTACTCTCTTAGTCCATGGCTCCACAAATTGTCCCTCCTCTATATACTCTCCCCCGTAAGATATACTCTCCCCCATAAGATTAAAAGAACTTGAACTCCAATAATACACATGAACTATACAATGTCGAGAACATTGAGAATTTTCATTATGATCTTGTTTGTTTCGTTGTAAAATTTTCGATTTAAATAATATTTCACAAAGAAATTTTCCTCTATGTAAAATTTTTCGAATTTTTCAATACGTTTTTTTGCATTTTACATTTAAAGAAACAGTGTAAACTCTTATATACAGTAAGTTTTATTTTTTCATCATTTTACATATAAACAAATAGAGCTTAAATATTATCTAATCGTGTGATCATAGATGTGGCCCAAGCGACATTTCATGGTGTACTTCAAAGCCTAACCAGGTTAAGCAAAATTTATGAGCTAATGTCAAATCTTCTTTAAGGATAGGAACGAAAAGTTTAGAAGCCATACTCTTACCTGAAAAAAGGGAATGTTTTAGATTTTTTTTTATCCGCATTCAAAATCTTATTATATGTTTCTATCATATTCAGGTGAAAATTGAGCTCAATTATTATCACTTTTCGTATGGCAATCATAGTGGCCCTCACATTAAGGTCATTATCTAAGCTTCCAATTGTTGTAATCAATCTTCATTTGTATTGATGCACAATGTGACAACTTCTCTCTTGTCTTTATTTTCATTATTGGTTATTATAATAATTAATTCACCAAAAAAAAGAAAAGAAAAATTTGTGATGGACTCCAAATCCAAAATCCGAATTGGATATGGAAGCACATATATATTGTGCCCATGAATCATGCTAAAGAAATTTATCAATAAAATATGATTTGTGGGCTCTATGGTCTACTCATTAGTTTTCAATACACATTAGCAAGTAATCATATTACAAATGGAAGACCACTTGAAGACCAATTGAAAATTTCTGGACCTTTGTCAATCATTTAATATCTCCTCTTTGAGCAGCTTAGAGTAGAATTGTGGTTTATCCTAGAAAATAAGAAATGTAATAGGCTGCTAAGAAACCTCTCTTAATCTTCCTATGTGATCAAATTATATCCATTTTTTTTATCTTAATTACCCATATGTTGAGTAATTGTTAGCGCAATTGGTTGGATGTCTCACAGTAGAGTGCAGACACCCATGAAATCAAGGGTTTGAATGTCCTGTCTTTGTTATGCAATTTATGCACATTCTCCCTCATACTCTACCAAAACAAAATTACTGATCTGCCATGATTCTAAAGAAAAAAAAAAGTAGTTATAGAAGCCTATGGACGCCATGGAGAGTAGGATTTTCAAAACAAAATTACCCATCTCCTATGATTCTTAATGACAATTCTTTTGGGTAGTGATTCTTAATGACATGTGAACATGGTAAGATCATATTCCAGGAGTTCATTGAATTTAAATGACTACGCCATGTACGGGTTTTACTTCTTTTAAAGTAATTGGAACTTCCCTTGAGGTTTCACCGAAAAAAGGGACCTTGGCTTGGGCCATACTCCAAGCTGACATTCTAAAGCTTATCAGTGCTAGCTAGGGCTGGTCCACATACATTATTTGAATTATTGCTCCACACGTAAGCTGTATTCGAATTAATATTTCTCTTTTTTTCTTCTTTTTCCAAATTTTTTTATGAAAGGGCAAGATTTCTATATTTGACAGTATATGTAATTCATCGGTACACCAACATGTCTCCGCGTTGATCATCCGGCCTGATAAGATCTTCAGTTACTCTTCAATGGGCCATTGTCAAGATTTTGCTTAGATCCGAGTCCCAATCATTTTGATCAATGTACAATAAGTTGGGCTGCCTACCATATTATATGAAAGCTACGTATGTCTTTACAAAATTATATTAATCATAAAACAATGACAATAAAGTGGGGTTTTCGCATTTTGGACGTTTTCTGTTATTAAATAATACCTTAGATTACGGTTGTAGAAAAATAATTTTTTTAAACTCTATCTCCTGCCTATAGCCTAGGAATTGATTTCTTGTACCTGTGGTGTTCTTCCTGAACCCTCTTATTATAATTCACAAGCATAAACAGAAAGAATCTTTCAAAGGACTCCTGACTTGGGAGGAGGCATATATATCATAAGCAACTAGTAGCTACATGTATAAGACTTTGTCATCTATACAATTCTAAAACCCCAACCAGCTGAGGATTTAAAGGGTTCTTTTAGATTATCTATTCCAAGAACTCTTGACAGTGTATCACTTTTAGCATTTAAAACTCAAAACCCAATCATCTTCCTTGGCCAAATTTTTCCCTCCAAAACAACAAAGATGAGTTTAAGGGACATTGAGGCCACACTGCCTCCAGGGTTCAGATTTTACCCTAGTGATGAAGAGTTGGTCTGCCACTACCTATACAAAAAGATTGCCAATGAAAGAGTCTCCAAGGGAACCATGGTGGAAGTGGATTTGCATACATGTGAGCCTTGGCAGCTACCAGGTGAGTGAAAGTTTACTTTTTCTTGTTTTTACTTCATTTGTTCCATTTCATATGTTCCATCAAAATCTCTCTCTCTCTCTCTCTCTCTCTCTCACCTGCACCTACTTACATTACTTTTGGGGAGAACTGATACTGTTCCTATTTTCATCTCTTCTAATTGATAGAGTACAATTTGGGAAATCCTTTTTTTTTTGTCAAGAAATGAATTGAAGACTGTTTTGGATAACATGCATAAATTTTTCCCGATTTGGAAATTTCCATAAAATCAAATTCCATGCCAAAGCTCGACCAGTTTAATGGTTGAACATCTACAAGCACAGACCATCCACTGTGTTTCTGCGTATGTGGTTGTTTTTGAGAGAGAGAGAGAGAGAGAGAGAGAGAGAGAGAGAGAGAGAGAGAGATGTGGTTTACATGTATACAGCACCCAAATAAAGCGATGTGGTTTACATGAATACAGCACCCAAATAAAGTGTACCTCTCTCTCTCTCTCTCTCTCTCTCTCATGAAAGAATTTAGTAGCAGCAATCAATCATAGCTTGTATTTGTTCTCTCTGCTATCTCTCTCTCACTCCCTATCTCTCTCTCATTTGCATGAAAGAATTTAGTAGCAGCTACCAATCATAGCTTGTATTATTTGTTCTCTCTCTCTCTCTCTCTCTCTCTCTCTCTCTGCGTCAGTATTTCCAGGTATAATGACTTCCCTGAGTTCTTATTATTTTAGCTTTCCAAACTTATCTTTATATGATAATACTAGTTTCTCTAATAAAAATCTAAAAAAATGAAATTCCACGAGATTTCATTTATCGCTTTGTGCAGATGAAATGATTTCATGTGAATTTGATAGTTCTTTTCTTTCTAGATTTTTTCTTTACAGCTAAATTGCTGGTTTAGCAGAGGTGTGAAACTGAGAAGAGGAAGAAGGTTTTAAAGCCAAATTAATAATAGTTAACTTTATGTGATTGAATATTATTAATTCATATTATATAAAGATTAATCTTTATGATACCCTATATATAATAAGCGTATACGTAGAAAAGGAGACAAGAGAACTTGGTCTCACGGAAAGATACTTCAAATTTCCTGTGACTTTGAAGACAAAAGTAATCTTTATGTATCTAACGTCATTGCTACCCTTTTCCTTATTCTTAAAATAATGGAAGTTTCGTGACCTAAATATCAGGGATGTCTTCTTCTCCTTTTCCTTATTTAATGTTGAGAAGATGAGAAGTAATATATATAATTATTCTCCTAAGAACTACCTTTTAAGGATCTAGGTATATCCGAGCTTGATTTAATTAGAAAAAGTAGAAAAACATGAATACATAATTCATAAGGGCCCTTATAACTAGGGTAGGGCCGAATAATGCTGGTGTGGAGGGTTGTTGGTCCACCCAAATCCATTGGAATTTCAACTTCAACTTATTAATTTCCAAGACAGCCTGATACATCCAAGTGATAGCCATGGGATGTGGGACCCACTAAATATTGATGGTGATGGGTGCCTTCGAGGGTACTCTGTCACGGAGAGGATTTAACCTCTACCAGGATTGTTGGGAATAATCCAACGTTGGAGAACTTTAGAATCTAAGATGCATTCATATACTTAATAACTTAAATTTTTAGATTGAATACTTCAATAAAAATATGGATGTTGATGATAGTCCCTATAGAGAGAGTACCTTATTGGGCAGAGGATCCAGCCTCTTTACAAGGTCTTCCCTTAATGTGTTGAGTGAATGTGGTTATGTTGAACTAATCATTACCATCCAATATTCACCATCATACATAATCACATATCCTTATATTTTTATATGAATGATATCATCTCTTATGAGTTTTCATAATTAATAAAATGAGTTACTAGTAAGCTATGGAGTTATATATATATATATATATGTGGAACCTGTCAAAACACGTAAAACACATACTACAAGTCATTTTCTAGTAATTTGTTTCCCGGACGTGTAACCCTAATTTAAATCGAAAACTAGGTGGACAAAGTCGAAAGATGCCTGATTGTTTGATCAAATTGTTTTGAATGGCCAAACAGTCCGTAGTCACCCTCACTATAAGAGTCCCGCTGTATTGGACTTTGACCTCTTGCAGTATGAAACGTGTCTTGATTTCTCTAATTAAAAAACAAAATATTTGCAGAAGGTTTTGAGGTTAATTTACCACGTGCATAAATACTTTGTAATATTTTTTTTCGAAAGGATATTCATTCATACTTCTCCAGCTACTCGGCTAAAATCATATTCATTGAATTGTATGAAGTGTATGACCAAAACAACCTTAGGATACTAGACTTGGATATGGCTTTCAATGTTAGAGAATCTAACTTTTCACCCTCTGAGGACTACAGTTTTAGATTGTCAACTATGGTTTCATGTGGAAGATTCAATTATATGTAGTTTTTGCTGGTAATCATGTATTTCTTATGGATTTAATTGAATCCTTGATTATCTCTTGGGTGCATGCACTCTATTTAGAGGCAACTGACCAACTGAGCAAGAAGTTGCATTTGACTTTGTAAGTTAGGAAAATGGAAAACTAGATACAGAAGGACTTGTGTTTGGTATGCATTCTTAGAATGTATTCTTAGAAATGCATATTCATAATAGAGAATACATTCATAATATAGATTGGGGATAAACTAATTTAAGCGTGACACATTTTCCATTCTAGGTTCAGAATAAAAAAGGGGATAAAGAAGGTGTTCCAGAATGGATTCCTTAAAAAATGCATTCCATGATCCACGAACAAGAATGTATCTCCAACATTGTTTTTGTCATCTCAAAATGAGTTTTTGACCTGCAATACATACCAAACGCAGACTAAAATGACAACAATCTAAGATGGTAGAGCACTCCATTCCTCACCCTACTTAGCTAGTTCTAGCACTAGTAATGTCCTTTATTTACTTTTTTCAGAAAACAGATTTGTTTGCATTAGTATAGTAAAAATAATAATAATAAAATAATAATAAATATTATACAGAGTAACTAATATAATTATTGTGAAAGATAATTATGATATAAAAGAATATATTACTTGTAAAATTATAAACGAAGCTATGTAGATGCTTTTATAATAGTGGTAGTAATTAAGTGTAAGACAAAGATTATTATTGTGCGAAGGAGATCATATATAATTAACTAGATAATTAATTTTGGAGTGTTCTTTTATAAGAAATTAATTACTACTTGGTATTACTAACTAAAAAGTTATCAATATTAACAAAAAATCATACACATAAAATTACAAGGTATTACTTTTATATTAGAAAATAAATTACCAAATTGAATAGTTTTTATATTACCACCAAAAAAAAGAAAAGAGCTGGAGATAAAGTACATCCCCATAACTGCAGACTAATAATTACTATCAAGATATTTGGTTGCAAACCTGGTTTTATCAAATTATATGCAAATTATATATATATATATATATACTGGCAACTAAGAAAAAAAATATTAATCATTTTATACATAACCCATATTCTATTTTTAGAGTACTGTCCCCCTTTTTCTCTCTCCTCCCCCAGTGGAGTATATTATCTCCAGCCAACCTCCAGTTGTGGTTTCAATACATAGATCCAACTACAGCTGTTACAATATAATGTGGCCGAATAACATAAAAACAAGATACAATCCGGACAATACGACTAGGCTTGTTTTATTCTTTTGGGTAAGTGCCAACTGGACTTGTTGTTTTGCCACTTTGACTGGACTTGTTGTTTAGCCACTTTGAGGATTTTCTATATATATATATATATATATATATATATATATATATATATATATATATATATATTCCAAGATACAAAACCTACAATGTGCTCAACAGTGAACCTGCAACGTGCTCATCAACAGTGATGTACACGTTTTCTCACATCTGTAAAGATAAAACCTTCCTCCATCATGTAAGAAACTACTCTCTTCCTGTACCAAACATGAACAAAACATCTTTGTTTTTTATGGTGGCCCAGAAGGGGATTGGGTGCCCAGGAGAGGTGAGGGAATGATGAAAAAGGTGGTTACATCCACTCGGACGGTAGGAGTCGAACTTGACTCCCTGAATTTATACCAGACTTCACAAGCTAGAACCGCCACTGTGCTGTGAGCAACGCAACCCATCTACATTCTACCAGTGGAGAAGCTAGAGTGAAGAAAGTTCCACAATCTTTGTTCCCACTAAAATACAATCCTTTCTCAGATTATCTTTGATTGGCTTCGCTCACTCTTCTTTTTTTTTATTATTATTATTTTTGGCCGTACATAATGATTATGATTCCTCCTAATCTCATTTAATAGTTCTGAAAGTCCCCCAACTTAAAAAGTATATTCTACATAAAGATAAAGATTCCTTCTAATCTCAATAATTTAATAGTTCTGAAAGCTTTTCAACTCCAAAAGTAGCTTCACAAACAGAAGCATATATAGTTACAGTATATATTCTTATGAATCAGAAGGTAAGAAGTAATAGGTCCGGGTCTTCTTTCAGCTTGAAATCAGCTTTCTACATATTTGATCTGAGATCTTGTTGAAGACATTTATCTGCGTCAAATATTCCTTGCTACTCTCTCCACTCCATATAACTTTCCTTTAGAGATTTAATCTGTTGGTGGGTTTCTTTGTAAAGGTATGATTTATCTCATAATTCCAACCTTGAATCATTTAAGTGAATACTGCTTCAGATTACCCCTCCTCAACCAGATTTCTTTTGGCCGTCTTTCACTCCCAATTAATGACCTCATTCAATTATTTATTAATTTTCTTTTTTAAGGAACCAACATATCATTTACCTCTAAATTAGAAGAAAATCACAAATACATCCATGCACAAGCACGCAAAATAATGAGAATTAATTTCATACCTCAGATAATAATTAGCTCAAGCTCTCTCAGCTGCTATAACTAAACAGTACAAGAATTAACACAATATGTGTTTAAACCTCTCCATGCTCTCATGCCTCAACAGGAAACCCTAAAACCTGATACACCTAAATCCCTTTATAAAATGTGAAAACTGCCTTGCCCAATGGTTGGTGTCCTGCCACGAAAAAGTGTAGACACTCATGATGAGGTCATGTGTTTGTTATCCTGTCTTCACATTTTGCTTTTAAGGCATCTTTTCTTCCTCCAGTCTCACTCCCACTCTAGTAGAATGAAAAATCCCATATAATTCGGATTCATGTCTTCTCTGAGATTTTGTAGGAGAGATAGCGGTCCGGATGGATGGCGACATCTAATTTTTGAGTGAATTCAAGTCTTTCATCCTGGACGACATCCTATCAGCTCAGCTTGTCGGCTTGGGTGTCGATTCAAATAGAAGACTTGGATTCATCCGAGAGTCAGATGTTGGCCATCTATCCGAACCACCATCTCTCCTGCCAAATCAGATTTCTACGCATATAAATCCTACATAAAATTAAAAGTTTAAGACCCCCTTATCTCTCTTCAGGGAAAACCTCTCTATCTGTGTTATTTGAGGGAATCAACCTGCTGTACTCTTTTTCGACCACTACGAAGACAACAAGGAGAAGCTTAGATTGATTGTTTGATTTTCTGACACCTTATCCGGTCCTCTTGTCATGTTTACTTTCCTCTAGACTCTGTCCTAGGGTGCTAAAATTGTTTGATTTCTTCCTCTATTTTTTTTTTCAGCTTTTGAATATATTCTATTTATTGATAAAAATAAAAACAATAAGAAATTTAAAAGGTAATCAATATGCTTTGCAATTATTTTGGTAAAAAAAAAACTTAAACCCAACCTTTTCCAATTGCTATATCACAGAACTAGATTAACTCAATTACTAGAAAATATAAGGCTGTAGATTCCTTACACAGGCCTAGGGATCTAAAATACTATAGAACATATAAGAACTGAAACAAGAAAAAAAAAAGGTTTTAAAATTAGCTTCTTTTTTATGATGATCTGAAGTGGGTACATTTATGAGAACATCCTTATAGTTGTTTGATAAAGAACTCACCGTAGAATTGACAACTCAACAGTCCTTTCTTTACTAATACTTGTGTGGTTTTGCTCCAGATGTGGCCAAGCTTGGAGCCAATGAATGGTACTTCTTCAGTTTCCGGGACCGTAAATACGCCACCGGTCTGAGAACCAACCGGGCGACGACGTCTGGATACTGGAAAGCTACCGGAAAGGATCGTCCGGTGTATGAATCGACCTCCCATGAAATTGTGGGGATGAGGAAGACGTTGGTTTTCTACCGCAACAGAGCTCCAAATGGGATCAAGACTGGTTGGATCATGCATGAGTTTCGTCAGCAGAACCCATTGACGCCTCCTAAGGTCTGTTACCTCTACCACTCACATGCACAGACCCATAAAAAAAAATTAAAGACACTCAACGAACTCTCCACCGATACAGTTCACCTGCACGTACAGGTGGGATTCCATAACCAGTCACTTGTGATGGGTCTGGTATTCTAACATTCTCCATGAGATTCCACAACATTCATATCTTGTGGATCCCACGCTTCAAAGGAAGTGTCTCACAACCCACGGACAGTGATGATCACGTGGAGAGTACATGTACGAACAGTTTCGATCCACTAAAAACCTATATTGAAGGTGCTGTTTGCTCCAGCCTTATTAATTACTCTATTCCGGATAGGGATGTTGATGAGGCCTCTTAATGATGGTGAAATTGTGGCCTGATTCTTCCAATCAAATAGAATTTTTAATAGGTGGGTTGTCCGCAGAATTGTGAGGAATTGATCCTTACTGACTGTGCTGTCCACGGAGATTAGAAAACAGATTTACTCAGAGAGTTTAGCGAACATCAAATGCAGCTAAGCTTACTTAGAACCATGAAATACAGCAGTTGATTTTTATTATAAGTAGCATCCAATTTGATTTCAATTTTTGAAACCTTGATCATAACAAACCCTAATGGCCAGAAGGGCAGGATCTCAGATTTGACTAGTTCTTATGCTTAATTGGTCTGTGCAGGGTAGAAGAGCACAAGAATCCGAACACCCCCTTCCATTTCTCATGCCCAATTCGTCTTTCCAGAATAGAATAATATATATAAATCTAAATAGCTTCTGCACACTTTAAAAGGCCGACAGGAAAGTACCATGTTGCAATAAAGTGGTGAATAAGGCCAAAACAGAGCACATTGGGTCGAGGGTTCTCAGCCATGTGTGGACCCAAGAATAATTTGATCCGATAAATCTTGTTTTTGTAGTATATATATATATATATATATATATATATATATATATATATATATATATATATAAAATTAAAATTTAAGCAATGTTTAATTTTTCAATTTCTTTTTTTTTTCGTGGTAAAAAAGGTTTAATTTTTTATTTTCTTAAGATTCATAGGGATGACGTATAACATATTTTATCTGTACTGAAGAAAGTACCTACTAGTTACCCTTAGTTCATTCAAATACTCTTCTCATATATTGATTGCATACTCATATATATATGTTGATGTGCATGCTTATGATACTCTGGCCACTAATGTATAATCCCACATAGTCTTGGATTTTCACTTCTACTTTATAATTTGGTGAACTTTGACTAGTTGAAACTTAATATATGTGGTAACAGATGATCTTGGGATTTATCAGCCTATAAAATTTGAACTTATCTGATTTACCTAATAGATATTTGGAATGCTAAGAAAACAGCCATTATGGCTCTGTCTATATCATTTAAATGGTGGATTTTTTCCTCTATAAAATAGGATATTCTACCATTTGTTTAATGTAAAATTTAAAAAATGTATTAAAAAAATAGAAAATTTTTATAAAAAGAAATTTCATGTAAAATATCATTTTGCATGAAAACGAAAAAGAGAGATTGTCTAAGACGATATCCTAATATGTTTGTCTGAAATTATTGTCACACAGGAAGATTGGGTGCTTTGCAGAGTTGTTCACAAAGGCAAGGAAGAGCAGATGGACAAGCCTAACATGGGAAATGAACTTGACACATCAATCAGAGCCTCTCCTTCAAATTTGTCATCATCTCCTGCCATTTACCAGTCTCTTCCATATGGGTCCCAACAAATCAACTTATTCCCTCAATTCCTAGATAATCAAGACCACAATCTGCTAAATGTAGCAGTATTAAATACCAATTCTTCACAAGAGGAGTGCAACAGACCCTTCTTTGAGATTCACTCTAGAAATGGTGATGAGTTCGGATTTCTACTTGATATGGGCTTCGAAGATCACAACTTTATCAGGAGTGGAGAAGCTTCAAGTTCAGAGGAGATGAAATTTGATGATTATGAAAGTATGCTTATTAACTAGATTGGATTCATTAATAGTGAGAGGTTTAAATGTAATAGTAATCATAATAAACAATTTAGCATACCCTACCCATTTGTTTGTTTATGCATTTTCATTTATCTGTAAAAATGTAAGGGGGGTGTTTTGTTTGGAGCTTAGATGATTCAATCTTTAGTCTAGATGTTCTTTGGGGTTTGTAATACTTATGTTATGATGTAAATATCACAATGGAAATATATGAATATATCAATTATTTTTATTTATTTTAAAACTTTACCCGCTCTGTGGCTGGCATGTCATCTTCAAATATTTGGGACTCTTGTTCAAATTTTGTTCTTTGTGATGTTGGTTGTTTCAGGATTATGCCTGTTTTGATGGCAATGCCAAAAATGGAGGCCGGTTCATGATCTTGTTCTTTATTAATTCTTTTCTTTTTATTTATAATGAAATTAATGGCTTGAGCCCCCAAATTTTTTTATTATTTAGTTTCAAAGCTACACAATTTATGCCAAGGGGATGTGTCGGGGTAATTTTGGAATTTGCACCTGTATTTTCTTTTAAATAGTTAGCAGATGAAGGTTATTAAGGTAGATCCCTAGATGAGAATTAATTATTTGTAGCCATTGAGAAGTGTGATGAAGAGAGCCTGTAACCCTTTTCTTCATTTTAATGAAAACTGTTCTCCTCCCTTAGTAGGAACATTGCCGAACCACATATATACTTGCTTTGTGTGATTGTCTTCTTGTGAAAAGGATCCGAAATCTAAAGATGATCTTTCTTAAAAATGAAGGAATGATGATCATTGAATCTTGCTTTGTAATCTTATGGATGTATATGAATCTTGTATCAATAAGTCTCTAAAGCTAGTCATCCATGTTATATCATTTTCTCTAACCTTCCTCGAACTCAATCTTATGGTTGAATTCTATAATGTAAAATCTTGTTGAAAGCGAAGTTTTGATTTCCAGGTTGGGACGTATACTTCTATTCTCACCTCCTTTCCCCTTGGTTTTAGGAATCGGAATTGGCTTGCGATTCCGGTTGAAGCTAATGAATTGACTTGATCCAATTTTCGATTCAAATCCGATTCCCAATAAAAAAAAATGGAGATTCTTTTGGCCCTCCTCACTGGGGTCAAGGTTTTAAATCCAGGTTTCTATATGCATTAAAATAATATTAAAATAGGATTGAAATACTGGTCGAAGTTTACCTTTGGGCTGGTTTAGTTTTAAATATTGTCCCAACTGAGCCTGTGCCAGTAACTTCTAGCCATGAGTTCCTGCTATGATATGTATTCTGCACCTTTGTATGACTGATTATATTTAATGATTTTAATCAAGAAGTGGTTTGACTGTAAATTTCGAGGGCTTAGTATTACAATCTAAGGAGACTAATAGAGATAATTAAAATTAGGGCTGAGGTTTCATGTCTGATTGCGTGTATCTTATACCGGCGTAGGATCTAATGGGAAGGTAATCACATGTATCCGAGAGGAGGTATTGTAGGGGGTCATTTCACAAACCAGGTGAGAGGGCGCAAGAAATTTGGATGAAAATGGAACTATCTCCGTGTGTGAAAAATGTATTTCAGATCCTAATTGTTGCTGCTAGAATTTACGGTCACGATCATCCAAGGTGAGGTTTACCTGAAAGGGACACGTGGATGAACGAACGAGGTCGTACTTTAGACCTAGGAACCACTTTGATACTTAAGTTCGGATTCCAAACCCTGATCATTACCATCGTGGAATGAGAATAAACAATGGCAGTCTCCTCAAGGCCCAAACCTATGATATTCAATTGGGATAAGGTTGGTCTTAAATGCTTTGGACTCTTTGGGTTCTAAGTTCATATAAGAGGAGTTGGGTGAACCATGTTGGACATGGCTCAATCCACCGAGTCATGATGCAGGAGATATCAACTGTAAGAAAGGTAAGGAAGACCATGCATCATGAGAAGCCACAGAGAGACAAGGTCCAACAAATATGGGCGTAAAATGAGATGGGATCCTTCAGATGCTAGACTTGGATATGGCTTTCGAAGTTATCCTTCCAAGCCATGTAGTAGAGAATATAACACTTTTCACCATCTGATGACTACAGATTTAGAGTGTCAACTATGTTTTCATGTGGAAGATTCTTATGAAATGTAGTTTTTTCTGGTAACCATATATTTCTTATGGATATAAGTAACCATGAAAGGGGAGTGCATATATGACGACAAGTTAGTCGAATCCTTGATTCTCTTGAGTGCATGCACACTATTAAGAGGCAATTGATCAACTCAGCAAGAAGTTTCATTCGACTTTGTACGTTAGGAAAATGGAAACCAGAGATTGTAAAGCTCGTGTTTGGTATGCATGCTTGGAATGTATTCTTAGAAATGCATTCTCATAATGGTGAATACATTCCTAATATTGATTGGGGATCGATATTTTTAAGAGCGATACATTTCCATTCTAGGTTCAGAATAAAAAATGGGCTAAAGAAGGCATTCCAGAATGGATTCCTTTAAAAATGCATTCCATGATCTACGAACGAGAATGTATCCCAAACATCGTTTTTTGTCATCTCAAAATGTGTTTTTGACCTAGAATGCATACCAAACGTAGTCTAATGGCAATGATCTAAGATGATAAATCACTCCATTCTTCACCCTACTAGCTAGTACTAGCACTAGAAATTATAATAATAAATTATAATAAATATTATAGAGAGTAGCTAATATAATTGTTGTGAAATGTTATAAAAGCAATATTACCATTTGACAATATATTACTTGTAAAATTATAAATGAAGCTATGTAGATGCTTTTATAATAGTGGTAGTAATTAAGTGTAAGATATATTATTATTGTGCGAAGGAGATCATATACAATTAACTAGTTAATTAATTCCAGATTGTTCTTTTATAAAAATTAATTATTACTTGGTATTACTAATTAAGAAGTTATCAATATTAACAAAAAATCATACACATAAAATTCCAAAGTATTGCTTTTATATTAGAAAATAAATTATCAATTGAATAGTTTTGACATTACCACAAAATAATAAGAAGACACTAGAGATAAAATACATCCCCATAACTGTAGACTAATAATTATTATCAAGATATTTGGTTGCAAACCTGGTTTTATCAAATTATATTCAAATTATGTACTGACAGCTAAGAAAAAAAATATTAACCATTTTATATATAACCTATATTCTATTTTTAGAGTACTCAGTCCCCCTTTTCTCTATCCTCCCCCCGTGAAGTACATTATCTCCAACCAACCTCCAGTTGTGGTTCCAATACCTAGATCTACAGCTGTTACAGTATAATGTGGCCGAATAACATAAAAACAAGATACAATCTGGACAATCCAACTAGACTTGTTGTTTAGCTACTTTGAGGATTTTCTATATCTATATCTATGTCTATATATTCCAAGATACAAAACCTATAATGTGCTCAACAGTGAACCTGCAACGTGCTCATCAACAGTGATGTACACGTTTTCTCACATCTGTAAAGATAAAACCTTCCTCCTTCATGTAAGTAACTACTCTCTTCCTGTACCAAATATGAACAAAACATATTTTTATTTATGGTGGCCCAGAAGGGGATTGGGTGCCCAGGAGAGGTGGGGAATGATGAAAAAATTGGTCACATAGACCTGGTGGGGGTAGGTGTCAACCCGGACGGGTAGAAGTTGAACTTCGACTCCCTGAATTTACCCCAGACTTCGCAAGCTAGAACCGCCACTGCGCTGTGAGAACTTACAGTTGCAGAGACATCCTAAATCTAATACCCAAAAATATGCGGCACTCCTACCAGTGGAGAAGCTATAGTGAAGAAACTTCCAGAGTCTTTGTTTCCACTAAAACACAATCCTTTCTCAGATTATCTTTTTAATGGCTTTGCTGACAATTCTTCTTTTTTTATTATTATTTTTGGCCGTACATAAAGATTATGATTCCTCCTAATCTCATTTAATAATTCTGAAAGTCCACCAACTTCAAAAATATATTGTAGATAAAGATTACGATTCCTTCTAATCTCAATAATTTAATAGTTGTGAAAGCTTTTCAACTCCAAAAGTAGCTTTACAAACAGAAGCATATATAGTTACAGTATTCTTAGTAATAGGTTCGGGTCTTCTTTCATCTTGAAATCAGCTTTCTACATATTTGATCTGACATCTTGTTGAAGGCATTTATCCACTTCCAATATTCCTTGCTACTATCTCAACTCCATATAACTTTCCTTTAGAGATTTAATCTGTTGGTGGGTTTCTTTGTAAAGATATGATTTATCTCACAATTCCAACCTTGAATCATTTAATCTCAATATTGCTTTAGATTACCCCTCAATCAGATCTCTTTTGGCTACCTTTCACTCCCAATTAATGACCTCATTATTTTTTGTTTTTTTGTTTTTTTTTTTTTGTATATCCAATTAGGATTTGACTGTTCTGATATTAATTGTTAAAACTACCCACATATCATTTAGCCCTAAATTGAAAAAAAAAAAAAAAAAAACACCCACAAACACATGCACAAGCACACAAAATAATGAGAATTAATTTCATGCCTCAGTTAACAATTAGCTCAAGCCCTCACAGCTGTTGTAATAAGAACAGTACAAGAATTAATACAATATGTGTTTAAACTTCTCCATGCTCTCAAGCCTCAACAGGAAACCCTTAAACCTGATACACCCAAATCCCTTTATAAAATGCGAAAAACCACCTTGCCCAATGGTTGGTGTCCTGCCATGATAAAGTGTAGACACTCGTGATGAGGTCATGGGTTTGATTTAATTTTCTGTCTTCACATTGTGCTTTAAGACCCCACCCTCACTCCCACTATAGTAGAGTAGAAAGTCCCACATAAATCCTTCATAAAATTAGTAGTTTAAGACCCCCTTGTCTTTCTTCAGGAAGAACCTCTCTTTCATCTTTGTTATTTGAGGGAATCAACCTGCTGTAACTCTTTTTCGACCACTAGGAAGAGAACAAGGAGAAGCTTAAATGGATTGTTTGATTTTCTGATCCCCTTATCCGGTCCTTTTGTCATGTTTAATTTTCTCTAGGGTCTGTCCTAGGGTGCTAAAATTGTTTGATTTCTTCCTCTATTTTTTTTTCAGCTTTTGAATATATTATATTTATTGATAAAAATAAAAATAAAAACAATAAGAAATTTAAAAGGTAATCAATATGCTTTGCAATTATTTTGGTAAAAAAAACTTAAACCCAACCTTTTTCCAATTGTTATATCACAGAACTAGATTAACTCAATTACTAGAAAATATAAGGCTGTGGATTCCTTACACAGGCCTAGGGATCTAAAAAACTATAGAACATATAACAACTGAAACAGGAAAAAAGAAAAAGAAAAATGAAAAGGTTTTAAAATTAGTTTATACCTTATGATCTGAAGTGGATACATTTATGAGAACATCCATAGTTGTTTGATAAAGAATAGTCATGACTTACCATAGAATTGACAACTCAACAGTCCTCTCTGTACTAATACTTGTGTGGTTTTGCTCCAGATGTGGCCAAGCTTGGAGCCAATGAATGGTACTTCTTCAGTTTCTGGGACCGTAAATAGCCACCGGTCTGAGAGCCAACCGGGCGACACTGGAAAACAACCGGAAAAGAATCGTCCGGTGTATGAATCCACCTCCCATGCAATTGTGGGGATGAGGAAGAATTTGGTTTTCTATCGCAACAGAGCTCCAAATGGGAACAAGACTGGTTGGATCATGCATGAGTTTCGTCAGCAGAACCATTGATGCCTCTTAAGGTTTGTTACCTCTAAACACTCTCACATGCACAAACCAACAAAAAAATAAAAAACACTCACCAACTCTCCAAAGATACATTTCACCTGCAAGTACGTGTGGGATTCCATAACAAGTCACATGTGATGACTCTCGCATTTTAATATTCTTCATGAGATTCCATAACATTCATATTCAGTGGATCGCACACTTCAGAGGAAGTGTCTCACACCCCATAGACAATGATGATCACATGAAAAGTACATGTATGAACAATCTCCATAAACACTAAACCTACTGAAGGTGCAGTTTGGCTGCAGCCTTATTAATTACTTTACTCCGGATAGGTTTGTTGATGAGGCCTCTTCATGATGGTGAGAAATATGACCTGATCCCCTAATCAAATAGAATTTTTAATAGGTGGGTCATCCAGAGAATTATGAGGCGTTGGTCCTTACCAACCGAGCTATTGGTGGAAATTAAGAAACAAATTTATTCAGAGAGAGTTTAGCGAACATCTAATGCAGCTAAGCTTACTTAGAACCATGAAATACAGCAGTTGAGTTTTATTATAAGCAGCATCCAATTTGATCCCAATATTTGAAACCTTGATCATAACAAACCCTAATGGCCATAAGGGCAGGATCTCAGCTTTGATCAGTTCTAATGCTTAATTGGCCTGTACCGGATAGAATAGCACAAGCATCCAAACACCCCCTTCCAGTTCTCATGCCTAATTGGTCTTTCCGGAATAGAATAATATACATTCATCTAAATAGCCTCTGCACACTTTAAAAGGCCGACATGGAAGTACCATGTTGCAATAATGTGGGGAATAAGGCCAAAACAGAGCACATTGGGTCGTGGGTTCTCAGTCATGTGTGGACCCAAGAAGAATCATTTGATCCGATAAATCTTGTTATTTTTTTTTTCTTCTAATGTATATCTATATATATTCAATTAAAAAGTTGGAAAAATTTTATGTACTATCCAAATAGTGTGAGAAACATCATCTATCATTCAAGATTTCTGAAAACATCAGCTATCACTTAAAATTCCAAAGCATTATCCCATTTTCTGATGGAAGAGAGTTGAAATTTTGTTTAGACGTTTATACCCTTTTCATTTTAAAATGAGAAACATCACCTCCACCCATTGATTCTTTTGCCGGCAACATCTTACCACCCATTGGTTCCTTCTCTGGTAACATCGAATCTCGGGCAAATATTTAGGAGAGAACTGTTATGTGCCACTGCTGTTTTTCGGCAATCGAGGCCGACGATGTGACCATAACTTTCTTCCTTTTTCAACTATAGCGTCATAAATAGACACCAGAAAACCAGAGCAGTGAAATTTTCGATCTCGTTCCTTCTCCGCTGGGTTGCTAGTGAATCCTCGAACTCCACTTGCAATCAAAGGCAATAAATCTGTGATAGGGCAGCAGAGATTGTCATACCAAGGACTCTGTCCTTCTTACTCATAGAGATCATGAAGAACTGTTTTGTTGATTTAGGCTCCATTGCCATCAATTTGGAGGCACCTAACACTGTAGTGAAAAGTTATTTGAGTGAAAGAAAATGTTAGACATAAGAAGGAAAGAGAAACAAAATAATAGCAATTCAAACAAATGACTGTAAATAGCAACCTAAATAAATGGAAAAACAAGGAAAACAAGAGAACTGTCATCCTCCTCTTCTAACAGAGAAGGATCGCCATAAAACGGTAGGGGGGGGGGAAAGGAAAAGAGTAGCAGAAATTACATTGGGAATTCTAGATTTGTACATTTATACCCTCTTACACTAAAGATCATAAGTTAAAGAGCCATTGATACGGGAATTCCAGATTTGTAGATCTGAAACCTCTGTTCCAGAGCAATTCCAGACTTGCAGCATCTACGAGACGGAGAGTGTTTAAATGAGGAAGATGGTGGATAAAAGAGTGTTTTGATAAGGACAGCGTGGATAATGCATGCAGACAGTTGGGAGAAGCACAAAAGAAGCAAACAAAAATACCAAAGAAACAAGGAAACTCCGGCTATGCAATCTTCTCTAGATCCTCGCCAGCGGCATCAACTTACACTAAGGAGTGGTTGTCGAGATGATTTCTTCGAATCGACAGCTTTAAGAGGAGAATCCTCTGCTAACTGTGGATACATAGGAGAAACCAACCAAATGTCTCTATTTAGATGATCTAATGCTGTGAGAGGACGAATAAGAAAACCAAGAAGGAGATGATTTGGGGGTAGGGTTAAAAAATATCTGAAGGGTAAACTCGATTTTTTCCTTTCAAATAAGGGTATTGCTGTCAATACAAAAATGATTTTATGCTGATATCAGCATCTAACGGCTCCGTCTTAACAATTTGGGTCTTTTAATAAATGTTTTGGAATTTTGGATGGTAGTTGATGTTTTCAGAAATCTGGGTGGTAGGTGATGTTTTTCAAAGTATTTGAGTAGTACGTGAAGTTTAAGCCATGAGGTTTAGAAGATATTTTTTTTCATTTTTTTGTTTTTTTTTTTTTTGTTTTTTGTTTTTTGTTTTTTTTTTTTGTGGTAAAAAAGGTCTAATTTTTCATTTTCATAGGATTCATAAAGTTGGCATATAACTTATTTTTATCTTTAGTGAAGAAAGTACTTATCAGTTATACTTAATCCATCCAAATTACTACCCCTATTGTATATTGATTGCATCCTCATATATATATATATATATATATATATATATATATATATATATATATATATATATATATATGCAAGTTTATGATACTCTGGACACTAATGTATACTCTCGTACAGTTCTGGTTTTTCACCTCTAATTTATAATTTGGTAAACTTTGAATGGTTGAAACTTAATATGTTGTATCAGATTTTGGGATCAATCGGTCTACAAAATTTGAACCCATTTGATTTGGCTAATAGATATTTGGGATGTTAGGAAAACAGTCATTATGGCTCCATCTATAAAATAGGGTATTCTACCATTTGTTTTATGTAAAATTTAAAGAAAAGTATTAAAAAAAAAAGAAGAAAATTTTCATAAAAAAAAAAATTTCATGTAAAATAACATTTGCATGAAAACGAAGAAGAGATTGTCTAAGGCAGTATCCTAATACATTCGTCTGAAATTATTGTTATGCAGGAAGACTGGATGCTTTGTAGAGTTGTTCACAAAGGCAAAGGCAAGGAAGAGCAGATGGACAAGCTTACCATGGGAAATGAATTTGACACATCAACCAGAGCCTCTCCTTCAAATTTGTCATCATCTCCTCCCATTTACCAATCTCTTCCATATGGGTCCCAGCAAATCAACTTATTCCCTCAATTCCTACATAATCAAGGCCACAATTTGCTGAATGTAGCCGTATTAAATACCAATTCTTCACAAGAGGAGTGCAACAAATTACCCTTCTTTGAGATTCACTCTAGAAATGGTGATGAATTCTTGATATGGTTTTTGAGGATCACAACTTCATCAGGATTGGAGAGGCTTCAAGTTCAGACGAGATGAAACTTGATGATTATGAAAGGATGCTTATTATCTAGATTGGATTTATTAATAGGGAAAGGTTTAAATGTAATAGTAATCATAATAAACAATTTAGCATACACCTTACCCATTTGTTTGTTTATGCATTTTCATTTATCTGTAAAAATGTAAGGGGGAGGGGGAGGGGGTGTTTTGTTTGGAGCTTATATGATTCAATCTTTAGTCTAGAAGTTCTTTGGGGTTTGTAATATTTATGTTATGATGTAAATATCACAATGGAAATATATGAATTATCAATTATTTTTATTTATTTTAAAACTTCTACCCACTCTGCGGCTGGCACGTCATATTCAAATACTTGGGACTCCTGTCCAAATTTTGTTCTTCATGATATTGGTTGTTTCAGGTTCAGACAACGCCAAAGGTGGAGGCCGGTTCTTGATCTTGTTCTTTGTTCCTTCTGTATAGTTAATTCTTTTATTTATTTATTTAAATTTTTTATAATGAAATTTCTGGCTTCAACACCCCAAATTTTGTTTATTAAGTTTCAATGCTACACAATTTATGCCAAGGGGATGTGTGGGGGTAATTTTGGAATCTGTACCTGTATTTTCTTATAAATAGATAGCGGAAGAAGGTTATTAAGGTAGATCCCTAGAATTAGTTATTTGTAGACAAGAGAAGTGTGACGAAGAGTGCGTGTAACCCTTTTCTTTCATTTTAATGAAAACTATTCTCCTCCCTTTGGTAGGAACATTGCCGAACCACAGATATACTTGCTTTGTGTCGTTGTCTTCTTGTGATTAGGTTTCTATTTCTAAGGATGATCTTTCTTAAAAATGAAGGAATGATGATCATTGAATCTTTCATTGTAATCTTTTATATATATATATATATATATATATATATATATATATATATATATATATATATATATATATATATATATATATATATGAATCTTTTGTCAATAAGTCTCTTAAGCTAGTCATCCGTGTCATATCAATTTCTCTAACCTTCCTTAGCAAGCTCAAACGCAATCATATGGTTGAATTCTCTAATGTAAAATCTCGTTGAAAGTGAAGTTTTTATTTACAGATTGGAACGTATACTTCTATTCTCACCCCTTTTCCCCTTGGGTTTTGGACCTAGGAACCACGTAGCTGCTTAAGTTACGATTCCGAACACTGATCATTACCATCCTGGAATGAGAATAAACAATGGCAGTCTCCTCAAGGCCCAAACCTATGATATTCAATTGGGATAAGGTTGGTCTTAAATGCTTTGGACTCTTTTGGGTCCAACCCTAGCTGTTCATGTTCACCATATAAGAGGAGTTGGGTGAACCATGTTGGACATGGCTCAATCCACGAGTCATGATGCAGGAGATATCAACTGTAAGCAATGTAATTAGGAAGACCATGCATCATGACAAGCCACAGAGAGACCAGGTCCAACATAAATGGGCGTAAAATGAGATGGGATCCTTAGGATGCTAGACTTGGATATGACTTTCAATGTTATCCTTCCAAGCAATGTAGCAGAGAATATCACTTTTCACCATCTGATGACTACAGTTTTAGACTGTCAACTATGTTTTCAAGTGGAAGATTCTTATCAAATGCAGTTTTTGCTGGTAACCATGTATTTCTTGTGGATAAAAGTAGCCATGGAAGGGGAGTGCATATATGACGACAGGTTAGTTGAATTTTTTATTCTCTTGAGTGCATGCACTCTACTAAGTGACAACTGATTAACCGAGCAAGAAGTTGCATTTGACTTTGTAAGTTAGGAAAATGGGAAACCAGAGACAGTAACGCTTGTGTTTGGTATGCATGCTTGGAATGTTTTCTTAAAAATGCAATCTCATAATGGTGAACGCATTCCTAATATAGATTGGTGATGGATTAATTTAAGAGCCATATATTTCCATTCCAGGTTCAGAATAAAAAATGCGCTAAAGAGGGTGTTCCAGAATGGATTCCTTTAAAAATGCATTCCATTTTTTTGAACGAGAATGTATCTCAATCATTGTTTTTATCATCTCAAAATGTGTTTTGACCAAGAATGCTTACCAAACATAATCTAATGACAATGATCTAAGATGGTAAAGCATTCCATTCCTCACCCTACTAACTAGTACTAGCACTAGAAATATCCTCTCTTTACTTTTTCCAGAAAACAGATTTATTTGAATTAATATAGTAAGAAATTATAATAATAAAATTATAATAATAAAATTATAATAAATATTTACAGAGTAGCTAATATAATTGTTGTGAAATGTTATAAAAGCAATATTACCATTTGACAATATATTACTTGTAAAATTATAAATGAAGCTATGTAGATGCTTTTATAATAGTGGTATAGTAATTAAGTGTAAGATATATTATTATTGTGCGAAGGAGATCATATACAATTAACTAGATAATTAATTTCGGATTGTTCTTTTATAAAAAATTAATTATTACCTGGTATTACTAATTAAGAAGTTATCAATATTAACAAAAAATCATACACATAAAATTACAAAGTATTACTTTTATATTAGAAAATAAATTAACAAATTGAATAGTTTTGACAATACCACCAAAAAAAAAAAAAGAAAAAAAACTAGAGATAGAGTACATCCCCATAACTGCAGACTAATAATTATTATCAAGATATTTGGTTGCAGACCTGGTTTTATCAAATTATATGCAAATTATGTACTGACAACTAAGAAAAAATATTAACCATTTTATACATAACCCATTTTCTATTTTTAGAGTACTCAGTCCCCCTTTTTCTCTCTCCTCCCCCGGTGGAGTATAATATCTCCAATCAACCTCCAGTTGTGGTTCCAATACCTAGATCCAACTACAGCTGTTATAGTATACTGTGGCCGAATAACATAAAAACAAGATGGGTAAATTACACCAAGTTTTGAGAAATTGTACCACTGGTACATCACGTTTCAAAAATCATACCAGGGGTACTTGACGTTTTGAGAAATAATACCAGAGGTACTTGACGTTTCAAAAATATTGCACTAGAGGTACCTTCTATTTTTGTATTTCTAAATTTATCCCTGTTTAGCATAACTTTCTTAGTCCCCTTTGGTTCACGCTCTCACCATCCCCTTGCCGCAACTACTAACCACTTGGATTCTCAGGTGCTCATTGTTGTCTCAATTGTCCACCCCCTCTCCTACCCTTGTCCTCTCCCATGACCCTTCCTCACTGGCAGTTGCTCATCACTAAGTCAAAAATCTTGAGTATGGTACGCACCTCCGGTGAATACTCTGCATCCCAACTTGCTGTTTTTCCGACAGATGTATCAACGATCAACACCAAATAAGGGTAGTTCAACAAGAAACGATCAATCCCTAAAAGTTTGAGGTAGATCTAATGGTTAACTTGGAGGATGCCAACATTAGTAGGGTTAATGTTGGAAATATGAGAAGAGATACCTCTGGTATGATTTTTAAAATGTGAGGTATCTCTGATATGATTTTTCAAAACATCCAGTACCTCTGGTGTAAATTACCCAAACAAGATATATACAATCAAGACAAACCAACTAGACTTGTTGTTCAACCACTTTGAGGACTTTCTATATCTATATCTATGTCTATATATACTCTGAGATACAAAACCTACAATGTGCTCAACAATGAAGTGCCTCTTATGGGAATTGGGTGCCCAGGAGAGGTGGGGGAAGGATCATAATTTCTTCATGTCCTCATGTTGGCATGAGGAATATTCAGTGGCTCATTCATTATGCGCAGTTACTCATATATTGGTATACGTACAAAGTGAATGATAGCCACTGGATATTTTTCATGTCAATATGAGGACATGAGAGGATTATTTTCCATTGGGGAATGATGAAAATAATTGCTTACACAGATCCAATGGGGGTAGGAGTCAAACTTGGACTCCCTGAATTTACACCGGACTTCACAAACTAGAACCGCCACTGTGACCTCCCAAATCTAATAACCAATGATTTCCGGCACTCCTACCTGTGGGGAAGCTATAGTGAAGAAACTTCCACAATCTTTGTTCCCACTTAAATATAATCTTTTCTCCTATTATCTTTGATGGCTTTGCTCACACTTCTTTTTTTATTTTATTTTTGGACGTACATGAAGATTGCGATTCCTCCTAATCTCATTTAATAGTTCTGAAAGTCCTCCAACTTCAAAAGTATATTATAGATAAAGATTACGATTCCACCTAATCTCAACAATTTAATAGTTGTGAAAGCTTTTCAACTCCAAAAGTAGCTTCACAAACAGAAGCATATATAGTTACAGTATTCTTCTGAATCAGAAGGTAAGAAGTAATAGGTTCAGGTCTTCTTTAATCTTGAAATCAGCTTCCTACCTATTTTATCTGAGATCTTGTTGAAGACAGTCATCTGCTTCAAAATAATCCTTGCTACTGTCTCAACTCCATATAACTTTCCTTTAGAGATAACCTGTTAGTGGGTTTCTTAGTAAAGGTTTGATTTATCCCACAATTCCATCTTTGAATCATTTAATCTGAATTCTGGTTTAGATTACCCCTCCTTCAATCAGATCTCTTTTGGCCATCTCTCGCTCCCAATTAATGACCTCACTTGCAGCCTCGAAAAAAAAAGTATATAACTCTCCACACTCAGGTTGTTTATTATTATTATTATTATTATTATTATTATTATTATTATTATTATTTAGGATTTTGAGTGTTCTGATATCAGTATTTTATACTGCGTACAACCACATATCAATTAACCTTAACTAAGAAGAAAATCACAAACACATGCACAAACACACAAAATAATGAGAATTGATTTTTTATGCCTCTGTTAACAATTAACTTTTCACCAAAAAAAAAAAAATACAGTTAACTCAAGCCCTCACTGCTATAATTAGAACAATAAAAGGATTACTACAATGTGTTTAAATCTCTCCATGCTCTCAAGCCTCAACAGGAAACCCTTAAACCTGATACACCAAATTCTTTTCTAAAATGTGAACAACTGCCTTGCCAAATGGATTGTTGGTGTTCTGCCGTGATTGAGTGTAAACATTCTTGAGGTCATGGCTGATTATCCATCATTTCCTTCTCCCCTTACCCCACTCCCGCTCCCACTATCTCTAGTAGTGTAGAAGCTGAATATGGGCGCCAGTAGATCTAGTAGGAAGTCCATAAAAAATCCTCTTTAAAAACTAGTAGTTTAAGATCCCTTGTCCCTCCTCAGGAAAATCTACCTCTCTCTCTCTCTCTCTCTCTCTCTCTCTCTCTCTCTCTCTCTCTCTCTCTTATGTGTTGTTTGAGGGAATCAACACTAGGAGGATAACAAGGAGAAGCTTAAATGGATTGTTTGATTTTCTGAAGCCCTTTGTCCCTCTTTTCGTGTTTAATTTTCCTCTAGGTTCTGTCCTAAGGTGTTAGGATTGTTTGATTTCTTCTTCTCTATCACGGTCTTACCCAAAAAAAAAAAAGAAAAAAAAAAAAAAGAAGAAAAAAATGCTATATCACACAACTAGATTAACTCAATTCCTAAAAAATAATAAGGATAGATTCCTTAGATAGGCCTAGGGATCTAAAATACTATAGAACATATATGAATTGAAACAGGAAAAAAAAAAGGTTTTAAAATTGACGTCTACCTTATGATTTGAAGTGGATACATTTATGAGAACATCCGGACAGTTGTTTGATAAAGAACCGTCACTGATTCACCATAGAATTGAAAACTCTGTTGTAGAAAACATCTCACATAATCGGTAAGTACGATATCTAAACGGTGAAAAATGCAAAGTGTAAAAAATGAATAAGATGTAAAGACACACAGATATACGTGGTTTGGTACCTGTGTAGTAAACTACGTCCACAGGACAATTTCAACAGAGCTTTATTTGCTGTATCAGGGATTATTACAAGCCACATCTCTCACATTGACAACATAATATATAGTCTCACATTAAATAAAGATATCTCACCAATACAACTCCCACAAGAAATAGTCACTCTGATTAATCGTACATTCCAAGAGATCTTAGAAGTGACCTCAAATCCAATACAAGAAACTCAACTCAGATGAGATCCAGAACTGATCAATCACTCTTCCTTTCTCTTTAGTTTCCTTGAGCTTGTATTTTTGTGTTGTGTCTTAAGGCTCATTTTCTCGCTCTCCCCTTATATATAGAGGGAGAAGGGAGCTTTGGGATCTTCGTCCATGAAAAACTCTGTCAAAAGACGTTGAATATCGTAATTTCTTGGGGCTTCAAATTCTACAAAAGCGGCTAAAATTACCACTCCACTCCATTTGACAATGAATGGGAACAAAATGGTAAATAGCATTGAATGATGAATAGTAAGATGAGTGATGAATAGTAGGATGACATCACTCACCTTACATAAACTTTTACCTTATGATTAGATTCACATCCTCTCCTCCCAGAGGTTCGGGAGGAGGGGGACGTCCTTGTTGAATGACCGACATGTGGGATTCTGGATAATTCGAGCAGACACCCCTTGTCAGCCCAACTATCACTTCGATGTTGATTTAAATGGAGGATTTGAATTCACCCAAGTCCCATGTGTCTGTCTTCCAACGGAAGCATCCCCCCTCCTCCTGAACCTCTGGGAGGAGAGGATGTGAATCCCCTTACGATCTGGAGTTGATACATTTATGAGAACATCCTTACAGTTGTCTGATAAAGAACTGACTCACCTTAGAATTGACAACTCAACAGTCCTCTTATGATATGGAGTTGATACATTTATGAGAACATCCTTACAGTTGTCTGATAAAGAACTGACTCAGCTTAGAATTGACAACTCAACAGTCCTCTCTGTACTAGTACTTGTGTGGTTTTGCTCCAGATGTGACCAAGCTTGGAGCCAATGAATGGTACTTCTTCAGTTTACGGGACTGTAAGGGGGTGTTTGGTAACACTTCAGAAGTTGGATTTTGACTTCTGGAGCATAAATGGAGTAGAAGCCTGTTTGGTAACCCGTTTCGGACTTCTGAAGAATCCATGAGTGAACCGGCTCCAAATGAGCTCTAGAATCCAATTTTTTGAAGCATCAAATAGATGCTTTTCGACTTCAGAGCATAATTTTGGAGTAAAAATCACCCCACACCACTACTACCACCAACTACCACCACCAACACCACAACCCACCAGCCACCACCCACCACCGCCACCACCCTCCACCACCCACTGCCACCACCACCACAACCACCACCACACCGCCACCACCCACCGCCACCACTACCCACCACCACCACCATCCTCAATCACCACCCACCGCCACCTACCATCGCCACCACCACCAACCACCGGCCACCAACCACCACCACCACCACCACCACCACCACCAGCCACCAACCACCGCCACCACCACCTACCACCACCACCAACTATCACCCACCACCACCGCCACCACCACCAACCACCCACCACCGCCACCACCATCCACTACCACCCACCGCCACCGCCACCATCCTCAATCACCACCCACCGCCACCTACTATCGCCACCACCATCAGCCACCAACCACCACCACCACCACTCACCACCACCACCAACTATCACCCACCACCACCACCCCCCGTCGCCACCACCATCCGCTACCATCCACTGTCACCTACCATTGCCACCAACCACCGCCACCACCATCCACTACCACCCACCACCACCACCCCCCTCCACCACCACCACCCACCCACCGCCACCCTTCACCACCACCTCCCACCGACCACCACCATCACCAACCATCTCCACTCACTACTAGTGCCACCATCCGTCACCCCCCACCACTACTCTGGAGTCCATGACTAAATTAGGTTAACAAAAATGTTTCTACTCCCTCATACTCTTGAATCCTTTTGAAATTGGAGTAGAAATTTAAACCAGAAGTAAGAATCCCAGAGTTGAAGTTTTATCAAACAACCCCTAAATATCCCACCGGTCTGAGAACCAACCGGGCGACGAGGTCGGGATACTGGAAAGCTATCGGAAAGGATCGTCCGGTGTATGAATCCACCTCTCATGAAATTGTGGGGATGAGGAAGACATTAGTTTTCTACCACAACAGAGCTCCAAATGGGATCAAGACTGGTTGGATCATGCATGAGTTTCGTCAGCAAAACCCATTGATGCCTCCTAAGGTCTGTTACCTCAACCACTCTCACATGCACAGACCGACAAAAAAACTAAAAACACTCACCAACTCTCCAAGGATACAGTTTACCTACACGTAAGTGTGGGATTCCATAACCAGTCACATGTGGTGGTCTCGCACTCTAATACTCTCCGTGAGATTTCGTAACATTTATATCCAGTGGATCCCACGTTTCAGACACGTTTCAGAGGTATCTCATAGACCCACGAACGGTGATGGTCACATCAAGAGTATATGTACGTACGGATCCACATCCTCTTGGGCGGTAGAGTTGGTGGCCTGGATGGATGGCCTCCACCTGGCTCTCGGGTGGATCCGAACCCTCCATCCGAGCCGACACCCCTGTCGGCTCAGCTTGTCGGCTCAGGTGTCAGCTCAGATGGAGGGTTCGAATCCACCTGAGAGCCAGATGGCCGCCATCCATCCAGGCCGCCAATTCTCCCGCCCAAACTCAGACAGTAGAAGATTTCTATACATGTACGTACAGGTCTTGACAAACACTAAAACCTATTGAAAGTGCTGTTTGGCTGCAGCCTTAATTACTCTTGATGGGCAGGATCTCAAATTTGAATAGTTCTTATGCTTAATTGGTCTGTACGGGATGGAAGAGCACAAACATCCAAACACCCCCTTCCAATTCTCATGCCTAATCGGTCTGTACGGGATGGAAGAGCACAAACATCCAAACACCCCCTTCCAATTCTAATGCCTAATCAGTCTGTACGGGATGGAAGAGCACAAACATCCAAACACCCCCTTCCAATTCTCATGCCCAATCGGTCTGTACGGGATGGAAGAGCACAAACATCCAAACACCCCCTTCCCATTCTCATGCCTAATTAATCTTTTCAGAATAGAATAATATACTTACATTATCTAAATAGTCTCTCCACACTTTAAAAGGCCGACATGGAATAAGTACCATGTTGCAATAATGTGGTTAATAAGGCCAAAATAGAGCACATTGGGTCGTGGGTTCTCCATCATGTGTGGACCCAAGAATCATTTGGTTCGATAATCTTGTTTTTTTAGTTCTTATATATATATATCAAATTAAAAAGTTTAAGCCATGAGGTTCACAAGGTATAATTTTTTATTTTTCATTTTTTTGGTAAAAGATTTAATTTTTCATTTTCATAGGTTTCATAGGGTTGATATAAAACATATTTTTGAGTTTAGAAGAAAGTACGTATAGGTAAAGCTACCAGTTAACTCAAAGGGATGACATAATTGACAAAAGATTAATACCTCAAAATGAAGAGGTCATAAGTTCAATTCTTTTTGGGTCTCTATCTACCAAGAAAAAAGAAAACTTCCAGTTACCCTTAATTCATTCAAATATCCGTCACATATGTCGATATTCATTCTCATAAATATCGATGCATGTTTATGATACTTTGGTCACTAATGTGTACTCTTGTATAGTCATGGATTTCTCCCCCTATATTATAAATTGGTAGACTTTGATTGGTTGAAACTTAATATGTAGTAACGGATCTTGAGACCTATCAGTCCAAAGAATTTGTGCCCATCTGATTTGCCTAGTAGATATTTGGGATGCTAGGCCCCGTTTGATAATACTCCAGCTCCTTATTACTTCTTATTCCAGAGCTAATCCGGAGTAGAATGACGATTGATAAATACGGTTCAAATTTTAACTCCAATAGAGTGAACCGTTCCAAAAATGTCTTTGGGAACTAAAAAATTGGAGCTAAAAAAACTTACTTCTCTTGCTCCGGAGCTATTACCATTACCGACTGCCATCACCACCACCACTGACACTGCCATCATCACCACCACCCCTCTACTGCCACCATCCCCACCACCACCCGCCACCCACAGCCGTCGTGACCACCACCATCGCAGCCGCCACCTTCACCGCCACCACCACCCACCACTTATCACTGACGCTGGCACCACCACCCACCACCTACCACCACTGCCGCCACCACCGCCTCCACCACCTATCACCACCATCGACACCACCACCACCCACCACCTATCACCACTATCGCCACCACCTACCACCACTGCCGCCACCGCCACCAGCACCAGCACCACCCACCACCACCACTGCCACCGCCACCACCACCCACCCACCACCCATCCCCACTGCCACGACCCACACCTCTACCACCACCATTGTGGCCACCACCAACCCCTACCAGCACCGCCGCCGCCACCACTACCACCACCACCACCACCATCAAACAACATTCTGGAAGTATAGTCTTTTGATTTTAGAGCAGCGTTATCAAACAACATTCTATTTCAAAAATCTTGACTCTGGAGAAGAAGTAAAAAATGACTCCGGACCAGAAGTAGCTCCATGGGAGCTGGAGTGTTATCAAACGGGGCCTAAGAAAACAATCATTGTCTCCTAAAATGATGAAATTTTTTTTTCTATAAAATAAGATTTTCTGTCATTTGTTTAATGTAAAATTTAAAGAAATACATCGAAAAAATAGAAAAATTTTATGGAGGAAAATTTCATGTAAAATATCATTTGCATGAAAACGAAAGAGAGATACTGTCTAAAGCTCTTTTTGGTATGTATTACAGAATTAATTATATAATATATTATGACATATGTAGTTGTTTGGTATGACTTATGATATCTATTTATATCTAAAACAAATTAATATAATCTAAAATCTACAAATAGGTTAGAAGGTATTTATCATTATTGTGATAATCTATTATTATTTCTTTATGTTTAGTGAATGCTATTCAACTATTATTATTTATGACTCATGATTTATTCTAATAAATGATTTGTCATAAATAACTCATAAACATAAATATATACTATACCAAATAATGTCTCAAAAACTGTATTATAATATGTTTATGTCTGAAATTATTATCATACAGGAAGATTGGGTGCTTGGCAAAGTTGTTCACAAAAGCAAGGAAGAGCAAATGGACAAGCTTACCATGGGGAAATGAATTTGACACATCAGCCAGAGCCTCTCCTTCAAATTTGTCATCATCTCCTCCCATTTACCAATCTCTCCCATATGGGTCCCAACAAATTAACTTATTCCCTCAATTCCTACATCATCAAGACCACAATCTCCTAAATGTAGCAGTATTGAATGCCAATTCTTCACAAGAAGAGTGCAACAAACTTCTTTCAGATTCACTCTAGAAAGAGTGATGAATTTGGATTTCTACTTGTTATGGGTTTTAGAGATCACAACTTCATTAGAAATGGAGAGGCTGTTAGGGATTCAGAGCACAAAACACAGAGAAAAACAAAGACCAAACAAACACATAAGACATGATTTGTCATGGTTCAACACCTAATTCAGAATGCCTACCTCCATCACAGAGAAACAAATATTTTCTTTATTCATAAGAAAGTTCTACACCTCTCTCCACCTGACAAAGTATTCTTCTTTGTTCAAACCTTACTTAGGGTTTTTCTATTAGAGATAATATATAAGATCCCTAGAAACCCTAATCTCTCACATAATTACAAGTTTACCCCGTACATATAATCGATCCAAACTCTAATACAAATACAACTCTAAAACTATGTGGACCCCACATAATATAAGACACAACCCAACAGAGGCCTCAAGTTCAGAGGAGATGAAATTTGATGATTATGAATGTATGCTTATTATCTAGATTGGATTCATTAATAGTGAGAGGTTTAAATGTAATAGTAATCATAATAAACTATTTAGCATACCCGCCTACCCATTTGTTTATGCATTTTCATTTATATGTATAATTGTAAGGGAATGTTTTGTTTGGAGATTCAATTTTGAGTCTAGATGTTCTTAGGGGTTTGTAACATTTATGTTATGATGTCTGTAAATATCACAATGGAAATATATGAATATATCAATTATTTTTATTTATTTTAAAACTTCTACTCGTCTTGCGACTGGGACATCATTATCAAATAGCTGGGACTCTTGTTCAAATTTTGTTCTTCATGATGTTGGTTGAGAGGCTTCTAATAGGCCTCGGTTTCATTTCTATTCATATTTGTTCTGTTTCAGGTTTAGGTCTCTTCTGATGGCAATGGAGAAGGTGGAGGCCGGTCCCTCATCTTGTTCTTTATTCCTTTTGAATTTTTTTATAATGAAAGTGCTGACTTTTAGTCCCCCCCCCCCCCTCCCCCAAAATTTTTTTTTTTGATTTGCGTTTCAAAAGCGACACACAATTCATGCTAGGGGAATGAGTTGGGGTAATTTTGGAATTTGCACCTGTATTTTCTTTTAAATAGCTAGTTAGCGGAAGAAGGTTATTAAGGCTCTCTTAATTTGGTATATATATATATATATATATATATATATATATATATATATATATATATATATATATATATAAATAAATCATTTATGAAAACAAATTATGAGTCATAAATAACAATCGTTTAACACCAGTACTAGATATAAAGAAATAATAATATATACACAATAAGGATAAACGTCTCCTATTTGTAGATTTTAGATTATATTAATTTATTTTAAATATAAAGAAATATCATAAATCATGCCATACAATTGCATGCCATCATGTATTATATAATTAATTCTGTAATGCATACCAAACAGAGCCTAAGGTAGATGCCTGGATGAGAATTAATTATTGGCAAACATAAAGAAGTGTGACCAAGAGAACGTGTAATCTTTTTTTTCATTGTTAATGAAAACTGTTATCCTTCCGTAGGTACAGGTCGAATCACGTATATACTTACTTTGTGTGATTGACTGCTTGTGATTAGGTTTGATTTTTATGGATGATCTTTCTTAAAAATGAAGGAAATGATGATTATTGAACCTTGCTTTGTAATATTATGGATGTATTTGAATCTTATATCAATAAGTCTCTTAAGTTAGTCATCAAATCATTTTCTCTAACCTTCCTTAACAAACTTAAACTCAATCTTATGGTTGAATTCTCTAATCTAAAGTCATGCTGAAAGCGAAGTTTTGATTTCCAGATTGGGACGTATACTTCTATTCTGACCTCATTTTCCCTTGGTTTTAGGAATTGGAATCGGCTTGTTGGTTCCACTCAAATCGAATCGAATCGAATTGACTCAATCCAAATTTTGATTCTAACCGATTCCAATTAAAAAAACAGGGACCTTTTCTTTTGGGTTTAGACTTTCTGGCCTTTTTTTTTGTTGCTAATTTTGTTAACTTGAATCTTGCCCCTTCCTCACTTGGGGTCAAGGTTCTAAATCTGGGCATCAGATACGGTTTCGACCATGTGCATGCACGGATTCAATGGAAACTGATATGTAGTCTATATGCATTAAAATAATATTAAAATAGGATCAGATTGGGGATTGGCCAGGTCCAAAATCAATGTAAATTGACTGGCCGATCCGATACTGATTCCTTGTTGTTGCCTGGAATTGTTTATTTAAGAAGTAAGGGCTTTAAGGGGATATATCTTGAGCTTCAACCAGTCCGAAGTTGTGGCTCCAAAAGCTTGGCCCCAGGCCTTGGATGAACTGTAACTTGAGCCTAAATACTGGTCCAAGTTTATATTTGGGCTGGTTTAGTTTAAACATGATCCCAACTGAGCCTGGGCCAGTAACTTCTAGCCATGAGTTCATGCTATGATAAGTTGTTTTGTGCATCTTTGTATGACTGATTATATTTAGTGACTTTAATCAAGAACTGGTTTGACTGTAATTTCAAAGGCTTAGTATTACGACCTAAGGAGACTAATAGATAACTTTTAATCATTAGTTTAGCTCTATAATAAAAATTAGGGCTGAGGTTTTATGTCCGACTGCATGTATCCTATGCTAGCGCAGGATCTGATGGGAGGGCAGGAAAAAGTATCCAAGAAGAAGGGTAGGTGTGAGAGGGCATAGGGGCATGGGACAGCAAATTTTTTCCCTTAAAATTAACAAGCTTTATTAGTAAATATTATATTAATATGACGGTATTTAATATCCATTGTTAAAAAATTAACACTACGATGGATATATTCCACGTTTATATACGACGGAATTTAATATCCGTGGTATAAAGTTGGTCGTTAATATAACTATTTAAGACATATTATTACCGTCGTAAATAAACTTTTCCAAATGACCCTTGATTTACGTCGTTAATATTTATGAAGCCTGTATATACCACGCTAATACGACTATGGACGATGGGAAATTACCATCGCAAAATGTTAATTGCAACATTAAAAACTATTTACAATGGAAAAAATCGTCGTAAAAAGTCAAAATTGTTGTAATGGTTTGTAAAAAATGTATTTCAAATCCTGATTGTTGCTACTCTCTCTCGCGGTCACGATCATCTAAGGTGAGGTCTACTTGCAAGAGACATGTGGACGAACAAAAGAGGTTGGACTCTGAGCCCAAAAACCACTCGGATGCTTAAGTTAGGATTCTAAACACTGATCATTACCATCATGGAATGAGAATAAACAATGGCAGTCTCTTCAGGCCCAAGCCTATGATCTTTAATTGGGCTCAGTTTGGTCTTAAATGCTTGGACTCTTTTGGGCCCAACCCTAGCTGTTCAAGCTCACCATATAGGAGGAGTTGGGCGAACCATGTCGGACTTGGATCAATCAACCGATTCATGGTGCAGGAGATATCTGTAAGCAACAAGGAAGGCCATCCATGAGAAGCCCCAGATAACCAACGTCCAACATATATGGACATAAAATGAGATGGGATCCTACGCAACGTTAGCAAATAAAAAGCATTGGAAGGTAGCCGTAGGCTGTCAATGATCGGTTCGGTCCGGTTGGTCAGTCCAAATCTGTTTCGGTCTTATACCGGCACAGTCAAAAACCAAATCATTGAATAACATGGTTTTTGTTGGTTTTGTTGTCATTGGATTTCGCCTGGTGCATGCTTAAGATGGTGACACCTATAAATAAGGATCACAACATGTAGTGAGGTGGTCGGATTTTTAGTCCGTGACCATTTCAATGTTTAAATCAGTAATGATCTAGAACAAATAGATAGAATCCGGGAATAAGATGACCGGATTCCAATAGCTAGAGTGGATTTGAAGTGAGATTGTATGAAGATAATGTAAAGGGTGGATCGGGTTCCTCTGTAGTGAAGAAGCTCACTACAGAGGGTGCAGTGAAGTGTAGTGAAGGAGTTCAGTACGGAGGGTGCAGTGAAGTGAGATTAGTCAGACGACTATACATTCACAGGCCTTCGGCAGCTTCAAACAACCGAATCATTTGGCAGATTTCGTGTAAATCGGTTTTAACAGAATACCTCCATTTTTTATTTTCTTCTTCAATCTCCTTGTTCTTCCTCTTACCTCATTCTTTCTCTTTTGACTGAGCAGATCTGGTAGCATTTTGGTGGCGTAGTGCACAGGTAAATCTCATCCATCTCTTCCTCTTCCTTCGAATGCTTGTGCAAGGAGTCCTCGGTTCCCACTTGGTGCTTGTGCAAGGAGTCCTCAGTTGAGTAAACTTCCTCCGCAAATGAGTTTGCAGAATCTGGGAATAGGCCATTTTCTTACTCTTCTCTAGGAGTTGGTTAAGTCTGCACACTTGGTAGCTTATTTTGCTTTTAACCAAGGAGGAATGGTTTGTTGGTTTGATGTTCTTCCCCCTCCGTTGGTTAAGCTTTACTCTTTTGTTGCTTTTTTCTTTCTATAATGAAGTCTTGTCGGTTAAGCTTTACTCTTCTGTTGCCTTTTTCTTTCCATAATGAAGTCTTGTCACACCCTAAAAAAAAAAAAAAAAAGTTCCAACCCCAACCTACCTCTTTCACGTACTGGATTTCTTCTCTCTCAAAAACCATTGCCCAACCCAAGAGTTTTGAAGTTGTGGGTATTAATGAGAAAGCGGAATCGCAAAACAAACACACCCTCACAGAGAGAGAGAGAGAGAGAGAGGAATTAGTCGGCTCAGTTGGAAGAGACTACCAGATCAGCTCAGTCGGAAGAGAAAGAATGAGGGAAGAGGAAGAACGAAGGAGATTGAAGAAGAAAATAAAAAAAATGGAGGGATTCTGTTAAAACAGATTTACACGAAATCTGTCAAATGATTCGGTAGTTTGAAGTTACCAGATGCCTGTGAATGTATAGCCACCTGATGGTCTTGGGCTACGTGGGGTAATCTCAGCTTCACTACACCCTCTGTAGTGAGTTCTTCACTACAGAGCCGGATCCAATGTAAAGTGTAGGGATAGTAGAGAGAGTAAGTGTGAGATGGTGTAAGTCCAAATGTGAATGAGGACTCGCCTTTCCTTCTTTACCATGCCTTCTATTTATAGCTTTTTTTTCTAGTTTTTCGAATTACAGTTTGTAGCCAACCTCCATTGACCATGTGTCTAAGTTATTATAGACTAGATAGAACGGTCCTACAAATTGAAGGGATCGTTAGCTGACCCCCGAGCTCTAGGCCTTAGGGTTATTGGGAGGGCCTTAGTCCATCAATTCATACTACCATGACCTCTAATTTGATAAAAGCACGTAACCTTTCTAGGGCAATCCTATTTGTCACCACCTGAATGGCGACCCATCAGTATACTCATGATGCCATGATTTTATGTCCTCTTTGTTCTTATTGGCAGCCATCAACCTCTGACACGTATCATCCTCCATCGGACCAAGGGTCGGTGATCCCTCCTCATTTGTTGAAGGATTGGCGCCATGGCTGACAAATTAGGACTTTTAATCATCAATTGTCTCCTTTCAACGTACGCCACGTGGCTGATCCCACTTTTAATGTTGATTTATCCACATGTTCTTATCGGATTGGTCATAACTTATCTTGCCCATCAGTTTAGTTCAATTTCAATTTTTATTAGGTTCTCTTAATGGGTTTTTATCGGCCCATTAATCGGATTGTTATCGATTTGGTTCTGTTTCCGGTTTTGGTTTCTTATATGAATACATATTAAAAGATTGACTTAATAAGCTCTTATCAGTCCATTACCAGATTGTTTCCGGTTCGTTTTTGAATTCAGTTTATTTCATCGACTGTTCTTTTTCGATCTCTAAAAACCAAGCCTAAGACTGGTCGATACAAATTTGGTAACTTCCTGAAATCGTTCTTCCAGACCATTCTGCATCACATTCTACACAGGATGGGGTTGATCCCAAACCGGATTGACAGATCCTGGCCGATCCATCCCTAAATCCCTGCTACCTCCTCCTTGTCCACCATAATATAATCAATTTAGGGATTGCTTGGGTTGTCTCCATGTTAATCTCATAATAACGTTAGGTTTAGTTTTGTGGATGGAGCAGGTAGCCCTATCATCCAACCCAATTGAATTTTTTCTCATTTATCATTTCAAAATTTTTTTTTTTGGGTGGGGGGTGGTTGAAACATTTACCATTTCAGTTTGAATCTATGTAGTTAATTTTCAGGTCAAATGATGGTATATATATATATATATTTATTTATATGAAAAAAAGTAAATTGAGCTGACAACGTAGGGCATGATGCCTTCTCAGGGTGGATTCAAATTGTCTCATCCCTGAGATTCAGGAGGTGTGGCGGCGACCCCATTGGATGGTCGCCATGTGGGGGTCGGATGAATCCGACCCCTCCGTTCGAGCCGACACTCTCTTGTCGGCTAGGCTTGTCGGCTCGAATGCAGGGGTTGGATTCATCCGATCACATAACGATCATCCAGTGGGATCGCCGCCACGCCTCCCGAATCTCAGGATGAGACGATTTGGATCCTCTCAGGGTATGGGTGCTTTCTCTTTCAATATAGGGATTCTAATTCCGGGTCAAGTATTAATTACCTTTGTACTGGGCTTCTTAGATAGTTCTTGGATATTTTTTATTCTTTTATTTTTTTTTATAAATAAAATATTAAATTATCTGAGAGGGATATAGTTCACACCATCAGCTCAAAGATAGAGAATCCTTGAGCTTCGTTGCTAACCTCAAATCAATCAATAAAGACTCTGTTTGTTTGGATCTCCATTTTTTTGCAGTGTAGAGCTTCATATTTGAACTCATCCAACACATCTCTTGCACCATAAGCTATTCTTTTGAGCCTTCTGAGCCAGTTTTTCACTCTTTTTCTCATACTTGCCGAATCTCAGCATCCTCCATGCATCTTTAATGGTGTCCAGGGTAGTGTGAAGCTTTTTCAACTCTTCCTCACCTCACGCTAGAGCGATTTCTTGGGTTGCAACAGAGATCAAACTCTCTAAGATTGGCTGCGTACCAGAGATAAGAAATTCAACTGCCATCTTTTGGTAACAAAGAACAACAGCAACTTCTCTCTTTGTTTCTGATAAGGAAAATGAAATTGAATTTGAGAATTTTTCTTGGAGTAGAGGAAATAAATTTAGGTGGAGCAGTTGACTTGGATATTCATGGATGATGGTCTTCAAGCAGTCTAGAGTTTTTTTTAATTCTCCCCACGCCATGCAATCATGGTTTTGATTCTTGGTATGGGTTATGTCCAAAATTGATCGGGATCGGATTGGAATGATGTAAAGATTCAATGGAAAACCGATATATGTCTAATCTTTATTAAAATAGTATTAAAACAAGTTAGTATCGTGATTAAATTAGGGATTGGCCAGGTCTAAAATAGATACCAATTGATCAATCGGATATCAATATTTGAACCATAGTGGCAATATTAATCAAACTCCCTAAGATTTCCTGTGTTCCAAATAATAATTGATTCAACGGCCATTTTTTTTTTCTTTTTCTTTTTTTTCTTTTACAGTATGACAGATTTGTTTTTACCGTGGTTGATATTGATTTTTAATTAATATTTTTTTTTTTAAATTTATCGATCACATATTGCTCATCCATTGATTGTATCATGGATTTGTATCAATATCGGAGTGGTTTTGGCATTGATGAATGCCGTGTCTAATATTGATTTTTTTTTTAAATACAAGATTCGTCAATATAAAAAATAATAATAACCATAACGTTAATTACTTCAGAATTGCATAGTAATAGAATTACATATCTTCAATCATTTTTTTTTTTTGGATGTGATTGAGGACAATAATTGAAGTCGTCCATTTTATTGGATTGGATTCTATGTAGTGAGGCCAAAGTGGCAGTGAAGATTCTAGCCACTTAAATTGTATTTGGATATTCTCACTGACCACTCAAAGTGCATCAAGATATGTCTCGATACACATTGAGTAATTAGGATCCTCACTGTCATTTTGGCCTCACTACAGATGAAATTTTTCCCTATTTTATTTTTCCCCATTGTGCTCCAGATATAAGAATTGATTCATTATCCGTCTTTTTCTTTTCCTGTTCTCCAAACACAATAATTGATTCATCAATTTTTTTCTCAATAAAAGATCATCTCCTGTAGTCTAATTTCTCCAGTCGTAATCTCTGAAGTTCATTGGCATATATACCAATGTATTGATATATGCACCAAATATATTCAGATCACAACTATAGCCTCTAACAACAACAAATTCAAACCGAAATTAATAGTATGAAAAGATAAAAATTGAGAATCATTATGTTTTCAAAGTAAGGGTGTTAACGGGCCGGTCTGGGCCGGTTTCGGTCTAGGCTGACCGGTTTCGGATTTTATAAGCCCAACCTAAAACATGTTCATTAAGAGTTCGGGCTGGATTGGACTGTGCTGGACAAAATAACTAACGAGTTGGTCCGGTGTCGGTTTGTTATCGGGCTGGACTTATTTGGGTGATTTTAGGCTGGTTCGATCCGGACCGGACTTATTAAACTTATTGGACCTATGTTATATGTAAGATATATAGCCTATTTTATTATTTCTATCTATAAAATTAGTATCATTCCTTCTATATATATGTAATTTAATAAATTGTAATAATTAACATACATTTTTCAACTATAGATTCATATAATCTTTCGGATCAAAAAGTGAACTATAACAGTGTAATATAATCCATCAAAATTTAAAACCATTAAATTAAGAAACTGGGCTCAGATGAACCTTACCGGTGTTCGGGATAGGTATTACTGGTTCGGGCTAGTTCGGATTTCTTAACGGGTCGGTCCTGTAAGAACCATGTTCTAAAACCGGGTCTAAACCATGGTTTTATGTGACGACAGGTGCTCCAAATATAACTGGACCGGAAGGTGAAGCCGAGTGAAGAACCACCCAAAGTTCAGGTATAAAACTGTAATATAATGCCTAAAAACTCATACCGGTCTCACTATACCGGTTTGGGAATAGTGCAACCGGTATGTGCATCCGATGAGCAAAGGAAGTGCCCTTAGGCCATACCGGTTTCACCATACCGCAGGCACTATGGTGCAACCGGTTTTGGTGCCCGGTATGGTATACCGGTTGGACTATACCGTGGCGGGGACTCCAACCGGTATGTGCAACCGGTATGCCTTACCCGGCTGTAGACAGACTTCAAGACTGCTCCGAATGGAAACTTGGAAAATTTCCATTCTGAGAGAAATACTTCCATGGGTGGTCTCCCTCTATTAATAGAGAAGGAGACACACCATTTCTCCTTCTTAAACCCTCTCGTCGTCTGGAGAAGAACTGAGAAGGAGCAAGAAGGTGGAGGCCGCCCAGGAAGGGAGAGCACGCCGCCAACCGACAGCGCCGGTAAGTGCTCGTTCGCAATAATGTTATGAGGTCGGATCGGAGCCGCGAGTGGCGCAATGATCCCAAAATTTATTAGTTTCCATTGTTTTCCCTCATTCGGATCTAACCCAAGTTTGATACGGCGTTCTAGCCGAGATCCGAAGGACATTAGAAGATTTGGACCTTAGTATAGGATAAGAGAAACCCTAGAGTCCTAACCGTTAGCAAACAAGGAGGGGAGATCTGAGATCTCACTCTCAGATCCAAACCGCAGGGTATACCGGATGGACTATGAGTCCAGCGGTATGGCCTAGCGGTATGCACCGCAGGCACATACAGGTCTCACTCAGTGAGATCTGAGTGAGACCGGTAAGTGCAACCGGTATGTACCGGTCGCGCATACCGGTTGCAGTATGTGCAACCGGTATGATGCAGCCGGTATACATACCGGTTGCACCATACCGGTCTCACCATAGTGAGACCGGTACCTGCAACCGGTATAGGTTTCCGAGCTTGGGTTGCTTGGCCAAACCTGGTTCCGACCCCTGAAGCTTTAATAAATGAATTCTAACATAGGGATGTGGTTATGTAGGACCTGTAGAAGCTGTGAGTGAGCTTTCTGACGCTCAACCGGATCATTGTCACGCGTCGGGTAAGGAACAAGACCCTAAACTCTAATAACTACAACAAGAAACCTTGAAGTATAATTCGTATTGTGAATATTCTTTGCTTGTTGTTTGTGCATCTCACATGCCATGTAGATGTGCTTTTAATTATTATATCTTCATGCATTTCATATGCTAGGATTGTTGTATGTTAAGCATGTGTATGTTTTCGTTAGTGTGTGGAATGTGAAGGGGATGTGCCCTGGATATATCCACAGCTAACACCTTTTCTCGTTTAGCCTTTACCTTAGCGGGACTTGGTATGTCTAGGGTATCGGGGAGGACGTGGGATTGTGGTTCTTCCTGCCCGCCAGACTCGAGCCCTATCTCTAGGTCATAGGGAGCCGTGCTGGGGTGAGGCTATTGAAACTGTATCAACATCTAGGATTGGTTAGAAACGGATCCCACTTGCAAGCCCTTGCCAATAGGGGTTTAGGTATTGGTACGGTATGGGGTATCAGGGGGAGGACGTGGGATTGTGGTTCTTCCTGCCCGCCACTCGAGTCCCTATCTCCATACTGGAGTGGTGATGTGGGGCAACAAGCAGAGTGTGGTAGGAGCCCGACGTTGGGTGTGCTCACACTCTCGTGCATGGAGGTGCGGTGGCCGCCAAACCTTACCATAGCACATTTGCAAGTTATACCTGGCCCAAATTGTAATGTTATCTCATGCATTTTGTACTGTTGCACTGGTTTTGTACTTACTGAGCTAAGTTGTGAGCTCACCAGATATATCTGTATTCTTTCGCATTTGGATGCAGGATACACTTGATGACTTCGTGACGGCCCCTGCTTATGGTACGGTTGCTGCCATGGATACCCAAGCAGAGGATGACGAGCATGATGTGTCATGCGAGTGCTCGTTCTGTGTTTACTCATAGTTACTTGGGTTTATTTTCTGATAAATATTGTAATAAAATTATTTAAATTGATGAATGATGGAATAACTTGGTTATTTATGTTAATTACAATTTAGTTCTCGGCTCATTTATTATTTCCGCTGCTATGTATTATTTTCTCTGATTATGTTGGATTGCTTGGGAATGATTGGTTGACACGGTCTTTCGAGATCCTGGTGTGAACCGTGGTTTAATACCGGTTCACTCACACTTCTGGTTCAGCCGGAATTGGGGTGTGACAACTTGGTATCAGAGCCCTAGGCTCTGTCCAGCTAATCATTCTTCAGTCATCTGTGTCCAATGAGCTGAGATAGGAAAAATTAATAAAACATTAATAAGAACACATCATAAGCTTGTTTGATGCCTGAGACTTAAGAAAGATGCATAATGTACTATTAATGAAAGAAAAATTTTAAACACTAAAGAATTTAAAAGAAATAACTTGATCATTCCATAAAATTTTTCTTTAATTACAAGTAAGTAACGGAGTACAGTCCACAAGTCGGACAGTTACTCTATCAACAAAAATGAAAACACATAAGTAGCAAACAAAGTCTATATCTGCCTAAGGTGGTGTAGCAGGCCTGGACGGTACAGGGTCTGCAATGTCATAGTCTCGCTCATACACCTCTCCCGAGCCAATGAACCTGGTCCTCGTGTGACCCGTGGGCTACGAGCTAACGCCCCAACTCCTGACCCATCTCACGCTGAGAATCCATGAGTCCTCTCTGGGTGTCAAGAATGTCTCTCTGGGTATCAAGGATGCTCCTCTGGGTATCAAGGATGACTCTCTGGGTATCTCTGAACTCGGAAAGCATGCTCGACTCAGGGTCAGAAGGGGGATGAGATGGTCCAGCAACTGAAGAAGGCCTGGATGACCTAGCCACTGGAGAAGGTCGAGATGGTCCAGCAACTGGGGAAGGCCTAGATGAACTAGCCAATTGGAGAAGGCCTAGAAGGCCCCTGCAACCGGAGAATGTGGGGTGTATGCGTGGGATGTCCTCCATGTGTGCATCCTCATCATCTCTCGTATCGGTTGCCTTGCTGCGGCTGCAGCTGCTGCTGCTGTTGCAAGGGCCGCACGATTCCTTGGAAGGAGAGGACGAGCCTGTAACTCCTCCTCGCTGAGCTCCAGATCCTTCATCTGCATCTTATAGATAGCCTCAGCATCTATATCAGAACTCATAGAGAGCTCTACTTCCGCCTCACCCTGCATATCTACTCCAAGTCGCTGTAACAGGGTTGTGACCAACCTACCATATGGGAGATTGCCTTTCACATTAGGCGTGGCTGCGTAGATCATAGTCCGCATAATCAAGTAAGGCGGGCAAAGCCGTTGCCGAGTAGCCACACAAGTAAGTGACAAACTGTGTCAACCGCGATACCTCTCCATAATGCCCACTCCGGGGCACAATGTTATCTTGGATGATTCCCGCAGTACGGTCGAGGTAAGGGACGAAGGTTGGAAGCGATTGACCTTCCCCGGTAATAAAATTTGAGCGGCTATAGCTGCCCGTTCATCCTCGAGAAGATACCCCTTAGTTCGGGCGGGCAGAAATGAGGTCCCCATCATCGGGAATCTCCAAAAGAGCCGCTAACTCGGCAACATTGAAGGAGATCATCACCCCCTTCACGTAGCTAGTAATGCGGATGTCTCGCCCGTTCCCAATCCGCGGATCACCTTCTACCTCCAAGTTGGTGAAAAATAATTTCACTAGGTTAGGACGAGTCGTCTCCCTATACTGAATCAAGGGTAACCAACCCACAATCCCAAATGCGGACTCCACATCGAACCGGTGCAGGTGCTCCAGGTTGACAAAACGTCCTGCTTCGATTTGTTTGTCCCGAAACCGGGTAAGACGTGAGGGCAGCCGCCTCGATCGAAAATACCTCTCGTCGTAGAAGACCGGGTGTGGCCTGTACATACCGGGGCATATCGGAGCGTTTTCTTAATCCTCGACGTCCGACATGGTACACCTGTAAGACGAGAAACCATACTCGGTTAGAGATATGTATGGAAAGTGGTGAAAATTCCTAGCAAATCCGTATGAATGAAACAATCTACGAGTTGATACAAGGTTATCTAGGATAAACGAGGTGGTAAAATAGATAATGGAAGTCATATCACCCAAAATGATCAAAAGTTTTCGGAAAAACCTAGAAAACTAGGTTTAAAGGTCGAAATTTTCGGTTTTCCTCAAATAGGTTGGTAAAACTTCAAATTGATTGAGGGGTTTTATCCATTTGGATTCCTAAAACCTTTCTAAGCCAAAGAAAGAGGTTTTCTATGGTTAAGAACACCAAAATCAAGAAAAACCTAAAGTTTGGGTGTAAAAGGCGACGAGGAAAATTTCTAAAAGAGATAAGGGATGAGAAGCTTACCTGAGAGTCGAGATTGGCACACTAGAAGCGAGTGGAAGCCTATCAGCAGAGGTATGAGGAGTTATCCTTCTTTGCCCCAACCAGTATGCAGGAGGAAGCAACAAAGACTCATCGATTTATCATGGGTCTTCGAGGTGCTATCCGGGAACATGTCTGGGTCGAGAATGAAAATTTACAATGAAGCGGTACAGGTGGCTCGTGGTCATCGAGTCAAGTCGAAAAGAAAGTTTCATGGCACAAAGTAGGGGACAAGAGACCCAATCCCGAGCTCCAAGGTGGAAGGAATAATCGTCCCTACCGACCATTCAGGTCACCGGTCGCACCGTACCTCCCAGACCGGCTCTTGCCGCACCATCACAGGCAACAGGGTCGAATCCTAATGTGAAGTGCTACAATTGCCAACAGGTGGGACATTATGCCAGGACATGCCCACAACCAAAGAGGGTGCAACAGCAAGGCAAGGTTTATGCTGTTACAACAGAGGAAGCACCGCAGCGATGTGGTTACAGGTATACTCTTATACTTGTTCCTTAATTGTTGCATTAATTGTTTGTGCATTGAAACTATGATAAATTTTGAACTAAAATCTCAGGTACCGTAATTATAGCAGGGGTACCCGCAAGAGTCTTGTTTGACTCTGGGGCCACCCATTCTTTTGTATCCATATCATTCGGGAAAAGACTAGGCCAACCTATCAAGACTCTGCAACCAAGTCTTCTAGTTCGGTCACCCATGGGAATTGAGGTGGTGTTAGAAGAATATTATGGTCCTTGTCCAGTACATATCGAAGGACGAGAAATGGAAGCCAACCTAGTCCAGTTGGAGATGTCTGATTTTGATGTGATACTGGGAATGGACTGGTTATCTCAACACTCGGCAAACCTGCTATGTGCCGAAAAGAAGTTGACATTCAAAGACAAGGAAGGAGCTGAGTTTAACTTTAAAGGGGCTAAGTTGCCTAGGAAGAGAAAGCTCATACTCTCAGCTTTAAAAGCAAAGAAGTGTCTAGAGAAAGGGGGAGTTGGATATCTTGTATCTGTGGTGGATGTGACTGCCGACCTACCAAGAATGGATGACATCGACGTAGTTCGGGAGTTTCCTGATGTATTTCCTGAAGATCTACCCGGATTGCCACCAGACAGGGCTACTGAATTTGTGATAGACCTACTACCAGGGGTGGCACCGGTATCTAAAGCACCGTACAGGATGGCTCCTACCGAGTTGAAAGAATTAAAATCTCAGCTTCAAGAACTGTTAGACAAGGGCTTTATAAGGCCTAGTATCTCACCTTGGGGAGCACCTGTGCTCTTTGTCAAGAAAAAGGATGGTAGCGTACGTTTATGTATGGACTATCGTGAGTTGAACAAGCTCACTATCAAGAACAGGTACCCACTACCAAGGATAGATGATTTGTTCGACCAGTTACAAGGTTCAAGTGTATTCTCGAAGATTGATCTGAGATCAGGGTACCATCAGCTCAAGATTAAGGAAGCAGACGTCCCCAAAACAGCTTTTCGGACGCGCTACGGACACTATGAGTTTCTAGTGATGTCCTTTGGGTTAACTAATGCACCTGCATCCTTTATGGAGTTAATGAACCGGGTGTTCCATGACATGCTGGATACGTCAGTTATCGTGTTTATTGATGATATCTTAGTATATTCTAAGGACAAGGAGACGCATGCTGTACATCTAAGAGCAGCATTACAAAGGCTGAGGAGAGAGAAGTTATATGCAAAATTCAAGAAATGTGAATTTTGGTTAAAGGAAGTGGCCTTCCTTGGTCACGTAGTGTCGGCTGAAGGAATTAAGGTAGACCCCAGTAAAATCTCAGCCATCGTAGGATGGGAGGCACCGAAGACTGTGGCTGAAATTCGTAGTTTCCTGGGCTTAGCAGGATACTACAGAAGATTTGTGGAAAACTATTCCAAGATTGCCGTTCCACTCACAAAATTGACCAAAAAGGGGGAGAAGTTCTTATGGTCCGAGGAATGTGAGAAGTGTTTCCAGACATTGAAGTCAAGACTGGTATCAGCACCTGTATTGACTATTCCAGTCCCAGACCACCCATTTACTCTATATACAGATGCTTCAGGTTTAGGACTGGGTTGTGTTCTGATGCAAGGGGAGCAGGTAATAGCCTATGCCTCAAGACAACTAAAAGAGCATGAGAAGAACTACCCTACGCATGATCTAGAATTAGCAGCAGTCATTCATGCTATCAAGACTTGGCGACACTATCTGTATGGCGAAAAGTTCCAGATTAAGTCTGACCACAAGAGCCTGACATATCTGTTCACCCAGAAAGAACTGAACATGAGGCAGAGAAGATGGTTGGAATTACTCAAGGACTACGACTGCGACATCCAGTATCACCCTGGGAAAGCAAACATAGTAGCCGATGCTCTGAGCAGGAAATGGACATCGTACCTTGAAGCAGGACCAGGTACTAATGCAGCATTGGGCGCAGCTGTTTCTGAAACATCAGGGAGCGAAGATCAACACCTAATTGAGACAGCTGATGATCCCATTGAGCAAGGGTTGATACACAAGTTTACTTTGATGTTTGCAGCATTAAAGATTTTGCCCGACCTAAAGGACGAAGTAAAGGTAGCAGTTCTACAGGACCCATACCTCAGGACAGTTCAAGAGGATTTGGAAAAGGGTCGAGCCAATCCTGATTTTACTCTAGATGCAGACAAAGTACTCAGATATCGTGGGCGTTTGTGCATACCTGAGAATGAAAATCTAGAAATCCGAAATCGGATTATGTTGGAAGCTCACGCCACCCCATATTCGATACACCCTGGCAGCACAAAAATGTACCATGACTTGAAAAGGTTGTACTGGTGGAGGGGAATGAAAGCTGATGTGGCTCGACATGTATTCCAATGCTTAAATTGTCAGCAAGTCAAAGCGGAAAGACAGAGACCTGCAGGACTACTACAACCGTTGCCCGAGCCCGCGTGGAAGTGGGATTTTATTACCATGGACTTCGTCACTGGTCTACCCATGACTCCGAGGTCAGTGAATGCAGTTTGGGTAATTGTGGATCGCCTCACCAAAACTGCTAGATTTATCCCTGTTAGACCCCGGGTATACCATGGACAAGTTGGCAAGGTTATATGTGGACAACATAGTCGGGCTCCATGGGGTCCCGAAAGTATTGTATCCGACAGACCCTCGCTTCACCTCCAGGTTCTGGGAAGGACTTCAGAAAGCAATGGGAACGAAATTAAAGTTTAGCACAGCCTTTCACCCTCAAACGGATGGTCAGTCAGAAAGGACCATCCAGATTTTAGAGGACATGCTTCGAGCATGTGCTATTGACTTCAAGGGGGCTTGGGATGAGAAACTATCTCTCATTGAGTTTGCCTACAACAACAGTTACCGGTCCAGATCCGGATGGCCCCCCTACGAGGCCTTGTATGGTAAGAAATGCCGGACACCTCTATTATGGGATGAAGTCGGCGAAAGAAGGATCGTTGGACCTGAATTTGTAGAAGAAACCTGCAAGGCAGTGGATCAAATCAGAAGTCGGGTAAAGACAGCTCAAGTGCGCCGAAGCACTATGCCGATAGACACGGCGAGATCTTGAATTTATGGTAGGTGATAAAGTATTTTTGAAGATATCACCAGTGCGAGGCCTGAAGCGGTTCGGCAGGAAAGGGAAATTGTGTCCAAGATATGTGGGGCCCTATGAAATTCTGTCCCGGTGCGGTAAAGTGGCTTATCAACTTGCATTGCCACCGGCAATGTCTAGCGTCCACAACGTCTTCCATGTGTCCCTACTGAAGAAGTATGTGCGAGATCCTTCGCATATCCTTGTTGCTGATCCTCCAGAATTGGCAGAAGACTTAACCTTCGAAGTAGTACCAATCCAACTCCTTAGCAGAAAAGTACAACATCTTCGAAGGCGGGATATCTACTATGTCAAGGTGCTTTGGAAAAGTCAGGACATAGAGGAAATTACTTGGGAGGAGGAGGAAGCCATGCGACAAGAATACCCCCGTCTTTTCGACTCTGAAGGTACGTACAATTTCGGGGACCCGAAATTCTTTTAAGGGAGGGGGGAATTGTAAGACCTACATGCAAATTTCGGGGACGAAATTTCTTTTTATGGGTGGTAGAGTTGTAAGAACCATGTTCTAAAACCGGGTCTAAACCATGGTTTTATGTGACGACAGTGCTCCAAATAGAACTGGACCCGGAAGGTGAAGCCGAGTGAAGAACCACCCAAAGTTCAGGTATAAAACGTAATATAATGCCTAAAAACTCATACCGGGTCTCACTATACCGGGTTGCGGAATAGTGCAACCGGTATGTGCATCCGGTATGAGCAAAGGAAGTGCCCTTAGGCCATACCGGTTTCACCATACCGCAGGCACTATGGTGCAACCGGTTTGGTGCCAGCGGTATGGTATACCGGTTGGACTATACCGGTGGCAGGGACTCCAACCGGTATGTGCAACCGGTATGCCTTACTCCGGCTGTAGACAGACTTCAATGACTCTGTCTCTCAGAATGGAAACTTGGAAAATTTCCATTCTGAGAGAAATACTTCCATGGGTGGTCTCCCTCTATTAATAGAGAAGGAGACACACCATTTCTCCTTCTTAAACCCTCTCGGTCGTGCGGGAGAAGAACCGGAAGGAGCAAGAAGGTGGAGGCCGCCCAGGAAGGGAGAGCACGCCGCCAACCGACAGCGCCGGTAAGTGCTCTGTTCTGTTAATAATGTTATGAGGTCGGATCGGAGCCGCGAAGTGGCGCAATGATCCCAAAATTTATTAGTTTCCATTGTTTTCCTCATTCGGATCTAACCCAAGTTTGATACGGCGTTCTAGCCGAGATCCGAAGGACATTAGAAGATTTGGACCTTAGTATAGGATAAGAGAAACCCTAGAGTCCTAACCGTTAGCAAACAAGGAGGGGAGATCTGAGATCTCACTCTCAGATCCAAACCGCAGGGTATACCGGATGGACTATGAGTCCAGCGGTATGGCCTAGCGGTATGCACCGCAGGCACATACAGGTCTCACTCAGTGAGATCTGAGTGAGACCGGTAAGTGCAACCGGTATGTACCGGTCGCGCATACCGGTTGCAGTATGTGCAACCGGTATGATGCAGCCGGTATACATACCGGTTGCACCATACCGGTCTCACCATAGTGAGACCGGTACCTGCAACCGGTATAGGTTTCCGAGCTTGGGTTGCTTGGCCAAACCTGGTTCCGACCCCTGAGCTTTTAATAAATGAATTCTAACATAGGGATGTGGTTATGTAGGACCCGTAGAAGCCGGTGAGTGAGCTTTCTGACGCTCAACCGGATCATTGTCACGCGTCAGGTAAGGAACAAGACCCTAAACTCTAATAACTACAACAGTAAACCTTGAAGTATAATTCTGTTATTGTGAATATTCTTTGCTTGTTGTTTGTGCATCTCACATGCCATGTAGATGTGCTTTTAATTATTATATCTTCATGCATTTCATATGCTAGGATTGTTGTATGTTAAGCATGTGTATGTTTTCGTTAGTGTGTGGAATGTGAAGGGGATGTGCCCTGGATATATCCACAGCTAACACCTTTTCTCGTTTAGCCTTTACCTTAGCAGACTTGGTATGTCTAGGGTATCAGGGGGAGGACGTGGGATTGTGGTTCTTCCTGCCCGCCAGACTCGAGCCCTATCTCTAGGTCATAGGGAGCCGTGCTGGGGTGAGGCTATTGAAACTGTATCAACATCTAGGATTGGTTAGAAACGGATCCCACTTGCAAGCCCTTGCCAATAGGGGTTTAGGTATTGGTACGGTATGGGGTATCGGGGGAGGGACGTGGGATTGTGGTTCTTCCTGCCCGCCAGACTCGAGTCCTATCTCCATACTGGAGTGAGTGATGTGGGGCAACAGCAGTAGTGTGGTAGGAGCCTGACTGTTGGGTGTGCTCACACTCTCGTGCATGGAGGTGCGGTGGCCGCCAAACCTTACCATAGCACATTTGCAAGTTATACCTGGCCCAAATTGTAATGTTATCTCATGCATTTTGTACTGTTGCCGGTTTTGTACTTACCGAGCTAAGTTGTGAGCTCACCGATATATCCGTATTCTTTTCAGATTTGGATGCAGGATACAGTTGATGACTTCGTGACTTGCCCCGCTATGGTACGGTTCTGCCATGGATACCCAAGCGAGGATGACGAGCATGATGTGTCATGCGAGTGCTCGTCTGTTTTACTCATAGTTACTTGGGTTTATTTTCTGATAAATATTGTAATAAAATTATTTAAATTGATGAATGATGGAATAACTTGGTTATTTATGTTAATTACAATTTAGTTCTCGGCTCATTTATTATTTCCGCTGCTATGTATTATTTTCTCTGATTATGTTGGATTGCTTGGGAATGATTGGTTGACACGGTCTTTCGAGATCCTGGTGTGAACCGTGGTTTAATACCGGTTCACTCACACTTCTGGTTCAGCCGGAATTGGGGTGTGACAGGTCCGGTTTGATTTCTGTCTGGGTTGAAAAGGTGTCGGGCTTTACAAGCCGAGACCGAAACCTGTCTATTAAGGTTCAGTCCGGGTTGGGTTCGGATTATATCGGGCCTGCTCGGTCCGTGCTACCGGACTGGGCCCATTTTTGACACCCTTACTCTGTAGCCATATGAGTAGGCCCCACAGATTGAAAGTATGCATGGATATTTTTCAATTGGGGATTACTATTATGTAGCAAGGGTTTATGGATCTAATATTCATGTAGGGGTGTCAATTTTGGGACCGCACCGTGTCCCTTGAGCTGGGCTGATCGGTTAAAAATTGTATCGAGCTTGATCGTTTAATAAACGTGTTGGTCTTAGGATTAGATCGATTAATAATAGGTCGTTCACGGTGCAGGGGTGCAACGCGACGATCGTCCCACCGGACTGACCCATTCAAGCCTGAGTTGGTATAAACCAACTAAAAACCGATTAAAGACATATATAAATTTCTTCTTTACGTACTTTTCCCATCCATTTTTCATCTACTTGTAAACATTGGACTTGCAATAAATACAACCCTACTAAATGAGATTGCAATGAGTCTTTTGATATCTTAGTTTCCAAGGGGACATGATTTTAGCAGATGATTCTAAAAGACTGTTACGGCCACATGTAAATATTCATTAAAATGCATATTTTGATCTCTTTTTTTTTTTTTTTACCATTATCCACATATATTTTTCATTTATGAGTAAAGACAAATCAATGGGTTGGATTTACAACAAAATAGATCGATTATAACTGAGCATATAATTGAATAGTATAACCGAACATAAGATAGAATAAGATGATCGATTATTGACATTAATAGACCGATTGAATCGATTAACGTAAGACCAATTAGAGACCCAAACTGACCGGACCAAGTATAAATGAATCAATGTCTCACAAATCAAGGCCAATTAGTTAAACATGTTGTTCATGGTGTAAGATATTAAATTTGTTGGGGATAGATTAAGCTCGATCGAGACCGATCGAGACCGACCGATTGACACCCCTATGTTCATGTATCATTAAATTAGTGGGCCCTATAAAATAAAATAGGACGTGAAGGGATATATCCATTATCCTAATAAGATTTGTCATTTAAAGGATATAAGAATTGAATACATATTTGAGGGGTGTCAGTCGGTCAATCTTGGTCGGGCATAATCGATCACCACCAATTTAATATTTTACAATATAAGTGGCATGTTTAACTAATCGATCATCATTGGCAAGACATGGACATGTTTATATTCAGTCCAATCGGTCTCGGTCCCTAATTGATCTTATATTAATCGGTCTATTAATGGGCTTCAAATTTCAATGATGCAAACCAACTGGTTCATTATCGATAATGCTAAACGGTCTTATGCTAATCGTCCAATCTTGCCAATCGGTCCATGTTCTATTGTAATTGGTCATTATTTATTCTACATTTACAACATAATAGTTTATTTTAAATTCTTAATTAAAAGAATATAGCTTAAATGAAGAAGGAGAATGAGGGAGAGAAATGAGAGACATTTAACCATAGAGATTTAGAGTTTTAAGGATTTAACTTAATGGTCATTTAATCGGTCGGTCTCGATTTCGGTCCATAATCTATCTGTGCGGTCAGACGACCGACGGGCTACACCCTTATATCGTGAACGACAGATTAATAATCTGTCAAAGCCTAAGCTTGACACGTTTAGTATACGGTGCGATTTGATTTGAACTTTAATCGATTGGTCCAATTCAAGGGATACTATGCGGCCAAAAAATGACACCCCTATGATATTAGAATTCAAGAATTCTAATATCCATATTTGAGTCTAATGGTATCTAATTAATATTTTATAAAAAAAAAAATATTAATAAGAGTATTGTAAAGTAAGTCATAATTAAGGTTAAATGATTATCTATTTTATAAATGAATATAAGATATAAAATAACTATAACATATAAGCATATATATTGTTAAATGATTATCTATTTTATTTAATTATAATTGGATTGTTTATTTATGGGGGATATTTAAATTCATATCCAACTATCAAGATAAATCATTTGAATAAATGGATTGAGAGTGAAATCAAATGGGATTTTGGACCATCCATCAATCTAATCTTTATATATATATATATATATATATATATATATATATATATATATATATATATATATATATATATATCGAGAGAGAGAGAGAGAGAGAGAGAGAAGAATTGAACCGATAATAATCCAATAATAGACCCACAAGAACTTATTAAGCCAAAATAACAATACCAAAATTGAACTAGATAGAAACGAACCAATGAAATTGAACCAAATAGAAACGAACTATTTGGTTTTAGACCTTTTTTTTTTTTTTTAATGCTTAATAAGATGGATGACTGTAAAGTTTTCATCTCAAAAGTTCAAACTAATTTAATTTATGACTTGCCAGTATAAACCACAACTTCTCTGTCACCTTATCCCACTCGTTGAGTTCGCAAAGCAACTCGTCCTCATTCACTACTTCTCTGTCACATTCCCCATCCCAACTGATGCTTCTCCAGTGAAAGCCCAAGCCCAAAACCAAAAATTCCATGTTTCTAACCTCAGCCAGCCTTGATGACCTCCCTTTGGATCTGCTCATGGAACCCATATGTGCTTCGCAATATCCCGATCGCTCCCGGCTGTCCGTGAGGTCTTGGATCACTTTGGAACCCATAGATGTTGCTAAGGAATACAAGGTTACCTTATATTGATCTTCTTCCCCTCGATGACTATTTTGTTGTCATCAGAGCAAGGAATTGGCTATGGGTTCGGAGTTGAACCAGCAAAAATTTCTGTGGGTCATAAGAAACCCAGCTCAAAGGCCCATAAGGAGTAGAGGACGGGGCTAGTGGTGCCATCTTGGGCTCCCCAGATCCGACTGCATAGCCAAGTTTCAACCGGCAGAGAGGGTGGTCTACGATCAGCTTGCCAAACTCTCTCCCTATATATTTAACACCCTACTTCAACATACGTAGGATTTTAAAAATCAGATCAGAACTAGCAGATTCCCAGCTGCTTCAACTTGAAATCAATCGATGGCGATCTTGAGTAACTCTGATTCTACGCTTATTGAGTCCGATTCAATTCCCAAATGATTCCGTTCGAATCCAGGATGATTTGAATAAAAATAAAATTGGATTCAATGGAGACCGATCTTGTATCCGATTCTAAGAATCTTGAACCCACCCTAAACCCGTCACTGGTAGGATTCGACCCCAAGACCTCGTTATGACCGGCTAAGATCTTTAATATTATACTGTGGATCACTTCCTTATTATGTACAGAAATTTTCTTAGCAAGCAACTAGAGGGATGAGAACCATAAGGACCAAGGCCTTAACTTGGTGTGTTATAATTCCCTATGGACTAAATGTGAATGGGTTAGCTGATCTGAGGTAAGCCCAGTTCTCGCCTAGAGGGAATGATAGTCCAAGAACAAATTGGGCTAAGTTTGCCCATAATTTAAAGCCCATCGAACAGTTCTACAGCTTTTACATATGTTTGGTCCAGGTCCAAATTCCCTGAAGACATGAGCCCACAAACCCAAAGCTGACATGAAATAAAGAAAATACGGGATTTGACACTCTTATATATCGGGTCTTTCTATTGACACTAGCTAGTGTTAGTTGGGAATAATCCCACATTGTTAAAGTCTAAAAACCTTGGGTGCCTTATATACTTGAGAATCTTTCCACTTACTAATTCGAACTTTTGAAACGGAAACTTAACATGGTATAAAAGCTCCAAGTTCTTTCTGTACGGTCATAGAAAAAAGTGATCACATGCCACGTATACTGCCACCTAAAAAGATGAACAACACTTGAGGGGGAGTGTTAAGAATAATCCCACGTTAGGGTGGCTTATATACTTGAGAATCCGTCAATTTACTAGTTCGAACTTTTGAGATGGAAACTTAACATGGTATGAAAACTCCAAATTCTCTTCGTACGGTCACAGAAAAAAGTGATCACATGCTACATATACTGCCACCTAAAAAGATGAACAACACATGAGGGGGAATGTTAAGAATAATCCTACGTTAGGATGGCTTATATACTTGAGAATCTGTCAATTTACTAATTCGAACTTTTGAGATGGAAACTTAACATGGTATGAAAGCTCCAAATTCTCTTCGTACGGTCACAGAAAAAAGTGATCACATGCTATATATACTGCCACCTAAAAAGAGGAACAACACATGAGGGGGAGTGTTAAGAATAATCCCACCTTAGGGTGGCTTATATACTTGAGAATCCGTCAATTTACTAGTTCGAACTTTTGAGGTGAAAACTTAACATGGTATAGCTCAAAATTCTCTTCGTACGGTCACCCAGATCACAGGCCATGTGCATTGTCATGTCTCAGATCTTGGGTGTCTTGCCTTGTATACTTGAGTCTTTTTTCGCTTACTAATTCGAATGTTTGAGATAGAAACGTAAATACGTAACAGGTATCAAGATCTTGACACCGATTCCCTTTGACACAGGTCATCATGAAAACCACAAATACTAAGGCCGGTATGGTAGCCATACTTAGCCTGGAAGGTAGGTCTCTAACCACTAGATGATACTTCTATTGACATTGGAACCAGTGACCGGAGACCTCATTCAGTGGTCGTAGTTGTTTTATTGACCAGTCATCATTGACCCGCAAGGCTAGTTGACTAGCAAAAAAATCCTCTCCCGCGCGCCAGCCCGCCAGCCAACCATCTGACGGGCTGGAATACACTGGCACACATACCGATGTATTTCAGTTCGTCAGATGTTTGGCTGGAGGGCTGGCGCGCGGGAGAGGATTTCAGTCCAGTTGACCAACCCTCCAACTTATTCTAGATGCTTGGGTTTTTGGGAGTTTTCATTTTTTATTTTATTTTTTCTTGAGTAAGGGTAGAGAATTGCCATACTATTGACATGAAATGAAATCTCACACGTCAAGAGAATCGGAACACTGGAAGAAGGAGCGCCTCAGATACGAGGTATGTAAAGTAGACCCACATATATGTCTGGGAGGATGTCACCTGCAGCATTGCCATCCTTTTGTTGGATTGGGATTCTTTATACTGAGGCTACTCTTGTAGTGACGATTCCACCTATTCAAAGTGGATTTACGTGCATTTCGATGTATAATGCATCGAAATATATGTCGATCCACTTTGAATGGGTGGGATCCTCACTACAGGGTGGCCTCACTATAGAGGATCTTTTCCCCCCCTAATTACCACAAACAATAAAAAATTAAAAAAATTTCATCTACACCCCATCAAGGATTGCTAACATCATCTACACCTACAAGATTGCAAAAACATCACCTAGGTCCACTTAACTGACAAAAATCACTAAAATTGTTGAAATATAGTTTTATCCCCATATAATAAAATGAAAAATTAAAAAATTATATTGATTTACTATTTTGACTTTCGACATCATATGGAGATTCCTTTCACCCATTTCCCCTCTCTTCTTCTTCCTCACATTCTGATAAGCAGAACTGAAAACAGAACCAAACAAGAATCAAAATGTATGAACTGAAGGAATACAATACTGATTTGGCAAATGCGAAGATTTTCCTCACCATTTTCATTCTCACCGATCACAGTCCGAAACCCACCCTAGTTTATATCCTCAACTAAAACTCACAGAACTGTTCAACGCACCAGAAATAAAAGATCAAAAGCATTTCTCCTCCTTCTATGAAAATGATAATAGTTAAGAAGAATTCAAAAGAAATGAAAGATTTCCATTTTATTTCTGCCATTAAAACCCTCAGGTAAACACCTCTTAGTGTTTTGGAAAACACTTCAGCGATTCCTGTTGCTGGATGGCCAATCCATGTCACTCTCGACCTCAAAACTTTCGGCGAAGGTGAACTGTGGGTTGACGATTGTTCCTCTGGCATCAGATATCATTGAAACCATCTCTATCTCCCCAAAATCGTGAAATAGAGTAGTTAGGGTAGTTAGAAACCACAGAACTTCAGCCACTGATCTGGCCAAATCAAGGCACCGGAAGCCCCCAAAATCCTTGCGAACACTCATCTCTTGTTGGCGAACATAGCGCCGACGACGAAGCTGACTGAAACTATGCATTTGAGATTCACTTAGTCTCTATCTGGTTCAGGTTTTTTTTTTTTTTTTTTTTTTTTTTTTTTTAAATGTGTTTTGTTACTAACCTACTCAAACCTTGTGTAGAAGACTGGGAAGGAAAGTTGAAGAAACTATCTGCCGGCCAAGAGAGAGGAACGACAGTAGCTTTGACTGGACCATAGAGTTCATTCGATTCTAGCCATGGTTTCTGCTCCTGTTTCTTTTGTTTTTCTTTTCTTTCTTTTTTTTCTTTTTTTCAAGATTAAAATTTTCTAAAAATAAAGTTCTTGAAAATCAATTTTTTATTCTGAAACTAAGTTCGACCTGTCATCACTGTCCATCGTATAGTTTGGTCAAGAAACTCACAGAGATCTCTTATCTGTTCTTCCCTTCATTTCGCCCCTCTTTTCTCTTCTCCTGTCTTCCACTGTTTCAAGCTTTTAGTAATAGTGTTAACAGTAAGACCAGGCATGAGGCATGCAGACCAGTAAAATCTGAAAAAATAAAAGAGGAAAATAATGTTCTTCCTTTTCATCTGTAACAATCCAATGACTTTCTTTTTTGGGAAGAAGAAATTGGAAAGAAAAGTGTTAGGGGAGGGGACAGAGATCTCATTGGATTTCTCTTCTGTTTCCTACTAGATGAATTTGACCATCTATTGAAGAAGAGCAGAAGAGGAAAGAAAGAAAGAAGAAAAAGAAGAAGAAGAAGGGTAAAATAGTCTTTTACCTTTACTTTAAGGGCAGTATTGTCCATGAAAAGTTTCATTTTAGTTGACATCAGCAACTAACGGGAATCAATTGACGGAGTGGACTTCTTTGATTACTACACCAAAAGTTTTGGGGAGTAGATGATGTTTTTACATTCTTGTGGGTGTAGATGATGTTAGCAATCTTTGATGGGGTCTAGATGAAATTTGGACCATCCAACCAATCACTTCTCTTTAGTCACTGGACAGCTTGTAAGTGGCTGAAGATCAACCGGCATCCATACCCATGTATGAGAATACACAATGACTGATCTAGCCGTTGGATTAATGACTGGCTGGCCTTTCAAACCATGGGGTGCAACAACAACCTACAACACTTGGTACCTACGAGGCAGTGGTGAATTTATTATGGAAAAGAAATAGTAGAAAATCACTTACAACCACAATTAAGCTACATAAGACATTAAAATCACACATGTTCTTTAACTTCTCGATACCATAAAAGAAAGATACTTCCTGTTGGGGGAAAATAATAATAGATTTAAATCGGACCGTGGATGAAGGATCTGTGACAGTCCTTGAAGAGTGGGACATGTGGCTCGCATCCAAGGTATGAAGCGTGAGAATAAGAAACGTTCAAAAAATGAAATCGTGTTCAACCCCCTTCTGGGTAATCAGACCATGATTTGACAGATTGATGGAGGTAGCTGGACATTTAATGATCTGTCATTAATGCTCATAAATATCGACAACCACCATAAATGCCAAGTAGGCGGACTTGACTGGCCAGGTCATCATATCATGGACCGAGTCAACAAAAAGTAAGGTTTATACTCAATAAAAGAGAATGGACAGATACAATTGTCAGAAGAAATGGAGGACGTGGACTAAAAGGGGGTCGAAGAAGGTAGATGGGGGTCGTAAACGGCTGACAGGACATCCAACGCCGCCCTAAGGGGTTGTAATCCCCTAGACCTATTGTTCTTTAGATGACAAATGATAGAGATGGTGGTAGGTGGGGAGGAGCTTGTTTGGAAAGCTCCCTCTTGGGCCTATAAGTAGCGAAAGAGTATCGATTGCAAAGGATCCTGAATTTTCAATCCACAAAGAGAGTATCCATATTCAGGTATACCTTTGACAAAGTTCCTTTGAGACAATCTTTGCTCCATCTTTTACCCTAGGTTTCACCTCACCAGAGAGGAGGAAATTATCGAAGCTCCCGTATCTCAGGGAACCCCTTTCCTAAGGAGCTCTAGTGTTCCACTAAGAGCTCCATTCTGTTTGTCTTTGGAATCCACTAATTTTGGCATCAGAGTGGCCCCGGGGTATATCCTGCCCACTTTACTGCAGTGTTCATGTTTCAACTACGTGGCTTGATCCTAGAGGTTGAACTGAATCCAGCGACAATACTTCCCAAGGTTTCCTTTTAAATACCATCCATAAAGATCCATACCTAAAAGGTACCTCTTAAGGTTTTGAGTTTTCCCATCTATGTTGAAATCTAGTACTTATGTGGACTGCAGTTCTACAGAAACACTCAACCATAGTACCATGATCTCTCTCTCTCTCTCTCTCTCTCTCTCTCTCTCTCTCTCTCTCTGTGTGTGTGTGTGTGTGTGTGTGTGTGTGTGTGTGTGTGTGTGTGTGTGTGTGTGTGTGTGTGTTTCCTCTCTCTGTGTGTGTGTGTGTGTGTGTGTGTGTGTGTGTGTGTGTGTGTGTGTGTGTGTGTGTGTGTGTGTGTGTGTGTGTGTGTGTGTGTGTGTGTGTGTGTGTGTGTGTGTGTGTGTGTGTGTGTGTGTGTGTGTGTGTGTGTGTGTGTGTGTGTGTGTGTGTGTGTGTGTGTGTGTGTGTGTGTGTGTGTGTGTGTGTGTGTGTGTGTGTGTGTGTGTGTTTAATTATATGTAAATCTTGGTAGTTTAAAATGGTGAGCCTATCCCATCATGGTACTATGGTTGAGTGCAGATTTGCAGAAACACTCAACCATATTACTATTATCTCTCTCTCTCTCTCTCTCTCTAGATTATAAGTAAATCTTGGTCGTTAATTTAAAAGGTGATCGCCTATTGTATTTAAATCCGGAAGAGAAGGTAGGTAAGAAAAGAAGCCAATAGAACCTGTTGTCGCTGGATTTCGTTCAGTGCTCCAGATAATGCCATGTAGCTGCAGGACACAAACAAGCAATGAGGTGGGCGGGTTTTATCCCATGGCCATGCCGATCCCAAAATTAATAGGTTTTTAGGACAAGCAGAATGAAACTCTAAATGAGACACCAAAGTTCCTTAAAGAGAAGGGTTTTTGAGGTACGGGAGTTCTACAAGTCTCTCTCTCCTTCCCAGTGGAGAAGATGAACAGCATAAAATAGGACAGAAAGTAGTAGATGCAAAATGAAATTGTGTATAGTAATGGTACCTCAGAGTAAGTAAACTTTCGGTCCTTTGTAACCAATAATCTCCTAATATTTATAGAACCATGGTGAAGCTTCTTGAGCAAGCTTCCCCCTGCCTATCACCGTCTCCATCATTTGTCAAACAGAGAGGACTAGGACAGAGGGGCTATGACCCCTTAGGAATGGTGCGTTTATGTCCCATCCCTTCTTTTCAACCTACCTCCACCTTTTTTGACTCATCGTTTGTCCATGTTAGCTACTTCTTTGCCTCATCGACTGTCATTTCCCTCTCTCCGAGCAGATTTGATGTCTTTCGTGATGATTTACCTTATCCTTGGGCGAGAAACCAGTCACATCCGCTGCAATCCATTTATGATTATTGTCGGTAATAATGAACATTAATGACTGCGCATTAATTACTCACCTCCTTCCTTTGAACTTGTCTTGTCCCCATTAATGCATCCCAAAGGGGTCGAATGACTTTATTTTTCAAACAGTCAAACATAGTAGGTGGGAACTGATCATACCGCATAAAATAAGTACCCCTCTAGATGATCGCCACGTGTTACCCCTCTGTTACTCCATCCTCAAGATCAATCCAATGGTCCAGAATTGTACCACGTGTACTATCTTAAGTGCACCTTATTGATCCCTTATTAATGGTCTAATTTACATCCATTTTATTTTTCCCCAACAGAACCCCTTTGTCTCTTCTGGGTCATTTCCACTCGAGGAGGCAACCTTTATCTGAAAAAATGTAGCATTTAATCTCAATTTAAGGTGTCGTTATGTCTTAATCAATGGCCCTTTCCGTTGAGAATCCACATTTCGGTATCGTAACGCCGCAGCTGCAAGTTAGATCATCGCACTTTTACCACTCGAGCGATCACTTCATTCCGTTGATTTCTCCCTGCTCTCCACATGGCATTCCTTTATGGAAGGGCGTACCAGGCATGTTAATCATGGTTGAAAAAACCTCTCTCTTATGATTTGAATTGCGTGTGCTGTTTCCTAATACCTGACAAAACTTATAAATATCTAGCAACTCCTCCTTCTCTGCCATTGCTTCTTCTTTGCTTTGGCGTTTTGCATCTTCCTTGTGAATCGTCTTCTTCCTTAGGTTTTTTTATAGCTTCGCTACTTTTCCCAAGCTTCACTCTACGTCTTTCTTTGTTACGACTTAATAATCGAGTAAGTTCTCGATCTTTTCTTTTGTTTTGCTTTCTTTTCCTGATTTGCCATGGCTCGAGACAAAACCAAAGCCTCTTGCCCTTTAGATCCTACTCTCCATTGATCCAGTAGACACCCTAACCCACTAATTAGCAGTAACCCTGAGACTAACCCTGGTCCTTCTTCTTCAACACCCCTTGCTGGTTCTGATCCTTTGTGCGTTTCTTCTTCAAAGGTTTCCTCCATGACTGTTAGTCGTCTGGAAGAACTTCGACAAACCTTTATGATCCTTGACTCTGTTGAACTGATTGCTCCCGATCATGATGATCGAACGAGCCACCCCTTCTCTCACCTCATGGTCGTTAACTTCGACATGTTCCTTTGCAATTTTCAATTTCTCGGCCACGAGTTTGCTTACCAAGTGTTAGGATTTTACGGCTTAGCCCCCACACAACTTACCCTCATCTCATGGGTTTACATTAACTCCTTCATAGCCTTTTTCACACTACATGGATAACCTCTTACCGTAAAAATTTTTTAATTTTCTTTTCAACATCAAGGCTGTTTTTTTGAACAATCCCACCACCGGTCATTATGAGCCCAATGGAACATATTTCTTTTTCCACAGAGGGTGTGAGTACCCTCGTCTGATAGATTTAGCAATGTCTATTGTTATCAGATAGATCAAAAAACTTGATAGGCCCTTGGGCATCTCTCTTTTCGAGTAATAATTAAGTCAAAGACTACCCCTTAAATCGATGGACTTAGTTTTCAACTAAGGCTATCTACTTGCTTTTTTTTTTTTTTTTTGATCGATTTCTCAACATGTCCTTAGACAATTCTCTTTGCGAGCCATAAGTCAGAAACTACCCCTTAAGTCGATGGGCTTAGTCTTCGACTAAGGCTATCTACTTACTTTTCTCTATCTTTTTTCTTGGTCGATTTCTCAACATGTCCTTAGGCAATTCTCTTTTCGAGCCACAAGTCAAAGACTACCCCTTATGTCGATGGGCTTAGTCTTCGACTAAGGCTATGTACTTTCTTCTCTCTTTCTTTTTCTTGGTCGATTTCTCGACATGCCCTTAGGCAATTCTCTTTTTGAGCGATATGTCAAAGACTATCCCTTTAGTCGATGGGCTTAGGAAGTGTTTGGTATCATTTTTGTTTTTGTTTTTCTAACGTGTTTTCGTTTTTGTAAGTGTTTGGTAACATTTTTTGTTGCTATTTACAAAAAAAAAAAAAAACAAAAATAAGCCCAAAATAATTGGGCTTAGTCGATGGGCTTAGTCAAAAACCATTTTCGATTGATTTTTGTGCAAGTCACTTAAAGCACATGTACAAAATCGAAGATAAGAAAATAATTTAAACCTTTTTTTTATAAAACCATCATTTTTCCAAAGTACCCAAGTCGTCTTCCACAACCAATTCTTTCACTGGCGCACAAGTAGGCCTATTTGAGAGACGTACAGTGCTTCAAATCCCTCCTATTCTCCATTGCATAAAAAACGGGACAGGTTCTTCTTCTTTGTGGCCTCGATTGAGAACCCCCACAGCTCCACTCAAAGGTGGGGCAAGTCAAAAGCAAAGGAAGTTCAGGCAAACTAGTGATATATACTGTTTTAGGTTTTCAGCGTTTTGATAAGGAAGATATGAAGAAGAAGTCACAATCAAAACTGGTTCCTGAACTGAGAGAGAGAAGACAGGGTTTAAGGTTAAAGGAGGTCAGAGGTGACTGGTGAGAAATGACTGAAGGTAAACGGGAATCTTAAAAGTGATGAAGGATGAGATGACGTTAATGGCAGAGCGGCAATTTGAGAAGGTAAAATTACCTGCAATCTCCTCTGCATTTTCACATCTCCATCAATAGTGATACCATCCAACTTAATTAGTTGGTTCATCAACAGCTCAATCAAACTTAACACATCGGTTTCTGTAACTTTTCCACCTTTAGACAAAACAGATTCGAGAGCAGATACCTGCTCAATTGACAGTAACAATGCAATAGGCTGTTAGGAGCTAAAATTCTTACTCATCTTAGGATTAAATAATCATCTTAGGATTAAATAAGAATTTGAAGAAATGTCAGGTGTTTCTTAGCAATTAGGTACAAAAGGCAAGGCAATTTTACCTGGGCAGCAAGCTTGTCAACTTCCAAGCTGACTTCTGAGATGGATTTGATCAAAATGTTCCAGCTTTTCTGATTGAAGGTTGTAGTTGAACTGCATAATTTGCAGCTCCCAATATGTTAACTCCTTGCTTAGTAATTTGAATTCTTCTTCATTTCGAATACATGTTTATAGGGCCGAACTCAGTATAGAATTGAGCTCAATTCCATGGTCGATCATTGACTGATGAACCCTCTTGCCCTCGCTGAGAGCTCTAGTTCGGGAACATCCAGAGAGAACTGATGAGAAGGTGAAGCTCTCTGGTGTGATTGATTCTGGTTTGTGATCTTTATGGAGAACCTAGAAAAATTCCTTTTGTGTTCCAAGCCAAATAGCAGACTCTTTGAACAATGGGATACATTATGCACCAAGAAAACGGTTGTAAAAATTATTTTTAGACATAAGAATACCAAATCTATTTTTCATTTTACTATCTATTTTTTATTGTGGTAACCTAACAACATTTTATTTTTGATCAAAAATAATTTTCAAAAATACTTTTTGATAAATAGGCAAAAACTAAAAACAAAAATGATACCAAACACAGCCTTAGTCTTCAACTAAGGCTATCTACTTGCTTTTCTTTTTCTTTTTCTTGGTCAATTTCTCAACATGTCCTCAGGTAATTTTATTTTCGAGCAATAAGTCAAAGACTACCCCTTAAGTCGATGGGCTTAGTCTTCGACTAAGGCTATCTACTTGTTTTTCTCTTTCTTTTTTTCTTGGTTGATTTCTTGACATGCCCTTAGGCAATTCTACTTTTGTGGTTGAATGACAAATTTGAGAGAAGAAAACTTGAATTTTTCATTGAACAGAAAAGGAAGCCTAACATGTAGTATTTTCTGAAATTTTTGGAGTGCTAGGTGTCTGCTACAGCTGATCCATCCATTGTTTCTAGATGATATGACCCTGTTCTAGCGGCTTTGGCAACTCGATATGGTCCTTCTCAGTTGGGAGTTAACTTGCCTTGTTGCGTAGGCTCAGTGACTGTCGTCAAGTGTAGAATCAAATCGCCCACTTGAAACAAATTTTCTTTCACCCTCGAATTGTAGTATCTGGCCGTCTTTTGTTGGTATGTAGTAACGTGTAGTCGAGCACCCTTGTGAACATCTTCCAAGAAATCGAGGTCCATTGCCAAGATGTCTTTGTTGGTATTTTCGTTGAAATTGAGCACCTGATAACTCTTCTCTTCCACTTCGACTGGGATAACAGCTTCTGACCCAAAAGTCATTCTAAATGGAGTTTCTCCAGTGGCAGTTCTCTCTGTTGTTCTGTATGATCGGACCACACTAGGTAGTTCTTGAGCCCATAACTTTCTATTTTCTTCCAATCACCGAGACAGGCCATACAGTAGGGTACGATTGGTGATCTTTGTCTGTCCATTGGCTTCAGGGTGCACCACTGATGAAAATTTGTGGCCGATGCAATGATTTCGACAGAATTTTTGGAAGACTCGACTAGAGAATTAAGGGCCATTGTCAGTGATCAAGACTTATGGGATCCCATACTGATAAAGCACTTCGAGTCGAAAGAATTCTACCTCTTTATGGGAGGTGACCTTTGCCATTGCTTTTACTTTTATCCACTTGGTGAAGTAGTCGATCGCTATCAGAATAAACTTGAGTTGTCCTTTTGCCTTTGGAAATGGTCCTAAGATATCCATTCCCTAGACGGTTGAAAGGGGTAGACGCAGGTATGGGTTGCAGCTGAGAACATGGGTGGTGGGATACAGTGGTATGCTTCTGGCAAGGCTTACAAGTCTTGGCATACCTTTTGCAATCTTTCATCATATTGGGCGATGATAACCTCTTCACATGATCTTGAAGCACATGGTTAGACCGCATTGATGTGCTCCACAGATTCCCTCATGAACCTCCGTCATCACATATACTCTGCCCTCGAAGGAGGAATGCATCGAAGTAAAGGTAAAGTATGAGATTTTTTGTACAATACCTCATCATAAATGGCATATGACTCCGCTTTGGCTTGTATACTTCAAGCCTCCTTATCTTTGGGTAACATATTCTCCAGCAGATAAGTCAGGATAGGATCCATCCAACAAGGTGCTATATCCATGATCATCACTTTTGCAACTGGAACAGTACTTCGTTGTAGCAATTGTTCAACATATAATGGCATATCAAAGCTACTCAGGTCATCTAACCCCAGGTGAGAAAGGGCATCAGCTTCGGTGTTCTGGTCTCTTGGTATGTTGGTCATTTTGAACTTCTCTAGAGGCTCGATCAACTGCTTCACTAGGGCCAAATATTTGGCCAGATGCTCTTGTCGTGTCTCATAAACCCTAGTGATTTATCGCACCACGACTTGAGAGTCTCCATGAACTATTAATCGCCTGACCGCTAGCTTCTGGGCCAACTTGAGCCCCGCCACAAGGGTCTCGTACTTAGCCACATTATTGGTTGTGGAGAAACCAAACCATACTGAAGTTAGTACCTTGAACCCTTCCAGACTGATTAGAATAATCCCTGCTCCTTCTTCCTCTTTGGTTGACGACCCATAGATATACATGACCCATGAGGGCTCTTTGAGACTAAGAAAAATCTTGAATCGAGCCTCCTCAAGTGATCTTTCTGGATTTGATCCTTCTTCTTCTCCGCTCGGCAAAGTGCTCTCTATCAAGAAGTCGACCAACGCTTGTGCCTTGATAGTTGTTCTTGGTTGAAACTTAAGGTCGAATTCCCCCAATTCGACCACCCAATTGACCATTCGACCAGACACATCTGGTCGAGCGAGGAACTTACTCAAGGTTCGATCTGTCAGGATTGTAATCGAGTGAGACTGAAAATAAGATGAAAGTCTTCTAGGTGTAGTGACCACGGCCAAAGCGAGCTTTTCAGTAGACTGATATCTTGTCTCTGCAACCATCAACACCTTACTGATGTAGTAGATGGGATGCTGCACCTTCTCTTTCTCCTTGATCAAGACAGCACTAACAGTACACGGGGACACAACCAAGTAAAGCAACATGTTGTCCCCAGTTTCTGGTTTCACCAATAATGGAGGTGAAGACAAATACCTCTTTAGATTGTTGAAGGACTCTTCACATTCGAGTGTCCATTCAAAATTCTTGGACCCCTTAAGTGTCTAGAAAAAAGGAAGGCATCGATTAGCAGATCTCGACATAAACCTTCCCAATGCTGCGATTCGACCCGTCAACACCTGTACTTACTTGGGCTTGGTAGGAGACTTCATGTTCTGAATAGACTTGATCTTCGTAGGATTGGCCCCGATCTTTCTTTGTTACACCATAAAGTCGAGGAATTTTCCTGACTGTGCACTAAATGCTCATTTCAAGGGGTTGAGACGCATGGAATTTCAACGAACCACCTCGAACACCTCCTTCAAGTCTTTCAAGTGGTTTGGTGCCTTCGCAGTCTTGATCAAGAAATCACCCACATAGACCTCCATGTTTTGTCCGATCTACTTCTCGAACACCTTATTGACTAGCCTCTAATAAGTTGCTCCCGCATTCTTGAGGCCGAAGGGCATGACAATATAGCAATAGGTCCCCTTGCTGGTGATAAAGGCTGTGCTCTCTTCATCTTTTTTGGCCATTTTCCATCTTGATCACCAATGGATCCTCGTGAGGGGTGACCACATTGATCAGGTCATCTTCCCCGAAGTAGATATACCCCTCATATTAGACTTTCATGGAGGAAGACTCCCCCACTTCTTCATCTCTATCTCTTACTTTGTTTCCTTTATTTGATTCCTCATTGATCGGTTCGATCACGACAAAAAGCACCTCTCGACACATGTGTTCTGGCCACACTGTAACGGTCATGTACTCTGGTTTGCTGTGGCTGATATATTCATCATCACTCAAACCTAAGTCTTGTTCTGGTCTAGCTCTGCCCAACAGCTTCCTTGGTGGGCTCTTCTCTCAAACTGTCCTTGGTTTTCCTCCATCTTGTCTCCTGGGTATTTCAGTGCCATCCCAGGGAACCAGGTCTATCACGCCCAGGTTTCCTCTCTGCGAGGACCGTGGAGGTGGTAAGAGTAAATTGATAACTCCTTCAACCCTCACCAGAGCTACTACAGGAGTATAGAGAACAGGTACTGTAAGCGGTGGAGGAGGAGGTGCTTGCCACGGCCCCTCAAACTCAGTCCAATGCCCATGCTGGACTAGATCTTCAACCAAACCTTTGAGGTGTCGACAAGAGCTGGTGTCATGCCCGTGGTCTTGATGATGTGCATAGTACAAACGACGATTGCATTCCCCAGGCTTTGATATCATCGGGGACGAAGGGACAAGAAGAGTATTCCCCCTCTTGATGTTCATGATCTCTACCATTGTACGGTTGAGTGGAGTGTACTCAAGTACAGGTCGAGCTGGGTACAGATCCTTGGTAGGCTTTGCTTTCTTGCTCGAATCTCCTTCCTTAGGAGCTTTCTCTGATAGTTCGATCTTTTTCTTCTCTGATAGCAGGGGCATTGTTCGTACGTCCAGGTAGATCAACAACTGCCTCCGCTCTTGACACGTATCGATCACACCGGCTGAAGATCTTAGCATGAGTTTAAGGATGCTTTTTGTTAAGGCAGAAGACCAAGTGCGGGGCAAGCTTTTGACAGTGTGGACACCACCACTTCGGGCTAAAGGTCTTTGATCTCTCTGGCTACCCCTAGAAAATGGGTAATGAAGGGTCAAAGAGGCTCTTTCTCACCTTGTTTGATCATTATCAGGTGTGGCAGGTTCTTCTTTTGAGTTTGACTCCCTTGAAAGTGGGAGAGGAATAGGCTGCTTAGCTCCCAGAATGTCCCTACTGATTTAGGAGGGAGATTATTGAACCAAGTCCTTCTGGCATCCCTCAGTGTGGAAGGGAAGGTTCTGCAACATAGAGCATCGTGATGGTCGTAGATGACCATCTCCACTTTAAAGTTGTCTAGGTGCCTCTCTGGATCCATATTTCCATCGTACCACCTGACATTCGGGAAGACAAAGTCGAGGGGGAGTGGATGGCTCATGACGTCATCAGTCAATGCTGTCTCAGTATCATAGTTTTGGAGGGCCTTAGGATCGACCTCCTCTCTACATGGTGTACTCGGTCCATTAGATCTTTCACCAAGCATTCTAGCCTAGCCGTATTCTCATCAACAACAAGGTTGATCACTGCAGGTGGTACTACTACAATGCGAGGGACCACAACAGTTCTCTCCTGTCTGGCTGCATTGACCTGCTCCTGGGCTTCTTCTCCGGCATGCCTTGTCTCATTGACCCGTGCTTGTGTGTCTTCCCTTGCATACCTTGCCTCATCGACCCTCCTCTGGGCCTCTCGAGCCACCTCACGATTAGTATTCATCCTTTTGCAGGCTCCTCCAGCTTCATATCTCTACCCCAGATGATTGTAGATGGACGATCTTCGAGATGTAGTAGGTGACACTTAACTGCTCTCAATAACTTCTATGGGGTTGTACGCCGGTGCGTACTCCATGCTAGGTTCTCTGTAGTAGTCATTGCGACCCCTCCTCTGGTATGAGTCGACTGAATGGTTGGCACGCATAGACCTCAGTGAAGCTTCTCGAGTAGCAAAACGCCAAAAATGTCGGGACCTTTGTGGGACTACTCTAATGTCCACAGGCGGAGCAGCCACCGTACGCACCTACGGGTCTCTGTTGTAGCCTCTCCGTTATTGCTGCCAGTTGTTGCGTAAGATGGTCTAAGTGTCCTCTTGTAACATACTAAGAGGGGTCAGGCTCCCCTCTCCTTTCCTCAGAGTGAACTTCTGGGGCCCTCTCTTCGTGGGCCGTCGGGACATCCATTGGTTCTCTTGGAACATCCCCATTCATGAGGTGGGAATGAGTTTTGCGCAGGTTGTAAGCACTTTCAGTTCTCCTCACTAGAGCCATGGGTAGATTTTTTGAATGTGAGGTGGGTAAGGAAAAGCAATGTGAAGAAGGAATGTGGACCGGAGAGAAAATTAGGAAAGAAGAAAAACTCTAGAATCAAAGTACGCCAGGCCCCATGGTGGGTGCCAGTCAGTTGTCGCTCGATTTTGTTCAGTGCTCCAGATGATGCCACGTAGCTGCAGGACACAAACAAGCAATGAGGTGGGTGGGTTTTACCTCGTGGTCACTCCGATGCCAAAATTAGTAGGTTTCCAAGACAAGCAGAATGGAACTCTAAGTGAGACACGAGAGTTCCTTAAAGAGCAGGGTTTCTAAGGTACAAGAGTTTTACAAGTCTCTCTTTCCTTCCTAGTGGAGAAGATGAACAATATAAAATAGGATAGAAAGAAGCAGATTCAAAGTGAAATTGTGTATAGTAACGGTACCTCAGGGTAAGTAAACTTTCGGTCTTTTGCAACCGATAATTTCCTAATATTTATAGAACCATGGTGAAGCTTTTTGAGCAAGCTTCCCCCTGCCTACCACTGTCTCCATCATTTGTCAAACAGAGAGGACTAGGATAGAGGGGCTACGACCCCTTAGGAACGGTGCATATATGTCCCATCCCTTCTTTTCGACCTGCCACCACCTTTTTCGACTCATCGTTTGTCCATGTCAGCTACTTCTTTGCCTCATCAACCGACATTCCCCTCTCTCCGAGCAGATTTGATGCCCTTCATAATGATTTACCTTATCCTTGGTCGAGAAACCAGTCACATCTGCCCGCAATCCATTTATGGTTGTTGTTGGTATTAATGAGCATTAATGATTGTGCATTAACTACTCACCTCCTTCCTTCGAACTTATTTTGTCCCTATTAATGCACCCCAAAGGGGTCGAATGGCTTCATTTTTCAAATAGTCAAACATAGTAGGCAGAAACTGATCATACCGAATAAAATAAGTATCCCTCTAGATGATCGCCACGTGTTACCCCTCTGTTACTCCATCCTCAAGATCAATCCAATGGTCCAGAATTGTACCACGTGTACTATCTTAAGTGCACTTTATTGATCCCCTATTAATGATCTGATTTACATCCATCTTATTTTCCCCTACAAAACCTAGTATAGTAGATAAGTACTTGAATTGACTTTTCAATTCCTTGAGAGAAAGGGAATTTTGGTTTGTAGTGAGAAGGGCATGGAAGGATGTTGTAATATATGCACCACAAATATGCATGTAAAGATGTTGTAATATATACACTACAAACATCATCTTTGACATGAGATTCACATAAGATATATAATTGTAAATAAATATAGAAATGATTTACTCAAATACTCCATGTACGCATCCAATAATCTAACAATGAAGACATCAATTCCACCATTAAATTGAAGTGTCGCAAATAGCATGCAAAAGAGCTGTGTAGGGATGAGTGAGACTCGTAGTCAAGACTACTCTCCTTAAAATCGTAGTTAGTTGCCCCTTATGGTTCAAAGTTTCTTACAAATCGATTTCCAAAGTAACAAAACCTTCAAAAATCAGAAAGTGTTGCACTTAGTTTCTTGGGTTCTCTAAGAGCTTCAAAAGGTTATGTTCAATGGTAAAAATTCAATGCCAATGGTGGTGGCCTAATGTTGTTGTTGTTGTTATCTTATGTTGAAATGGGCTCAACATTCTTTCTATTTATAAGAGAAGAAGAGACAATCCAAGATTACGGTCCAAATACTATGTCTCTACCATAAGATATGTCGGTTGATCATTCAAACATATCACCAATAATGACACCCTTCAGTCATTTAGGTGCCTATTATAAAAAATTAAACCTTTCCAACAACTACTTATAAAAAAGTAAATTAACAATTTAAATCTAATAAAATTCAAAACATTAAAATTCCAAAAAAAAAAAAAATCGTTATAGCATTTTAATTCTAATGCTGCTTAAGCAAGAATTACTCCCCAATGGGTGGGTATACCCCCCATTTTTTTTGTGTTCCTGTTTGGAGTATGATCACAATTGTATCTCTCTTGATATTTGCCATTGAAAAACTTCGATGACCTTATCCATGCAATTCTACCCATACATGTCCTCTTTAACCAGTTGATTTAACTTATTTGCGGCACCAACATATGTGGTAGCAGCCAACATATTATGTGTTTGATAAAAGGTCTTTCTATTTGACTTCAGTCGTTGTCAAGGCTCTGTTAACGCTAAAATTTTAAGTGAATACTCTTTGGGTTATCATAAAAACCAAATTATGTTGGGTTTGGTGTCTTATATTCCTTGGGGTTCACATAGTTACTGAGATTGTACTTGTACTACAGCTTGGGTCTACTATTTATATGGGGATAAATTGATAATTATGTGGGATTAGGGTTTCTAGGTTTGCCTATATATTGTCTCTGTGTGGAAAAACCTAAGTAAATCTGACAGAGGAGGATCTGTCAGGTGGAGAGCTATAGAGGTTTCTTGGCAATACAAAATTTCTCTTCTCTCTGGTGGACGTAGGCATCTCACGATAGAACGTTGAACCACGTTAATTCTTCTTGTTTGCGTCTCCAATCCTAACACATTATGTATGTGATAGTTTTAGTATTTAAGAAAGAGGGGTGAGAGGGTTTTACATCTATCTGATAACACTGATCACCAATGTCAACAGTTGACACCGAATCGTTGTCAAGAAGAAGAACCGTTTAATATACTTTTCATGTCTCTCATGTATTATGAACAAGTGAGCAACTACCTTGCCTAGTTGGTTGATATCCTATCAGAAAAAGATAACTACCCGAAAAGTCATTGGATCAATTTTTCTATCTTCACATTGTGCCTTTAAGACAAAATCGCCTATGGACACCTGTAGAGTAGGAAGTCCCAAAAAAATGTGTATTATAAATCGAAAAAAAAAATGATATTGGTTAATTACTTATGAGGTTGGCAGATATACAAGAAAAGAAAGAGAATAATTCACTTGCATGTACTTGTACCCTCCCTGGGATCCCATCATCATCTATATCTAATGGTTCCCCCCTCTAGAGGTGGATCCCACATCCCATCGCGTTATATATCTAAATTGCTACTAAACTAAAGTGCAGGTTATGATCTAAAATAGATAAGAGTTCTTTGTTCTTTTCTTCATTGCATCTTGTCCTTGTATTGTAGTCATGTCATCCTTTTCAATGTTGTTGTCGTGGTTGCATCAACTTTTGTTGTGTGACAGTAAGATTTTTAATAGGTTCTTTGAATGAAACGAATCTATTGCTTCCAATGAAGTTCAAATACCCAAGTGATTAAGCTTGTTCTTCCTTCACCTACCCCAGTACCCTTAAAAAACAGACTATAGAAATGATTGATTGGACACTTGAGCGACCATAACACATGGTTATTGATTTTTTTAAACCCTACACTCAATATTTTTATTAAATCATACGACCTAACATAGAATAGATTTAAGGGAGGAACGTTAAACCTTACTCCTATCCCAAAACACCAAGAAACACAACACTCTACATTCAAATACATATCCCAACCCAAATACATTATCAATAAGGGGTTCTTTTTTTTCTTTTTTTTCTTTCACTTGACACCGATATCCGTTGTCAATGATTGTTGACACCGATAATTGGTGTCTCTTGGATTGACGCAAAACCCCTCAGACCTTTCATTTCAAATGCCAAAATTGTTCTATTGTATTTTGTGTTTTCGCAATGATCCAATGAGTGTACATCAAAAGACTCAATGTCAAAAAGACCTTAACGTCAACCGATGCCAAGTGCAAAGATCCATCAAGAAAGCCTTTGAAATATCTAGACCAACTTTGTCTTGAAATTCCACGAAAGGGCTGATTCCTTCAAGAAACACATGAAAGAATATTCAAAGTATCAACCACAAAATTTGCCTCCCATATAAAAACATGAGCCAGAGCTACCTTCAAGCGGATCCACATCCTCTCCTCCTAGTGATTCGGGAGGAGGGGGGATGACCTGGTTGGATGGCCGACATGTGGGGCTCGGATGAATCCCAGCCCTCTATCCGAGCCGACACCCCCTGTTTGTTCAACTTGGCCTCTCGGTGTCAGCTCGGATAGAGTGTTCGGATTCACCCAAGCCACACATGTCCGCCATCCAATGGGGGCACCTCCCTCCTCCCGAATCATTAGGGAGGATTTGAATCCCCTTCAAGCTCCTTCAAGATTAGGTTTAACCAAAAAAATAAAATGGGGGCTGGATACCATCTAAGCCAACAATAGAAGCTACAGAACTATGGATTTCATTATTTTAATATGATTATTAAATAACAAGGGTTCCATTTGTCTTCAAGTAAAGAGATGGAGAAGAATTTTTTCCTATAAAATAAGATTTTTCATTGTTTATCTTTATTCTTTCAAAAAAAAAAAATTTATCTTAATGTAAAATGTAAAAAAAAATATTGAAAAAAATAGAAATGATTTACATTAACACCATGATTGTTTTATTGTGGCTGTGTAAATGATATTGTACATAAATTTTTTTTCCTTTATTTAAAAGTTTCTATTCTGATGCTTCTTTTTGCATTTTAGTTAAATCCCAATTTTACAATGGAACTTTTTCTCTTCTATCTTTTTACATGGAAATAAATGAAGCTGTAGAAAATTTTTCTTATAAAATATCTTTTGCCCAAAATTTTACAGCAAAACAGGCTAGAGTTGCCCCCAAAAGAAAAAAAAAAAAGAGTAAAAAGACAAAATGCAAGGTAATTATTTTATTTTTCCCGATTGAGCCTTGATTTGTGCATGGACGGAAATTTGAAATGTCCAAAAAATCTACCATGTGGCATGTTGATTGGAAACCAAATTTTATGGATTGATATATAAACCCCTAAAGTCTTATTAAACTTGTCAAATTTCATATCAAAAGGATATTGTTAAGTTGCAAAATAGATTAGAAAATCTAAGGACAATTGGAGAATACGTGGCATACATGGACAATTGAAAATACAAAGATGCACGCTAATATATGAGAAAATATTTAATTAAATTAGGTTTTGAATTTGGCACATGATTAATTTAAATTTAAACAATAGGAATTGCCACATTATCATTCACGTGGCTCAAAATAATGGGACTGTATACGTAAGCTTGTTTCAAGGTATCATATAATTTAAACTCTCCTTTCAAATTTAGGCCAAAAGGAATTTGCCAAGTAACAAAATAAAGTACTTAAAAATTTAAGACTAGCTACGAATAGAATACCTAGTGCAGAGATCTATACGAGACGAAATACAACATTGGAAAATATATGATTGAATTCAAATATAAAACTTTACACACGGTCAATCTAAAGTATTCTCCACAAATTTATTAGGGTTAATTATCACATCTCCAACTACAACAACAATAATAACAAAGCTTTATCCCAATTAACTGGGGCTACATGAATTCTTGCCCGCCAATCAGTTTTGATTGATGACATATACTTGAAATAAGACCTAAGTTATACGTGTCTTTCTTTGCCACCACCTTAAAGTCATCTTAGTTTTGCCCTTAGCTCTTTTAAATCATTCAATCTAAATCAAATTACTCTTCCATATTAGAGCATTTAACAGCCTCCGTTGAACATGGTCATACCATCTGAAAACGACTTTCTCATAACTTATCATGTATCGGTGGTACTCCCAAATCAACTCTAATACGATCATTCTTTACCTTATGTTCCTAGTTTTGCCACATATCTATCTCAACTTCTTCATTTCAGCTACATTAAGTTTATCTATATGATGTTTTTTAACTGCTTATACATTTTGTATCATACATCATAATTGATAAAATGATTGTTTTATAAATTTTTCCTTTAAATTCTAAAGAAATGTGCCAATCACCTAACACTCCAGACACATTTCTACTTCATTCATTATATTTTAATACTATGTTAAACGTCATCCTCTATACCATAATTACATAACATAAATAAAGTATACCATCAAAATATTCTGTCCAAGAGGACAATGGGGCAAACTTATCTCTAATAAATCAGGAAAAAAAAAAGTGGAATAAGTATATACGAAGGGTTATATATACTCCAACTCGAACATTTTGGTTCATTCTCTCCCACGGGAATTTGAAATGTATGTGTCATCAAGCGCCTCAGGGGCAGGGAGATGAAGCCACCTCATATAAAGTGGAGATACTTTAGGTAACATGAAGCCTGAATATCTGTAACCCTTATATATTTCCATTTTTGTGAGAGAGAGTCAGATATGAGAGTGTTGGTTTGGGCTTTAAAGGGGCAGGCAAATTCGTAACCACCCAATCCCTCCCCTCCCACCCTGGCCAGCCCAAGATGGGAGTCATCAGTCACCTGACCCATGAGACCGTCCACTCCACCATTTGAAGTCATATGGTATGGAGCCCACAATCGAGAAATGAGAGGCCCCATTCATGGTTTTAGGTATTCCTATCGTATTGTTTTGTTGAATCAATATGGAGAACGATACCTGTCTGATATTGTCTGATGGATATGTAAACTACCCACTTATCTCGGAAAACCACAAGACAACATCCTAAGGGACGACCAGTTATACAGTCGTGGGCTCCAATTGTCGGCCAGCTTATTCCATAAAGGACGAATTCGATGTCTTGTGTTATATATTAGGGGGAAAATATACCCCCAATAAAAAAGCTTACACGTGGCATGCAGCCTGAAAAGGCCAACTAGATAGATGAGTAAACACCCTCAGAACACGCTCGACCGACTATGCATGTGTCCGAGTCACCCACTGAAGATCCCATTCCCTATGGGGTGCATTGCAAGAATCTTACTACTCGTATGACGCGACAATGAGGATCCCCAGTCCTTGTCAAGCATAGCTACAAGGGCGTATCCGCCGCGCCTAGGTATCTCAAACCGGTTTTATCACAAGATAGGAGTTCATCTCCTAATTGAACACGGTTCGTGCTAAGCCCTGACCTATGTGGAGTTGGTCGGCTCATTGTTCCTCCCAGTTACAGAAGGGCTTATTTAGAAGACGACATTTGTCCTTCCGGAAAGATCAAACTCAGCTACCTGCCTATCAGTCCTCTACTCCTACTCAAACACTGAGACCTGATGGTGTCACAGCCGGACACCTAGCAATCCCCCTAAGCCACGCTATAGGATGAGGACCTTGGCACTCCATTTCTCGTTCTATAAATGCTAGCAGTCTCCCAAGGTAATTCCTAATCAATCTTTTTTTACACACTCGAATTCTCTTTACAACTCCCCTTCTTTAAACTGGAGTTCGTCCTTCGACGACGCTTGACTATTTGTATTTGGAATCTAACTTAGGCATCGGAGTGTCTCGGGCCGAGTTGCCCAAACACTTTTGTACCCCTACTCTGTGGTTGCAGGTTTCTTGCTCACTGCAGGCTAGCAGGAACTTGGCATATCTTACTATGTCAAGCTTGAAAGATCTTACCTTGTAAAGCTTGGCAAATCTTACCTTCAACAGACAATTGAATCTTACTATAAGGAGGGTGATCTGATATGGGACGAATCCACATTTGTCATATCCAACTCACATCCTCACTCCATAAATAGGGGGCAACTCCTGCAGATTCATTCATTTCACTTTTATCACGTTTGATATACAAATTACTTCGATCCCCACAACTTTGTCAAAACTGGATCATTACAATAGTCCAAGTTCTTTGGCTATTTGTATTCGGAGTACTGATTTAGGCATCAAAGTCACCCCCAGATCTAAAACCCAACCTTCTCCTACTTACTTTCCATCTGCCTTGTAGGTCATTTGAACTTTGAAATCGATTAGGTTTCCAACATCAACACTAAGGCTCTCTTTGGTTTGTATTATATAATGTATTATGAGTTATTTGTGACAAATCAATTATGATAATAGATTCTGAGTAATAAATAATGATCGTTTGGTACCACTAAACATAATACATTATATAATGAAAAATAGATTATAATGATAAACAACTAATAACCTATTTGTAGATTATGCATTATATCTATTTATTTTAATTATAAATAGACATTATAAATCATGCCAAACAATCATAAATTTCATAATTTATTACATAATACAAACCAAAGACAGCCTAAGCTGATGCTAAAAAAAAAAAAGAATATACCACATCAACATATGACCAATACTGATCCAATTACCATGAACTAAATATGTGACCTCATTCTAATACGAGGGATGAAGTTGGGAGTGATCCTTAACCATTGAATCCCCAAAACTAATGCCTATGCTCAAGTGAGATTTGGATGGGCCCATAAACACCATTTGGAGGGTTCTGATTGCCTTATCTAAGTCTACAAGGAGGGGTTATATGTTCCAAAAATCCCGTACTCGTACTCCCCTCCAGATAGTAGTAGTAAACCTAAGTCAGTGGAAGAGAGAGAAGAAGGAAGGTGTTTGGGAATCGAGAGTGGTTCGTCAGCATTCGGTGACAAGACATCTCGTCCGTTCTCGCGACTTTTTTCTTAAAAAAATTCTGCCCAAACGAGGCAGTCGTGTACGGTAAAGTCGTTCAGGAAAAAAGGATGGGACCCACACATGGAAAATTTGACCATTTGTGTGACTCGGCTAGACAAAATAAAAGAAGAAACGAATAGTCTTGTTTGACACCGACCTGACAACTATTGTCGTACGTTAGAGTGGGATTCTGATGAAGATACGTGGACTAATCAGGTGATGGTATGAAGTATTAGTGGGGTCCCTTCCACTGAGATCTTCAATTCAAGTAGCTGTTTTGCATAGCAGACATGAATGACAAAGAGCCACGTGAGTGAGCGCACGACTGGTGGGACCAGGTGGATCCCACGCGTCAAGTCATACGTCCCATCGATTTGACTATAGAGAGGTGTGTGCATGAACCTTCGTACTTCTCTGTTTTTTAATAAAGAGAAGATGAGCGTAGGACTTGGACTCCCACTATGTGCCAAGCCAGCTGCCAAACCACTCGCTTTCGTACTCGACCCTAAATGGTTGTCCAGTCTTTTCGGTTGTGATCGTACTCTTAGAATTCATCTCAAAGTGTAGACTTTGATACACAGCTTCCATAACATTACAGGATTTGAGTTCAGCATGTCTTTGGAGATATTTCAGCCGTGATTTAATGGTTGGAGTCCTTGCAAATGGATCATGAATGGAAGGATGATGAAGGGATCGGATTCACTCGACAACATGACAAGATATTTTTTCCATAACGAATGCACCTTTGCCTTTACTAATAACGGTGTCAAGAGATGAACAATTGTGTAATTGCAACAATTCCTTGTCGGTTCCTATGACCCTGTCTAAGGGGGTCATTACCAGATCGTCTCATTTACTAAACAATCCCAAAAATAGAAATTCCTTACATTTAACAATGGACCATCCAAATCCAATTCCTTGTTCTAGGCACACAAAAAATAAATATGAGAGATGGAGAAAGAATACTTCTTTATTATAAAAAATTGAGTAAATTATAAGTATTTTTCATGAGATTTGCCATTAAATCAGGTACATTTTAATCCTTTCAAATAATTACAAAATCATTCTCTTAAATCAAAATAAATTACAAAAAAATTCCATTCTGGTAGTAAATTTCTATTATTTAATGACCAAATATAAAAATTAAAATTTTTTAATATCTAGAATATCCAAATGGTTATATTAATGGACCATTTTACCCCCTTAACTATTAAGGGATGATAAGATTTCTTAACACAACAATTTTTTTAGGTAACATTTAAGGAGGTAAAATGATTCGTTAACTTAACCATTTGGGTACTTTAAGTATTAAAATTTTTTATCTTTAGTTGTCAGTTAATAGAAATTCACTAATAGAATGGGTTTTTTTGTAATTTATTTTGATTTAAGGGGGTATCTTTGTAATTATTTGAAATATTGGATGTGTATCTGATTTAAAGGCAAACTACAAACAAAGTAAATAAAATGTACTCTAAAAAAAAACCCTAATAAAAAAAGCAAATAGAAATAAATTAGAAAATAATAAGCACAATAGGGAGTTCATGTGTAAGAATTAGAGACTATGAATTAGTTGCAAACCTTGCGGTGGCCTTCTTTGGCACATTGTAATTGTGGATTGTATGAAAAGTCATGGACTCATAATCATAAATAAGGTAAGAAACCGATGCTCAAATTGTATGGAATATGGATGATCTGACTCTTTGCATATACGAAAAAAAGGAAACAAAGAGTATATATATGTTGTGCTGTTTGCGTACAAGAAATGAAAAATCGAAGAATGACTGGAAAGATATTATATATTAGGGTTTTAAGAAGGTTCTAGACGTTTGTTTCTTAACCGTTCTTTAATGGTCTATCAATTTTGGACTCATTGAAAAACACGTTCCAAAATATCCCGTCCCATTTATTATTTGATCCCAAAATTGACTTCGATTGTGTTTGATTGCAGGGGAATTGAAGGGAACGGAAGTGAAATATTTTAATTTTAAATAGAAACTTTTATAATTATAACACAACATGATTCTACAAATTCTTAACATATTTAGTAATGATATTTATAAAATATAAAATTTATTTTCCTTTTCAAATGAGATGGATTGGATGCAAAGTGATGTGTAAATTAATAATTAAATATGATATAATTTAAAATTAATTCGATTCCCCTTACAATCAAACAAAGTCCTTCAAAGTCATCCAATTTAGTCATGAAATGATTTTAAGACAGATTTTAACGATTTAATTTTGGAACGATTTTCGATTACAATCCCAAATGGATACCCATGCTCCTGCTAACATGCCAGGAATTTATAAGTTGATTTTGCTTATCCCACATTTTACCTTGAATCAAATTCAAATCCTCTCCAGCATTCCAACCCACAAGCCAAACAACGACTCAGTATATGTATCGATGTATCTCAGTCGATTTGATGTTTTATTAGCAAAATGAACGCTGGAGAAAATTTTTATACGAGTCCATTTCCCAACACGATTCCCACTAAAAATTGGATCTATCCGCGCGTGAAGATAGCGCGTGGTTTTGAAAATTTCCAAGGATTGTTTTTTTTTTTGGTAAAAATTTCCTTGGATTACTGGAATATGATGAACGCAGAGGCAGAGAGGCACACGTGTACCCTGAACATTTGCAGTAGACTCAAGAGATTACTGAAAAAAGCGAAGAGAAAAAATCATTTCCTGCCATACTTTTATGAGTGGCCAATGCAGAGAGTACATCCGTTGATGTTATTACTCCCGCATTTATTTATATTAAATTCTCTTATTAATAAAAAGCATATATTGTGATATCTAATTGTGTCGCCTTTGAGATCTAATCGATAGTCCGGATCGAGTCGGTTCGAATTAATCGAAACCAATCTAGATCGATTTCTTATTAGACATGTTTTAGGTTAAGATATGATAAATTGGTTTGGAAAATTGAACCAATGAATCCGAACTGAATAATAGACCAAACCAGACTGATTTAGATAGGATATTAAACTATTTTTCACTGCTTCAATCTTTTGGATGGATTTAATTGGTTTCCTACTGTGCTTTCAACACGAAGTGGCCCAATACCAACTCGATAAGCTAAGCCCTATAAGAAATCGACACTAGACCGGTCCATTAGTTAATGTGCACAGTGTAGTTCATTCAGCCCGAACTTCTTAATGGACATGTTTTAGTCAGACCCTATATAAAACCCGACACCGACCCAAATCGAAACTGACCCGTTGACACCCTTAGTGACATCGAATCCGCCTCCAAATTCACATCTAAATCCAATTATTTATATTCCCTTCAACAGGTGCGTATTCAAATCGAATTCAAATTTTCATTTTTTTCATTTACATCCTTAGTTGTGAGATTATATAATAATATCTAGAGTATTATTACACATGCATATAAGAATGGGGTATTTGATTGAATTAGATTAAATTTAGGAAAATTTTCATATACACCCCAATAAGGAATGGAAACATCATCTACCTCCACAAAATTTTAAAAACCTCATCTAGTACCCAAAAAGTTTGCTCCGTTAATCAACGAAGTCCACTCCGTTAACAAAATTCCGTTAATTGCTGACGTCAGTTGCAATGAACATTTTAACGGACCATAGTACCCTTTTAGTGTTGTTAAAGGACGAAATACCCTTTATTCATAACTTATCCTACCCAAACGTTCATTTTGATTTATAACAGTGAAATTTGAAAATTTACTCTCGATCCTCTGTTCACGATGGCGATTGTCTTGATGCTTTTCCAATCTTCTCTTCGACGGCGACGGCGACGGACTTCATCTTCCTCGAGTCTTCTGTAGCTTCTTCTTCTTTGTCGGCGAAGGATAATGTGTAGTTTCTTCTGTAGTTTCATCAATCATTGGGGTTGAGGTTGCAACTACAAGGAATTGGCGAACAGTGGAATCAAGAACATTGATGTTTCATCTTGCATGTCTTATTCTTCCCTGTCCATCCCAAGTTATTGCTACTAATCCTCTGAAAATCATCATCCCCTTTTCCCCAATATCCCATCAGGTATGTGAAAAAACCCTAACCTAAATATTGATGAGATTGAGAAAAATTATCAGTTAGGGTTTTAGTAGTTTTAGTTCGACGTTGAACTATTTATAGTCCATTGAATCTAGGAATTGAATAATCGTAATCATCTTCATCTGCTGCTTCTTTTTATCTTGTAGATTCATTTGTAATACCTAATAGAGATGGAAAAAATGAAAAATCTACTAAAACTAAAACCAAATCCGCAGGAGCAATTGAGGGATTGGCAGAGGCGACTCAAGAAAAAGTGTTGCAACATCGAACGCCAAATCCGAGGTGATTTCCTAAATCGGACCCCATTCTCTCCCTTCGTCTATTTCCTTAATCATATTTATATACCATCATTGTAATTTGAATTCTTGTTTACACAAATTTCAATATTTCTAATTTTCATTTCCATGATTTGTTTTTTGAGTTTTTCTTTTTCTGAAAGCTTTCCTCTTGAGTTCATTACTAACAGGCCTTTATTCCTCCCCTTCCCTGGATGTGTAGAGATAAGAGAAAAGAAATGAATTTTTCTTGAAAAAACCAAAGAAAAGAAGCAGAAGCAAATGAGTTGTTTGGATCAAGAAAGAAGATTTCAGCAAAGAAACGATGATGAACACCATAGAGAGTCTCCTCCTCTCGCAGAATCTCCATCTCAATACTCTCAATCTCTAGAAACTGTCGACTTTCCCAATTCTTCTCTGCTTTCCCAGGAAGTGCCACCTCTCCATTCAATACTTCAGCTCCATTAACTTCTAACGTGGAGAAGAAGAGGAAGAATAATATGCAAAAAATGTAGAAAATGGAGAATTCGTGGGAGAGAGAGAAGAAGAGTGAACAACGACAAATCTGTGATTCGGCTTTGACAATTGATATCTCTAATGGTTTGAATTTTTTTTTTCATTGATATGGCCAGCGTCGACAGTACCTTTGATCTTCTTCTTCCTCAATCAATCCTGGTGGCAGAGCTCGGATGCCGGTGATGGGTGATGAGATGCCAGTGATGGGTGATGAGATGCTTGTGATGGGTGATGAGATGCCGGAGATATGATTCCGAAGATGAGATACCACCGCCGGAGATATGATTCCGAAGATGAGATACCACTGTCAACCACAATGAAGAGGGAACCAACACCGTAGAGAGAGTCAACTCAGAGGGAACCAACGCAAACTGGAGTCGAGTTAGGGCTTGGGTGAGATTGAATATGAGAGAGAGACACAATATACATAACATTACAAAGGTTAAATTAGTCATTCAACGTATGCCTTTAATATTTTAATTTTAATAAGAAGGGTAAAATTATATTTCAACAATTCCGTCAGTTAGTTGGATGTGATTGAGGTTTTTGAAATTTTGTGGAGGTAGATGATGTTGCCAATCCTTACTGGGGTGTATATGAAAATTTTCCTTTAAATTTAATATGTAACTAATCTAAACCATGTCATCTTCATCCAATAGTCCGAACAAATAATTCATCTTGTCCACATGGCATAGTAGATGACGTATGATATTTGAAAAAAAAAAACCTTGTGAGAACACTAAATTCACCTTTATATATATATATATATATATATATATATATATATTTAATCTATCATATGCTTAATTTTATTTAGGGCAAGGGATTTACATGCTATCGATTTGTATTAACATCTTAGACACCAAACCAATAGCTTACAGCGAGAATGTACATTTGATTAGAATCACAGTTCATGATACAAGGGACCATGTCTTTCCTTTCCTGAAAAGAGAGAGGAGAGAGACAACTAGGAAAGGAAAGTGTTGAGAATAGTCCCACATTATTTAGAGGCTGGAACCTTAGGTGCCTTGTATATGGAGAGCCTCTACTTACTAGTTCGAATTTTTAAGACTGGAACCTTGGGTGCCTTGTATATGGGCCCCGTTTGATAGCACTCCAGCTCCCATGGAGCTACTTCTGGTCCAGAGTCGTTTTCTACTTCTTCTCTAGAGTCAGGATTTTTGAAGTAGAATGCTGTTTGATAATGTTGTTCCAAAATCAAAAGACTATGCTTCCAGAATGTTGTGTGGTGGTGGTGGTATTGGTGGTAGTTGGGGGGGTAGTGGTGGCGGTGCTGGTCGGTGGTGGCGGCGACGATGCTGGTGGGGGGTGGAGGTGGCGACGGTGGTGGTGGTAGAGGCAGGGGTGGTGGGAGGTGGGTGGTGGCGGTGGGGATGGGTGGTGGTGGTGATGGTGGTGGTGGCGGCAATGGTGGGAGGGTGGTGGTGGCGATAGTGGTGGTAGGTGGTGGTGGCAGTGGTGGTGGTAGGTGGTGGGTGATGGTGGTGGCGGTGGTGGTGGTAGCTGGTGGGTGGAGGTGGTGGCGGCTACGATGGTGGTGGTGGTGGTGGTGGCAGTTGTGGTGGTGGTGGTAGCAGCGACTGTGGGTGGTGGGTGGTCGAGGGGTGGTGGTGATGATGGCAGTGCCAATGGTGGTGGTGATGGCAGTTAGTAGTGGTAATAGCTTCGGAGCAAGAGAAGTAAGTTTTTTTAGCTCCAGTTTTTTAGCTCCCAGAGATATTTTTGGAGCGGTTCACTTCATGGGAGTCAAAACTTAAACCGTGTTTATCAATCGTCATTCTACTCCGGATTAGCTCCGGAGCTAAGAAGTAAGGAGCTGGAGTGTTATCAAACGGGGCCTTAGAGCTCCAGTTTCCCTCTCATACGGTTAACCAAAAGAGGGACCTATCACCTAAAAATAAGGATAGTCACCCAAAAAAATAGGGACCATAGTCACTTAAAATTGGGACCACATTTATCATGTATATTGCCACTCAACGGTGGGGGTACACGTGAGGGAGAGTTAGGGGAATAGTCTCACAATGCTTAGAGATTGAAACCTAGGATGCCTTAGATATGGAGAATACCTCCAGTTACTAGTTTGAACTTTTAATATGAAAACTTAACAGAAGACACACATTTTGAATCCTAGTTGTTAATAGGAATATTCATCCAACTTAGTTAAAAGGTAACCCTAGGTTCTTATTTTTGGGCTGGTTTGGGTTTCCAGGTTTCATTTTAGGCCTATTTGGTGACCCTTATGTATCTTTCTCTTGTTCATAATCCAAATATTGTCCTTGGTTGTATCTTTCTCTTGTTCATAATTCAAGTATTGTCCCTGGTTTTTGGTGCCTTGTCGCTTTATGATGCGATGATCGTAGTCCTTTATTAGTTATATATACAGTTTTTATCTCTTTGCAATAAATTTGGTTACCTATAAAAAAAAATTATAAATTTGAATGTTGGATATTTTGCTAATTATCTATCTTGAATCCTTGATCATATGTCAAATTTCAACCTCAAATTCATTCATTTGATAAGAATCACATTTCATCATACAGGGGACTGTCTTCCCTGAAAAGAGAGGAGAGAGCATGTGATAAGGGTCACATTTCATCGTACAAGGGAATGTCTTCCCTGAAAAGAGAGAGGAGAGAGACAACTATGAAAGGAAATTATACACTATGAAATCTTGTCGCTAATTGGAATATGTCACACCCCAATTCTGAACCAACCAGAATGGTGTGAGTGAACCGTCACTGAACCAACGGTTCACACCAGGATCTCAAATAGACCGTGTCCACTCATACAAACCATTGCACATAACCACAATCAGAAATAAATACAGCGGAAGTCTTTAAATAAAATGAACTGAGTATCTATTGATAAATTTAAATAAAGTATCTAATTATTCAAATTCTAATTCTTTAATATCAACCGAAAATAACTGAAACAAATAAATAAAATCAAATCAAAGGTACACGCAGAAAGGGCACTCGCATGAAGCGTCATACTCGTCCTCTCCTGCCTGTACATCCAAAGCAGCAACACCACCATACGTCGGAGCCTTCATATAGTCGTCCACTGTGTAACCTGCATCAACATCTAAAAACAATGTGTACAGAAAGGGTGAGCTCACAACTTAGCTCAGTAAGACAATCAGACAGTTTTACAATATTATGCATGAGTAACAATCATTTTTATACTGTGGTCTGATTTAAGTTTACAATGTGCTATAAAAAGGTTTGGTGGCCCCCGCACCTCTATACACGAGTGTGTGGCACCGCACAGTAGATCACACCACCATCGACCCACATGCACCCATCATGGAAAAGAGATAGGGCTAAGGTATACCCGCACCTCCCCTGATACTCCACCCATACCAGTACCTAAGCCCCTACTGGCATGGCCAGAGTTTGCAAACTGGGCTCGCAACTAACCAATCCTATATGTCATCAATGTAGGCTCTATCCCAACACAGCCGTCTACGGCATAGAGATAGAGTTAGAGCGTGCAGGCCGGGTTGGAGACCACAATACCTCACCTCCCCCTGATACCCTATCCGCAACTAACACACTAGGATAGAACAATACGCAGGTAGACCCTATCCCAACATAACTCTCTACGGCATAGAGATAGAGCTAAAGCATCGTGGACAAGCCAGCGTCGACATCGAAGACCACAGTACCACATCACCATGGTCAGGCCAACATCAACATCGGAGACCACCATACCACGACCTTCCCCTGATACCCCACCTGTACCAGGCATGTTAAAATAGAATACTACAAAAGTGCCAGTGTGAGAAATAATCTCAGGCCCCATGCCCCACTCCACACACCAACGAAAACAATCACATGCCTAACAATCACATCCTATTATGCATGAACAATAATAATAACTGAAAGTAAAGGATGACATGTGAATATACACAAACATCACATCATATATATTTAGGGTTATTAACAAAGATTTACCGTCCATTAATTATTAGGGTTTAGGTCAGATTCCCTTACCTGACGCTTGTTTGATAGCTTGCTCCACATCGCAAGATCCAAACAGAATATCACAAAGTCCTACAATACTATTAGGGTTTTATTAGAATAATTTCTTAGGGTTTACGTTGGTTGGAAAACCAACAAAGTCCAAAACCAGTCTTTCAGAGCTGACCGATCGCAACATACCGGTTGCAGCTCTGTGAGAAAACTAGCAATCGGTATGGTCGACCGGTATGTCTCCAGAAGACCATACTTTGGATTCTTCGACTGGCGTTGATCATTCTCCATGGTTTCCAGGGTTTCTCCTATCCATTCTAAGTCTGAGCTTTGAATTAGAGTTATCTCCAACTCATTCAGGTCTAGTTTCGATGAATATCATCCTAGAACTCAAATCTAGGGTTTGACGGCAAATTAGGGTTTAATGTCCAATTAGGGTTTTAGATCAATACCTTCTTTGCATGGTATTGATCCACCCATAATAAAGTCATAAAGTAAAAGAGGTGATTCAGAACACTTACCGTCGACTGGCGTAAGGTGAGCGTCGTCGAACGGCAATGGCGGCACCTCCTTCTTCTTCCTAACCGCTTCTCCTTCTCCAACCTCCTTCTCCTTTCTAGGGTTTGTGAGGAATAATGGAAAAGATTTGAGGAGGTTTAGAGGTGTTTATATAGGCTAGGATTATGGTTTAGTAACCCTATTAGGATTAGGAAGGTCCAGGTATTAGGGTTTAGGAAAGTGGGACTCGCAGAGATCAAATTCCGGATCTCCGTAGTCAACTGCGCAGAGCTGACCGATCGACCGGTCAACATAAAATGACACTTATTTGACCGTCTTTGATCCGATTTCGTACCTGTTTGTCATCCGCTCATCCCGTCTGGTCCGGTGATGATCGGAAGTCCTGCTACGACATGAAATCAAGGTTTAGACCGGGTTCACGGAGTGCGGGTCTTACAATTCCCCCACCCTTAAAAGAAATTTTATCCCCGAAATTTGCATGTAGGTTTCACAGAATATGTTAAGTTTCTATCTCAAAAGTTCGAGATAGTAAGTGGAGGGCCTCTCACATATATAAGGCACCCAAGGTTCCAGACGTAAGCAATGTGAGACTATCTAACACTTCCCCTTACGTGTTGCCCCTCTTTTGGGTAACTAGACACATGACAAATGTGGTTCTACTTTTGGGTGACTGTCGTCGCTTTTTTGGGTGACCGTAATGAGGAAACCTAGAGCTCTGATATCATGTTAAGTTTTTATCTCTAATGTTTGAACTAATGAGTGGCGGGACTTTCAGACATATAAAACCCAAGGTTCCACGGAATATTCATCCAACTCTAGGTTCTTATTTTTTGGGCTGGTATGGGTTTCTAGGTCTCATTTTGGACCTATTTGGTGCCCTTTGTGTATCTTTCTCTTGTTCATCCAAGTATTGTCTCTGGTTTGAGGCGCCTTCTCGCATCATGATGCTATGAGCGTGGTCCTTTGGTTGTATGTACAGTTTTTTCTCTCTTTACAATAAATTTGATTACCTATAAAAAAATTTTATAAATTTGAATGTTGGATATCTTGTTAATTGTCTATATTGAGTCCTAAATCACATGTCAAATTTTAGCTTCAAATTTATTCATTTTGTTGGGTTTGGTGTCTTGTATTCTGTGGGATCCACATAGTTATTAGAGTAGTACTTGTATTAGGGTTTGGGTTTATTACATGTACGGGATAAACTTGTAATTATGTGGGGGATTAGGGTTTCTAGGATCCCTATATATTGTTTCTGTGAAGAAAAAACCTTAAACAAGGCTAACAAACTAGAACACTCTGTCAGGTGCAAAGAACTGTAGATTTTTCTTGGGAATAAAGGAGGTTTCTCTTTCTCTGGGTAGAGTTAGGCATCCCACGTTGGGGTGTTAAGCCACATTAAATCTTTTCTTCTTGTTTGTGCTCCCAATCCAACACATTTAACCTTCTACCTAAGGCCATTTCCTCGCATGTATATCTATGAATCCAGTAGTAGTCCCATGCATGCGCCTCTTGTAATCGTGAATTATATTTTATCATGTTGAAAACTCAGATTGAATTAAAACTAGATATGTAAATAAGGACCCTAGGATCTACATGTTACTAAATTTTCACTCTACTTTAGTTACCAAATGTAATAGAATGAGAATTGTAGTTGCACGTAGACAAACTTGTAACCTGCGTAGTTACAACTAAAAACTCCCTTCATAAAATAATGTGAGGTACTTTGGACATTACCACATTGCATGGTGTTTGCACCCATGTGCTAGCTGATTTGTATATAATATCAATCAATGGCTCCAATTTGAAGATTTTTCTACCAATAAATATAGCTTTTCTCTTCTACTTTATCTCCTGCAGGTTTTACTCCTGGCATGTTGAATGTTGGGAATAGTCCTACATTTCTTAAAGACTAGAACCTTGGGTGCTTTTATAAATGTAAGAGTCCCTCCACTTATTAGTTCGAACCTTTGAGATGGAAACTTAACATGGTATTATAGCTCTAGGTTCACTCTCTACGATCACCCAAAAGGAGGAACCAAATGCCACGTGTATTGTGACCCAGAAGAAGGGTAACACGTGAAGGGGAGTGTTGGGAATAGTCCCATATTGTTGAAATAGTAGCACATCCAGGCATAGATATTGATCGAGATGGAGATGAAGAAAGCGCCTCTTCGAAAGTACGTTGACAAACTGGATCCACTAACATCAATGACATAGGTCGCAGGAATTTTGGAAGCTGAACATGCTCAAAAGATGCCTACAACATTTAGCTTTGATCAATCAACTATCCGCAGAGTGAAACGCTTACAGCGCCTCGCTAAAGAAAACCAAAGTGAGTTAAACGACTGAAGGAAGGAAGGAACGAAGTGGCTGATTGAACTAAATACATTGATTGGATCTTACTTAACCTAAGACCGCTAGTAGCCATGCTACCTTCTTTGGCCCTACCTTACACACCATAATTTTCTTTTCCCACCTGCTGCCTTTGGTAGGGCCAAGCAGGCACCCCGTTTGGTGGATTCACACCTTCAACCTAGGCGACAATCGATCTTGTTGAATAACCACCACCTCTTCCCTTTCCATTACAGCGATCTCACTCTAGTTCGGATCCCGATGCACTTCGTTCAGCAGGACGTATAGAATGGTAGTCTGGTAGAGCGCTTACCAATTCTCACAAGGAATGGAGCAAGCCTCTAGCAGCTTAAGCAAGCCATGCAAGCCCTGCATCATGCCACAGTTGCAAGTCTATTGTTGTGTTTCGGAATTAGGGGAAGCAAAGCTTCAACAAGGCGCGAGCAGCCTACTTAGAGACTAGAACTTTAGGTGTCTTATATATATATATATATGGAAGTTCCTCCACTTACTGGTTCAAACTTTTGAGATGGAAACTTAATAGAGGGAATACCTCAATGTGAGCCACTGAGGCTCTCTTCCCTGCTTGAGGTTGCATTTCTTCAAGAGGGGATTATTGAAAGTTTCTACATTTCCTTATGATGTTTATCACTTCACCTTTTACATCCGAGGTTTCTTTCATGTCCTTACGAGTATGATAAAGTCATATATGGAGAATAATACAAAAGGCACCGTACCTAATGCATGAGGTTTTTGCCACTGTGAGACTTAGGGAGAGATTTATATACGTAGCTTTACCCCCGGTTTGCCGAGAAACTGTTTCCATATATTTTTATGCGTCCATTTTGATTATATGGTGGAAGAAATTCCCCAGAACAATGACATTATAAGGAAGATGATCTGGTCATGGGTCTCACTTACCGGCCTCAAACCAAGAAGGGAAAACTCAAAAATAGAAGTCATGAAGACTCTAAATTATGGATGGATATATAATAGAAGGAGTTGTGGTGGCAGTGTGGGATCCTCTACTTTTACAAGAAGATCCCTAAGACTGGCTGGGTTGTTGCCAAACCTAGAAGAAGTATATAGTAGATTAGACACCAACTACTTTTCTGAACTCATTTGCTCCTACTGTTAGCTTAGGTTTTGCTACGATATAATGGAAATTCATATAAAGAACATGCTTTTGGGTGTTCTTGGCTATATTTTAACCTAGTATAGGATATGACCTGTGTTTGATTATTTCTATTATGGTATGAGATACAATAAGGAATCATGAATCTGCTGCAATCCAAGACATGATGCACTTTCACTTTTAACTTGTCGATACATATATACCACAAAAAAGAAAAGGGTTTCAATTCTCACATTGGAATCCAACTGAGAAGTGACCCTGTGAATCCATGGAGAATCATTGGCAATCCTATCAAGATGCTTTTTTGTGAAGGGAAGTTTTGTCATCTAGAGGACTAAAATCATCTTTACGTAGTGACCATATATGTCCTTCAAATTGGAATCTTTCTATTGGCTCATGCAATAGTATTTTGATGTAATGGTTCCAAAAAAGGGGCGAAAGAAGAATCTTCTAACAATGGTGGATCGCCTACAGCAGTCTCTCTCTTGCTTTTAAAACTGAACAAACTCTGAGAAGGGAGATATCTTCTGGGATTTAATCCATTTAAGCTGAAGCCTCATCACCATTATTACAGTTGCAATTAATGAACTACGACCATATATCAGAAGTTCAGGTTTTCTCACTCCCCCCCCTCTCTGTCCCAAAAAAAAAAAAAAAAAAAACACATTTATTGGATTCTCTCTTCTCTCTTAAAAAAAAAAAATAATAATTTTATTATTATTGTATACTTAGCATATCCCTAAAATTATGTAAGATATATATTTCAGTAAACCTAAAGGAGATTACTAAGGAGATTACTACAAGATAACATCAAAGACCCAATTCATCCATGAATCTGGGGACTCCATGCTCTGGACAAAGGAAATTAACTGGGGAAGGAAGGTGCAGATAATGTTATCAGCTTGCTTTCTATGGAGAGAAATTAAAAAGCTTTCTATGGAGAGAGACATTAAAAAGCAATCCTAATGGCACTAGGGGATAAATTATTACCTTGAACATACAGCCAATCAGGGTCAACAATGTATTAAATAGTAAAATATATAAAATTAGGTACAATCAGTCCCATTAATAATAACTAAGAACAAATTTCATCACATAACAAAGAAAATGCTATGATGCATCATTCCGTTTTTTTCTTAGTGATGGGCCCCTCTGAGTTTGAGGGCCCTATAGAGTTTGAAAAATCAGAAGAGGGAAGATACTTTTATCAAGCTAATTAGTGGAAGCTTTGTATCCAGTACTCCACCAGAATCAGGTAAATTGAAGAAAAGTTACTGAACATCTATGCCATATGTCATTAGCTTTCCTTCTAGATCCACTAACAGACAGCTCAACACAAACACAAGATACTAATAAATTCACGTGAAGGATGAGAGTTTCCATCATCAAGTATATGGAAGACTGAGAAAATTACATCCTTCAAGCTCAAAGGGAAATAAATTAATCATCAGATATTCTTAAAAAGAAAACCCAAAATCAGCCAATCATAAACAACTACTATTTTCATCACCTAATGTAGGTTGTCGGCCAGATTGATTAGGAAATTGTCAAATTGCTATATCAAATCTCAAAAAAACCAATTGTTCCTCGTTGCAAGTACTTATTATAAGAATTATTTTAAACTTTCTGTTCTCAGCTAGCAGCGTATATGATGGAAAGGTTTTTGTCTTTTTACCTAAATGGATCCAAATATATTGCCTTTCTTTCAAGCTCCAACTTTATTTAACTATTTTCATGAAGCTTATGTAAATTAAACAACTTCCTCTTCTTCAATGAGAGATGATGAGATCCGGATTAAAAAAAATGAGGTTAAAGAGAAATAAATGCAAGAGAGGAGGATGTTACACTGTCTGCCATTTGCAGCACTTCCTTCACCTTCCAATGAAACTGAAATGACCACCCACCAACAAACAGCTTAATAAGAATGCTTCATGTGGCTATTGATTGAGTTTTAATACTTTTAGGTTACAAAAGGACCACTAACATTAGATCATGACATCACCATTCATGTTGACATTAGTCTCTCAAATGTTCTTTATTTTTGAAGATTTCAAACCTTCTGTCTCCATTCCAGTAACCCAAGAAGTATTTGTTGGATTCAAATCTTTTCATACCCTTTATGTCGGTATGAGAAAATTTAATGGCTATCATTTATTGTGCAAATATACCAATATTACATTGATTTATGCGCACTGTAAACTACAGTCACTGGATTTACTCACGCTAACATGAGGGGCATGAGGATTAAAATCCGTATTTATTGCATAAAAGCAAAAAGAAACCCAAGCAGTAATCCTATTGCAATGCCTCAAACAAACAAGTATCCACATAGACATGTCAGCTAATGTAGTCTCTTCATCCTCAGACAAGTGAATTTGCTTTACCCATTAAAATTCACAAAGAAACAGGAGAGATCATGTATACATAATGAGCACAGGGAAATTAACTCCAAGTACACCATCATGATCAGATCAATATAAAAGCTCGAATTATTAGATAGAGGGGTTCAACTAGTATATGAAGGCATCCAAGATTCCCAGTGGATTTAGAATTATTCTCAACATTCCCACTCACATGCAACTAGAATATTACGGGATGAACTTGGAGCTCTGATACCATGTTAGATTCCAACAATCGCCATTACTATTACTTACTACTATTACTAAATACTAATACCATACGCTCCAACAACAGCAACTGCTACTACAGGCAATAATAAAAACAAGAATTACTACTACTACCATTCTATTACAGGCAAATATTACTGCTGCTACTAGTATAGCTACTGTTTGTATCATAAGCAATTTCAAGGGTGCCTACAAATCCAAACATAAACTTCAGTGGAAGTAAATGGAAAGACAAAGAAGTCCATGTTGAGCCACCTTTTATATAGACTAAACAAATTTACCTATTTGAAATGGAAAGATAACAGAAGGTACCCATATCACCAAAGCAACAACCAAAGCTTGAAGGATCTAAAATTTGCAGAATTCTCCATTATGAACTTGCCGATGGAACTGGCAACTGGGGGGTCTGCTGTTGTGGTGGACGCTTTCGTTTCTTCTTCTCATAGCTGATTCCCCTTGCTTTGGCCTGCAACTCACGAACCTCCCTTAAATAAAGCCTAACAGCTCGGGCACCAAATGGGTTTGCCTCAGGCTTCCCACCATGCTCTTCGAAGGCAGCTCGAAGGCGGCCGATGAGTGCATCCAGGCTTCCCCAAGCTTGCCGGAGAGGGCATGGACATGGGGCAGGTGGGCTTGGGTGGCCGAAGAAGGGGCAGATTTGGGTATGGACTTTGGTCTTACCGAATTGGTCGAGGTACCTTAGGAATTCGAGGACATGAGCACCACTACATCGGGAGAGAGACAGTGGAGGTCTATGGTTCTTTAGGTATTGGCCAAAAGTGTTCCAATCTCGACGCTTCTGGTTTTCATATCGGCTTGAGGAGACCGGAGTTGAAGAGGAGGGGGCTGAGATTGCAGCTGAGTTGCTGTTGATGCTAATGGTGTTCTCTGAGTTGGAGCTCTCAGCTGTTGCTAGAACTGCATCCATGGAAGTCCTGATCTTTCCTTTCTTCTTGGGAGGACCTGCAGCAGGAATTGATGTATCTGTGTATATGTTTGTGTTTATTTCATGAAGATTGAGAGATTCATATGAACTACTCTTGGGTCTTATACTTTATTTCTGTTTGTTTCTAATTTTTAGTATTTTGTTTTTAATTTCATGGTTTCCATTAAGGGTGGACAAGTTTCTGACAAAGATTCAAGGGAGAGAAGGGTTTTATTATGGGGTTGGGGGTTCAGAATCATGCTAGAGAAGAGCAAAGAAACAAAGATCAGAGAGAGAGAGTGACAAACCAGATGAAGTAGTAGTTGAAGAGATCAGAAACAAGTTGCTATACACCTTAGCAGCTGACAGCCGAGGATGAGTGCTCTTTTGCAGATGGCACTGTTGATAAAGACTGTAACCCTCAGACAACAAATTGGATTACTGGTTCTATAGCTTTACATGGCATCCAGTTAGAGAGAGAGAGAGAGAGAGAGAGAGAGAGAGAATTCTGATGTTTGGGATATGATGGGGGGATGATGAGATTAAACAGCAGAAGAATGAAACGATTCCACTCCTTTCTTTACTTCTTTGGGGATGCTTTGTTGGAGCAGTACTAGAAACCTTGAAAGGAGGTGATGTTGGTGAACTTTTTGTTACTATGTTTTTCTGAAAATATTTTCTAAGATGGGTAGATAGATTTTCTTTCCGAATAAGGGGAAGGAACTGGGTTTTTATTTCTTGACGACGAGTGTATAGTGTCTTATGAATAAGAGAGAGAGAGAGAGAGAGAGAGAGAGAGAGAATGTGTGTGTACGTTGTGCTTTGTGGTAAGTGGTGGGTATCAGTTTCTGGACTGGTTAGGGCTTTTGTGGGATTGAAAAAAGGTTGACAGGAGAGGTTGAGATGATGGGGACAGTAATAAGTTAAGAGGGTGAAAGAAATAGTAGGGAATAACATACCATTTTTGTTTCTTTATCTCTTTTCTTTGATGAATGATGATACATATCTTTACTGACCTATACCAATGTACTTTTTCTGTCTTTTTCCCCCTATTTTCCTTTTCCTTTTTTCTATATTTCCTTTAATCTCCTTACATTTTATCTCTTTGGTAGAAAATCTCTTTGGGTAATTACATCCTAACTATGTACCCATTTTATTTTCTCTAAATTAAAATGGGGGGAAAATCTCTACAATCTCTCACATAAATTATATTCTCTCTCTTCCTCTTGACCTTATGGGTTCATTAAAGATATTGATTTCTATATACTTATTTGTACATTAGGAGATTCCCCTACAATGGCATTGTGGGAAATTTTTTTCTATTAACATATGAAATATAAAATCCAGTGCCATTCTCACTTAATTAATCAAAGATGATCGTGTGAACAATTTCCAATATAATTAGGAAAGTCATGCATCTAGATCCATCTCCTTGACTCCTGCTCTTGAATGCTCCTAATCCAAAAGCTGAAATAGTTTGAATGATCCCAACCACCACAGCATATGTCTGGTAGTTGATATTCAAATGAAATATTGTATGTGGCACAGCAAGTTCCCATGGTTTCTGATGTTGGAATAACCCAACTGACAGGAAATGTTGTTATCTAAAATAAATGAATTGACCCAGTTGCTTGGATGCTCTCATCAGTAGCATGGCATACAAATATAGTACATTTATATACCTCTAGTGGGACATGTTTCTCTTGAATTAGAATATAAGATTTCTGATTCAGCAACAAAGTTATGTATATTGTATTTTACTCTTAAAATAAAATAATTTTTTATATATTTAAATCAGAGAAGAGAAATTATTATATAGGGGTTATTCTAAAAAAAGCCACAGATGATTATAATAACTGCTCCACTGTCTTATTGGTTCCAATGATATCCAACGTTCCTAGGCTGATTAACTACCCTACTCAGTTGGCTTTGAATGTTTGCTCTAAACGCAACTAAACAATCCTTTTTCTCCCCATCTCATTGGCCACTTGTATGGGATAGGGTTCTTAAGATAAAATGATGTAATTGCATGAAAAGGGAGTAGGCAAGGTAGTTTCAACCTTAAAGCCAACAAAAATGTTTCTTTTTATCTAATCATGTAGCTGAGATCTCCTCCTCTCTATTTGACAAAGACTTCACTGATTTAGGGAGTTTAAAGGTTAGGAATTCTAAAATTAAAAATGAAACATTTATTTCCATATATTTCATTTCGAGTATGAGTTCCCCACGCTGCCAACATGAGGAAATCTCCCACACCATGCCAAGCAGTATATGAGAATCGGTATCTTCAATGGAGGCTTATAAGATTAGGGAACAGAGAGTGTTAATCATGTGAGAGGACGTGGGAAAAAAATCTTCACAATGTCGGTGTGTCGATCTTATTTCCTTACATTTCTTATTAACTACCTGTGCAAGTATATATATATATATATATATATATATATATACCCAAGCTAGCCTATTAAAAACATTGTATTTTTCAGAAAAAAAAATTTAGTAAGGCATGGTATGTATTATAGAATTAATTATATAAAACATTATGACATATGTAATTGTTTGGTATGATTTATGGTACGTATTTATATTTAAAATAAATTGATATAATCTAAATTCTATAGATAGATTAGAAGGTGTTTATCATTATTGTGATAATCTATTATTACTTCTTTATGTTTAATAGTAACAAAGAGTTATTATTTATGACTCATAATTTATTTTATAAATGAGTTATTATAAATAATTCATAAACATAAATATAAACTATACCAAAGAGAACCTAAGCTTGCTTATTAATATCTCCCATGTTTGATTATCATGAGTGAGGGAGAGCAATAAAAACCAGAAATTTAACTGTTCTAAATGAGCAAACATTCAAAGCCGAATCATTGTCCACCAAGGCTTATGGGGCTCGATTTTCAACTGTTAACAATCAATATGCTTTCTCGTCTCCTCTCTTATCCCAAGTTTTAGGGGGGGTTATATCTTTTCTCATTTTTTCTAATAATGAAATTCTTTGCTCATCTTTAGCAAAAAAAATATATAGAAGGGCAGGGATGCAGAATCTTTACAATAATCCAAGTAAAAATGAAAGGGATTGCTTTAAAAAAGGAAAACATATTGATTATTAAGACAAAAAATAATTGTCACGTGTTTGTGAAAAGATGTCATATGTTGGCTATCAAACTAAATCTTTATGCCTAACGACTAGTGACAGTAAAATAAAATCATCACTACCAATAGTGTATTAATTAGCCAATACATAAGAATGATCATGTAACTTGCCAAACAATTTCATTAAGTAATATACAGTACTAATCTTCAAGACAATGGATTATCCTAAAGTGAATTTGCTTACATGATTATCATGGATTACTGATTCGTTATGTCGATGAAATCAAGCTTTTGTAACAAAATCTACACGTGTTTTTCCTTTATGTGGCACGTAAAAGATAATCAACAAAATTATTAATGTACTTCGATTTATGCTAATCAGGCATCTAACGCTTTATATTATTGGCTTCCATGGCCCATACTGACGCTCTTACCATTCTCAAAAGGAAAGGGCTTGTTTCTAATTAAGTTAGCTTCAAAGGAGTAGTTAACTTATAATAAGCTTCCTAAATCAAGATCTGGGCAGCGGGCAGAAGGAAATATTTTCTTTTTATTTTTCCTACCTTTTCCTTGAGAAAAGTGAAGGATAGTACAGATATGGTGTCTTCAACCTTTCAACTGTGAGGGATTATGTTTTGAGAAGGTCTTGTCATGGATGGAATTTCTCACAGCAATTTCGAAATAGGGAACATGAGTTTTGCTCGATTTGGTGGAAGAAGCCCTTTAGTAATAGAGATGAGTACTGTAGTACCATGGAAATACTCAAATGAGAAACCACTAATGGATTAATTTATTAACTGCCACGTGCCATGCACTTGGAAACCAATAGGTGGCACAGCCACGTCCCCATCTTGCCTTTCAAATTCTCAAAGATTACAATTTATAGCTGAAAGGGACCTGATCTGGCGTTATTGGCGGTTGTTTGGTGGCAAAATTATTTAATATTACAATTTCTTTTGTATTTAATATAGGGAAATAAAAGAAGAAAAGAAAACCATGTAAACAATTACAAACAACATGAAAATTTTATCGAGGTTCAATACAAATGCCAAGGTTTTACATCTCTCCATCTTGATACAGCCAAGAAACCCTACTCTAAAATTATTATTTTATCATTACACATTTAAAGGACTTAAAAATGACCTAATTAATATATTCAAGTCCAATACATTATGTGCGCTACATAGAAGGTCATAAGACACAAAACCCTAACAATGTCACGTACCTTCTCACATTCTCTCTCCTTCATGATGCATTGTCACTATATACGAATTGTGTGGACCTTCCCTGTACTCCCATGGCTTAAGCATAGATATTCCATCCCACATGGCTATGATCATGGAAATCCCTTGACCTAGTTTATATTTTTCAATTAACATTTTAGCCCTTGACCTACTTAATATTTTATATTTTTCAATAACATCTTACTTGTGTGGGAAGTACTAAAGTGGAATGAAAACAATTATGGTACTCTTACCTTATAAGGGCAAGTATATCTGGTCACCAAAAAACCTTTCACATGGTACATTGAAAAGGTAGACCTCTAGGTTCTTTTTTTTTTTTCCTTGAATAAATGACCTCCAGGTCCTTTTTTGACATGTCAAGTTTCAGTTCAAAAAAAGTTCGCTGAATAGCAAAATAAAGCTTTAAGAATACAATACTATTGAAGAGTGCATAATAGCAGCCATGAACTATCCATCATCTATCCAGTGGTGACAATTATTGCATCATTCTGCCATATGATGACATGTTGGATGGGATCCAAATTTTATTGAAGGGCAGACCGTTAGGTAATTTGCTCAAATGTCAAGTTTGAATCCAAAAAGAATTTGCTAAGTGGAAAAATAAATCTTTGACATCTAAGAGTGTAGGAAAATGCATAATAGTAGTCAGAAACTTGACAAGCGGTCTATTCAGTATTGAATATAAGACTGGCCTCCAAAATCCATGATTAATTTAGATTTTGTCTAATGACAGGCCCATCACTGAAGACCGCATGAATGTTGAGCCAGTGTAACCAGTGTGATTGCCTGAGCATCTACACGGTAAGTTGTCCTACCATAGTTTGAAACTTAGTTAAATATGAATATGACCCCTCGTAGGTGGTCTTTATGGTCAAGAAAGGGTGGAAGAAGCAAGGATGGAAAGAAATTTAGGGAGAAAACTGAACAATTCCCTACCAGCTGCACCTATCGGATCGACCTGTAGCCTCTACAGGCTGGTTGCAGTCTAGCGGCTATCGATCGGTGGCATCGATCATCCGGTGGATTTTAAACTGCATAAGTGTTTAATCTGTGTGGGCGCACTTGTGACTTTCGACACTTCAACATTGGTGTCCAATTACACCTTAATTACCTAGTGTACCCTATTGATCAATTGGGGAATATTGGGATAGACCTAACCCCAATTGTTGGGTTTAATCAGTTTCAACTGATAGAACACAACTAAGTCAATCAGACCTCAGTCAATCAGGTCAATAAATAGAAGGTGAGGGCTCAAGCAGCCTCATTATTCTCCTTACAAAATTGAGGAGAGAGAAGATAAGGAAAAGAAGGAAAGAAAGGAAGGAGGAGAAATGAGGTTTGGAGTTGGCATTCCTCCATTGGATCCACATCCTCTCCTCGCAGAGGTTCAGGAGGAGGGGGACGCCTCCATTGGATGGTCGACACTTGGGGATCGAGTGAATCCGAGCCTTCTGTCTGAGCTGACACCCCATGTCAGCTCAGCTTGTCGGCTTGAATGGAGAGCTCGGATTCACCCAAGCCCCACATGTCAGCTATCCAACGGACGCATCCCCCCTCCTCCCGAACCTCTGAGAGGAGAGGATGTGAATCCTTCCTCCATCTACCTTGGTGAATCATCAATTGGGGCTGCAAGCTTGCTTCCACAGTCTCCACAATAGGTTCCCTATACCTAAGCCCTAAAATTTCCTCCTTAACCCTCTAGTGAAGTCGTTGGCCTTGGAAACTAGGGTTGGAACCTTGGTAGTGATGCCCAAGTCTCCGTGAGCTCGGGGAATACTCCTCCCCAATTCTATACACTTAGTAAACCATGAATCCTAGAATGCCTTTGGTTTTCAACATAGAGATTGAAACCCTAGTTTGGTATTCATTGAATTCTAGGGTTACGGTGTAGGAGCTATTCAAAGACCATGTAATGATCCAATTATGTTCTCCACCACGTGGGGGAGGTCATTGAACCAAATGGGAGGAAACCCAACAAGAGATGGCTGAAAACTAGTTTTCCAAGTACCTACCGAATGCTTGTATCGACTAGATAGCCTGCATCCGGTTGCCCATCTGGTAGAATCTCAGAGCCTGGAGAATTTACTGGTTGTGCCTACCAGTCGATCCTACCAGTCGCAAGTTTGCAACCGGTGGTATTAGTCGATATCTTCCAATAGGTTCCTATCACATTGACAGGTGCTACCGGTTGCACCCACCGGTTGAACCTGCAATCGATGGAGGGTATTTTTGCCTAAAATACCCTAGGACTCTAGTGACTTTTTAGGAACTTTTTCATAGGGGAACTCCCGTGTCACTAGAGTTTTATTTATAAGCACCATCAAGGTGAGTGGGTTGGACCTAGATTAATTTAAGGAATGTTTTGTAAATTGTCTTGGACCCAAATAATGGCATTCCATGATTGATGTGATCGTTTACATGTCATCCAATTTACTGATATGCTATTATCATACATTGCATATTAACAGTTGCTTATTTAGTATCTTGTTGATTGGTGAATTGTAATGCTTAATGAGTTTACTTTGCCTGTGGCATCCGGTGATAGACAAAGTTTTGGCACCGTGACAACCATGTGAGCCCCGATTCTCCTTGTCGTCACTGGTGGGAATACGGGGTAGCTGAGGGTGGTTCTGGTACTGTGATACCCATCGGTGTACAACTCGTATATTGATTTAATATATAGAATTGAATGCGGCTAGGTGTATAACCCCATGTGACTACAACCGTTTCAACAGGGGATTATTTGTTGGCATGGGCCCATACTGAATGGTAGGACATGGGCGCAACACCCTTCTGGCGTGATCAAGGTCTATGTTCTGACGTTGAGAATGTGCTGGACAAATAACAACAACAACAACAACAAAGTCTTATCACAACTAAATATGGTCGGTTACGTGGATTCTTGTCTGCTAATCAGTTCTGTTTAATGTCATATTTGAAACAAGGCCTAAACTATACATGTCTTTCTTCACCACCTCCCCTAGAGTCATCTTAGGTCTGCCCCTAACTCTTTTAATCCGTTCAATCTAAATCAAATCACTCATCCATACGGGAGCATCTAACAGTTTCCGTTGAACATGGCCATACCTAAATGAGAATGTGTTGGACATGGTCCCAAAATACCCCTCCCCTTCTTGCCAAGGCCTCTTCCGGAGTTGGGATGCCCCCTGCATGGCCAAGATCTATGTTCTGGCATAGGAAATAATATCTCGGTGTGCCGTGTGATGGTTTCCGTGATGCTAGATTGGGGGTTATGTTTGGGTTGGGTGGGTGTCACTCGACTGACTGTCGCGACACTATATCCATCTCAGTAGTGAGGGTTTCTGTTTCTACAAGTTGGGCAGTACCTAAGATATTGTGTGTAGTTCACAATAACCTAACTTAGTTTAATTTATGCATTTATCATACATTATATGTTTGTTTATTCCCAACCCCTTGATGAGCTTAGTGAAGCTCATCCCACGCGAGTGCTCCTTTTCAGATGTTGGTGCGGGTAACGTTGTAGCTGACTTCTTTGATGCTCCATACGTTGTAAACGACTACAGCGTGTTGGTGGAGGAGTTGGTTACCGAAGCATAAACCTCTGGATATACAGGGGGAGGAGGATCTACAAGATAACATGGCATATTGGAATTTGATATATGTTATTGGAAAAAATGGTAGTACAAGAAGAACCAATAGCCTGTGTTGGATTTGTGTGGCCCAACACAAATTGATTGTGTTGTTTGTATGTATTCTCTTTGGGCATTTCTATCTCTATTGTGAGGTATATATATGTGACATGTGGCTTACATATTTTGTGGCTTATACATTTTTTATATGGTATCATTGCTTTTGGTCTATTGTATTAATAGACTGGTTTTCTAGATGATTATTCAAATGAGTCACTTTGTAGTCCTTGGCTTGACCGCACTTATCATGATGCGCTATGTGCTTACATAGGCATTGATTGGACCATGATAGGTTTGAGGGATGCAAGTCAAAATTGCTCAGACTATGAGAGACATGGGGACTAGTCTCTCGACGGTCAGTGCACATATGGTCTGTGAAGTCCTTCATGATAAGACCATGTGTACGTTGAGTGGTGACCTTAGTGCCTAATGTTCATTGCCAGTGACTTGATAATTATAAGAGTGTATGCGTACCTACAAACTGCCAATTTGAATAACGTTATCGTGTTTGATTTTGCATCAAATATTTTTTATTTATAAATATAAAATATTATTATTTTTATTTTTCTTTGCAAAATCTTTTTGGTTTTATGAAAAATGGCAGTTTTGTATTTTGTGTCCCTATTTATTATTTAGGGGCACTTGTGGTAATTATCAAGGTATGCCAAAAGGCAATCTAGATATGGCATTAGAAGGCTAGCATCTCACTTAGGGTTGGACTTTATGGCTGGTCATTTCCACCTTAGAGTTATAAAATATCTCAAGGTCACACATGCGCAAGGAGAGGAAAAAGCTCAAAATACCAAGATATGGTATACTTGTCCAGCTTGGGTGAGCACCCTGATTGCTTGTGAGATCCTTGGACATCAAGTGGCTTTGTTTGTATAATCATCAAAGGTTCTTCAACAAAAGAAAGAGTTCTTCATCAAAGGTAGAGTGTTTCAAGAAAAGATATTTTCAAATCGTCAAAAAAGTTATGACACTCTTCTTAATTTCTTAGATTAAACAAGTGACATGATATTCGTGATATGTTTTCATTTTTGGTATGAGGTTAACAGTAACATTTAGATTCATCTATGATGTTTTTTCTAATAGCACAAGCATGACAGTTCTGTTAAAATTCTCCTTGTATAAGATTCATATCATAGAATTGTCTTTGTTTCTCATATATGTGTTGATCATATCAACGAGTAGTGGTTGTTTTCTTTTTGTTTTTCTTCTTATGAAAAATTGTGACGTCTTCATAGTAATTTTAATTAATTATGTTAAAAATGGTTTGTTTTTCTCTAAAGCTTTCTCCAAAAATAAGAAATGAAAGATGAACAGTCTAATAATTTTTGTTTAATAGCTATGATGAATTTATCATCATTTATGCTTATTAATAATATCCCATAAATTAGAAATGAAGAGTCTTATTGGGACTTGAAAAAAAAATTTAAATAAAAAGAAATTTTATTAGAAACTTTATGAGGAAGATAAAAGGGTAAGTTGACACTTCATCTTAAAATTGATAAACCATCATGGAATTTAAAAAGACTTATCTTTTGATTTACCTTGTCATAATGGAGGGATGGAGAATAATACTCACATTTTGGGACGTTGGAAGATAGAAATTCTAAGAAGACATAAAGTAATCATTATTTAGCCATGAAGCCACTTAGCCATTAAGCCATTAAATCATCAAGCTATAAAGCCGAGTGCATAATTATGGTACATGTGATAATACCATGTTTGTTTTCAAGCTATTTAGTGCCTAGTAATTGGGCCTTCAATTTGAAGCTGAATTCATATGTACTTTAATATATATATATATATATATATATATATATATATATATATATATATATATATATATATATATTTGTTTTTATCTAATCTCAATTTCAGTGGGAGTTAGTTTGAATATTTTGTGTAAATTGAGTTTAGGGTTGTTTCATTCATTATTTCGATGCTTAGACATGATGACACCCATCGGTTAATCACATGGATGAGATAAGACTGTAGATGGACATGTAAACCCCTCGTGTCACTGTCCATCGAATAGACACGGTGATATGTTAAATTCTTTCCTACGCCCATCGGATACGGGACGAATTTAACATATCCTTATATTAAAGTTTAATTAATTCTTAATGAGCCTTGATCAATTGGATTCTTCCCTACGCCCATCGGATACGGGAGGTTGAAAAATCATAGGTCACTTTGTTGTTTTGTTGTTATCTCATCAAATGATCAATATTGCATTGTGTTTATGCAAATGGAATGGGCTTTAGTCTCCAAGCTTATTATGCATATTGCATGCTTATGACAGATAGCAAGATCGTCTAGCTCTTTGAACATGTCTGATATTATGAAAAACTGCATCTTGACTGGACCCAATTATGCTGAATGAAAGCATAGAATTGACTTGTTCATTGGCTTTCATAATTTTTCTCTTTATATTCAAGAGGAATGTCCTCCTGTGCTTGATGTGCATTCTACCAAATCTGTTAAGGTTGCCTATCAAAAATAGACAGAGGCAGATAATAAAGTGAAATATTTAATGTTGGGATATATGGTAGAATCTCTTATGATTGGCTATATGAATAGTGTATCTGCTAAAGTCATTCTTGATAGTCTTGAATTGAAATTTGGTAAGAAATCTAGTCAGCATATTGAAGGCTTATGAGAAAATTATCAGAACTAAATTGTCAGAAAGAGGGGATGTCAGAGAGCATGTAAACAACATGATTGTCATTGCTGATGAGTTAGGCCTGCAAGGAAGGTCTGTTGATGAGAAAATTGAGATATCCACTATTTTATCTTCTTTGCCTAATTCTTATGAAACTGTAAAGCAAATTTATTTTGTGTCTGATTTGGATTAGACTGTTGATGATCTCTTATCTAAAGTCACTGGTCATGAAGATGCTAAGTTAAGAAATAAGAATTTTGTGATCAATGCTATTGATGGGAATGTAGATAAGCCAAAACATGAAATGAAATATCAAAAGAAGAAAAAATTTGTAAAGAAAAAACAAGATTAGCAAAAGAAGAAGGGCACCAAAGTAAGACAAGATGTTGAATTTAAATCCAGACAGATAGTTTGTTATTTTTGTAAGAAGTCTGGACATAAGAAGGCTCAATGCTATTCTTTCTTAAAGTTTGGTGGAAAGCAAGGCCAAGGTATGTTTGCCACCTTGATTCTTTATGAGATAAATACTATAATTATTAAGTCTGGATCTTGGTGGGCTGATTCTGGAGCTACTGTGCATGTTTGTAATACCTTGCAGGGGTTCAAGGAACTCAAGAGAATAAGTGATAGTACCAGTTTCATTTACATGGGAAATGATGATAAGGCGCAGATAGAAGGAGTTAGAGTTTTTGAATTGAAGCTGAATGATGGAACAAATTTTGATTTAGTTGAATGTTTATATGCACCTAGTCTTAGAAGAAACTTGTTATCTATTTCAATATTGGAAAAGCTTGGATATGAATTTTATTTTGGTAATGGAAGGTTTTTAATGAAGAAAAATGATAAAATTGTGTTACATGGTTTTAGAAATAACAATATGTATCAAGTACAATTATGTGGTAATGTTATATGCAATGTTGAACTTGATATAAAAGATAATGCTACTTATCTTTGACATTTGAGATTGGGACATATCAATATAAATAGAATTGGCAGATTGATTAATTCTGGCGTTTTGACTGGAGTGACTCTAGAAAAGTTTCTCACTTGTGAAAATTATATTTCTAGTCAAATGACCAAGAAATCTTATACAAAAGGTGAAAGATGTGCTCATGTGTTAGAAAAGGTTCATACTATATGTGGACCTATGAGCATTAGTGCAAGAGGTGGCTTTCGTTATTTTATTACTTTCATCGATGACTTTTCTAGATTTGGTTTTGTACATATGTTGAAACATAAGTCTGAGGCTTTGGAGTTTTTCAAATCATTTCGTTTTGAGGTTGAAAAGACGACTGGACAAGTGATTAAGTCACTAAATTCAAATCGAGGTGGAGAATATATGTCTGATGATTTTGAGTTGTATTGTCTTGAAAATGGTATTAAATATTTTCGTACTCCACCTCATACTCCAAAAGCTAATGAAATTGCAGAAAGACGAAATCAGACTCTCTTAGATATGGTTCAATCAATGATGGCAAGAGCTAATTTGCCAACTTCTTTTTGGGGAGAGACATTATATGAAGCAATGCATATTTTAAATAGAGTTCCCACCAAAGCAGTAAATTATACCCCATATGAATTATTTTATGGTAAGCCAGCAAATGTTGCTCATATTCGGATTTGGGACTGTATTGCTCATGTTTTGATTCCTGACCCAAATAGAAATAAATTACTATCAAAAACCAAAAGGTGTGTCAGGGTTGGGTATCCTCATCGCTCCAAAGGATACAGGTAATATGATTCTGAGGATAGATTGATACTAGAAAGCAGAAATGTGACATTCTTAGAAGATCGATTTGATAGTGGGAGTTCTGATGATATTGATAAAAGTGTTTTGGAGGAGTTAGTAGACACTAATGGAGGTCATCAAGACTCTGTCATTGAGGGGTCCTCAACTCCTATAATTTCTTCGAATACCAATCAAGATAAGCAATATTTTGAGCCCTTAAGAAGAAGTGGAAGGACATCAAAAGCTCCAGACATGTCAGATTATTATGTGTATTTGGGAGAATCATATGAAAGAGTGATCATTAATGAAGTTTTAGATGATCCTATTACTTATTCACAAGCTATGTCAGATGTTGATTCTCAACAATGGATTAGTGCTATGAATGAAGAAGTCAAATCTATGCATAAGAATGGTATGTGAAGGTTGATTGATAGGCCTGTGAGCACTAATGTCACACCCCAATTCCACACTATTTAGAATGGTGTGATGAACCGCTACTAAACCAACGGTTCAATCAGGATCTCGAATAGGCTTTGTCCGTTTACTTAAACCATACACATCCACAACCATAATCAAAGTAAATAAACAATAGCGGAAGTCTTATATATTAAATGAACTGAGAATCTAAAGATGATAACATAAATAAAATATTCAATTACCTTCAAAAATACTAAGACATAAAATTAAATAATTTAATCAATTACATCGTCTGAATAATTTAAATGAAAATCTAATCGAAAACACAAGAGTTGCACTCGCACGACGAATCATACGACTCTATCACAACTTCAGCGTCCATCGTCGAGGCATGTCCATACATCGGAGCATTTATATAATCTTCTACGGTGGTACCTGCATCATCAACTAAAATATTCGACGTCGAAAGGATGAGCACACATCACGGCTCAGTGAGCAAACAAAACAATACAACAAACATAAGCATGCATTTAATTCATATCTTTGGTCTGGTTCTTAAGTTTACAATGTGCAATAGAAAGGATAGGTGGCCACTGCACCTCTATACACGAATGTGTGGAACCGTCCAATGGATCAAACACCATTGCCGCCCCCACATGCACCCACCATGGAATAGGGATAGAGCTAAAGTGCTTAGGACCACACCGCATCACACTTCCCCTGATTCCCTACCCATACCAACACGTAAGCCCCTGCTAGCAAGGGCTTGCAAACTAGGCTCGCAACTAACCAATTATAATGTCAAACAATGTATCCAAGGTCTCACCCCAGCATCCCTCAATACGTCCATAGAGATAGAGCTAAGGCCCCCCGACAGAGTCAGAGACTATACGGTCCGAGACCACCTCCCCTGATGCCCTACGACGTAATAGTTCTGCTAAGGTAATGGCGATACGACGATGTTAGTGGACAAGACTTGAGTGGAGATAGAGCTAGAGTCTGGTGACCAGGATGAACCACAGTGTCACGTCCTCCCCCTAATGCTCTACTCGCATCAAGTACACTAACCACACACATACATTCACATGCCTATTCCTAGCATCATCATCATCATCATGTTATAAATAAACGGAATTAAATATGCATGAACAGTAATAACAAGAATAGTAGATGACATATGATATGCACATTACAATCATACAAACATAGAATCATTCATGGTGTTGGACTCAATAAACAAAAATAGTTTCTTATTAGCCAATTAGTTTAGATCTTGTTCCCTCACCTTTAGTTGACCGTAGATCCTCGTTCAAGCTTTATGAATCACTTTTAAATCACTAGAAAGATCTAACAAATCGATAGATTTTAATTAAAATTAATTCCAATAAATTTAGACTAACTGAAATCGTAGGGTCGCAGGTAGGGTAGCACCTAGGGTAGCAGTTTCTGCGACCCTAGGGTGTAGGGTCGGACGTGGGGTCGGATACCATTCGACCCTACATGCGACCACACCCTCCCTGGGACTTCCTGAGGGCATGTGGTCGATCCTATGGTTTATTTGACCCTACGTGCGACCACACGTATTCTGAGTCGACCTTTCATTCTAAAGTCCATTCCTTCACATTTAGATCCTTTGGCTTACTTTCATGGTCCATTCTATGATTGTTCTATAGCTCAAAACTACAAGTTATACACTATTCATAGTCCATAATGATTTCCTCCATGGAATCTCTTGAAACTTGTCCATGGATAGATGATTTGGATTTCTCCTAATCCTTTGTTCTTCATAACTATTCTAGGATCTCTTATTCAGGTAAGGAATTAGGTTCATACCTTTATTCAGAGGTTTCTCTGAACTTCCTCCTCTTCCTTTGTCTTTTCTTCAAGTTCCTTCTCTTCTTCTCTTCCTTCTCTTTCTCTTTCTCTCACTTTCAATTAGGGTTCTAAAGGAGTGAAAGAGGCTAAGGGACGTCTTATTTATAGAGGAAAATCCTCCATAATAAGTCCCAATGAGTTTAGGAAAGATCCCCTTTTGAATTAGAAAAGTTTTCTAATTTCTGATTTCTATCTGTCATCGTAGGGTCAGACGTAGGGTCGCAGAATCCGTCGACCCTACGTTTTTCTAGTCATGCGACCCTACGACTAGAAAGTCATGGGTTGGACTTCTGTTGAGGTGGGGTCGACCCTACCTGTTTAGCCATGCGACCCTACCCTCTCATTTGCTATTTTTGGGTTAGACTTCATACCTAGTCTTGTGATTTCTTCACGCACTTGGTCCACTTGGCTCGACCATGATAGGTAGACCTGGTACAAGGTGGTAAGACCAGTTAGTTTGATATGGGTCTTACAACTAAAGTTGTTGGTTGTAAGTGGATATTCAAAAGAAAGAAGGATATGCATGAAAATATTGAGAAGTTCAAAGCTAGACTTGTAGCCAAGGGTTACACTCAAGAATATGGTGTTGATTATGATGAAACTTTTTCACCAGTAGTGAGGATACAATCTGTGCATGCTGTGTTGGCTTTGGTTGCATATTTTGATTTTGAACTTTATCAAATGGATGTGAAGACGACGTTCTTGAATGGTAATCTTGATGAAGATGTTTATATGGATCAGCCTGAAGGTTTTATTTCCATTGGAGATAAAGACAAAGTATGCAAATTAGAAAAATCTATATATGGGCTGAAACAAACTTTCAAGGTAATAGAATTTACGATTTCATGATTCAGTTGTGGGCATTGGATTCATACAAAATAATTCTGAATCTTGCATTTATGTGAAGAAAGAAGGGCATAAAGTTGCATATCTTACTTTATATGTTGACAATATTCTACTTGCAGGAAATGATGTCCACATGTTGATGGAAGTGAAACAATGGTTATTTACCACATTTGAAATGAAAGACTTGGGTGAAGCTTCCTATATTCTTGGTATCAAAATTGAGCAAGACCGTCAGTAAAGAAAACTAAGCTTGTCTCAAGAGAAATATATTGATACCATACTAACGAGGTTCCACATGACTGATTGTATGGGAGGATAAATTTCTTATAATTATCTCAGACCAATTTCCCAAAATGAAAGTCCTAAGTCTACAAAGGAAAAATTGAATGACTCATTATGTCCTTATGCCTCTGCTGTGGGGAGCTTGATGTATGCTATGATCTGTACTCGGCCAGACATAGTGTTTGCAGTTAGCATGATCAGTCGTTTTCAGAGTAATCCTGGTAAAATACATTGGATTGCTATTCAATGGATCCTGAGGTATCTAAAGCAAACAAAAGGCTTTAGATTGACTTATTGTTCTGATCATCTGAATATCCTTGGATATTCTGATTCTGATTATCAAGGATGTGTTGATAGTAGAAAATCTACATCTGATTTTGTGTTCACTTTTTGTAGTAGTGTTATTGCTTGAAAGAGCAAGAAACAAGAATGTGTTGCGCAGTCTACTATGGAAGCTAAATATATTGCATTGAATGTTGAAGCTAAAGAAGTTGTGTACCTTCGAAAGTTCTTATTGAAATTGCTGATAGTAGATTGTGTGAAAAAATCTATTCTACTTTTGTGTGATAATAATTCTGCGATAGCCATCACTAAAGACCCAAAGTGTCATTCTCGGGCCAAGCACATTGAAGGTCGATATCATTACATTCGTGATGTTATTAAGAAGAATGAGGTAGTTGTTGAGAGAGTGCCATTTCAATCAAACTTGACTGATCCCTTTACAAAAGGTTTACCTTTTGGTGTATTTACTAAACATGTAATGGCTCTGAGATTGTGTTAGGCCAAGTGGGAGACTGTTGGATTTGTGTGACCCAACACAGATTGATTGTGTTGTTTGTATGTATTCTCTTTGGGCATTTCTATCTCTATTGTGAGGTATATATATATATATATATATATATATATATATATATATATATATGTGACATGTGGCTTACATGTTTTGTGGCTTATATTTTTTTTATATGGTATCATTATTTTTTTGTCTATTGTATTAATAGATTGATTTTCAAGATGATTATTCAAATGAGCCACTTTGTAGTCCTTGGCTTGACCGCACCTATCATGATGCGCTATGTGCTTACATAGGCATTGATTGGACCATGATAGGTTTGAGGGGTGCAAGTCAAAATTACTCAAACTATGAGAGACATGGGGATTAGTCTCTCGACGGTCAGTGCACATATGATCTATGAAGTCCTTCATGATAAGACCACGTGTACGTTGAGTGGTGATTTTAGTGCCTAATGTTCATTACCAGTGACTTGACAATTACAAGAGTGTACGCGTACCTACAAACTGCCAATTTAAATAACGTTATCGTGTTTGATCTTGCATTAAATATTTTTTATTTATAAATATAAAATATTATTTATTTTTATTTTTCTTTGTGAAATCTTTTTGGTTTTATGAAAAATGACAGTTTTGTATTTTGTGTCCCTATTTATTATTTAGGGGCACTTGTGGTAATTGTCAAGGTATGCCAAAAGGTAATCTGGATATGGCATTAGGAGGCTAGCATCTCACTTAGAGTTGGACTTTATGGCTGGTCATCTCCACCCTAGAGATATAAAACATCTCAAGGTCACACATGCAAGGGGAGAAAAAAGCTCAAAATACCAAGATATGGTATACCTGTCCAGCTAGGGTGAGCACCCTTATTGCTTGTGAGATCCTTGGATATCAAGTGGCTTTGTTTGTATAATCATCAAAGGTTCTTCAACAAAAGAAAGAGTTCTTCATCAAAGGTATACTACTTCAACAAAAGATATTTTCAAATCGTCAAAAAAGATATGACATTCTTTTTAATTTTTTAGATTAAACAAGTGCCATGATATTCGTGTTATGTTTTCATTTTTGGTATGAGGTTAACAGTAACATTGAGATTCATCTAGGATGTTTTTTCTAATAGCCTGTCACTTGGAAGGGAGAGAAATGATAGAGAAATGGGATCCAGATGTCAAGGAAGAGAGAGATAAAGACGAGAAAGGATAGAGAAATGGGATCCAGATGTCAAGGAAGAGAGAGATAAAGACAGAATAACATACCAGCAGCATGTACTCCCCTCTTTTCATATAGATGAAAAACATAGAATTTTTTTTTTTTTTTATAGAAAGAAATATAGAACATCAACTTTGTTTTCTGATACCAGAGTTTTGCTCCGTATGTCTAACTGCACTTGACAATAATGAGACTATAACAGTATTGAATTTTACGCTCCTTCATACATATAGTAGCCTAGTGGGCGACAACCTTTGTTGTCTTATAGGGGTTCCTTTGTTGTCTTATAGGGGTAGAAATGTTATGACATCTCCACTTGATTTAAATTTCTTGTAAAATATTCAGATTACATAAAAGAGCATTTCAGTACACAAGGCTCTTGCTATTGCAGAATTTGGGGAGGGACAGAATATATGTATCCTTACATAATTGTCTTTAATTAAAATGCAATAAACATTTGGAGAAACACAACATCTGATTAGAGAAATTTTGTGTATCCCATCGATGAGATTAATAATGACCTACTCTCATGTATGTTTAATGTCTAAAACACCCTTAGCCTACTCTCATATTCTCATCCAATCATAACAAGTAATGGATTAAGTGGTTCACTCTATTTTTCATAGGTGAAGGAAACCTGTTTCCTCTAATTTATATTAACATATATTGTTTTGATATTGTTTTGAAAAAAGAAAAAAAAAAACAAATTTATCTTTGTCAATGACAAATGCTCGATATAGACTACCTCAACTCATTGTATGGTTTACGAGGAAAAAAAATATTCATTGTACGGCTGGAATTTTTTTCATTCAATTTTTTGCAGACATGGTTTTTTTTCTTTTTTTTTTTTTTTTTTTTTTTTTTTGCCTTACAATAAAAACAAAAATAAAAAAGATATTATAAATACAAAAGAAAAATTAGATTCAGAAAATTTAGTTTTTCCTTGGGGTTCAGAAATTAACTTCCACAATAATTGGGCAACATATTTCTTTTACTATTTAAGATTCCTTGTTCTTTTGAATTTTTATTACAATTTCATGTGACAATTTAGCCTATTTACTTTACCAATTTACATGTTACCCACTCGTTCCAATTGGATGTCAATGTAAATTATTTAAGTTCTAGATGCTCTCATGTATAACACCCAATCAACTTAGGCTGAAATTTTACAAGATAATGAATGGTTGGACCTATTCGATGTGTCACATGTTGAATACTTAATTAATGGCTGCGACCTGGCAAAAATGAGTGGGCCATCATTATCGGACATTCAAACCCATAATATTGTCTTCTTCCAAAATAAAAATACCTCTAAATAAATCTGAGTAACTTAGTTGACAAGAAACCTATACCTTAGAATGTAAAATTTGTGAGTTCGATTTCTCTTATATTTTCTTTTTTGGGTGCAAGGAGAATGGTTTTCATTAGGAGTGTCAGTCAGTCGGTCTGAGCCAAATCAGTATCGAGCTTTACAGGCCTAATCGAAACAAGTCCATTACAAGGTTCGGGTTAAGTGAACTGTACTATGCATATTAACTAACGGACCGGTCCAGTTTCGAATTATTATCGGGCTTAGCTTGTCGAGTTGTCATCGAATAGGCTGAAGTAGTGAAACTAGGGTTTAATATTCTATCTAAATCAGTTTGGTCCAAGCCATTATCGGGTTCAGGCTCATCGGTCTGTTTTTTTGAGCCAGTTTCGAGCTAGCCTAGACTGGACTGGGACAAGTAGGATATGCCATACCAACCCAAAACATGTCCCGTAATAATTCGGTCTAAGTCGGTCCTAGATTAATTCGGGCCAGCTTGGTTCAGACTACCAATTCGGTCCCAAAAATGACACCCCTTGTTCTCATTTCACTCTAGAATGATATTGTCCATGCCATTACAGGGTCAATATAGGCCCACAAAACTAGTCAAGTCAAAGGTCTATCGTTAGTCAAAAAAAAAAAAAAAACCCTCCTAGAAAATAAGGATATTTTTATTAACATTCGGTGTCCATCGGGTACATTATGTCACACCCCAATTATGGTCGAACTAGAAGTGTGAATGAATAGTCATAGAATCAATGGTTCAAGTTAGGATCACATAGGATCGTACCAACAATCAAATCATATATTCCACACAATCAGAGATAATAGTAAATAGCCGAAATTCGTATTACTTAATGAACTGAGAGTCTAATAATAAAATAATAGTAAATCATTTGTCCAACGTTGACCAAAACGTAATTTAAATATCTATTACAAGTTTCACAACTCAAATATGGAAATAACCTAAGCACAGACACAGTAGAAGCATTCGCAAGATGAATCGTGCTCACTCTCGACCATTTGTACGTCCATAGTCGTCATGTGTCCATATGATAGAGCATTGATATAATCTTCGACAGTGGTACCTGCATCATCAACTAAAAGAGTACGATATCATGGGTTGAACTCACAACTTGGCTTAGTGAGAAACAAAACAATGCAGCACATATATGCATGATGTCACATTTAATTCTTTGATCTGATTTAAGTTTGCAATGTGCTATGGTAAGGATAGATGGTCACCACACCTACATACACGAGAGTGTGAGTACACCCACTAGTCAAACACCTACCAAAATCGATGTTGCCCTACAACACCCACTACAGAATAGAGATAGAGCTAGAGTTTAACAGATCATATACTGTCAACACTCTCCCTGATACTCTATCCTATACCAATACGTATGCCCTTACTGTCGAGCGTTTGCAAACTAGATTCGTCACTAGCCAATCCTAGATGTCATTAAATTATATTCAAGGCTTTACCCCAGTATCCTTCAATACAACACAGAGATAGAGCTAGAGTTCGTTGCCAGAGCTACAGTCACACACCGCTGTCGCTCCCCTTGATATATATCCTGCGACATACTAATTCCTCTAAGGTAATAGCAATACGACGATGTCAGTGTGGTGAATGATCGATGCTACAATCTCTCTCCATTCTACACCAATCACACACAAATACATGCATATCCTATTCATCATCAACATAACGAAATAATAATAAAATATACATAAACAAAATAACAATTATTAGACGACATGTTATATGCACAAACAACAAAACATAAAAGCAAGTATTACTACGAAGCATAACAAGGTAATTTATTATTAACCAGTTAGTTTAGGTCTGGTCCCTCACCTGTTGAATGTAGTTGAATCTTTTCACGACCTTGAGAACAACTTTGTTTTAGTGTAAATCCTATAAATTAATGGTGTTTGATTAGAGTTCAATTCCGTCAATTTACAGTGATCAGACTCACTATCCGATCTGGCAAACAGTCCTTTCGGACATTGTCCAATCGCGTGTCCGGTCTTGCATGGCTCGATTGGTCATCCACCAGGACAAAGCCTGAGATACTTCCCAAGAGTGTCATGTCGCATGTTCAGTCTTGCCATATAGGCGATCGGTCAACAGGACCGGACAACCTTCAGGCTGTCTTTCAGTCTGTCCTTTGCCAAAATCAGTTCTTTGGCTCTCAAACGGACTCATTCTAAAACTATTCTATGGCCACGCTATTCTAGGATTTAGTCTTGTTATAACCTACTTACTAATTCTTGACTGTTCTCGCAAATCCTATAACAACAATCAAGGAATCATGGTGTTGAGTTCAATCTTCCAACATGGTGATTGTAACCTCAACCTTAACATATAATCTTTCAACATGGTGATTGTAACTTCAACACTAACATATCTCAACATTCTACAGAGACAGGGAAGCATAGACTTATCGTTCATTCCTCATTAACGAGGTTGAAAATTGACGGCAACTCTTCTCTGCAGAAATTTCTTCTTTTCCAAAGCTTCCTCATTCTCCAACCCTCCTTCTCCAATCTGCCTCTCAATTCTAGGGTTTGATAATGATCAAAAGAGTGGGAATAGGTGGAAAAACATCACCTTTATGGAGGGTAAATTTTCATTGGGAGTGAGATTCCAATTAGGAAGGAGTCCTACTCAAACTTGAAAACTTTTTTAAACTCAGAGTCCGTTTCTGAGCTTGATCGGTTGACTATATGGCCACCCAATTCGTAGATCAAACAACCTACGAATAGTTAGTTTCCATACCTGGCTTTGTGGTTCTTTCATCCTATTGGTTCACTCGAACCAGTTGGTTCGGTTGGATTTCGATTCGGTGTGTAATGAGTAAAATCAAATCATTTATTAAACGATTTCAAAATGCATACCAAAATCGTTTATTAATCGATTTTGATTTTTTGATTTTTATACAATTTCATTGCCGTGAGAGAGAGGAAGAGAGTTAAGAACAAAACAGAGGAAAAACCAAGAAAATCATTAACTTAGTTTTAATCATATATGAGAGTGGATTTACGATTTAGAAGTATACCATGTGGAAAATATAAAAATATAATTTATTTCTACGAATATGAACATTTAGCACTAAGGGATTAAAGTAAAAGGTTAATTGGTTTTAGCGGTTCTGAATAGTTGGTTTAAACAGTTTCATTCTTGAAACCAGAATCAAACTATTTTACTAAACGGTTTCATTTTCTAAAACTAGAATCGAACAATTTAATAATAGGTTTCACAATTTCAATTTAAATGCTTTGATTCGATTTCGATATACGATTCGGTTTCATTTTTTTACACCCTTAATTAAAATGCATTATTTGTTGATTTCAAAACATCGTAGGAGACTTTGTCGGATGTGCGTGTTACAAGACGCGCAAATAGACAAGGATTGCCACCCTTGTAGTAAAGATCCCACCTATTCAAAGTGGATCTGCGAACATCCTGATGCACTTTCAATAGATCGAGATATATGTCGATCCACTTTAAGTAGAAGAGATCTTCACTACACAAGTGTATTTTTAGGCAACCGGCCTGATCCCATCTTAGAATCACTGCATAGTCACGTGTAGTTAGCATTCACTTACACGCCCAAAGCACGTTAAATAACGCGTGGGTTTACTAGCATTATCCCAAACATGTATTATTGCACGCGTGTGGTTGGATGGACAAATTCACACTAATCTGATTCTATGATTTTGCTTTATCAGTGCGTTTTTAAGCTTTGCACTACTGAGAGGGTTCCTCTCCTAAGTGGGATTTTCCCTTTATTACATGTTGTTTGGCGTGGAATGGAATCATTTCACATCAAGTCAATGGGAGCACAGGAGGAGAAACACTCCACAGTTTCTCGTGTAGATTCCGTTTATTTTGACGTTAAATTTTACATAAAAATTTTATACATAATGTATTAAAAAAATTTATTATTTATTTTCAAGAGATAAAATATAGTGATTTTTTAAAATAGAAAAAAAAAAAAGAAATACATCTTTCTTTTAAATTTGGAAAATTTTAGGAGAAATGTTTTCTGATCTGTCGACTAGGTAACCCTTTTTGTGGTCTGGTGAAATCTACCAACCAAATTGAATAAACTCCTTACCCCCTATTTATGAAGTTAAAAACCTAATTCCCCTAGTGAACAGAAAAATCTTCTCAAAAATTTTATTTCAAAACAAACGGAACTATACGGGACCAATATGTAAAACAATAGAGTATCAAGAAGAAAGGGTGCTAAAAATGAATTGAAATTGTTTACTGAAACCATGAAACCGATTATTAAATGTTTAATTCTAGTTTCAAAAATAAAACTGTTTAGTTAAATTATTTGATTCTGATTTAAAAAATAAAACTGTTTAACTGTTTAAAGTTATGGTGTAGAACCGTTAAACTAATTAAACATTTACTTTAATTCTTTAATGCTAAAAAAGTGTGGACCGAAATGATCTCGCGAAGCCGGAGGAGGCTACTAACAAACGATCGAAGTTGCTAAAAATAAATTAAAATTATTGTTATGATTTTCATACCGTTTACTTCTTCTAAATTATAAACCCAACATCATATATCATATCATTAAAATTGTTTTAGTGTTTTTCATATATTTCTCTCTCTCTCTCTCTCTCTCTCTCTCTCTCTCTCCTGGGAACAAAATCGTTTAAAAATTGAATCAAAATCGATTAAAATTTGGTTTTGATAAACATTTTGAAACCGTTTAATAAACAATTTGATTTTGGTTTTACCCCATTACATAGGGAATCAAATCATTAAACCGAAACCACACCATTAAACCGCCTTGTGAGGACTTATGATAATGCCGACAAATCGCTTGGACAGCATTTTCCTTACATTTTAATCAAATTTATTAATTATGACTTTGTCTGATTATAACTTGTCGTTGTCACTAGGTGTTTATGCCATTAGATCCTAACATCCTATCGCCTAGGTCACATTCAGATTGAATATTAATAATGGATGTGATCGTCAACAAGTGAGAAATGAGAAGCTCCCGAAGACTACTATAATAATTTGAGAATCAATCATTTCTAGGTACGTGTATTCTTCATAGGATCCCATCGCTGTTCATGAAATGTGAAATCCACTAAGTATAAATGGTGATGAAATCTCGTAAAAAGTATATGTTCGTGGAGGTGATTCGAAATGTTATTCAGAATTCATGAATTATGGCGAAGTAATATTCATTCAAGCCAAACAGAATAAAAGGATAAAAGCACTCAGCATCCATGACCAGACGGAGAACATAATCAAACCAAATAAAATTCCTCTGGAATCCATATATAAAGAAGCATTACAGTTTATTGATGAGATAAAAAAAAATGAGAGGAAAAAAAAAAAACCATCCACGTATGGGGCCCAAATCTCCTAGAATAGTTCATCTGTATATACTTGTATCCTTCTTGGAATCATATCACCGTTCATTTTTAATGTATCCTACACTATATCGATGGTGATGGGATCCCTTAGAGAGTACATATACATGCAGGTGATCCGAACTCCAAACCTACATGAGCATAGTGATGCTTGCTCAATACCTGTGCAAAATAAGGGCAAATTTATGTCAACAAATAAGTAGGTGTTGCACAAAAAACCGTACGTGCAGGTGATCAGCAGAGACCTGTATTATCTCCTGTCGCCTAATCCGCTAGCCAAATATTGAATAGGTTGGATTGCATCGGTATTTGTGCCAAGCATTCCAATCCGGTTCGATCTTCGGTAATCCGTAACGAATTGGCCAATTCATATTAGTTTTGGACCTGATCAGCCAGTCCCTAATCAGATTGCCAATCCAATCTTATTATTATTATTATTATTATTATTATTATTATTATTATTATATGCAGTATTGGTTACGTGTCAATTTTCCATTGAATCCATATACTCATCTGATCTAGATCGAATTGATTTTAAACATGATCGATACCATATCCAATACCTGGATTTAAAAAGTCAAATAAGAAGACCATGGGGTAATCTGTTAATGGGAGGAAAGTGACAGACGCAGACACAGGGTCCTAGTAATATCTTAGCTCCCATTCAACCATTCAGAGAACCTTTTTCTACAAAATAGTAGGCAGCATTTTCACTTAGGGCAAATGGATCCATACCAGTATGACTGTGTGGTTGTCATCAGGTGTTTATGCCTTTAAATCTTAATATCTCATCCATTTAAATACCAAAATTATCTCGTTGGACTTAGAGCCAGAATGCATTGTCACCTTGGTTACATTAAGAACAATCCCTATAAAGAAAGGTTTAGGGTTTCAATAATTTAAGTTGGCCATGTGTGATCGCAGTTTAATGGATTAGAGAAAGAGGACCCACAATAGAATGGCCCATCAAAAGGTAACACACTAAATGAGTGATGCCAGAGGATAAAAATCTTCTCCCATTTCCTAGTTGTGTAGTTGTCCATCAGACGAGTTGGGATCAATGGTTGACACAATTAGGTGACAGGAGACGATTCAGATAACGGGTATAAGGAGTTTTATTGAATCGATTCTACCATCTAATCCACATCTATTGCTCTATATTTTTTTGGGTCTATCTCAATGTCACCTGTTTGTGTCAAGAAGGCCTTGATGCTACAGGCAAAATAGAGAGTGAAGAATTCATAAATAAGAGGTATTATGGGAAACTTCATAAATAGAGGGGATAGATTAAGAACTTTGTAAATAAGGGAGGAATTTTTGTTTGCCGTGTCAATCTACATGACACCTGAAGCAGTGTCATGGAAATTATCTGAAAAAAAATCTTCTCATGTTGTCCGATTCCTCCAGCCATGATTCAACAGTTAGAGTTTAGTAGGTGTACATACCAGTGTATTAATATACACACCAAATAAACTTTAGCCACAAGATTATGACTGGAATCTATCCAACGATACAAGACGATTTGAGTCCAAGTTTATCCCTTCTTTTTTAGATAAAAACCATATATATTTAAAGCTTTCTGAAACTCCAAAGAAATTCTTGTTGGCCCTTCAAATAGATTGATTTTTTTAAGAGTCAAATTTGGGGGTCCTCTTTATTATAAAGAAACAGGAGGGAAGTTGGTAGGGCTCAGACAAGTTCCACCAGCTCCAATCAACCATTACAAAGATGGTCTAGATTTTTTTTATTTTTTTTTTATTATTATAATTGATAATCATTGTGGAAAGATATTTTTTTTATTAATTATATAGGGACAAGGATTTTCTAAAATTTAAAAATGGGAAATCGGACCAATAAGAGGATGGGAGAAAATATCATTATGTATCCCATGACTCGTTATGTGAAAAGACGTGGAAAGAGATCCCTACTCGGGCATTGTAGAATCTTTTTTTCTTAATAAAAATATACAATTATTAAATAGAAGTAACCACAATAATTTAAAAAAAGGTAGGCCATCATAAGGGAGCAAAGAGATGAGGTTTTGTTTGGATAATAGGAAATAGATCATGGATTAAGGACCAAAAAAAGAGAAACAAGGAAATTTGAATATGGAGGAAACACAAACATGCAGACATGTTCTATCCTGGAATAGGACTAACTTAACTAAAAGAAAATGAAATTAAAAATTGTTTTTTTAGGCAAAAGTTTTTCTAGCCCATCGATTAACTAACAGACTCTCCTTTGTTTGGAGTCATCCACCCTCAAAAAGCATACAAATCCCGACCCCCTATATTTGAATTTCTATAATTACCCTCATTTTTGCATCCTACGATTTCTCTGGTCCTCAGATCAAAGAACCTCTTTCTTATTTTTTATCTCATATATTGTTACCCTATTACTCTAGTCAAATATTAGATTTACCTTTATCATACTCAAATGAGTTAATAGTTTTGAAAAAGAAAATGAATTTTTTTTTTTTTTGGAAAAATAAATGTATTAAAAAAGATAATTATAAAGATTCTAAAGAGGACAACAAGAAGTCAAGAAACCACTCATACCAATGAAATCATCAGACTTAGAAAACCCTAATTTAATTAGAAAATAAGCACCCAAGAACAATATTCCAATAACCCAACTAAAAGAATTAGAATGAGAATGATTATAAAGGTCATGACACATTGAGGTATAATTGATTTATCCCAATCAACCCTAGACCCTTGTTACTTAAAAATAATCCACCACTCCCCTTAGCATCTTAAAAAGATTTAAGATCTTCATTAATCCTAACATATTTTTGCTTGTTTCAAATTTTTCATATTCACTATAATAATTAGGGGAGAAAGATCAATGTACTAACAGGGTTTATTAGAATCTTATACATAAGTAGAGAAAATAGAAATATAGGAAAAATGAAAAATAACATCCTTTCCTAATTTGAGACATCAGAAGGGATTCAAATCGTCTCCTTCTTGAGATTCGGAAGGAGGGATGGCGGCCTGGATGGATGGCCGACACCTGGCTCTCGGGTGAATCCGAGTAGTCCATCTGAGCAGACACCTCAGTCGACAAGCTGAACCGACAAAGATATCAGCTAGGATGGATGGTTCGGATTCACCAGAGAGTCAGGTATCTGCCATCCATCGAAGCCGCTGCCCCTCCTTTCGAATCCCAGGAAGAAAACGATGTGGATCCCATCAGAAGGCATCTGAAGATAATGCTCTCTCTCTCTCTCACAGAGTAGACAATCCATGTGGTTAAGAATCCAAGATGTTTCTTCCCCAAAGCATCATCAAATATTGTGGGGCCAATCACGTGGACACCGAAAAGCATATGAAGACAATAGCTTAAATGCTTAAAATAGACTAATCCACAGTCACTAAAACACCCTTTTGATGCCCTTTCATTTCACATTATTTACTCTACAGAGTTAAAATCCCTCCACCAACTACAATTCCCATTGGATAAGCTATCAATGTTTTTCAAAAGAAACCAGTACGGTTCACCTTATTAAGATATAATCCAATCCAACCTCAATCAAAAGTCTAAATTGTCCATCCATATATTAGCTTTAGCTAGGTTCCATGCAACTTTAGTGTACCCTAGCTGTGTCCCTTCTCTCCTCCATTGGATCTTTTTTCTATATCAAATAAAAAACAAAAAATGGAAGGATCCAATGGTGAATCCTCTGAGGTACAACCCAGGGCCATGTATTCCTCCAAAAATGCATCTCTATCAAACTTAGAAGCTGCCTATGTGCACAGACTTGATCGAGCCACCATTTCGGCCTGTAAACGAAACATGTCCTCGGAGTGCACTAAGGTCGAGATTCCTCGCCCGCTGATTGCGCCCGAACACAGTATTGATAAAGCGCGTCAAACATTTCATAAACATTTGTTTTCTTTCGCAAATTTTAACAGTGACACGTCAAACATTTCATAAACATTTGTTTTTTTTCGTGAATTTTAACAGTGGGAGTAGAATGTGCACCGCAACCGAAGCGCCTTTGATTGCAGTGCAATAAACAAGAAAGGCTGCGTTCCTCAAACACTTTATTGATACATGCAGGTAAAAAAATAATTACTAATATTCCAGCTTCGCTTTGGGACCCCAAGCCCTGTGCCGTTATTATTGTATTCATCAAGGTAACAACTTATTTTTGGGTAAATTCATCAAGGTAGTAACAAACCCTTTGTCACAAGTGAGAAATGAATGCATGCATGCATTGCATATTCGAGTTCTATACTCTAATCAGATATCTCATTGGCTACCAAATGATTAATGATAATTTCTTATGACCCTTGGATGGATAGAATAGAGGATTTAGAGGATTCATGTAAATAATATTAGCCTATCTCCCTCTTGAGAGACAATTGGTGGAAATCAAATAAAGGGACTGTTTGGATGACACCTCTCATAGGTGTCTTCAGAAATTAGAATATAAAATATATTTTTTTAATTATCCCTTGTCTTATTGTTAAAAAAAAAATTAAAATTCTATTGGTTTTAAAGTAAATTCTAATCATAAAATTTTATGTATAACAATTTATATGTAATTTTTTTTTTTTCAATATTTGTTTCCAGAGGTAAAAATAAAGATCTCTAAGGAGGGAAAATAAACTTCATCTTTCTTTTACCTATTGTAAAATGTTATACATAAAATTTAACGTCAAAACAACTAGATCTTAAAGGAAAAAAAAACATTTAATAGACTTTTGAAAATGATTTTCCATTTTATAACCGTCAAGAGTTATCTTCTACCAAAAAAGAGTTGACATTATCTCACATTTTTTTTTCAAATGAACATGTGAAAATAACAAGAATTACTCTCACTAAAAAATTAATGTATTAAACTAAGAGGGCAAAAAAGTAACGTGCCTAGATTATTTGACACCTTAAAGGTGTCAATAAGAAATTTCCTTAAGTAAATGCCGAGTTTTTATACACGGACTGTGTAGAGACACAGTTGAAAACATCAAGCCTTCGCATAGTCATACACCCTTTTCCTCTCCCCATCCAACGGTAGAAACCATGGTGTGCATGTACAAAGCTATGCACAAAATCTTGTGCTTTAAATAAATAAGAGTAGGGAAAGTCTCTCTCTCTCTTCCTTGAAATCTGAATCCTTTTCTTTCTCTTCTCTCTCCTAAAAGTGACCGGCTACTAGTTCTTCTTGTACTCGAAATTTCACAGTAGCATATAACATTTCAATATGCCCGCTAGTTTGTAGATCATCCTGGTTGTCATACCGGACATATTCGACAAAACAGATGATAATGACAAGACAAACAATGACCTTTGGAAAGTGAAGGTATCATTTAGACAGGGGCAGCACTCACCATCCATAGATTTGGAACCCCACAAGCAAGATTTTGTCAAACGATGCACCCAAAACTTAATATGCTATCATGCATTGAAAAGCTCAAAAACTAGTAATAACAAAGATCAGTAAAATGGGAATGGAAAAGTTAAAAAAAAAGAAAAAATTTGAATTTTGATAAATGAGCTTACAAGGAAAACTAGAAATAAAGTTCCAGAACTATATATGCAAGCTTCAACTACATGATTTTGTGGATGTCTTCCATGTCTTTTCCAGTATTCTCGAATTGAAGTTGAAAAGCTTGCTGTAGCATTCATGTAAGCAAACCTTAGTTTTCCAAATTGAAAAAAGAAATTAAGGGAGATGGAAACCAGAAAAAATTATCACCTGGATGCAGGACAGGGTATACTGAACATCACTTTCTGAGATTTGGTGGTGGAGAACAACTCTTATGCTGAAACAGTAAGTGAATTAGTTTTATAGAATTCAATGAGTTAACAAGCTTGCTAATTTCTTCAACATCATCCAGTGTTGAAACAGCAAGCTTGCTAATTTCTTCAACATCATCCAGTGTACACAATTTATGATAAAACTGTTTAGACAGTTGAATTCTTCAGTATAAGAATGCCACAAGAACAACCATTAGTCTCTACTTTCCATAATTTGCTTCTCATAAATGCCTTCAAGTCATACTCACCAAGAGAACATCCATTGTCCTACTCTTGGGTGCAGCATTGAAGTGCCAAAGAAGCAATGCCCCTAGGAATTAGCCAACTTCTGTGAGCTGGCACTGCATCTGGTAACCATGAAGAACCCAGTTTTCTCACCCGAATACGGTAGCCAGACCATACACTCAATACCATTGGCGTCAGGACAGAGTAACAGCAAAAAAGACATACATGCATATTGACAGCTTGTCTCATATACTAAATGATATTTTCGCCACATAACTATGTACTTCAGTACCTCCATAACAACTTTCCATAAAGTTTTACACTGCCAATACAATGGTCTATTAATGGTAAAACCAGATTAGATGGAGAAGAAACTGGGGCCAGAACTTGTCATAGAAGGGGAAGAAGTAGAAGAAGAATATTGATATTGTCATGATGACTGATATTAACATTAATTTTTCCATTTAGTAATGATCTTAACAGTTACTAATGGGCCTACTACTGGCAATAAATAGGCGTGCTTATCTGAAAAGTCAACATAAAAGATCGGCGTATGTATCTATGCATGTTTCTGGGGCAATCAAGGATTTAAATCACACAGTGATTGGATCAGACACCGGTAACACTGAATGGATTGGCTGATCCACACTGATATGAACCAGATATCAGCCGAATCAGGGACCAGCAATACCAATACAGATTGGCAATACACCAGATCTACCACAATTTTTAAAACCTCGGGACAACAAGCTCTATAAAACAAACTTAGGAGGGGGGGAACCCTATAGTAAAGAAGTATAACATTGTTAGATGACAGACTAGACTTTCAAAAACAAGGAAACCAACCTGGATGAACCTACTGGCATCACAAGAATACCATGTTTTTCCAAGAACTGGCTGAGCCTTTCTACTGTGATTTTTGAGCCCTCTGAAACATCAAAAAATATCTGATCACAAAAAACAAACAAAAAAAAAAAAAAAGTTACTCTCCATTATTATCAAATGAAAGAGAAACAAGAGATTTTACAGCATACTCTCATAAGATTTCAAAGAGATGTTCCTAAAGATGTTCAAATAAGAATCATATCAAATACTCAACTTATAAATTATAAGTAAATAGATGTAGTATAGAGAAAAATTCCAAGACTAAGTTAAGAAACATAAGCTCTCCAAACTTGAAAGAATTCATTTTGCATTAAATAAAAAAAAGTGAGCTCAGTACAGGTTGGGTTCCTAAGCAAGCAGAAATTGTAATTTATAATTCATAAGACACTTAAATAACCTGCAACCAACTCAGCCAAGTGGCTATAGCAACTGTTTCAACAGCCACAGTGGTAAACTGGTAATACAAATGGACTTCAATAAAGACCCAAACTAAAAAAAAATATTGTAAAACGGGATACTCACAACATTGGTCTCAACTGAACCCATATCCACTTTTATTCCTTTGATTTGATTCAGTCCATCTGCAGAAAATCAAACCCAAAACATTTACCAAACCAGAAAATCACCATTAGAGCCTAGCATGATCACAACACAAAATTGGCCTGTTTACATCTCAGCATACAGTTAATGTCATGTAATTAGATATGTTTCTGGAACAGTTTACTTCATGTTAGTGCACTGTACTCTGTACAGAACAAACTTACAAATGATAAACATAGACTCATCTTAACAGTATACAAATGAAACCCGTAAGCAAGAATACATGATAAAATGAAACATCCATTAAAGCAAAAGTTTAGTATATTACTTATACAAGTCCTCTATTGACTTGACACAGTCACAACAGATAACAGAGCATCCTTATGACTATGGTAGCAAAAATTACACACGTGTGTCATAAAGCAAAGCAGGATCAGACAACAGACTTTCTGACATTAGCAAGCAATGAGATTAACAAATGAAGCAAATAGATCAGAACTGGCACCTATGTACTATTAAGGGCATAAATTAGACCTGCTAAAATCTTTGCTTTCTTATGATCAACCTCAAGCCTACTGACATTCTCTTGCAATGCAACGTAAGCAGCAGCGCACAGGATACCAACCTGCCTCATTCCCCCACCTAAGGTTTTCCGAAGCCTCTTAGCCTAAAACAAAACAACAACAGAAAAAAACAACAGATAGGTACTGTCCTCTACAGAACAGACAAAATTGAACATAAAAATGTTCCACCATTACCTTGGCAATAAAGCTTTTTGAACCTACAATGACAGATCCAACTGGAGCACCCAGTCCTTTTGAAAGACAAACCTAGTTCATGTATATGATGAACAGATAAACATCAGGTATCAGGTCAGAATATAATAATGCTGAATAAAGACATATAAATGGAATTGGTTTGTGTGTGAGTTCACAGATAAAGCATTTTACTTATGCAACTTAATCAAGTTAGGCATAAATCCCATTTGAAAGGGAGTAAAAAAAAAAAAAAGGAACAGTCATCATGTTGACCATGTAGATTGATAATATTGAGAAGTCAACAACTAGGTAAAACCATACCGAAACTGAATCAGCAGCTTGCACAAGCCTATTAACAGGAACCCCAAGTGCCTGGCACATCAACCAACTGAAGTTAGTAACTTGAGCAAGTCATTAATCTATTTATTTGACACCAAAAACAAACAACAGTAGTACAGGTAAACTCTAAGAGAAGATTTTTCAAGTTCTTTCACCACAGAAACTTTCTCTTTTCTTTGTTTCACGTCGTAAGAGAATGAGGATAGAAGTCTTAAATAAGTACCAAAACATATACTCATCTATATTCCTCATTTTCTTTCTTCAAAAATCAAATTCATAAATTATTAGGTAACTGAAAAACTAAGACGAAGGACAACACTAAGCAGCACAGATTTTCATGAAATTAAACATAATACTTTAAAGCCTCTAATCATCATGCGCATAGTTTAGTCAAACATTCAATGAAAACATTTCCAGCATGGACTCTAACCCCCAATCAAGTGTGAGGAACAATTGCAACTATGACTAAGATCATTATCACCTTAGTCAAGGCTTGGATTGCATTTTTTCGTAAACTGAAGATAAAAGAGAAAACAGAGGAGGAGCTAGGAAAAGGCCCCCAAAGTTACAACCAGATTTTTAACAATATTGTTAAGATTACAATCTTTAATCTTTACTTTCTTTGTCTTATGATGACTAGGTCTTAGGTGTGTCTTAGTAGTCCATTGGCTGTATATGGACAGCTGTCTATGGACTGTACATGAATAGCAGTATATTGACTGTATATGGACAGCTGTATATGGACTGTCAATAGTTGTACATGGGTAGCCTAATTGATTATAAATAGTACAGGGATAGGGGGAGATAATCACAATCAATCTCTCCCCCTCTCCACAATTTCTCTCCTTTCTATTGGTCTCTTTCTTTGGTTTTCTCTTTTACAGTGTTATATGGTATCAGAGCGAGGTTAATAAACTTCTGCTGCAAGTTTTTGGTTGCTGGTTTGAGAGTCTATTTCGGTTCTCCCTTTTCTCTTCTCTTTCCCTAATTTTGTCCCATGAATTCTAGACTCAAACCTCGATAAGATAGAGTCGATTAACATGGGATCTCAACACGGTATTTGTTTGGAATATGTTCTTCATTAGTTCTGAGAATGATGCACAGTTCTTGATTTTTTTTTGTGATTCTATTACATTGCTTCTGTTCAAGAGCTATTCTTTCTTCAGCCTGATATTTGTTTTTGATATCAATGTGTTCAACCACCAACGCTACCTGGTATTTTTAACTCATCTTATTCAGCAGTTTTTGTTGGTATTCATTCCTGTACTACAAGTTGTACCTATGTAGCAGTGAAAGATAAGAAACAAGTTTTTTTGGAAGGATATCCCATTGCTACAGCAGTAAGATTCTAGACAAATATCTCTTTTTCTTGTTTTGGTTCTTTTTCAAACATGACTAAATCTAAGAATCATGAAGATGGTGTTCATGTCCAAATTACTTCAATTAAATTGGTTGGTTCATCTAATTTTCTGCTATGGAAGCAAGTTGTAACCATCTATCTCACTGCTAGAGATAAGTTGGCTTATATATATGATGATCCCCCGGATTCCAAGGATTCGACATATGGCACTTGGACCAACGGAAAATGCTATTGTCATGGTCTGGTTGTTTAATAGTATGGAACCTTCTGTGACTGCCAATATCATGTTTCACAAAACAGCCAAGGGCGTTTGGAATGACTTACAAGAGAGTTTCTCTCAAGATACAAACTTATCTCATGTTTATGACTAATATGAACGTCTATTCAATTGTAAACAGGGAGACAGGTCTATTGCGGAATTTTATAGCTCTCTCAAAGGAATCTGGGAAGAACTGAATGTCCATCAACCCCTTACTACTGACCTCAATACTTTGAAGGCTAAGCATGTAGAATTTCAAGTGGCAACATTTCTGTCTGGTCTTAGTTCCAAGTTGTAGCCTCTCAAAAGCCAATTGCTTGTTGGAGATAAAGTTTCGACCTTGAATGAAGCCTTCTGCCGTATTCAACGTATTGTTAACCCTAATTTCTCCAAGTCCAACAACACTACTACCACAAACAACTCTGCCTTGTTCACTTCTAGTAGCAACCAAGGTCGTGGTAGCTTTGGCAGAGGTCATGGTCGTGGTCGAGGTCGTGGTGGCCGAGGTGATGCTTCAATGCGTATTTGTTCTTATTGTGGTAAACAGAACCACATTGTTGATTGATCGCTGTTGGGTGAAAATGGTAAGCCTCCTTAATGGAATTCAGGGTCCCCTTCTCAGGTAGCCAGTGTTACATCCCAGAGTGATATCCCCACACCTGACCCTTCTATTAATGGAGGTTCCTCTTCCACTATTACATTGTCCAAGGATGATTTTCATAATCTGTTGGCTTGGATAAATCAGTTAGATACTCACGGCAATGCTCCATCCACTGCTACTTTGGGGCATACAGGTAATGCTGCCTTCTTTGCATCCATGGCCTCTACTCCTTGGGTTATTCACTCAGGAGCCTCGTCTCATATGACTGGTAAGTCATCCGTATTTTCTTCTTTTACTCATTCTGTGCAACCGTCCAATGTTTACCTTGCTGATGGATCCGCTACCAATGTTTTTGGTAAGGGAACTGTTTCTCTATCCCCTAGTTTATTTCTTTCATCTGTGCTTTATGTCACTCGTCTACCCATGAATTTACTATCCATTAGCTCTTTGGTTAAAACCTTAAACTGTTTCGTCACCTTTTTCCCTACTTGTTGTGTATTTCAGGATCTTCAGACGAAGGCGACGCTTGGTGGGGGGCATGAGAAGGACGAACTGTATTACTTAGACACCATTCCATCCTCTACCGTTGCACTTACTACCACTAAGGTTTCACCAATGCTTTGGCATGTTCGGTTGGGTCATGTTTCTCTCTCTCACCTTCAACTCATGGTTCCTGATTGCAAAAATGTCACTATACTTGAGTGCGAGGCATGTCAATTAGGAAAACACCCCCATTCCTCTTTCCCGTCATGTACTATACCTAGAAGTACAACTCCTTTTTCCTTAGTCCATTCTGATATCTGGGGTCCCATTAAGGTCAAGAATCATTCTGGTTTTAGCTATTTTGTCACATTTGTGGATGATTACTCTAGAACTACTTGGTTATATTTGCTAAAGGATCACTCTAAGTTCCTTTTTGTATTCAAACAATTTTATTTCGAAATAAAGAATCAATTTGATATTGGCATTAAGATTTTTCGATCTGACAATGCTCTTGAATACACTCAGACTGCTATCTCTTTATTCTGTGCATCCAAATGTGTCATTCATCAGACTCGTTGTTCTTACACTCCACAACAAAATAGAGTTGCAGAACGTAAAAACCGTTACTTATTAGAGGTCGCTCGTTCTCTTCTCCTTCATATGCATTTGCCTCGATATTTTTGGGGTGATGCTGTGTTGACTGCTTGCTACTTGATCAATCGCATGTCGTCTTCAGTTCTTCAGAATCAAGCTCCCATATCTTTGCTTTATCTATCATCTCCTTTGTTTGTCATCCCTCTTTATACTTTTGGATGCACCTGCTATGTACACGAACTTCGTCCTGGACTTGATAAATTATCACCTCGTGCTGTCAAGTGTGTGTTTATTGGTTACTCTCGTACTCAAAAGGAGTATCATTGTTATGACCCTCAGACAAGGCACCAGGTGGTAAGTGCTGATGTCACATTTTTCGAACATTCACCCTATTACCCTATTCCATACCCCGATCCACCAGTTCTGGTCCTAATCCAGGATCCTGGATTGCCTTCCTCTCTCGCCCCTGAGTCGACTACTGTTGAAGCCCCACTACAGGTATATCAACGTCGTCGGAATACTATTGTTGTCCCTGACCAGGTGCCAATCGTCACTCAAGTCTCTGCCACATCTTCCACGCAGCCTTCGTCGGATGATCTTCCTATTGCATTACGGAAAGGTACATGCTCTTGCACTCGATTCCCATTATATCTTATTGCTCATTATGTCTCTACCTCTCACCTCCTGTGTTGGACCAAAACTTTGCCTATGCCTTAGCTCATATAAATGTTCCAACCTCTCATACTGAGGCATTATCCCGACCTGAGTGGAAATGGGCTATGGATGCCGAGATGGATGCTTTTCATTCACAGAATATCTAGTCCCTTACGGATTGCCCCTGAGGAAGGATGTGGTTCGTTGTTGGTGGATTTTTACTGTAAAATATAATCCTAATGGATTAGTGGAGCGTCTCAAAGCTCGCCTGGTTGTAAAAAGGTTTACTCAAACATATTGAGTGGATTATTTTGAAACTTTTTCATCCGTTGCTCGGCTTAATTCCTTTCGAATTCTTATTTCCCTTTCTGTCAATTTGGATTGGCCTCTTTTTCAATTGGATGTCAAGAATGTCTTTTTATATGGAGACTTACAAGAGGAGGTCTATATGAAGCAACCTCCGGGGTATGTTGCTTAAGGGGACACTCGAGTGTGTAAGCTCCATAAGGCTATTTATGGATTAAAACAGTCGCCTCGGGCATGGTTCAACAAGTTTACTAAGGTTGTGGTTGATTATGGATTCACACCTTGTTATACTGATCACTCTGTATTTGTTCGTCGTCGCAATTCCAAGGTAGTTATCCTTGTGGTCTATGTTCATGACATCATTGATTCTGGAGATGACTTATAGGGTATTGATGAAATGAAAGCCTAACTCCATCAACATTTTCAGATGAAAGATTTGGGTGTGCTTTGTTACTTCCTTGACATTTAAGTAGTTCGAAGCCCCAAAGGCGTTAGTCTCTCCCAAAGAAAGTATATTATTGATCTCCTCACTGACACAGGTATGCTTGAGTGTAAACCAATTGACACTCCTATGGATCCTCATCTCAAACTTGCTACCTGTGATGGGGAGGATTATGCAGATGTCCATCAGTATCGTCGTCTTGTTGGCAAGCTACTTTATATTACTATCACCAGGCCTGACATATCCTATGCTGTGGGAGTCATTAGTCAATTTATGCAGACTCCAAAACAAGTTCATTGGGAAGCTGCATGTCGCATATTATGATATCTCAAGGGTGCTCCCGGTAAAGGGTTATTTTATCGGTTTCATAGTCATATTGAACTCTGTGGTTATTCTGATGCTGATTGGGCTGGGGCTGATAATGATCGACATTCAACTACTGGTTATTGTACATTCCTTGAAGGGAACCTCATCACATGGCGCAGCAAAAAGAAAACTACTATTGCTTGATCCAGTGCTGAGGCCAAGTATTGGGCTATGGCTCAAACTACTACAGAACTTATGTGGATGAAGAATATTTTGGGTGAACTAGGGTTTCCAATCACTCAACCTATTCCTATGTATTGTGATAATCAAACAGCTATTCACATTGCCAATAATCCAGTGTTCAAGGAACGGACCAAGCATATAGAAGTTGACTGCCACTTTGTTCGGGATGCTGTAATGCGTAAAGTGGTCTCTACCCCATTTACTCGCTCCAACTCACAGCTTGGTGACTTGTTTACAAAAGCTCTGTTCAAGGAAACTTTTCTTTTCCAGTGTTCCAAGCTGGGTCTCGATGACATATATGCTCCAACTTGAGGGGGAGTGTTAAGATTACAATCTTTAATCTTTCCTTTCTTTGTCTTATGATGACTAGGTCTTAGGTGTGTCTTAGTAATGCATTGGTTGTATATGGATAGCTGTATATGGACTGTACATGGACAACAGTATATTCACTGTATATGGATTGTCGATAGTTGTACATGAGCTGCCTAATTGATTATAAATAGTAAAGGTATAGGGGGAGATAATCTCAATCAATTTCTCCCCCTTTCCATGATTTTTCTCCTTTCTATTGGTCTCTTTCTTTGGTTTTCTCTTTTACAGTTTTACAAATATAATATAGAGAACATTTAGCAACTCTCTGTTAGAAGAGACTGCTACATTTGTCACCCTAGAACAACTGGAGAATAATGTACAGGTTCTGACATTCAGCATATCTGCATATGAATATGCCCATGATGAAGGAGATGATCTCCTCAGCAATACTTTCAAACCAGAAAAAAATTAATCATATACTAGAATCACCTTCTACCACAGAAGCTCAATATTTAAGTCCTCAGAAATTTAGGGGCCTCAAAGGAGATACCGCCATACAGCTATGGATTTTTTGGAGCCACACTGTTCTAAATACCAAAGAAGATGAATGATACTTCCATTATGATCATGAGAAGCCTGACTGTACACCATAAGGCAAATTATTAGTTTATTACACAAAAATCATCAAATTGGGCTTCACCACATTCATAGTAGGGAGTCCCCAAATTGCACAAACATTGAGAAATAGGACTAGATATAGCAATCACTCTCTAACTACTATCCAGCAATATTCCCACAGATGATGCCAAACGAACTACTCAAAACCTTACTTGTTAATATCTTGGATGTACTTGGGTCATTGTTTTTGAAAGTCCCATTATTCTTTTCTTTCTGAATACTTCAAAAAAGAAACAGATATGACCAAGGTCAAGGAAGTGTTACCAGATTTCCTCAGCCTCATCAAAATAATTTAATAATTTTGTCATCCTTTTTCCATGCCACACACATCCTTGGATCAATTAACAAATATATTCTTGAGTAATGACTAATGAGGCTTTATTTCATTCTCTTTGGGAAAAAAAAAACCATAGTTTCTTGGGAGCCATCATCCAAGTGAAAGCCTTAATTGTGGGAATAGCTAGAGATTTTCAAACATTTTTCCCCAAAAGATTGATAAGATCTAATAGTTCTCTAAAGAGGACCTGGATGAAGAATCATCGGGGTCGAGAGTCCAACACCTAGAGTCAGGAGGAGTTAGGTAACTTCTTTGAGAGATTCCACAAGTTAGAGAATTGAAGTTACAGACTTCCCGATAATCATTTTGCAATTCATCTTATGTCTTGTCAGCATGATACAAGACATTAGACAGACGACAATTGGATACAGAATTTAATTTAAACAATTCAAGCCCAGGAACGCAGAAAAGATCTTCAGACCTAATCTGCAAACAAACTTAACATCATAAGAAAATAAAAGACGAAATGAAAGGAATAGATTTGATCTATGACCCTCCATGGTTTGCAAGAATAAAAATATTTCATAAAATTAACTCTAAAATTTCACCATTTTGATCAAAGCCATGAACCTTCTCAATAAAAAAAAATAAAAAATAAAAACCATAGCCTCTTTGGTTTGAACTGGATCTCCATAACCACTGGCTACTAGGGAAACGTTATGCACCCTAATTACCAACGGTTGAAACGGTTTCTCCCTTCTTCCTCCACTCCCTCGGAAAATCGAATACTTCTACCTTAACTCCAACCCAAAGAAAATCCTATTGATAGCATACAGGTGGATTTGTGAGGGTAGATAGAATTAAAGTAATTGAACTATCCAGTAAGTAGGTATCCTTTTTCACCTTTACCACTAACTTTTTCTCAGATAGCACATCAAGTTCATTACTTGGCTATGTGATAAACATAGTTCAACAGAAAGATTAGATGTGTGTTACATTGCAGAAAAATAACTGATGTTAAACAAAACTGCTTAAAGATTTATGAGTTCAAACAAAAAGATGATGTCAAAGAAACACAAAAAATGCTTAAAAAATTAAAAGCAAAAAATGTGGCACCAGTAGGATATCAAAGGTAATGGCATCAATAAATCATTTTCAAATCAAACAAACTAATACATACAGTTGCAGCATTGAAGATTCGTGCTCCATCTATGTGAAGGTTCAACCCATGCTTTTTAGCAATCTCTCCTACTTTGTCTGTATATTCAACAGAAATGCATCTACCACCACAACTGCAATGATAACAAGGGCAAACGTCAATCATCAGTAAGATTTGAAAATGTTGCAGCTGGATAACTTGGATGTTAATAGTAAAAAGGAAAAAAAAAGACATTGTTTTAGATTTTAGTTTCCAATATGAAAAACAATTCGATTTCTTGAGACATCATAGCTGTCAAAGCACCAAGGCGTTGGAGACCTAACAGGGCGCCTTGACTACCAAGGTGCCCGCTTAGGTGATCAAGGCGCTTGCTTAGGCGACCAGGGTGTCCGAATTTCCAAGGTGTCACAAGGCCGCCTAGGCGCCTAGACGACGCCTTGACAACTATGTGAGACACCATACCTGACACATGGAAGAAGTTAATGGTATAGCAACATTTAGTGGTCAAAATCAAAGAACCCCAAATTCCTAGAAATCATAGTCTAAACATGACTGTTATAGGGGTCAAGACTTTACCAGCTGGCAGCTTCCAAGACAAAATTAAAAAGACAGGAATGGAACAAAAACAAACCTCATGGAACAAGGTTTCTTCCCATCCACCAATCCTATATGAAGAGAAGTCCTACATGAGACTCAAGCTAGCGATTATAGGTTTAGTGTCATGCTCTTATCTGCAATAAGAGACAAAGGTATTGCATAGACCCCTTCTAAACGATAGTGTTTTTTATATAGAAATTAAAGTCTTAGCATAGTTGTTAAGGCCCCAAGGCGAACCAAGGCATTGGAGGCCTGACAAACACCCAACGCAACCTAAGCGCCAGATTTTCCAAGGCACCTAGATGCCGCCTAGGCGACTTATTCTCAATTATCATTTAAGTATCTACAGAATCTCAAACACATTGAAATTCTGTCTTTGTTACATAGCCCCGAGGTATATTAGGATTAGAATCAAACAGAAGACGTCATGACAAAGCCATAAGGATCCTCAGTTCATCCAAAGATAGCATATTTTTTTACATCTTCAAGTAGAAATAAATGGGTCGAATAAAGAGCATAATTCATCATGAATTATACTAGGCACTATGCTGTAAACTGAATGCAGTATAAATGGCTCAAACTGGTTCAGTATTAGGTAAGGAGATGATACAATTCAAAGTAGGCTCAAAAAGGTGATCTCTAGTTTATGAAACCATGGAATAAATATTTCATTTAATAGGGCTAGATAACTAAAACTGAGTAAATAGAAATTTTCATGATTCAACAAGGGATACCACATACGAGGGTAATGGTTTAACCTTTAATATGGTGTTAGAGGGGATCCATGCGAATACAAAGTGGGGAATGGATGTTGTAGTGGATTCCTGTTTGAGGTTTAAGAATAAAACCAAGAGTAATAATAACAATAACAGTAATAATAATAATACAAGAATAAAGTGGATTCCTTCCTGTCTGAGATTTAAGAATAGTATACAAGAATAATTAATAAATTATTCCCCCCACAGAGGCCCCTTTCTTGATTGAATCTAGAATGATATAGTCCTCCCACATTATCATCAATCACATCATAATCATCTATTTCATCGTGAGTGCAATTCTACACCAAAAGGACCAAAGAGGAAAAAGACAATTTCTAATCTCCGAACTGTCCAAACAGAAGAAGAGTCGTAAGAAATTGGAAAAACTCTAATATAGAATAACCATCTGGTGGAATCTGATTAGGAGAAACAACGAAAGAAATCCAGCCCCACAGGCATGTGGAGATTAGAGTATTCAAGAAGATGAAAGGAATGGCCCCGACCTTAAGAACCCAAGATAGCCCGGGGAAAAAGAAAAAAAAACCGGGTAGAAAACAAAGTGGGAATATAATAAAAATAATAATTTAATGACTGAAGTGGGTACTATCAAGTCATCCACCAGAACCACCACAAGCGTGGTATTATGTCATGAAAGAGAAAGGTCCTTACTTTGCATGAGTGTTCTCCAAGCAGATAAGCCTGGTTGTCGGGTAATGAATCTCCCCTGCAGGATCTCTTATAGCAGCTTCAATCAGAGCAATATCCATCGTTCCATCCAAATTATTCTTCACAGTTCTCGAATGTACATTTCCAATAGTTGAAATTCCTCCATTCTCATAAATATGGATATGGGATTTGTCTCCAAGAATGACTTCACTTCCTCTAACCTCACAGTGGACTAATACACTTATGAGGTTACCCATGGTGCCTGAAGGAACGAAGAGAGCAGCTTCCTTGCCCATGACCCTTGCCATCTCTGCCTCAAAGTGATAGGCTGTTGGATCCCTACCCAACACGTCGTCATCGACTTCAGCATTTGCCATTGCAGCTCGCATTGCTTCAGTTGGTTTGGTGACTGTGTCTGATCGGAGGTCCACTGTTCTGGTCGCCATTTCTCCGAAAAAATACGATGATAAGACCAACAGTTCCCTCCTCCCTGAAGTCTTTAGACAAGAAAATAAATCAGGAATCATTATCACAATGACAATTATTTAATAAAACAGTAACACTTCGACCACTAAATTTTATCAAACAAAAAATTTCCAAGCACTTTATTATAGTGACGATGGTTTTTTTTAAAAGCAAACAATTTGGACTCTGCTTTCCAGTAACCATTAAAACTAACACTTCAATCAGAAAGGGAAAAGAAACAACTTCAAACTGTAACACTAATTTTCTCAATTGCTACTCTACCCTGTAATTGAAGAGTTGGGGTAACTCTAATCCAGTCAAAGTTAAAAAAAAATTATTCAAGTTACAAACTGTTCAACCATCCATTCCTGAGAAGTTTTGAATCAAAGGTAGAGGGCTAACTTGATTGACCTAGACTGATTTTCTATCCTCCTTAGAACTTTTCCAAGTGTAGAAATGTTTATTTTGTATGAAAAATTAATAGAGAAAAAAACATTCGTCGTTGGCGCATAGACTTCCATACTTTTTAATACCAACACGATAAGAAATTCTTACCTCCTCGCCTGCGCCAAATTCAACGGCAAAACCAGGACTCTCTGCTTGTCTGCAGCAATTTCAAAATACCACGCCTCTTGGCTTAAATTACAGTGACCCTCTCACAGTTTAAAAGCTTCGACGGCTCTGTTCCTGACCCGAAACGCCAAAACCCCAAAATCTTCAGCAAAGATGAACGAAATCTTCTCAACACTCAATTGCAAGCATGTATAGCAGTATGAGCTTCGATTTCTTCTCAAGAGCATGAAATCTTCATATTTCAATTCATTAAATAAAGACAAGGTTAATTTGCAAAACCAGATAAGGTGGTCTTTTCGTTACAGCCAATTTAATCCAGAACGAGAAACAGGCAACTCATCTAACACAGCTGTTCAACTCTGATAAACCATTTTAAAGAAGTCTGATCCCTGAGAAGCAGACAAAAAATAATGGATTCCAACAAGAACCCCTGAAATGACCTTCCAAATTGTCTGCATTTTGTATGTGATGCAGAGAAGAACAAATGTTAAAAGAAGAATGAAAGGAGCACCACCTGTAGTGACATTTGTAAAAGGCGGCCAATAACAACTAGGATAAATGTCCTGTCAATGACTTCAATGCAGCAATGCAGCATGCAGTCCCATGCGTTTCTCCTGTGAATTGAATTACAGCTCCTCTAAAGCCTTTAGATTCTTCGAAAGTGGATCGTCCACTTGCCATTTCTTCTGTGAATTAAATTAACTTTCAATTCGAGTGGAGGATTTTTCTACCAAAAAAAAATGGGTAAGAGTGGAGGATTCACAGATGCTGACGATGAAAGAGAAGAAGATAACGACGCTGCTTTTTTTCTTTTTTTTTTTCTCTTTCTTGGTAGAATTAGTTTCATCTTTCCATGTTTGGCTTCTTTTGCGATTACCATAATAGAGAAGAAAAGCTTCCTCAGTAACTTCAATGGCAGAAGAACCACAGAGATGTTCAATCGAGAAGGAAACAATCATTTTCCGATTTAAACAACTTGCATTTACCAGAATACGCTTGTCAGAGTACACATACAACATTCCAGATCATGTGCTTCATTCTTCACGTCCAACTCTGGTTCAAGGTGGGTGTTTTCCGTTTTTATATTTTTTTATTGTTTTTTTAAATATTCCATATCATCCACAATTATAAAGAATATAAAATATTATTTTTTATTAATAAAATAAAAACCAATCCAATCATGATTGATACCGATTGGTTTCGGTCATAGGTCATGAGTCTCATGCTGATATCATTTTTTAATAGGAAATTTAATGATACCTTTTGACAATTGGTTTACTTCGTATAACTATCATTTCTTGACAAAAATAATACGTATTACCTTTAAAATAATGTTTTATAACAATATAGTCTACACCGAGTGTTAAAAACTGATTACCTCTAAAACAATGTTTTATAACAGTATAGTCTATACCGAGTGTTAAAAATTGACGAAAAAAATTTAGAAATTTTTTAAGACAATTACCCTTACTAAATATAAAATTACATAAATATATCATCATCTATCTCTAAAACGAAGCTTCTACAATTGGAGAACTTGCAGATGTCTCGTTCCAAAGATAGAGGTATATTTATGTAAATTTACGTTGTATAACGATTGTATTGTCTTAAAAAAAATTTATCATTTTTTAAGTGCCTAGCGTGACTAAACTGTTATAAAATATTGTTTCAGAGATAGTCTATGTAACTTCTGTTAATAGAGAGTAGTTCTGTATAGTAAACCAATTTTCAAGGGGGCGTCTGAGTAAATTTTCCTTTTTTTAATCTATCGGCCACGTGTCAATCATCTATTGGCCGCAAAACCTGGACGGATCAAAATAACATCTCTTTTTCTCTCCCCTCACTCAGGAAACACAGAATGAAGAGTTTGGGGTAATGGTTGTAACCGGAATCTGGAAATGGTTTGAGATATTGAACCCCATGAATTTGACGAGTGATTATTCCAAATCGCCCCATTCTCTGCAATGGTTAGAAGAATTAAACCATCCAGGAAAAATCGAACCTGAAAAAAGCAGAGTAATCACTTTGTCACATCTCACATCCTATTCAAACTGCATAAAAAAATTGTGGAGGATTAACCACCCCAAACTACAAAATTCAAACAAAGAAGAAAGGGCTTTGCAAACCCTATGATGATAGGAGGAACCTGTTAAACAGAAAAAGTAGAAAATTCATTTGAGTTTTACTCAAGCATTTTGCCCTTCAAAGATCCATCACCTTGACAGTTTTGAATTCCATAATGTCAAAAATAGAAACCGAATATATAACAGCATCCTAGCTCTCTCCTCACTTTCTAGTTACAGGGGCTTCAGGGGGACCCTAATTGGAAAAATTATAGCAACCATCGATGGTCCACTTGCCCCACAGATTATGCAATTGAATCTAGCTCGATGCTTTCATCAGTCCTAACAACCCATCAAATGGTACATGGTGAGCTATTACCCATTTTTAGTTCACCAAGAGGATATGATAACACTGAAGAACCTCGCACTCATCCAACTTGTCGTTGCCTATTCGGTATTGTTGAGAGTAGCCACAGTTTCAGCAGGCTTGTGATTGAGATCTCCCCCATCTGAAACAGATACTGAACCTTTACCATCTACATCTTCATTTACACCAATAGCACCCATGTTTTCCCCTGTTCTGCCCACATCTGAATTAGCCTCTGAATCTTCGATTCTATTCAAATCCCCATTACCATCATTTGTCGTCTCCTGAAGACCTTCATCTGGTTTGATAATAACACCATCTGTTTTCCCTGCTGCAGTAACAGCATGACAATCCTCCACTGGTGCCTCAGACTCCAGAGTACTACCATGAGGCAGGACATGTACCCCCACCTGTGAAGCTTCAAAACTGTCCCTGGTGCCATCAGCTATCAGGTCACATTGGTCAACCTTCACCTCAGTCCCCTCTGCACCAATAGAACTGGAAAGAGCATCACCATTGTCAGTGGCTACTTCAACAGGGATAGCATGGCTTTGGGACAAGACACCACTTGGCTGGTAATCATCAGCACTGGAGACATGAGTATCAGTAGGAATAGGGGCTTCATTGCCATTAATCAGTAGAACTGTAGAATTCTCTTCTCCTGTAGCACTAGCAGCACCATGCATTACATCTAAATCCATTCCTGTACCTGACTGCTGAACCCCATCCGCATCCTTTGGGCTTGGATGAATTGGTTGCTCTTGGGCAGCATCAACTTGATCATTAGGAGCTTCATCAGGTTGATGGTAAATTGACATAGGCACTTCATTCACCTCCATGGAAGCTACAGGTTCAGAAGATTCTGAGCTTGGCATGTCTGATTGATTGGTAACAGACTCCAACAACTCAAGCGCACGATTCTTTGCTGCAATTTCTTCCTGCTCTTGTGCTTGTAGTCTGTACTCTTCTAGGAGCCTTTGAATCCTATCCAGATCGGCTATCAGATTCCCATAACGCCTCTGGAGAGTTTTCTCCAGCTCCTTCTGCTTCTTAACTTCCTCCAAGAGACTGTTGAACCTGTTCGCTCCAGCCAACTGCTCTTGCTTTTGTAAAGCTTGGAAGCATTCAAGTTCTGTACTAGCAGTGTCCATCTGCTTGTATGTGGCCTCAATTTCAGACCAAAATTTTCCAGCCCGCATCTGCTCATTCAAAATAATAACCAACCACTCACTAAGCAATTGACTTTTTCAAAACTTATAAAGAGACGACAAGAATTAAATTATCGATGTACATTGTTCAGGATTTAATAGCAAATTATCAATAACCTGATTTGTAAATACAAAAAGGAAGAGAGTAATAAGGATCTTCAGAGTAATTCAGAAATACTGGTAACAGAAGATCAGTTATTTCATTATGATAAAATTCCAAATTGTAGTAATGAAAGATGGCAAAAAAATAATTCTAGGAGTTATAATGATTATTATGATGACAGTGATGCTAAAAATTCAGCAGGCATTTCTCACCATACCTGATGTCCATGAGTAAGAAGTTTTATCTTCTGCTCAAGGCGTTGTGCCTTCTTAGCCTCATCGTCCATTCTCTTTTTGACATTCTCAAATTCATTCTGCATGGCAGCAAGTTTCTCCATGTTTCCAGCAACACTGGAGAGACCATAAGCATTACGTGTAGGGAAATACATGAGATCTTTTAGACATGTCTTGTGCGCTTCAACAAATTCATCAAAGGGCTCATTCTCATGCCCCATCGCCACGCGAAGAAACTGAACCTCTTCATGTATCAATGAATCAGCCTGCAAAATGAACGAGAACACTGAGAAGTACTGTTCCTGAGGGCAACCAAAGCTATGCTGCGCCAGATTAATATATTAGGAAGCCGGCCCAACCTAGCTTGATGATAACAATATAAATTAACAAAAATAATTTAATCTGGAAGTGTTGAAATCTGAAATGAGTACAACTCACAATAAAGGCATAGTTATCTAAACCCATACATTAACACACAAATCAAAACCACCCACCCAAAAGTACGACTAACAAAATTACAAGAAAAGTAGAAAACTACAAAGGGAAGGAGCGCCCTGGATAGCACCTTGGTCTCATACCCCTTTGGTTAGCCATAAGATACATCCAAATCATTTTCCAATCTTGGCTTCCATTAGAACAAGCAGTTCTTTTGGGAGGCCAAACACTTTATTTGTGTAATCTGTTGGCAAGCCTCCAAAATCAATCCTGGGAAATAATCCAAGCAGGAAGCATCATCAAATCACCTTCCACAGGAAAATTTGTGAACCCCTCCCCTGTATCAAAGTCCAAACAGGGACAACAAAAAAAAATCCTATTTTCCAGAATATTTTCATTTTTTTTTCCATGTAAACTTTTTCAACAATATCAGCTTTGATTGTTGAACACTTGACAACGACTTTACCTCTTTGATCTTGCTCCTTTTCTATTTCGTTTCTGACATTCTTTTATCTGACCCTCCATAGCTGTCAAGGCGCCTGGACACCTTGACAACTATGTTACCCTCTCTCCGGAATTTTGGGCTTCTTCATCAAGCACCCCCCCCCCCCCAAAAAAAAAAAAAAAAAAAAAGCAGTGCATCCACCTGATCCAACAGCCAGCCCCTCACATAGGCCTGATCAGTACTTCTCCGAGAAGTACACTCATAAAGGAGCACAGCCCCAAGTCCAATACCAGACCCTTGGCCTAACCTGGTCTAGTTCAGTCCAGCCCATTCCAGTTAGCACTATTAACGAGTTACTGTTCAAGTGAACAGTACTAAAGTTATCATAAAAGCTTCTCCAGATTCCATATTCTAGCAGCCTCTATTTTGCCTTTTCTTATTCCAAAGGCAACATCAAGTGTTTTCATATTTTTCATTTTCAACGTCTTGTTTGTAGTTCCCCATGTCTTGGGAACAGTTTTCAATGTCTTGGAGATAGTTTTCTATGTCTAGGAACTGTTATCTATATATGGAGAATTCCAAAGGGGTTTTGGAATTCTAAAAGTGTGTTTATTATTTTTTGTTGTATTCAAAATTTTCATTTCTATACAATGCAAACATGTTTGTTCTCAAAGGCATCCATCAAATTTTAGAACAAATTCTCTTTGAATATTCTACCTGAATATTGTTTTGCTTGTATGACTCAAGTGGGCTTAGATGAGACTGTTACAGTGGACACTAGTGGGACTCTAGTTCATGGTTCAAAATCTTGGCGAATCTCACTGAGATCTCGATTTTCTCGAAGTTCTAAAGGGGTTCGAGACGAGACACCTGGTCAAAACAAAGCCTCAACCAACTCGACTAGTTCTCGAGCTGGTCTCAACCAATCTCGACCAACTCAAACCAACTCAAATTGGTTTTTGTTGTAAATAGCAAGTCTCGGTCTCGACCAAGACTTAATGTTTTCAACTTGAAAGTCTTTGTTTTGGTTTACTTCGCTACTCCTCTTCTCCAACTTGGTTCTCTAAGCTTGTAACTTGCTGTTCCTGCCAAATCACTCCACCAAAGTCTTGTTGGAGCTTGGTACGAGGGCGGAAATCACCGATTCATCGTCGGATCTACTATTTAAGGTAAGGCTTTTTTTCCCAAAACTAAGTTTTTTATATAAATATGATCAATACATGTTGGAATATGATGAGATTTTTATATGTGAGACATATGAACCCGATTTACAAGCTCATCCTTTCGAAATTTTTTTCCATGCATAAATATTTATTATTTTATTTTTATTAAAAAACCTATTTTTCAGCAATTAAAAAATGAAAAAAAATATGATAAACATTCATTAGATGGTGTTCAAAATAATATATGATAAACACCGTTGGGCGATCTATGCGGTCATGGTTTCTTTTTTTTCTGTATATATTATTTTCTATTTAAGAAAATAAAAAATACATTTCGTAAACATGAATCGGTTAACTTTTAAAATAATATACGTTGAACACCGTTGGCCGATGTACATGGTCACGGTTTCAGTTTTTTTATTAGTACATATTTTTATTTTTTTGAATTTCTGATTAAAAAATCCTATTTTTCAGAAATTAAAAATTAGAAAAAATATTATTAATACTTATTTGTTGGTGGTTCAAAATAATATATGTTGAACACCATTGACCGATATATGGTTCCATGGTGTCGGATTTTTTTTTGGAAAAAAAATTATTTTTATGTAATAGCCAAAATTAATAATAATATCTAAATAATTCTGTAAAATAGGAAAAAAATTATGAAAAATGTTATGATTTCTTATAAAATATGAATAAATTTTGAAATTTAATTTCATTGTGTTTTGAGTTTTTTATGCTCTTCCATTTTAAGTTTTGTTATATTAAATCTATTAATTTAAGTTTGTTTATTTTATCATTTTATGTAACAGTGCTAACGAGAGATAATGACTGCTTCGGGGTTTGGTGATGGTGGTCGTACTGATATGGAATGGCAGTATGGGACTACCATTGACGGTGATAGATGGAAGTCCTAATGTAAATTCAATGGGAAAAGGCTTTGGTGGATTCACTAGACTTAAGCAACACTTGAGTGGGACCAGTACAGATGTGGCAAAGTGTGTTATGGTTCCTGTGGAGATTTCCAGGGCTGTAGCCCAACACATAGAGGGAGGATAGCAGAAGAAAGCAGAGAAAGAGAAAGCTAGGATGCAATTCGAGGATACAGTTTGAGGCACCATGGGAAGTGGAGGTGGTATGGATGATGACTCTTCTGATGATGATGGCATGGATACTACTGGTATGACTGAGGCTAAGGTTAGAGATATGAGACGGGCAGTAGCAGCTAGTAGTTTCCCTTGATATGGACCGTGATAGGGCAAGGGCCATGATGGGAGGGGCAAGTGGCAGTGGTAGTTGATCAGGCTACTAACTCAGCAGCCTCAACCACAAACACGGAGTAAGAAGTTGACTTCTATATTTAGAAGATCATATAGTACTAGAGCACAACCTTAACTACCACCTGTTAGGGATGAGGATTATGTTGAGATCCTACACCAGGATCCAACAACTTTTAGGAAGCCTGGAAACAATCAGAAGAAGCTGAAGTCAATGTGGAAGAATACAAAAGAATATGTTAGGAATGCCTATGTTAGGTGGTCCTATATCATGTTATCCCAACACATACCACTACGAACCCATACTATCAGACCATGCTTGATGCAGTTGTTGAGGCGGGTCCTGGGGTTAAAGGCCCCACTGCATATGAAATCATGAATGTATGTCCCTAAACAGAAAAAAAAACTACAACATTGGATAGAAGATTTAAAGAAAACGTGGAGTATATATGGGGTGACCATTATGTATGATGGTTGGACTGGTCCCACTAGAAAGTTCATCATCAACTTCATGGTCTATTGTGATGGGAAGACAGCGTTCCTCAAGTCTGTGGATGCATCTGATGTGACAAAAGATACTGACTACATTTATGGACAGCTGCAGAAAGTGGTGGCAGAAATTGGGGCTCAAAATGTGGTTCAGATTGTAATAGACAATGGCAGCAACTATAAGAATGCAAGAGAGATGACGATGGCTAATAGGGAGTACAATCTCTTCTGGACTCCATGTGTTGCCCATTGCATTAATCTTATGCTAAAGAATATGGGCAAGCTATCTAAAGTAAAAAACTATGGTTGAACAAGTTAGACTGGTGACAACATTTGTATACAACCATGGCTATTCTTTGAACTTACAGAGGGAGAAATGTGGAGGGGACTTGGTCAGACCCGACGTCACCAGATTTGCTACGAACTATATAGCACTGAAGAGCTTTGAGGAAAAGATAGTAAGCCTCAGATCGATGTTTGCATCTGAGGACTAGTTTTGCTAGAGGGAGTCCAGTTCCCTTGGTGGGGTTCAAGCACAGTCTACCATAGCTTCAAATGAATTTTGGAAAACCCTGAAGGATGTAGTACTAATTCTGGAACCAATGGTGAAGATGCTGAGATTGGTGGATACATCATTCAAGCCCACCATGCCACTTTTATATGCTGCCATTGATATGTTGAAGGAGCGTGTTCGTGCTGTGCTACCACATGGTAGCAAAAATTTTATCAAGATTATCAAAGATCGATGGGAGAGTCAGCTGATGCACCCATTGCATAAGATTGGTGAGTATATTTTATAATGTCTTTAGTTTAGTTCAACTTAGTACTAGATTTTAATCATGTGACTCATATTTTGCAACATACTATTTGAACCCAAGTATCAATATGCATATGTATTTGGGCTCAATTATGACCTTATCAGTGCGGTCAAAACTGTTGTAGCAAAACTGGAGCCAAGTTCATATGTACAAGCATTTGCCAACTTGGAAGTGAGTTGTATGGTTTAAGTACTGAATTATTTGAATATCCATATATTATAATGGCTAATTTTTATAAGTTTCCAAATGGCTATAAATTAAAACGTTCAGAGAAGGCCTTGGAAGTTTTGGAACTTCCGCCGCAGTGGCTGGCCGAGAAATTACCGATCCTGGTATGGAATTATGGAAATTGCAATTTCTAAGAAACATATCTTGTTTAATATATATATATATATATATATATATATATATATATATATATATATATATATATATATATTGACATGAGAATGAGATGTCATTAAAATGTGTTCTTCTTCTTGTGCAACTGAGTGGTAGGTGTTGTATGGTGAGGATGCATCTGAGTTTAGGAAAATAACAATCAAAATCCTATCTCAGACATGTTCCGCATTTGGCTGTGCGCAAATCTAGAGTACATTTTCCCTCATCCATTCAAAGAGACGGAATAGATTGGGCTCTGAACGGCTCAATGACTTGGTGTACGTGCATTACAACATGAAACTGAGGTTACAGAGCATAAACCGATCACAACAAAATGATCAAACCCCGATCGAGCTCACCGACATCTTTTAGCTCTCTTCAGATGAGGAGGATCCTTTAGTGGAGTGGGTGCGAAACAGAGCAGTATCAGTGATGGATGAGTCTAGTGGGAGGCCCAACCCCACTTTGGCTACTCAGATCAGTGCTGATGTCAAGTGGTATCTGTCCTTAGACGAGAGTCGTGTACACGTACATTCGCCTTGACCGTTTGACCCCCCAGCTGGTAGTGGCACAAGCACTGGCAGTGATGATACAGTTGATGAGACTAGTTGGTCAGCTTCTGATAGTGATGACGGCGATGCTGGTGATGTGGTAGGGCCTCACATCAGCAGCACGGTATGTCTAGAAGAGAGTCTGATCCAAGACCAATTGTACCCATTGTTAAATGGACTGACGAGAGACAGTATACTCACGCTACACAGGATACAAACCACGGTGGGTGTCCATCTTCATCATGGCCTACGATTGGGTATTCACCTAGGTCTCATCGCCCTTTGCAACCAACCCAAGAAGGCGACGATGATTACATCGACTTCGTTCCTAATCCTGATATTGAACCTGAGATTGATAGCATGTCCACAAGCTTTGGAGGAATGAGCATTGAGGGTAGCACTGGACAGGGGCAGTAACAGTGGAGTGCCCCATCTTTCCCTGCTCCCGGATTTGGCAACACGTCGACGTACGATTCTTATTCCAGTGACGATTACCGCATGCTTCCCAGTCCACATGATTCTTCCGCTAATGCCACTTCACAGACTGGCTCCAACTTTGCGAACTATCTCTTCTCCTACCCGACCTCCCAGAGAGTCATGCCTTACCAGCCAGTGTACAGTGAGTTTATTCCACATTTTACAAAAATATACCCAAGGATAGGTATCTTTATAGACATACCAGATTCCACGTATAGGAGATATCCAGACGACTACCAGCGCTACTTCAACCATAAGACGTCGTGGCAGGACTTTGTTTTTTAAGCCAAGCTATATTATCTTCAGCAAAGGCAACATGACCAGATAGATCCTCCACGTCACTCTACATATGATTAGACATTGGGTATACTATCTCTCGTTAGTCAACATGGAGTGATGGGAAGGTACTATTTGATTATGAGTATTTCGAACTTTGAGACTATGAGCATTTGTCATTGTGTGGATTTATGATTTATGAAGATATGATTTTCCCACAATGTGATTAGTTTTATAATTTTATGTTTTAAATGTGTTTATATATATTAAATTAATATTTCTCTGCAGTATGTAGCCTTAAAATGGCCATAAAATGAGCAAAAACATGTCAAAACTCCCATTTTTAGCCTTTGAGAATTTCGGCAGGATTTCGCCAAGATCTCAACCGAGGTCTCGGAGATCTCGGTTTCCTCTAGGGTCGAGGCACCCTCGAGTTCCGAGATATTAATCCTTGGCTGCTACTATAAATATTGTTGTTAATACTACTATTGCCACTACTACTTCTACTACAACTGTTGCTATTGCTGCTTCCGCTGCTACATTGTTCCAAGCTGAATCTCTCACATTCCCCCATGCTCCAACTTGAGAGGGGGTGTTAACATAATTAAAATTATCAACTTTGACTATCGATTATTGTTAATGCTGACTAGTTGATAAGCTTTAACTTGGTCAAACTGTGGGGGCTTTGACTAGTTGATTTAGTGTTAATTTTCTTCTCTTAGTTTATTTCATTTTCCTTGTGCGAGTATAACCAGGGCTGCTGACCTGTAGCAGTCATATTCCTATCTCTTTAAGTTAGTTTCCTACTTTTACAAATAATAGCAATTGGAGGGGGGAGAGAACAAGTGATTCTGCTGCATCCCCCTTCTTCTCCTTATTTTTCTCCTCTTTTCTTCCTCTTGATTTTACTGTTTACTGGTTCGATTTAGCTAGTTTCTGTAACATGAACATTGTAGCAACCCTAATTGAAATCAATAAACAAATTCAGAGCTCATGAGAAAGGAGAAATATATGAATTCTATGACTGAGATCATGAATAGCAATAAAATAGCAGAAAAGAATATCTACAAGCAACTATACAGCGACAATAAATAGGGAAGACACACCAGTTGTAGCCTACCCAGAGGAAACCTTCAATTCCTATTCAAAACCAAATGATTAAAAAATAACACTCTACTTGTAAATGAACCCAGAATGATAAAGGTTCAAGACACTAAAAAACATGCGGCCTTGTAATCCTCCATGACTAACTAGCTTATTGAAATGTAACTAAAACCGAATTGAATCAACTACTACATATAAATCTTGGACCAACTCTACTACCACCCCTCATGACCATCCCTCTTTAATATTAAAAGAGATCAACAAATAAGCCCCTATTAACTCAAAATGATCCTAAAAATCTCACCCTTAAGTAGAATATACTTTGACTCCTAATAATCCTTAGAGAGTAAATGTCACTTCCACAATTTAGGTAGTGGAAAGGGAGTAGATCATGCTCCTGCATCAAATTTACTGTTAATTGACAAGTAAAAATCAAGAATAGATTTAAGGTACGAAGGATAAGCACTATGAAAAAAAGGTCCCGTCATCAAATCCTTCTAATAACTTGGTCGGTTGTCGTTTTAGAGACACAACATGTGGCTTGAATATTTAGCTAAACTATCCAAAGCATCCTTTCCCAAAATGTGAATTAGCCATTCTTAGCCTTTTAACAAGAATCTATCACTTGGGATGGAACACTAACATTTTGTCTATGTTAGATGCCAATACATGTTACTTGTATCAGTGCCCTTTCAACCTACATCTAAAGCTAGCTAATAAATTTGCAATAAACTTGAGGTACTTTATTAAATATTAAGCTTTTGAGAACAAAATATCTCACTCTTTTTTTCCAGAAGTGCATCCAAAACAGGCCTTCGATATCAAACTTCCTTTTCCACTTTTCATTAGCTCCTTAGTTGGAACTTGAAACCATTCAACCAATAACCACTCACACCAAGATCTAACTTTGTATCTATTAATTCCACTAATATTTTTTTTGCAATGCTGGTCCCAAACCCAAATAATAAGGAGATCTTACTAGGTTGCCAACCAGCAGAAACACTTAGCCAATTCCATTTCAACACAAATGATGCAAAGGTTAGGGTTTACAATCAATTTTATACCCTTAACCCTGCAATAGAATCGATTACACCAGCCCTAACAATAGATCAACTAGTAAACCAGGAAATCAGCAATGAAGAACTCATCTTCCTGGTCAATCCGACCGTTGGTTGATCAATTAATTTGGAGGGCTTGTAGCTTGATATGCCCTCGTAACAATATCCAAATTTGCTATCGATCCAATCAATGGTTAAGGATATATGAATTTTTGAAGTTGCTGTGATACTCTGATTCCTACACAGGAACCAATGGCTGAAAGTATGCTGGTTGAGTTGATGTTATGTTGATAAGATTGAGTGATCTTTTTCACCCAACAGCAAGTAACCTTGATGGAGTTCCTCTCAATCTTAAAGTTTTCAAGGAAGCAATATTGCAGCCACAGGCCCACAAGGGAGGGGGTCGGTGGCAGTACAGCAAGTAGGAAATAAAGGAAAAACAGGAAGAGCGGGGGGACTAAAGGGGAAGGAAGGTAGGGAGAATAATGAGAGATGGTGGGGAGAAGAACAACTTGTGGCTGAGTCTCACAGCCAGGAGACTCAGCTGCAAATCAAATAAATTGCAGAACAAGTCTTCTCCCCCCCCCCCTAAAAGCTTTTGTTCTTCTTCTTCTATTCATATACATAGAATTGCTTTGAATATAATTAGGAAGGTAAACTAGTCAAGCCTTCCTTGACAGTTAGCAAGGAACAAAAGTCCAATCTTGTAAAAAGACTTAACAAAAAAAGAAGAATCATATTGTCTAATAGAAACTTTCTAAAACTGGAAATATAAACTTAAATTTAGGCAAGTATCTATTACTAGCAATAATTATTTTAGAAAGCAATTAATTATAGCTAGCAACTAAAATGGTAATAACTAAACATAGCAATAACTACTATAGAAGATCCCCCTAATGGACACTGGCCAACAGCTGTCCTTGGCTAATGACCCAGCTGCCTAGGCTGCTGGCTTGGCTGGCTTACCAATACTGCATCAACTAATCCAGAAAATCCCTAAAGTTGAAAATGGAAGCCCAAAGTATTCACTTCTGGTTAACCAGGTTTCATTCTATTCACCATCTAATCAGAAGATCTTCATATTGGATGTGGTTAACCAACAAGCAATACATCAAATAAAAGAGGAGGGGACTAGAGCTAACCGCAACAATGTGACAAAATAAGGGAGAAAGAGGAAGAAGAAGGAAAGAAAGGAAATGAGAAGACAAGAACTGAGAGAAGGAAAGAAGAAGTCGATATTACTCTCTCCCCACCACAGGCCTTGTATTTACTGATAAAATAAAGACGCAAAACCCTACATACCAGCACCTACTAAAGCAACCAACCTTAAGAATGTAGAAAATCCGGTCGGCTACACTATGTAGCCAACCTTAATGATTAAACAAACTAAAGCAAATTAATTCCTAAACTACTAAACATCACCATATATATGATGATAACCTAAACATTATTCTAAATAGCACCATATACTAAAAACTAACACATAAAACTATGTACCCCCATGGTACATAGGTCCAATCTTCAACACTCCTCTTCAAGCTGGAACATGCTCCAGCTTGGAACATAAAGAGCATTTATGAACCACAACACGAAACTTTAATATTGTCGAAGACACCAAGGAGCACAAAGAGAACTTTATTTTGATAGAAATATCAACTCACAAACATCAATGAACAATCATCATAACCACCAACGATCAAGACATACAGTGGTGAACACCAATCATCATAGGCTCTTCTCAAGGAAGGTAGGTACACCAATCATCGTAGGCTCTTCTCAAGGAAGGCAAGTACCGAGTAGTAGCTTTAGGTTATTGTAAACGACTCAGCGTAAAGTTGTTGTGAACCACATCTACATCATGTGCAAAGTTGCATTGCGTACAATAGGTAGTAAGCTCTCCTACAAGCAAACACGAGCAAAGATTGCATTTCGTACAACTGGTAAGTCTTTCCTTTGATCAGACACGAACAAAGGTTGAATCTCATGCAATTGGTAATAGGCTCTCCCACGAGCAGACACAAACAAATGTTGCATCTCATGCAACTGGTAATAGTCTCTCCCATGATTCTAAATATCGTCGAGATCTCGAAAACCTTGAGGATCTCAATGAGGTTGAGACGAGAACTCATACGATACCCCAAAAGAACATATCCATCTCGGTTTGTATTGGTGTCTCAATTAGACCATGGACCAAAACAATGTATAAAATGCCATTTCCCAACAAGTCTCGGTTGAAATTTCGACTGAGACCTGTGTTTCTCAGCCGATGACCAGCAGAGAATAGTTCAGGGAACAATACGCAGGATGCAGGAACAACACTTTTTTATGCCTAATATCATTTAAGCAAATGATTCTTTATAATTATTATAACTTTTACATAAAATATTATTCATAAATAAGTAAACACCCCACATTTGAATCCAATAAAAAATAGTCTAAAATCCATAATCTAAAAGGATAAGAAATCAACTCTCCAATCCAAGAATAAAAACCGCATTCCTGATTACAGGGTAATTTCAACTTTTAAATGCTAGGATTTTTCTCCCATCTAAAATATTTATATTATTATAAAACATGACTAAAAACCAAAAGTGCACCAAAATTTTTGTTTTAATGCCCAAAATATTATTTCTATTCAGCGCGACTTTAAACAATTTTCAAGTACTATAAACAAGGTTTGACCGGAGCTTAACTCCTTCAATATTACTCAGATTCAAGCAATCTCAATTGCACAAGATACAGCCTATTATCAGTTGCAAAGAGAAAACAGCATGTATTAACCAGAAAACAAATCTAAATGGTAGTCTAATTGCAAAGGACAGTAACGCTTAAGCACAGACCTCAATGACAGCAGAAATGATTTCAGAATCAGTCTACAGAGACAGTAAACAAACCAAGGAATAAGGAATCTGACTCAGCAGTATGTCAGTAACAGAAAACCCATCAGACTAATTCAGATCCATCCAATAGATCAGTTCAGTAGTAAACAAACAATGAACCACAGTCATAAACCAGAAATTGATTGCAATAATCCAAGAGTTAACAGTATGAAAAGCAAACAAAACTTCAGATTTGCGACTAAGGTTTGACAGCAAACAACAAAGATTGAAAAATAGCAGCCATTAAGGGAGATAATACTAGTTCAGAAAATCCGATCAGAAACTAAATATCATGGATTGGCAGAAAACCAGATCTGAGTTGCAAAATATCAGAAGGAAGAAAATTAGATAGGAAAAATAAAAGGATAATCGGTTGCAGAGAACTGACCAGAACTTGCAGAGATAAAAAAAAAAATAGAATAGAAACAATTTAATGAACTTTAGATGCAACAGAGACAACAATGATGGCTGCACACTATCACGAATAATTTAGACGACTCTCGAAATGGCAACCCAAATTGTTACTCTGTTACCCTGAGACAAAATAAGGGAGAAAGAAGAAGAAAAGAAAGGAAGGGAGAGGAGAGGAGAAGAATTAGATATTTCTCTCTCTCTCTCTCTCTCTCTCTCTCTCTCTCTCTCTCCCACACAGCTTGTATATATTGATAAAATAAAGAAGCAAAACTACATACCAGCCCCTAATAAAGCAACCAACCTTAAGAATATAGAAAACCTGGTGATTTAAAAACTAAGAAATTAATTCCTAAACTACTAAACATCACTGTTAATTAACGACAGCAGAATGAGCCCATTTGTAGGCCCATTCCAGCACCATCAGCAAATAAGTAATTGTTGCTTTGACTTGGTCAAACCAGACTCCTTGGACAGGTGGCAGAAGAGAGAATTGTTCATTGATTTCTTATCTCTTATCCTCTTCTATTCTCCTAATGTAATTGGAACTCCACCCTCTCTTGTGGAGTTCCCTTCTCCTTATTAGAGTAGGACGGGTTATTATTTTCACTTTAGATGTAGGACTCCTTGTCATGTTGACATGTGGACTCCCCATCCTCTTTTGTAACTAGGACTCTTCATCTCATGAAGTCCTAGATGTTTCACCTGCTGTTAATTTACTTTGTTTATTTCTGTTACATGGTATCAGAGCAGTAGAAGATCAATTATTGTGATCTTACTTCAGCTGTTTTGATAGTCTTCTACAACATTCTCTAAGTTACTGGTTGCAACAACCTTATGCTGCCTATATTCTATGGTTAGCTCAGTCCCTACTCCAACAGACTGAGCTTTCCCTTATGCCACCGCTCATATAAGTTGAGTACTGCTACTGCCCCTACTTCTGGTCGAGTTCACTGCAATATACTGCTGCAGTTCAGATCTAATCAGATATGATCTGTTGTTGCTGACTACTGCTGCTGCCATCGAGATCTATTCTCAGATCTCGAACTATTGTTGATGTGCTGAACCAGATCTGCGTTGACTACTTGCTCTGATGTACTGAACCAGATCTGCTTTGACTATTGCTGCTCCCTTGCTCTGATGTACTGGACCAGATGTCCCTTGCCTATTGCTACTGCTGCTATCAACAATACGTTGCTGATCTACTGTCGCAACTCGCAAGAGTTCTAACTGGTGATATCTTTCAACCTCTCATTGACTTTTTATTTTTTACTACACTCTAGAATCTATGGCTGATTCCAAGTCCTCTTCAGCCAAGTCCTCTTCAGACAATACCAATCATCATGTCCAAATCAAATCAATTAAATTAAAGGGAGTCTCTATCTATCTTTTATGGACTCAAGCTGTCCGAGCCTACATTCACTCTAAAGGCAAACTCCAATACCTGATTGATGACCCTCCATCTAGTGATTCCAAGGATGCCACTACTATTAAAGCCTATGACTGGATGTGTAAAAACTCCACTCTTCAAACCTTGTTATGGGGTAGCATTGACTATTCTATTGTTTCTAATTGCATGTTTCATAAGATTGCTAAGGCAATATGGACTGACCTTAAGGCTAGTTATGCACAAGAGAAGAATATCTCCAGAATTTATCACCTTTATGCAACTTCTCAAGTGATAAAATACTAAATGAATACTACAGTGGTTTTAAAGGTCTTACTGAAGAACTACAGGTTGTGTAGCCTCTTACTACTGACCTTGAACAACTTATGGCCCAACAGGAAGAATTTTATGTAGCCAAGTTTTTTTGTTGGACTTCTTTCTGAATATCAATCAGTAAAAAGTCAGCTTCTGGCTAGAGAGAAGATTCCTACCCACAGTGAGACATTCTTTCGTCTTCAAAGATTGTTGCTTAACAATGATAACACTACTGCTAAGGATAACTCTGCTATATATGTTGGCCGTGACCGAGGCTCCTCCTCAGATAAAGGTCGCAGCTCTGGTCGAGGACGTGCACGTGGACGTGGCCCTACTGGTCGTGGGGCTGGACATTCCAACTCTGATAAAGCCAACAAATATTGTACTCACTATGGAAAAACTAATCACAACATTTACATTTGTTGGACAAGTATGGCCGCCCTGAACGGGCTGATGCTCTAGCCAACTCCGCATCCACTGATGACATCCTTGTACCTGCTCCTCCGACACCTGCTCCTATGGCACCTGCCCCAGCTCCTGGCAGCCTTAACTTGTCCAATCAACTAGAGACATTACTATGACGAGTTCAACAAGCAAGTCCATCCACTTCTGCTACCCTGCTCACACAAAACCCTCTTACTTTCTACTACATCCCCTACTCCATGGATTATTGATTTTGGAGCTTCTTGTCATATGACTGGTAAGTCCAAAATCTTTACCTCCTTTAAGGACACTACTACATCTATGCCTATTTATCTTACTGATGGCTCATCCATCCACTCAATAGAAAATGGGATAGTTCCCTTAACACCTTCCATGACCCTGTTGTCTGTTCTCTATGTTCTTAAGTTACCACTTAACCTTGTATCTATTAGTCAACTCACTAAATCTCTAAATTGTTCAGTCACGTTTTACCCTTCCTATTGTGTTTTTCAGGATCTCAAGACCAAGGGGACAATTGGTGGCGGATTTGAGCACAATGGTCTTTACTACTTGGAGCATACTGGACCAACTACTACCATGGCTACCACCTCCACTACTACCACACCGCTTCAATGGCATCACCGGCTTGGCCATCCCTCACCCTCCAAGATGAAGACCCTTATACCTAGTTGCAAGTCTTTATCTCACCTTAAGTGTTAGGCTTGTAAATTAGGCAAACATCACCGCTCCTCCTTTCATGCTCATCCTCAGTCTCGTAGTTCTTCACCCATTTCTTTAGTAAATCCTGACATTTGGAGACCATGTCGTGTCCCTAATAGACTCGGTTATTTTTATTTTGTGAGTTTTGTAAATTATTTCTCTAGGATGATCTGGCTTTATTTACTTAAGGATCGTTCTGAGTGTCTTAATATTTTTAAAAGATTTTTACCAAGAAATTAAGGTTCGTTCAATTTGCCACTTGTATTCTAATCTTCTATACAAATAATGCACTTGAATATACTAAACAAGTTGTTTTAACTTTTACTCTGATGATGGCATGATCCGTCAAACAAGCTACTCCTACACTCCTCAACAAAATGGAGTTGTTGAACGTAAGAATAGGCATCTTTTTATAAATTACTCGGGTGCTCATGTTTTACATGCAAGTTCCTAAATATTTTCAGAGTGATGCTATTCTTACTGCTTGCTATCTTATTAATCATATGCCATCATCTGTTCTTAATAAAAAAGTTCCATATTTTAATCTTTATCCTACTGCTCCATTGTTTATTGTACCTACTCGAGTATTCTGTTGTGTCTACTTTGCGCATATGCTACAGCCTCAGCAGGCTAAACTGTCTCCTAAGTCTGTCGAGTGCATCTTTCTTGGTTATTCATGAACTCAGAAAGGCTAAGTGCTACAACTCGGTAACTCAACGTCATTTTGTTAGTGTTGATGCCACCTTCTTTGAAACTACATCTTATTATCCTACTCCTATCACTACGCCTCCCATTATGCTTCCCACTACACCTCCACTACCATTAGTCCCCTCATCTGACAACACCTTATCCTCCATCACTCCGCCACCTACCCTACAGGTTTATCAGCAACACAAAAAGTCTGCTCTGGACCCTGCTCTCTACATCTTGCTCCGGTTCCGAATGTAGCTCCTCTTCGGCTCCTGCTCTGTCCACCACGCTTGCCCCTGGTGCTGCTTATCTACTCGTTGCTCTTCAAAAAGGTACACTGTACGCACACTTGTACTCAAAGTCTTTACTTTCATATCCTATTGAACAGTTTGTTAGTACTTTTCATCTCCCCATCTCTGCTCATAACCTTGTTTTGTCTTTATCTACCCCTTTGTTCCTACCACCCACCTCCAAGCCTTATCTCATCTAGGGTGAAAATTGGCTACGGATGGATGCTTTACTCTCTCGTCACACATGGACACTTGTTGATTTACCTACTGGGAAGTTGGTTATACGTTGCCGTTGGGCCTACATTGTTAAGCATAATCCTAATGGGTCTGTTGAGCGCCTCGCCTGGTTGCCAAAGGGTTTATCCAAACCGGCCAGACGTATGGTGTTGATTACTTTAAGACGTTTTCTCCTGTGACTTGTCTCAACTCTATGCATGTTCTTATCTCCTTGGCTGACAATTTCGATTGGCCTCTCGACCAGATGGATGTGAAAAATGTCTTTCTTTATGGCGACCTCCAGGAAAAGGTTTATATGGATCAACCTTCGGGGTATGCTACTCGAGGAGGGGGGGTCTACAAAAGTTTGCAAACTACACAAAACTATTTATGGGTTGAAACAATCATCATTTGCTTGGTTTAATAAATTTAACACGGTTAATACACATTGTGGCTTCTCTCCCTGTTACTCTGACCACTTTGTGTTTGTTCGGCCTCACCATTCTAATGTTGTTATGATAGCTGTTTATGTGGATGATATTAAAACTATAGGAGATGATAAACCTAGATTTACTGAAGTCAAATCGTACTTAAACAAGCACTTTTAAATGAAGGATTTAGGCATTCTCCATTATTTTCCTAGCATTGAAGTTGTCTGCAGTAGCAAGGTATCACCCTTTCTCCAAGGAATCTGTATTAGATCTTCTAACCGTACTCGGTTTTAAACTGGCTGACACACCAATGGATCCTCATCAAAAGCTTGAGACCAATGACAGCGAAGATATTACTGATGTACACCGATATAGGCAACTTCTCGGTAAGCTTATCTACCTAACTGTTACTCGAGCTGATCTATCTTTCACTATTGGAGTAGTTAGCCAGTTCATGCAGACTTCTTAACAAACTCACTGAGAAGATGTTTGTCGTGTCTTGAGGTATCTAATAAAGGCTCTAGGCAAAAGATTTATTTATCTTTAACATAAGCATATTGACATCATAGAGTATTCAGATGCTGATTGGGCTGATGGTGATGGTGACAGACGATTTACAACTGATTATTGTACCATTGTTAGTGGTAATCTCGTCACATGAAAAAGTAAGAACCAAACTACTGTATCTAAATCCAATGCTGAAGCTGAGTACCATGCTATGGTTGATACTACTGCTGAACTTATGTGGTTGAGAAATCTTCTTCAAGAGTTGGGTTTTCTAATGACTCGACCTCTGACTATGTTCTACAACAATCAAGCTACTATAAGCTATCTACATCACTAGTAATCCTGTTCTTCATGAGCGCACCAAGCATATTGAAGTTGGTTGTCACATTTTCGTGATGCGGTTGTGAAGAAGCTACTAGTTACCCCCTTTGTTTCTTCTTCAAATCAATTAGCTGACATCCTTACAAAGTTTTTATTTGGTCCGGCAATTCGACTGAACTATTACAAGCTTGGCATGGGTGATTTATGTGCTCCAGCTTGGGGGAGTGTTAACTAATGATAGTAGAATGGGCCCATTCCAACGCCACCAGTAAATAAGTAATTGTTGATTTGACTAGGTCAAACCAAACTCCTTGGACAAGTGGCAGCAGAAAGAATTGTTTATTAATTTCTTGTCTCTTATCCTCTTCTATTAAACTAATGTAATTGGAACTCCACCCTCTCTTGTGGAGTTTCTTTCTCTTTATTAGAGTAGAACTGCTTATTATTTTCACTTTAGATGTTGGATTCCTTGTCATGTTGACCTGTGAAATCCCCATCCTCTTTTGTAACTAGGACTCCTCATCTTATGAAGCCTAGATCTCCTTCTTCTCTACTTCATCTATAAATAGCAACTAGTTGGAGTGAAACACATAGAAATCGATTTTGTCCCTCTCTAACAGAATCAATCTCACTCTCTCCCTTACTAATTCCCCTTCTCTCTCTCTCTCTCTCTCTCTCTCTCTCTCTCTCTCTCTCTCTCTCTCTCTCTCTCGGTTTCACTGCGTTGGTTCTGTTTTGTTCAATTACAATCACTTACATGGTGACATCTAACTTTTCTAACGCACCATATATTAAAAACTAACACATAAAACGATGTACCTCCATGGTACATAAGTCCAATCTTCAACAGACAGTAAAGTGTACTCTTTACAACAGCAAAGTTTCCATCCCAAAAATTCGAACTGGTAGGTAGAGGGATTCCCAAGTGTATAAGTGGGGTGAAGACTATTTGGTGGTCTGTGTGGGATTAAACTCCCAACACTCCCCCACATGTGGCACTGTATTGTGGACACGTGGAGAGTGGAGATAGTGAAAACCCACCCTAACACCATGTAACAAAAAAAAAACAAGTGAAGAAAAGAGAAGACTAAGACAAGAGAGAGAGAGAGAGAAAGAATGTGTGTGTGTCCCTCTCCTCCCACAGTAACTTTATTTATAATATGAAATCACAACATGAGGATAAAGAAGTATAAATATATTAGGAAACTAGGACTTAAACTGCCGACTTGATCTAGCTAACATAAAGTCGACTACACTTTTTAGCATTACTAGAACCTATCTACTAAACATCACCGTGACACTAAGCTACTAAACAATGCCATGACTGAGAAAATTAACACTCCCTCTCAAGCAGGAGCATGAAGCCCAGTCACTTGAAACAAAGAACCCATATGAAGAAGATCCATCCAGTCGCAGCATCAAGTAATCATAAACCAGCCAATCACCAAATCAAATAGAAATCTTCACTAAGAAGAACACCAATCATCAACAATATCAGTACATAAAAAATTGTTGTGTCAAATAAACCCAACATATCCGCAACGGCAACAGCAACATCATAAGCTCTTCCCAAGGAAGGCAGGTAGTAAGTAGTAACAACGAAGACAGATAAAAGTGCAAAAATCGATGCACTTATAAGCCCCAAATAGAGGCCAAATATAAAATTGCAGCATAGGTTGCTGTGAACCAAGTAAAAGTGCAGTATAGGTCACTGCGAACCAAATAGCAGCATCAGACTAGGTAAAAGTGTAGTATAGGTCACTGCGAATCATAATGAAAATTTTATGATAAGAAATTTGTGGATGAAGAGAGGCTGAAAAAACAGAGTATCCCCCAGAACTAGAAACAGGAAGAAAATAGGAGAAAGGAGAGATCACACCTGTGATTCGAGATGTAGAAGAAAAAGACAAGAGACCAGTCGAACCAGGTTTTCAACTCTCACAGTAACCAACAGCCAACACATACTCGAACTAAATTCATTCAACTCCAATCTTACGATGCAGCAGTGGTGGCTGCACACCACAACAAGCAGCAGTACTATGCAGCAGTACTATGCAGCAGTATGTTCACGGCATAAAATCACCACAGAAAATGAATGGTACGATGCAGAGCTCAAGCAGGGATCAACAGGAATCGAAGGGCTTTGAATTAAACAGGAGTTGCAGAGATTAACTTACTGGATAATTAAGAAGAAAAAGAAGAAGAAGAAGAAGGGGGAGAGAGAGAGAGAGAGAGAGAGAGAAAATAAGTGTAAACGACTCTCAAAACAGCAACCTGCTTTGACACCATGTAAAGTTTTCATCCCAAAAGTTCGAACTAGGGGGTGGTGTGTGATTAAACTCCCAACAACAACTAGACTAAACTCAAAATTTGGTTAAATTTAAAACCAAGTATAAATTTGTGTTACTAATACAACAAGTATACCCTTTTCCAAGACATTCGGAAGTATCAATTGATTTCACCAGGCATTTATATCAAATTTCTCATTGACAAGTATACCTCTAAACAAAAGGAGAATATGATACAGGAAAATCACATGGAGAATATGATACAGTAAAATCACATAAATGGGCTCATTTTACAGTGAATAAACCTTGCCTTCAGTTCTATACATGCTGGACCTCTGATCCAATGGGTTTCATTGTAATTGGCCACTTTAATGGGACAAAAAATACGGGTAGAAGCTAGGAATATGGATTAGTCAAGTAGGACGAGTCTAGTTCAACTCCTTGGGGTCATTTAAGTCTGCCTTATTGTCCTTTTTCTGTTGGAAGTTTGTTAAGTCAAGTCCTAGAATTACGAGGAAATCGGTCATAGGATTTACTTTTTAGTTTAGGATTATGTATGAGAGTCTTAGTTTGAGTAGCAGTGATGCAGATCTCAGCCAAGAGAAAGAGGAAGGCTAGCGGCTGTATGAAATTTGCCCTTTTCTTGGTCCTGTAATTCTTAAAGACTGAAGTTTTGGTTTGTTCGAACTAGTGGTCCAGAGTTAAATTAGTTCTGGTTAGACTCAATTTAAACTCTCCAATGGGTTAAATTGTCCATGGGCTTCGTATTTTTGGGTTTTCTTTTGTAATGGACCAATTCTATAATCCCAAACATCAGGGATGTGAGGCCTGAACGAGATTAGGTACTTGTTTCTATTTTGTTGGAGTTTCTACAGAATTTCTATTTTCAAGAGTTAAGTTGTAATGGGACTATGAGAGTATGGGACTTTCCTTAGCCTATGCATGGAGAGTTTCATAATTTTGTTATTTCTTAGTTCTATAAATAAAAAGAAGGGGCCACACAACTCCCCCTAGTTACGTGAGATTCAGAGCTCATTTGCTTTTAGATGCAGTGAAGCTCTTGGTGGGATGCCAAGGTAGCCTGGCTGGATTCCAAGATTCGGTTAGGTGGGATTCCTGCCCTGCAGTTCAGGTGGGACTCCTGAACATATCTTCTCTTCTTTCTCCTCTTCTCCAGTGAAACTGGTCTGTTTTCTGTACTTCTATTCCTACAAAAGATATTCTTAGACTTTATAATTCTGTTTTGCCACACTGGTTATTATTTATTACCCTGTTGTTAAGTTCCTGTTTCATCTATTCTCAGTTTTCTAATCTGGTTTGCTGTTTCCAGTTTTCACTTTCTATTTATCAACTAGCCATCAATTTCAGGAAAAAACTGTTGCTGTTCTGTTTCTGAAATCCTGTTCTGAAACTGATTTTGAGTTTGTTCCTGGAGTGATTCAGTTTCTATTTTCTGTTTTTAATTCTGTGACAATTATACTTTTTACTTTCTAAATCTGGTTCTGGTTCTAACCAGCTATTTATGTAACCTGTTACCAATTCAGTTAATTTTCATTTCTGAATCTGATTTATATTTAGAAAGTTTCAACAATCTGGGTTTCCAAATCTGACTTTCTATTACCTGAACTTTCCAAATCTGAGAATTGCTAATTCTAACTTCTACTGCTACTATATTAAGCAGTGTCTATTGCACATTTGCTTTTATTCCAAGTAGTAGTTTGAATTCCAAATCAGATTAGGATTGTTAGATGGTCCGTTTATGAATTCTATATAGATGTCATGGGTTATGGTCTAACCCACTGATTAATGAGTACTATTATTGAAATTTTCCTTATGATTTGGCTGTGTGACTCTCAATGATCTTCATAGTTGTCAAGGCGGCGCCTAGGCGCCCAGGCGGCCTTGTGACGCCATCGAAAATCAGGCCCCTTGGTCACCTAGGCAGGAACCTTGATCGCCTAGGCACCCATCAGGCCTCCAACGCCTTGGTTCGCCTTGGTGCCTTGACAACTATGGTGCTCTTAGATGGATTCATAAGATTCTTGGTGGACTCCAAAGTCCAAGGGTTTCTTCACAGGTGGATCACTGTTTAACTGCCTCATTCTTCTATTTCTATTTACTTGTTTTTAACTTCAGATTAGTTTTCCACTTTTTTCCAAACCAGCGACACCCCTATTTTTGCCATTGTCTTCAGCTTGTGAAGGGATTATGCGAACCAAGATATCTTCACAAGTAAGCTTGCAGGAGGAAGACCAGGCCAGAATAAGGCCTGCAGTTCACCTTTGGTGCTGGTTGGACATATTTTTTGGTTCAGTTTTTTGGTCTTAGATTTACAGTTACCGGTTCTTTCTAAAAATCAGATTGTGTGTCTATTTTAGTTGTAATTTCTTTTTCTTTTCTTTTCTTTTTTTTAGTGCTTCTAGAAGGCTGGTTAGCTGCTATAAGATCCAGCTTGCTTTGTTTCTATTTTGAATACTTTTTTATTTCAAGAGTTTTAAGTGTAATGGGAGGACTCCTCCTTAGTCCACACATGGAAGTTTCCGAATTCATTGTTTTTCCATTCTATAAATAAGAGAAGGCCCAGACCCTCCCACGATTTGACATTCATTGTTTCCTGCTGGGGGTGCAGTGGTGGGCCTGGTGAGATTCCAGGTCTGGAGCGAGGTGCAATTCATACTCTGCAGATAAGTGGGAAGCTTGAACATATTCTTTGTCCTCTTCCCCCTTCTTCAGTCAATAGAGCTTAGTTCTCGGTTCATCTAAATCTTGCGGCTGATAAATTCTCATTCTCGAAGACTGTTTGCTACTGAAACAACTTTTCCGAATTCTGTTTGTTAGTTACAACGGTAACCTGTTAGGTGTAACCTTGCTGGATGCTTCCCTGTGACCCTATCGACTCAACTAACAATTATTTTCCAGATCTGTCACAAGCCAGAGCTTCACCATTCAACCAGACCTCTAACTATCTTGTTCTTTCTGAAGTTTCAGATTGCATCAAGTTCCTGATATCAAACCAGCCATAAATTTCAGAGATTATTGCTGATCTAAATTCCTTGTTCTAAAGCTAACGCGGTGCCCTGATCTTTGTCGTTATTTTTTTTAAGTCACAAAATCTGGTTCTGGTTCTATCTGCTATTTCTGTAACCTGTTTCTAATCTGTCCAGTTTCTATTTCCGAACAGGATTCATATTTGGAAAGTTTCTAAAATCTGACTTTCATTTTTCCGAGAGTTACTAATTCTGAACTTATATTGCTGCTTTAGTTCCAGACTGATTTCAGATTTCTATTTTTTGTCTGAGTTTGGGGTACCTGCTATTTTGGGACTACATCATAACTTCATATCTAACCATTGAATTGACCTGAAATTTTAGTATTCTGCTCCCCTCTTTAACTTGAGCCTTCTAAGCCATATTGAATTGTTGATCTTCTGTTACTGGATTTTTCCTAAGTCTGGGTTCCTAAATTTCCTGTGATTCTGGAATTTACGTTAATTTCTAAACTCTAATTTCGTAGCTTTCTTAATATTGCGTAGAATTGTCTCAAATTTGATATTCAAGCTTCTGGTTATCGGCTCTTTTGATTTCATATTACTGATGATTGATAGCCACTATTCAAGTTCCAGCATTACTGCTCTGTTTTCTTAGTTAAACTATCTGGTCTGCGCACCTAAAATCTGATCTCAAATTCCTGAAATCTTTCACAGATCAGTAGTCTCCCAAGCACAGCAATGGACCTAAATATTGGATCAACCTGAACTTCCTAGTTGCTGCTATACTATTTTCTCTATCTGCTATAATTTCTCTAGTTTACTCTGTTCTGGAGATCCTGTGTTTGCAAGTCCCTTTCTAGTTTTTTCTAGTTACAGGTTTTACAATAAAGAATCAGGGTCTACAATTGGAATCTGCTTATTATGTGAAAATGTCATATATGAATTATTCAAAAGTGCTCCTTATCAACAAGTATATTAAAAAAGAAACACAAAAATAAGGCTAACCTACAACCTACGTCCCTTGAAAGCAAAAGAAAAGAAATTTAATGTGTGTGTTAGCCTGTTGGGTATAATACAAGCATGTAACATAGAGCTGGCTACCACATACACATAAATCTCAAAATGTATCAACTACTAACTGTTCAAACAAACATAACAGGTTGTGTTTTTTTCTTTAGGTTTGGGGGAAGAAGCGAAAGTAGGTTACACATAATTTTGAAACGCCTCACATTTAAAATTTCAAAAAATAATTGAAACCACATAAATTTTAATACATTTAAAATTTCAAAAAATAATTGTTATATATATATATATAAACCAAGTAGTCGTCCTTCAGTGAGAAATATTAACCTTGGAAATGAAGAAGCAAACACCGAAGTACTTAAGTTTCAAGTACAAAACAAGAGATGAGAATATGCATTGCAATCAGAGTGATTATGCGTACTTATCCAAATAAATAAATAAAAATTAGAGCCATTAGGTCATGACAGGCTAGCAAAGGAATAAGTAATTAATAACATAGGGCATAACTCTCGGACAAATTTAATCACCCTGGGGGGTGGGGAGGGGGAAGCATACCTCTTTCAATTCATCTTCTTCAAAATCTTCTATTTCCGGGACTGAAACAGAAGACATTCCACTTGAAGCACGCTTGACCCCTTTCTTTTTCTCTTTATTTACTTTTTCTTCAAGTGGATATTTCACATTATCATGCTCCAGTAAATTAAGGAGTTCCTTCCTTATCATTTCATCAGCCTGCTCAATCAAAGTAGGAGGGACAAAAGAACTCTTGTCTTCATCAGCTCTCATCAATGATTTCTTAATAAGCTCCAATGAAGCAACAGGAGGTCTAGGCAGTTCCCTCTGAAGCACTTTTGATCTTTTTCGTAGCAATTCCTGCTGCCTTGCTTCTTCCTCAGCCTTTTCTCTAGCTAATCTATCTGACATATCTTCTTCGATTTTAGCTTCTGGCTCGTCATTTTCTTCCGGAGGTGGCTGAATGACTATCTGGTATTCGTTTTTCGGCTGTGGAAGATTGGTTAAACCGGAATGCAAGTTTCTCCTAAGTTCAGCTTGCCTACGGAGTTCAAGTTTTGCATTATCATGCATACCCATGTCTTCATTTATACGAAGCTCGTCTCTGATAGGAGTCCCCTTTGGGGTCATACCAAAAGTGTATCCATCCCTTGATGGTGTCATGCCAATTCTTGGAGTAAGACCCATGGGTCCAGGAGTTGACAAAGGAGTTGACAAAGGAGTAGCCATTGGGTTTGGAGTTTGGATCTCCCTTTTCTTAGGAGTAACACCTGAAAAATCTGATGGGTGCAACTCTGGATTCTCCCCTCCCAATAATGGCGTTTGCGACTCCCTTAATCTTGCAAGATTTTCAGCTTCCATCATAATAGCATCACCCTTTCCAGCAGGTGTTCTCTGAGGAGTCCTCATTGGGGTCATCCCCTGTCGTGGTGTCTGAGCATAATTTGCAAGAAGAGCCCGTGTAGCACCACTTCCTTCTGCAAGTTCCTCACTCCCGGCAATAAGATCACTTGCATAACCCATCTTCGCAATTTCTTCCAGTTCATGATCTGAAATCTGTGGTGCGGGAAGCATCAGTTTCGATCTCTTCCTGACTGTCTCGGGATCATTCAGCTTGTTGACTTGTAATATAGTGGAAGGAGCATCCTGCCGCTGTGCTATTTTGTTTTTGGCAACATCTTGCTTTCTCAATTGTGCTTCTACATCGACCCTCCTTTTACCCTCAAGTTCTTCAATGGTTGTTGGGAACTTAGGCTGTTCCACCAGTCTCTCTTCATCTGCAACATCATAAAACCCTGGTGGTGGTTTCTTCTCAAAGGGGATTTCTGCATTGTAGTCTATCCCCTTCCTTTTCCTCTTCCGATGTCTATTGTCAATACCAGCAGCCTTTAATTCCCTCCGTTTCTGTAAAGAAGCAAGCCTCCTGGCCTCTTCAAGCTGTTTCTCCCTAGCTTTTCTTTTTGCTTTCTTACCCCTGGTGTTTGCTAACCGAGCCCGTGCTTCTGATAGCATTTCCTTTTCATCCTCGTCCATATCAACAGGGTCTGGACGTGCAGGTTTGGATTCCGGGTTTGGATCAATCTCACCAGGACGCAATTTCCGCGGGTCATCACTGGGTTCATAGTTTTCATCCTTGACACAGGCCGCATCAAGCAGTTTCTCATAACGCTCAAGGCATTGAGATGGAGTTCGACCCACAATAGGGGCAATTGTTCTCCACTGTGTCGGCATGAGTTTAGCAAGATGAAGCAACTTCTCATCTTCTTCTCTGGTCCATTCAGTCTGAGCATTGATGAGAACAGGGTCATTAGTCATCAGTTTCAAAAGAAGGGGGTGGGGGTGAGGAAATTGGAGTGGCTTCAACAGCAAAACCAAGCAGCAAAACGAGTAATAAGACCAACAACAAACCAAATGGATTATATATATCATCATCAAACCAAGAAAAAGAAGACAGCAGGAAGGAAAAAAGAGAACTTCAATAAGTACCAGCCTTCGTTAATTTAAGCAAATCAGGGATCCTAACCATGATAAATGAACTAAAAAGAAAGGTAATAACAAATCCTTCACTCAAAATAACAAAGCAACCTCTCTGTCCAGATATAAACACATTCTAGTCAAATTGGAAATTTGATAACAATGGTCGATAATTTAACTATCAGTTTCAGGACAATGCTAGATTACCGACATTATCAAGAACCCATTTTAATTAATAACCAAACTAAAATGAGAAAATTCTAAAGAATCAAACCGGAATGGGATGGTTCAGTCTCGTTAAGGAACATTACGAATTGTCTCTTTCACCTTTTTTTCCCTTGTGCGTGTGTGTGGGTTGGGGGGCGACCGCGCGGGGGGGATGTGGTGGTGTTGATTAATCTGACAACCCCAAGGGAAGATAGGAAATGGACAGAATCGTAGCAAATGTTGGAAATGATCAAACAAGAAATTAATTCCAGTGTGTCTGTCCCTTGTGGAAGAAAAAAAGTTCAAGTGCTTCTGTCGCAATGAGATAACAAGATAGATTAAACAAACACAACGACTGACCTTTTTGATGGATGGATCGAGCCATTCGTACCACCGAGCCTTGCACTGCTTTGCTGACTTGCGAACAAGAAGCGAAGAGATCCGAGCCCATTGATTCTTTCCATATTTCATAACAGCCGCTTTAAGGATCTCATCTTCCGTGTTCTTCCACACACCACCCTTTATCATAATCCTCATCTTGACCCTTTGTTGTGTCGCTCAGATTCTTACTCAAAGATGTAGACTTCCCAGACTAGATTACAGAACTTCAAATACCTCTTTCAGTTCAGAACAATAAAAATGCGATTGAAATTTTTCTTTTTCCCCCACCTCCCCTTTAATCTGTCGAGGGTTTTCCAAAAGCGCCTTTCTGCAACTTGGAAATCCTAATGAAGATTAAGACTATAATTCTCTCTCTCTCTCTCTCTCTCTCTCTCTTTCTCTCCCTAATCAAAGCGCGTTCTGCAACTCCATCTCCTCAGTCCTCCCTCGTAGGGTAGCTGCGAGAATCCTACCGCCCATTTAAAGCCAAATGAATAAAAGAGGCGAGCAGATCCTCTGCGCCGCCAGTATTCAATGGGCCCTAAGTATATGCTCTCTCCAGCTTTTCTATTGGCTATCCTACAGAAGCCGCAGATGAGGTACCGCACGTGAATACGTCCCACAGAAATGTCTCACCGTTTTGAGAACCAGTTCAGACTTCGGACATTGAACCAAAGGGTTCGGTTCAGGTTTGACCATCGATTGGCACCATCAACCCAAATAAATTTGAACCAAGCAGTCTTCCCTCACTAGAAATAGAAAGAGAAAAAAAAATAATAATAAAAACATGTTTGGAGTCTTTTGTGGGGAGATAGGGGTGTCAATTTTGGGATTGAACCAATAAATATGGTCCTAATTAACCTAAAATCAATCCTGACCAAATTGATAATCGATATGTTTCGGATTAACTTGTTATAATACTTCCTAGTCCCAATCCGGTTCGGACTAATCCGAAATCGAACCGTTAAAGCGGACCGGCCAATAGATAGAGTTTGAACTGCATTTCATCCCCGAATAAAATTAAATGTCAAGGATTTGGTATATGGTAGTTCCAAGCCAGTACATGGATCCGAAACCGAACCAGCCTGAGGTCAGCCTGATAACAAACCGATACTAAATCAGCCCATTAGTTAATGTGCACAATGCACTCCACCCAACTTGAACCTCTTATAAATAAATTTTTAAATTCTTTTTCTTTTTTAAAAATTTTTTTTTTTTTTTTTTTATTTTTTTTATTTTTTTTAAATTTTTTTTTTTTTTTTTTTAATTTTTTTTTTTTTTTTTTGGGGGTGGGGGGGGGTTTTTTTTTTGTTTTTGTTTTTTTTTTTTTTTTTTTTTTTTGTTTTGGTGTTTTTTTTTGTTTTTGTTGTGGGGGGGGGGTTTTTTTTTTTTTTTTTTTTTTTTTTTTTTTTTTTTTTTTTTTTTTTTTTTTTTTTTTTTTTTTTTTTTTTTTTTTTTTTTTTAAAAAATTTTTTTTTTTTTTTAATTTTTTTTTTTTTTTTATTAATGGATATGTTTCATTCAAACCTTATAAAACTCGACACTGATTTAGCCTAGACCAACCCATTGACACCCAGGGGATAGTAGCATTCCCTCACTAAACGGGAATACAAGTTTTGTTTCTTTGCTCATGGACAATAGTGTGGGAAATCAGGAAGAGGCAAAATGCCGCGGTGTTTGGGCCTATTCCGCCCCCTTGATCATTGTTTTAGGGTTTCAATATCGTATCGATCGATACGTATCAATAACAGTAGTGACCAGTATGGTATCGTTTTTCTGAATCGATATGAGGACCAATACCTTACCAATAGAGGCTAATACAGACTAATATTGCCAACACATTATCTATATTAACCAATACTCAGATACTAATCAATATATAAAGCAGATACCATTATCAATATCGTGAACTAAATCCATGCCCATAATTTTCACCCAATAGTATTCCAGGTCCTCTCCCTTATCTTACCACTCCTCCACCAGGTCCTCATCTTTGATGTTGCTTTCTTGTCCCATCCCAATAGAATGGCCCATCCTCTTCAGTGCTGATAGACGAGGACTCCGACTAGGAATGCAATAGGGATTTAAAAAAGGAGTTCCAGATGTTACACGTGACATTTGATTGTCTCCCTCTTCTTTGATGTTACTTTCTTATCCGTTGTTGTCTAATGTCTTTCACACCAAGAATCTCCAATGAATTTTTTTTTTCTGTTTTGTTAATAATTCTATAATTTGTTGGTTCAAGGGGTAGTCTTTGAGGGATAAATATCATCTCTTTTTTTATTTTCTTTTTTCTTTTTTTTGGGGGGTAAAATAAAACAACAAATTTTAAGCCAGTGTCATTTCTTGTTATCTAGTTACGATAGTTATGATCATATGATTAGAGTTCATTCAATGCATATACTGATGTATTGATATACGCACCAAGTGAGTTTCACTCTTACGATCACAATTGAAAATCCACCAACAACAGGAGAGGATTTATATCTGCCTTTTAAGGTTTTGAATATCCTATCTTGGGATCCTAGGATAGTGGTTTTCCAGAATACCTCCTCCCTCTTGTAACACCCTTTCTAATTGAATAAAGCTTTGCCCCAAGAAAAAAAAAATTGAAAAGAATGATCTTACGCCAATCCTTATCCCTCTCACTTAAAATTGGATTGCAAATGGTAGCCTTGAATACAATCCATTTTACCATTTTTTTTTAATTTGAAAAGAAAAAAATCAGAGAAGGATCCGAATCGTCTCCTCCCTGTACTTCAGGGAGGAAGGAGACACTCCCATTAGATGGCCGACACGTGGTTTTCGGGAAAATCCAAACCCCATGTCCGAGCCGACACGGAGTGTCGGCTCGGCTTGTCGACTGGGTGTCGGCTCGGACGTGGGACTCGGATTTTCCCGAAAGCCACATGTCGGCCATCCGACAGGGGTGTCTCCCTCCTCCCTAAAGTACAGGGAGGAGACGATTTGAATCCACCAGAGAATGGTAGAATCCCCATCAATTTTACTGTATGGATTGCAGAAAATAAACTTAGAGAGGATTAAAAGGTGTTGTGATCTCAATCTTCAAGTTTCCTGTATCAAAGGGGTGTAAATTGGAAACTCTTAATCTTTATTAATTTTGAGAGAGATTCTTTCGTCTGCAAATGAGAGAAATACAGAACGCAATTGCTATGATTTTAATGTTTTGAATTTTATTAGATTCAAGATATTAATACAAGCAATTGTTGAAGAGGTTTGTCTCTTCACAGTAGGCACCTATGATCAATATGTGTGACTATTGGTGATACGTTTAAATGGTTAAACAGACATGTTTATTGGTAGAGGCAGGGCATTCGAGCAATGTTCTTTGAAGACAACTTTTGGTTACGTCTCTTATTCTCCTATAAATAGAGAGAGAAAATTTGGCCTATTTTAACGTAGACAACAATAACAGTAGGTTGGTTCGACAATCCCACTAATATTGATATTGATGTTTACCTATTGAGTATGGTTTTCTAAATCTTTGAATAAGATGAAGAAAGTAAGTGCAACACTTTCTAGTTTTTGAGGGTTGTTTTATCTTCAAAATCTATTCACAAGGAACCCCGTTTATACCATCATAAGGGGCAATTTTAAGGAGAGTAAATCTTGATTACAACTTGATGGATTCATAATTTTATATATTTATTTTTCTTGTATTTAGTTTATTTAACATATTATATATCTTGTGGTACTCATTTGTAATGATTCCTTATATATAAGACATTAGTAGAAAATATTAGTGATTTATGTTTAAAATGAAAAAAAATTCTAATATTCTTAATAATGACCTTCTGAATTTCATGCAGGTTTTTAATGTGAAAAGAATTATAGAAATCAAACGTGATCCAAAAATCAGATCTGGGAAGCTGATTTGAATTGAAACCAGAAGAAGATTACCACACATATAAGATTTACTATTGAAAGAATTTGATTGATTGTCATAAATCTTGAGGAGAATATATACCTCTATAGAATATTACAAAGATTGGCAAATCTAGAGGAGGTGACATTTGGTTAATGATGGAATGATTATCTATCTAATCTAGGCAAGAGAATTTTGTTTAATCTTTATTTCCATGTAATAAGGTTGTCAATTATAGACATACCAGTTTTAATTTTATCTACTCTGACTATTTAAGCAATGTAAAGGCTACGTAATAGAGCATCAAAAAATTATTGAAAAGATAGTTTTATTTCTTTTGTCTTTCTTTTCTATCATATCTAGCTAAGTTCTTTAGTCGATTCAAGGGGAATTCAATCCGGTTAATAAAATTGTGAGATTTTGTTCTTAATTTTAATTATTTTTCTATTCAAATATCTGTGTTTCTTGATTTTTCAAGTTAATGATTGCATGATTCAGTTTATTAAGAGGCCTACTAATTGATTGAGTTATGTGGTTTATTGCTAACCTGAATCCATAATTCGTAATTGTTATGGTGTTCAGGAAAAGTAACAATTGAGCAGAACAATTATGATCCAAGTTTTTATTACTTGCTTAAAGGAAACATAGAATGAATTAAATAATCTAACGCTTGTTAGATTATTGTTTATCTTTAACTCCCTCCAAGAATGTAATGCTATCAATAAATTCATGATGATTGCTTAATAGTAATTGATTTATTGATAAGAATTAAATTGTGTGCTGGACTCAAATTAATGAAATTAGAAAAGATAAGTATTGTCTGGCTTTTTGATAATCCTTGGTTAAATATTTGAATAGAGAATAATATATATGAGGTCAGTGATCAATTTACAGTCGTGAGACAATTTCTTTGAATCGACATCATCTTCCATTGAATTTTTGTTATTTAATTTTCTTATAAATTAAATTGCAGAGAAAATTTCTTTTTTTTTTTATAAGTAGACAATTTGATTAACTAGTCTCTGTGGATCGACCTTTACTTATCATTACTATTCATTATAGGTAGAGTAATTTATTTTTGGTTGCGCTCGACACGCATCAAAATTTGGCATACGTGTCGAACGCAACAAAAAATAAATTACTCTACCTATAATGAATAGTAATGATAAGTAAAGGTCGATCCACAGAGACTAGTTAATCAAATTGTCTACTTACTAAGAAAAATGAAGATTTTCTTCTGCAATTTAATTGACAAGAAAATTAAATAACAAAAATTCAATGGAAGATGATATCGATTCAAGAAAATTGTCTCACGGCTGTAAATTGATCACTGACCTCATATATATTATTTTCTATTCAAATATTTAACCAATGATTATCAAAAAATCAGACAATCCTTATCTTTCCTAATTTCATTAATTTGAGCCCAGCACACAGTTTAATTCTTATCAATAAATCAATTGGTATTAAGCAATCCTCATGAATTTATTGATAGCATTACACTCTTAGAGGAAGTTAAAGATGAATAACAATTTAACAAGCGTTAGATTATTTAATTCATTCTATGTTTCCTTTAAGTAAGTAACAAAAACTTGGATCATAATTGTTCTGCTCAATTGTTACTTTTCCTAAACACCATAACAATTACGGATTATGGATTCAGATTAGTAATAAACCACATAACTCGATCAATTAATAGGCCTCTTAATAAACTGAATCATGCAATCATTAACTTAAAAAATCAAGAAACACAGATATTTGAATAGAAAAATAATTAAAATTAAGAACAAAGTCTCACAATTTTACTAACCGGATTGAATTCCCCTTGAAGCGATTAAAGAATTTAGCTAGATATGATAGAAAAGAAAGACAACAGAAATAAAACTATCTTCTCAATAATTTTTGGATGCTCTATTACGTAGTCTTTACATTGTTTAAATAGCCAGAGTAGACAAAATTAAAACTGGTATATCTAGAATTGACAACCTTATTACATGAAAATAAAAATTAAATAAAATTATCTTGCTTAGATTAGATAGAGAATCATTCCATCATTAACCAAATATCACCTCCTCTAGATTTGCCAATCTTTGTAATATTCCATAGAGGTATATATTCTCTTCAATATTTCTGACAATCAATCAAATCCTTCCAATAGTAAACCTTCTATGTGTGGTAATCTTCCTTCTCTGGTTTCAATTCAAATTAGCTTTCCAGATTTGATTTTTGGATCACGTTTGATTTCTAGAATTCTTTCCACATTAAACACCTGTATGAAATTCAGAATATCATTATTAAGAATATTAGAATTTTTTTTTTCATTTTAAACATAAATCACTAATATTTTCCACCAATGTCTTATATATAAGGAATCATTACAAATGAGTACCACAAGACATATAATATGTTAAATAAACTAAATATAAGAAAAATAAATATATAAATTTATGAATCCATCACAACTCAACCCTACTATTTATTTGTTGCATGTGATACATCGGTTAAATGGTGCATTAAATGCCTACTCATGGATATGCATGGAGTATTTGAGTAAGTCATTTCTATATAAATTTGCAATTATATATCTCATGTTCATCTTATATCTTAAATGATGATTGTGGTGCATATAGCATACATAACAAAAATGGGGAGGGGTAATTACAAAATTTCATACATAGGGAGCTAGCGGGGTCAAGATTTCTGTGCTTTACAAAATTGGTCGACATATCAGATGAACCAAAAAAACATTTACCATTAATTTTTATTACGTAAATTTTCTACATCTTTTGTCTCTACCCCAGTATTCTTCGTACTCTTTATTCAAATTTCAAAGAATGATAAAAAATCTATGCATGCTTTTCTAAATATTATTGAGTTCCATCTGTTTCGACGTAAAATATCATGTGAAAATTTTACATATTAAAAAATTACCTAATATTTGTTTTAAAGAACTAAAGCAAAGTGATTTCTAAGGAGGGGGGAAAATAAAATTCCATTTTCTTTTAGTGCTTAGAAACAAACATTGGAAAAATTATCAAATATACAATGTTAAATGTAAAATTTTACAACAAATGGAACCAAGGTATAAAGACACCACAATAAATCTGGGAGGATTCTTTCTGACAACCTCTCACACTCACCCTACTCTTGACAATTTCTCTTTCCTCTTCCTAACCTTATAGGTCTTCAAGATCCCCCACCAATTGGATTGTGATGGAACGCTCTCCCATTTACTAATTTCATGTTTTGGGAAATTTTCAACTACCACCCAAAAAGATTTGGGCAAATCATCAACAACCCAAGTTTTTTAAAAAAATCACCTACCACCCAAATTACACAAACGTTAAATCCATTAATTGACAGGAAAGAGTTGAAATTATGTATAGATGTTTATACCCTTGTCATTTTAAACGAAAGAAAAAAAAAAGTCAAAACAAATCTTAAAAAAAAGAAAAAGATGAATACTCTCACAACGATTAGAAAGAACAGAGAATCGAACTGAATCGATGATCGGAGAGGAGCTTTAGAAAACCCTAGATTTTGGCTTTGATCGGAGCTCTGAGAGTGTTAAAAAAAATTTTGATTTTTTTTTCTGGTGATGGCGACATCAGTGGGGGCTGCGAACACTGTTAATGGATTGGGTAAAACTTCAGCAATGGATTAGGTAGAACTTCAGTTCTTAGGGTTTTGGCCTTGAGCTACTTCGCCAATGCTTCCAATCGATCCAATCGTTCATTTTTTAAAGTCAGATAGCTTCCATTTTTCTCTTTCCCTTCCCAGTGTGCACTGCGCTGTTTGAAAGCGGATCCTATTTCTCTTCTGTCTCGAAATCAACGAAAGCTTTGAAAATAAATACAGAGGCAATATAACGAAATGGAGAATCAGAAGAGTGAATCTTTATTGTCTGAATTTTATCTCCTTTTCACCTACATCCGAGGCATACGAAATTGATTAAATTTATCGTCTCTGCTGTAGAATTCCCCCGGTGCCATTTCTCAGATAGGTATCCGGCGATATTCTTTGCAAATTCACAAGCAATCTTAATTCCTCCAATTAGTTGAAGCTTCGACGAGTTCTTTTTTAGCAAAAATCAATTAGTTGTTGGCTTTGGCGACCAAGGGTTTCGTTTTGAGATGTTTCGGTATCTTCCATGAAATTAACGGTTCTAGGGTTCAATGATGCTGGAGAGTGCAACTTTGGATATCAGCATCTCTGCTTGTTAACCTATCAATAAACGATGGAAGCAAACGGGCCATGGGAGGGTGCATGGGAGCACTTGTGAAAATGGTGGAGTCTTCGAAACCGGTAGGGTTGTAGGATGTAGCGGCACAAACGCTTGTCTCTTTGTCGTCCGTTCGACCCAATCGAAAGGATCTAGCGAAGGACAAGAAAAGTGTGCTGAGGTTGGCTCAAATATTGGATCCTCGGAACGAATAGCTCAACAAGAAACTTCCGGTATCGGTGATGTCAGCGATCATGGCTGGTGGAGGCAAAAGTTGCCGAAAGAGGATTGTAGCGGCAGGAGCTTTTCTCTTTCTGCAGAAGCTTGCTGAGGAAGTAGGGTTAAAAAAATAAATAAGGGTAAATTGAACTTTCCCCCTTACAATAAGGGTATTATTATCATTTATATATTTTATAACAGTTGACATCAGCAACTGACAATTCTGTTAATTGCTTTTGGATCTTTTTGATAAACGTTTGTGTAATTTAGGTAGTAGGTGATTTTTTTTAAAAACTTGAGTAGCAAGTGATTTGTCTAAATCTTTTTGAGTGGTAGGTGAAAATTTTCCTCATGTTTTTGGTCCTATCAAGATACCCTTTGATGCTTTTTCCTCTTCCTCAATTTTGAGGTGAGAAACTACGTAAGTCCACAATGCACTCCAGTGGTCATACCATGGCCTAAAACCACTGATTTTTTAAGTGAAATACTAATCCAAGATTGCATGTGAACAGCTGCTTGGCTAAAACAATAATTTTAGCTAAAAAGAGGCTATATCCCTGTGCGAGTTCCACTTTGCTAGGGTCCTAGGAAGGGTGGACTAAGCTGGTCCTTGCTTTCAACATGTTTGCACAAGGTACAGCCCTTAGACTTGAACCTGTGTCTTCTGCAGACAGTATTAAGTTCTTGCATCCATACCAAGCAACTCTGATTCTGATACGGTTGCTACTTTGAGGGTAGCTCCTACAGATGAGAAAAGAATTGAAGAAGGGAAGAAGATGAAGTTAAGAGGATAATACTTTTTCATATCCCATTCATACATACATGGTTCCTATTTATAACATTTCATCAGAATTAAAACTCTCTAACCGATGTCTATAGCTAACAAACTAATTTGCCACGTAGGCATAACACGTAATCCTTCCATGTATCCGGTGCTTTCCTCTGCCAACTTCCATGACCATGATGCAAGAATCGGGTGTATCATAACAGACTCCTCTTAAGGTGGCAATATCCAGCTGAAAACCAATCGATCGAATTGGGGCAGACAGATATGATCCATGTACCCTAATAAAGATATCCTGATAAGATCAACAATTGAGCAGTTCATCCCCATAAGATGAACTAAGACATGACAGATCTCAATCCCAGCAGCTTTGTATATCTGTTGGCATGGATTCAGGATGGTTTTCTACCTAATCATTAACAGATTAACTTAACAGAATATGGGCAGGGAACACCACGAAGGAAGAAAAAAATGGTGAATACTTTGTTCAATTATAAAATATTTCAACTTTATAATGTGGACTGAGGTGCAAGGTTCTAAATCCAAGTAGTTCTAAATCTAAGTATCGGACACAGTACTGGCCATATCTAAAACAATTGGATTGGTGTACACGGAAGCAATGGAAAGCTGAAACATTGCCAATCTGCATTAAAATAATATTAAAACAGCATCGGCTCAGAGATCGGCCAGGTTCAAAACTGATACCAATCGGTTGATACAGCTGATACAACCCCGATTACTTGAACCATGCTGTGGAGAGAACAAATAGGGAAATATCTCTGCATGTATCTTTAGGGATCCTAATCTCTCACCAATCAATGTCAATTAATGTAATGCTATTGATGCAACCTAGAAATTCTCACTTGCAGAGTTTCAACTTCTTGAAGAATGATGACACTGTAGACTTGGGGTATGGCTTTGTAGCAAGACAAGTGGGAAAATTTTCAGGCTGTTCAATCCATAGTTTATGGGCAATGCCCGCAACTGTAAGTTTTTCTGACAAGTTCAAAATCTGGGGTTCTCCTTTGACCTCCAGTGTTACCTGCAAAACCACAACAACAGTTCTGTATGAGTCACTTCAGGATCAATTTAGGGATTTAACAAAACAGCCAACTTTCTTAGCCACAGAAATGTATGTCTAAAATCCAAATTGTTCAGTCACACAAGTAAGGCTTCAATCTTAAGCTCCTGCAACGGATGTCTCCCTGAGAATCCAAGAGACTACATTATTTTGAGTGATACCCCAATCTCTGCTACAATCTGCTAATCCAGTTTCACTTCTAAGGGAAGGGGAATGGACTCCAAAATCAACCAAGTTATCAAGGATGCAATCACCATTGGCCTAGCAGTAACTATAAGGGCAATACTTAACCCCCCCCCCCAAAAAAAAAAAAAAAAAACTACAAGGGCAAGAACTGCTCTTGGATATGGGAAACCAAAATATTGCAAGTCAAATATTACCATACATAGTAGGGCATAATAGCAATCAGGTCGAGTACAGATTAACAAAGAGTCATTTTAAGTTTCACGATAAATTATGATGATCAATATATGTCTAAACTAGACAAATAGTTCCTAGTTTTCACTTTAAAGGGTTTTTTTCTTCTTTTTTTTTTTTGCACCGCGGGGTGGGGGGGGAACCTTTGGATGGTTTAATGTTGATACTAAGAATCAGACAAACTTATTGTAATCACATATTTTAATTTTATCATCTTAAATGCCTTGATATTTGTAACCATGTGAATTCTTTTCCTTTGCAATCGTAAGTCTTGATTTATTTTGAAATTTCTCTCTGCAAGTGCTGCACATAACTTTAATAAATATGCCCCAAAAAAATTCTCTATTTAAAAGTGTTCACATTATTAAGATGAATTATTGTCCCATTGAAACTTATAAAGAACGGGCTAAGGAAACCTAGAAGAAGAAGAAGATTTTAATTGACCCAGAGCAAAAATGACAACATTCTTAGCTACTTCAATTGCAGATAGGGATTGTGAACAGCCCCTTAAAGTGCATAGAAAGTGGTGTTGGGACTTCAATTCAAGTCTGCTCAGCAGATTTGTGCCCATTAGAAACTTTCTTAATAGATGGAGTCCATACAAGTTGATGTAGGACTGGCCTTACTTGTTTATTTTGTATAAAGCATTAGTGGTTTGAGTGCTTGAACAGTTTAATCTAATGGGATACTACTTAAGAGAAAGTGGCAATTCTGTAGTATGCATGGTCAAGTCTAGACTCTAGACATAGGTCTTTTCCCTTTACGTGATTCTTTTATTGGTTTAAAGTAGCAGTCCTTGTCCATTAGTATTCTTAATTGTCCATTAGGTATTTTTCATCCCATACTAAGAGCTAGAGATTTATGTTTTTCTAGGAACATCTTGTCATTTCAAACTCTTAAATCTAGTAATAAGTTGCTAGATGAGTTCAGGAAAGGTGGTGTTGGAAGGGATAATTTGTCTGCTGGGACTTATCCTATATTAGAGTGAGCTACTATTGTTGGCTTTGAAATTCTCTCGTTTATCATATGATGCCATTTTGACTTTGCTATTTTGTTAATTGAAATAATCATTCAAAAATGTTTAACCCATTTCTCTTGATTTTATTTCTTCATTCACAAGAGACTTTGTCTATAAGTCTGAAAAGTAAGCCAAAAATCAGTAATTTGAAGTATATCCACATTTTCTGGACATAATAATTCAAACATGGTTTTACTGCAATTGTTCTACTTCATTTCCCATCTTCTGTAATATTCAGAGGGTCCAAGCTTTTATTGTCCTTATTATGCTGATAAAGGTCTATTCTTTTCTTCTATACACAGTCAATAACTATTTTCAAATGGTTTGATGCATAGTGCAAGAATCACTTTCAAATCCTCACATAGAAACTAGGAGAAAAGTTAAATCTTACATTATTAAGAACATGAATTAAACTGCCAGAGATCAACTTTGTTAGAAACCAAAGATACAAAATTACCAACCGATTTGATATTTTCAAGATTTTAATACAACATAAACCCAAGTAAAAAACCGATGGTGGGATGTAGATATGAGTATCTATGGAATTATCGAAATACCACTGTGAATCTGTGCTTCTGCATACCATGGGCTCATTCACTAGTAATTGACCAAAACTAAGATCAAAAGCTGTCAACTGGTTTAACTTGCGATTTGCTCTTAAATGGCCAATGTTACAAATAGCCTACAGCTCATGATTATAAACAAGAACAGGAGTCGCATATCTCTAGAGTACAGTAGTTTGGTATGAGCCTCTCCCGTCTGTATGTTGAGTTTGGAGAGTAGCTACCTATGAAGCAGAAGGTAAGATAGTCTACTTATTACTTTATTACACATGCATCAGCAAACAGACTTGGGGATAGTTTTTTCAGCATCCACAAGGATTTAGTTTCCTTATCCCCGTGTGGAACTGAAGGGGCAAGAAATGCTGGAAAAAAGGTCCATGTCAACCATAGACGAAAAAATTTGCAAAGGCTTAAGGTATTCTGCTTCAATGCAAGTAAGATGTCAAACCGTAAATATACAGAATTTAAAGAGCACATTAAAGAAGACTACAAATATTTATTTCTAAACAAGCATATTAGCTATGTGAATGTCACAGTAAATTTGAATGGATCAGTCTAATAGGTTCTTACTTTCCTTTATTTGTGCATGAACAATGATAAACACTTCTATTTCAAGATGCACGGAGATTGCAGGGCCTTGCTGAACTAGAAACTCCAATCAAAGAGGTGACGGAATTGAATCTAACCTTTATAGTTTAACAAGTCAATGAACTATTTTAGGAATTAGCAATAATACAACAATAATAATATATTGTTTAAGACTAACTATTAATCATGTAACATAAATGATAATATCAACCACAACATATACAATAACAGCTAAGGTATACAAATAAATATAATGAAAGAACATACCTTATATTGATCAAACTAGAAAAATGAAATAGAGCTGAGTCGTGTAGCACACTCTCCTTAAGATTGGGTTTGCCCTCTTATATGGTGCAACGGGTCCCCGCAAACCAATCTCCAAGATGAAACAGCTCTACGAGCCCACCCAACCGATGGGCACACAAGCGTTGGATGCAGTCGTAATCTCGACAGCTAAGGTTAACAACCCTTTAAAACAGGAAACAGCAAACTCTATCGATAAACCAGATTAGAGAGTGAGTTGGAGGGAGAGTAGAGAAAACTCAAATTTTGAACGCTCTTAAGCCTTGGGGTCATCCTCTATTTATAGGGGACAGACACCCCTCCATCGTAGCTGTAGGATGTGTTACGTCCTTGGATTGGACAGCCCAGATGACACCTGATCTAAGATCCTTAGATCTACGGTTTTGGTTGCACCCCTATGTGTAGGGATACCACCCTACGCATAGGCACCATTTCAAAAGGGTATCTTGTGGAGGGATGTGTCCGAACCCGTCCACACCCACACCCACACTCGCAACCCGCAACCAGACGCCCACGCACCCGCATCACGGTCGTAGGTCGCGGTTGCGGTCAGGTCTGGTTTGGCGCTCGTGAGTGAGAGCCGACTCGGAGCCATGCTCACCTTCCTTTTAGGAGCTCAAGATGTAAGGGTCATCCCCTACACATAAGTCACCCTCCTCCAACATCCCTAAGCAATGTGGGACTAACAATCCTACATTGCTTTTGCCAACTTTAAAAACCAAGTTCGAAATTTCCCGCCCAAGAACCAAAACCGAAATTTGAATTTCAATCTTAAAAAGCTTTTGAAACTTAAACCATTTTGACTTTTTCATAACAATTCCCCCAAAAGTTTCAAAAGATAGTTAAAACCAGAATCAGACTGTTAACCTCATGAAAACATGTAAGTGACTTTGTTGCAGATGTCTTTTGACTTGAATTTATACTAGGCTGATAGGCCACGCTATAGAGTACAGGTGAAGCAACAGTCCTTGAACCTTTCCTCATTGGTATAGCTGGCTAACCTAACAGTCATCCCTTACAGTTTGACCCTTGAAAGATCGCTTTGTCAAAATGGACTTATTTTAAACCAGCCTTGTCCTTATCCTAGTTCATGAATGTTTAAGAGAGTTCGCCCTTACAACTTTCATTGGAAGCGGCCCCACTTCCCTCAATAAGGTCAGTCCATAGTGCACACCATAGTTATCACAGCCCCATATTTTTCTGGGATAATTTGGTTCGGTAAAGAATCCTTGAGATTCATCCTCTGTTCATTGTGGTGAGTACTATCTTACCATCTAACCAGAATGAACAATATTATTATAGTACTAAACAAGTCATCTGCGTGACTTCGTTTTTAACCATTGAACCTAATTCCAGGGATCTCCTATTACATAAGTTGGGTTTCCACCACATAACTTATGACACGGGCTTCAGGTTTATTCCTTTAGATGTGTCAATTATGACTCTGGTAATTTATGGCTTTGCAAATATATCCGCCCGATTCTTTTCTGACTTTATTAAGCCGATAGCTATCGTTCATTCACTTACGTACTGCCCCACAAGATTGTGTCTCAAGCGTATGTCTTCTTTTTCAGTTATATATCTTGTTTTTTGCTTTAGCAATGGCGGTTTGATTATCACAATGTAGTGATATTGGGGGCATAGGTTTAGGCCATAACGGAATTATTACCACCAGATTTCTTAGCCATTCGGCTTTTGCCCCAGCCTTCTTTAAGGCTATAAATTCCGCCTCCATGGTTGATCCTGTACGAAAGGTTTGCTTAACTGATTTCCATGAAATCGCTCCTCTACCTAAAGTGAACACATAACCACTTGTAGCTAAGGATTCCTCTGTAACGGATATCCAATTAGCGTCACAATACCCTTCTAGAACCGAAGGATTTCCACTATAATGTAAACCATAATTCATAGTTCCCTTCAAGTACCATAAAAGCCTTATTAGAGCTTTCTAGTGCTATTTTCCTGGATTATGAGTAAGTTGACTTAATTTTTACAGCTAAGGCTATATCAGGTCTTGTGGAATTTGGGTTGGTAAGGGACAGTAGTTTCATGTATAATACCATTATCTTCACAAAACTGAGTTAGGTTATAGGTGCCATACTCAGTCCCCCTATCAGTTCTCAATCTTTTAATTTTTCTATTTAGTTGATTTTCCACTTCAAGCTTATATGCTTTAAAAGCATTTTCAGCTTCATTTTTAGATTTTAAAAGATATATTTTTGTATACCTAGAATAGTCATCAACGAAAGTAATATAATATTTGTTACCTCCCCTTAATTCATGGGATTTGAAATCAACTAGATTACTATGGATTAATTCAAATAAGCTAATTTGTCTCTCTTCGGACTTATGAGGTTTTTTAGTAATTGTAGCCTCTATGCAAACTGGACACTTATGAGGCAGGGGTTTAGGTTGTCCATTTATACATCCTAACTTGAATAATATTTTAATATAAGATGCACTACGATGTCCTAGATGACCGTGCCACACATCATAAGACTCAATCAAGTAAGAAGAAGAAGGAAATTCATTCAAATTCTCAAAAACAATAAGTACAAACAAGCCATTATTAGCATACCCCTTGCCCACATATTTGTCCCCCAGAAGCAGCACAATCTTATCTGCTTCAAAACTCAATTTCAATCCAGCTTTGTTTAGACGAAAACCAAAGACCAGATTCCTTCGGATTTCTGGGACATGCAATACTTCATTAAGCACAAGAATCTTGCATGATGTAAGTTTCAGAGCAACCTAAACCTTGCCAATAACCTGGGAAGTTTGAAAATACCTAGGAAGTTTGAGAATTTCCCATATACACTAAGTCACCTGCATTGACCGGTGAATATTTGGTAAAACCAGATCGGTCAGCACAAATGTGTTTAGTGGCTCCGGTGTCAATGATCCATTCCTTGGGTTTCTTCACCAAGTTGATCTCAGTCACCACGTTTGCAAATAAGTCCTCCTCAGTGAAGTTCACCTTGATTTTGTTATTACCCTGTTTTTTCTTGAAAACGCGACAATCCTTCTTGAAGTGTCCCAACTTTCCACAAACAAAACAAACCCCTTTTGCCTTCTTGAATTTGGCATTCTTCTTTGCACAAAGAAATTTCTTGGACTTCTCATTTTTCTTACCTTTTTCGTTTTCAACAAGATTTGCCTTAATTTTAAATTCCTTGGCTTTTTCCATCTTATCCTTTTCACGGTTCTTTTTCACAATTTTAATTCGCATAATATAATGCTCCAGGGTTCAGTCTTGCGACTTATGTTTCATGTGGGACTTAAAGTCATTCCATGTATTAGACAATTTCTCAATCAAGGCCGCACACACAAATTGTTCAAAAGGTTGATCCCTTCTTTCACAAAGTTGGCAACCAATACTTGGAACAAGTCAATTTGCATGGACACACTCATATCATCTTTCAGGTTGAAATTAAGAAAATTGGCAGTGGCATCTTTTTTGCGATCAACATCTTCCAAGGAGTATTTCTTGTTTAAAGTATTCCATATTGTATACGCATAATCATTACAGAGTTCATTGGTCATGGCATTCAAAAAATGATTCTTGCATTGGTAATTTGCTTCAATCCATGCCAACTGTTTGGACTTAATCTTAGGGTCCTCAGATTCTTCTGGCAATTTTTTAGTCAAAGCAAACACGGCTCCTAGTTGAGCCAAGGCAAAATCCATCATCTGCCTCCACCATTTGTAGTTGGAGCCATTGAATGGTTCTAGGCTATCAAGCTCGGAGACGATCCGCAGTTTTCCCATTGTAGAACCGACATCAGTGGTCAATCCAGATTCAGCTGATGCCATGATGATAGTCTAAAACAATACATATATCAAACACAATTTTAAGCACTATACGAATTAGCAATTATAATATACTGTTTAAGACTAACTATTAATCGTGTAACATAAATGATAATATCAACCACAACAAGTGCAATAACACCTAAGGTATATAAATAAATATAATGACAGAACATACCTTATATTGATCAAATTGGAAAAATGAAATAAAGCTGAATCGTGTAGCACACTCTCCTTAAGATTGTGTTTGCCCGCTTATATGGTGCAACAGGTCCCTGCAAACCAACCTTCAAAATGAAACAGCTTTACGAGCCCACCCAACCGATGTGCACACACGCGTTGGATGTCATCGGAAACTCGACGACTAAGGTTAATAGCCCTTTAAAACATAAAGGAGCAGACTCAATCGATAAACCAGAGGAGAATGAGTTGGAGGGAGAGGAGGAGAGAAAACTTGAATTTTGAATGCTCTTAAGCCTTGGGGTCGTCTTCTATTTATAGGGGACATACACCACTTCATCGTAGCTGTAGGATGGGTCACGTCCTTAGATTGGACAGCCAAGATGACACCTGATCTAAGATCCTTAGATTTACAATTCTGGTTGCACCCCTATGTGTACGGATGCCACCCTACGCATAGGCACCCTTTCAAAAGGGTATCTTGTGGAGGAAGGTGTCCAAACCCGTCCACACCCACGGCCCGACACCGGCATGAGCGTCACAGTCGCAGGTCGTAGTCGAGGTCCGGCACGCGTGTGTGAGAGTCGACTCGAAGCCTTGCTCACCTTTCTTTTAGGGGCTCAAGATGTAAGTGTCATCCCCTACATATAAGTCACCCACCTTCAACATCCCTAAGCAATGTGGGACTAACAATCCTACACTGCTTTTGCAAACTCTAAAATCCAAATTCGAAATTTCCCGCTCAAGAACCAAAACCGAAATTTGAATTTCATTCTGTTGTCAAAAAGTCAAAATGGTTTAAGTTTCAAAAGTTTTTTAAGAATGAAATTCAACATCGGTTTTGGTTCTTGGGTGGGAAATTTCGAATTTGGTTTTTAGAGTTGGCAAAAGCAATGTAGGAATATTAGTCCCACATTACTTAGGGATGTTGGAGGAGGTGACTTATATGTAAGCAATGACCCTTACATCTTGAGCCCCTAAAAGGAAGGTGAGCATGGTTCCGAGTAGGCTCTCACACACGCACGCCGAACCGAACGTGACGACGACCACGATCTGCGACATGCGACCTTCGACCGTGACTCGGGCGGGGCGTCGGGCGGCATGGCGGCATGTTGCGGGTTGCGGGTTGCGGGTGGGTGTGGGTGTGGGTGTAGGTGTGGACAGGTTCGAGCACATCCCTCCACAAGATACCCTTTTAAAAGGGTGCCTATGCGTAGGGTGGTATCTCTACACATAGGGGTGAAACCAGAACCGTAGATCTAAAGATCTTAGATTATGTGTCATCTAGGCCGTCCAATCTAAGGACGTGACCCATCCTACAACTACGAGGAAATGGTGTCTGTCCCCTATAAATAGAAGACATCCCCAAGGCTTAAGAGCATTCAAAATTCGAGTTTTCTCTCCTCCTCTCCCTCCAACTCACTCTTTAATCTGGTTTATCAATAGAGTTTGCTCCTTCCTATTTTAAAGGGCTGTTAACCTTAGCCGTCAAGTTTCCGACGATATCCAACGCTTGTGTACACATTGATTGGGTGGGCTCATAGAGCTGTTTCATCTTGGAGGTTGGTTTGTGGGGACCCGTTGCACCATATAAGCGGGCAAACACAATCTTAAGGAGAGTGTGCTACATGACTCAGCTCTATTTCATTTTTCCCGTTTGATCAATATAAGGTATGTTCTATCGTTATATTTATTTATATACCTTAGCTTTTATTGCATGTATTGTGGTTGATATTATCATTTATGTTACATAATTACTAGTTTATTTTTTTAACAATATATTATTATTGCTGTATTATTGCTAATTCCTACAGTGTTTAAGATTGTGTTGATATATATATATATATATAGACTATCATTATGGCATCAGCTGAATCTGGATTGACCACTAATGTCGGTTCTGCAATGGAAAACTACGGATCGTCTCCGAGTTTGATAGCATAGAACCATTCAATGGTTCCAACTACAAACGGTGGAGGCAAATGATGCATTTTGCCTTGGCTCAACTAGGAGCCGTGTTTGCTTTGACGGAATAATTGTCAGAAGAATCCGAGGACCCTGAGATTAAGTCTAAACGGCTGGCATAGACTGAAGTAGATTACCAATGCAAGAACCGGATTTTTGAACGCCATGACCAATGAACTCTATAATGTCTATGCTTCATATGATTATGTGGATACAATATGGAATGCTTTAGACAAGAAATACTCCTTGGAAGATGCTTGTAGCAAAAATACGTCACTGCCAATTTTCTTAATTTCAACATGAAAGATGATATGATTGTGTCCATGCAAATTGACTTGTACCAAGTATTGGTTGCCAACCTCGTGAAAGAAGGGATCAACCTACCTGAACATTTTGTGTGTGAGGTCTTGATTGAGAAATTGCCCAAATCATGGAATGACTTTAAGTCAGACATGAAATATAAGTCGAACGACTGGACCCTGGAGGATTATATTAGGCGAATTAAAATTGAGAAAAAGAATCATGAAAAGGACAAGATGGAAAAAGCCAAGGAATTTAAAACCAATGCAAATCTTGTTGAAAACGGAAAAGGCGAGAAAAAGGAGAAGTCCAAGAAATTTCTTCGTGTAAAGAAGGATGCCAAATTCAAGAAGGCAAAAGGGGCTTGTTTCGTCTGTGGAAAGCCAGGACACTTCAAGAAAGGTTGTCGGGTTTTCAAGAAAAAACAGGGTAATGACAAGACCAAGATGAACTTCATTGAAGAGGATCTTTTTGCAGCCATGGTGACTAAGATCAACTTGGCGGAAAAACCCAAGGAATGGATCATTGACACTGGAGCCACTAAGCACATCTGTGCTGACTGATCTGTTTTTACCAAATATCCACCAGTCAGTACAGGTGACTTAGTGTATATGAGAAATTTTCAAACTTCCCAGCTTATAGGCAAGGGTCAAGTTGCACTGAAACTTACATCTGGCAAGACTCTTGTACTGAATGAAGTGCTGCATGTCCCAAAAATCCGAAAGAATCTGGTCTCTGGTTTTCATCTGAACAAGGCTGGCATGAAACTGAGTTTTGAAGCAGATAACGTTGTTCTGCTTCAGGGGGACAAATATGTGGGCAAGGGGTATGCCAATATTGGCTTGTTTGTACTTAGTGTTTTTAAGATTCTGAATGAAATTCCTTCTTCTTCTTACTTGATGGAGTGTTATGATGTGTAGCATGGTCGTCTAAAACATTGTAATGCACCTTATATTAAAAGATTATCCAGGTTAGGATGTATAAATGAAGAGCCTGAACCCCCGCCTCATAAGTGTCTAATTTGCATAGAGGCCAAAATTACTAAAAGACCTTATAAGTCCGTAGAGAGACAAATTAGCTTATTAAAATTAATCCATAGTAATCTAGCTGATTTCAAATCCCATGAATCAAGGGGAGGTAACAAATATTATATTACTCTCATTGATGATTATTTATACAAAAGTATATTTTTTAAAATCTAAAGATGAAACCAAAAATTCTTTTAAAGCATATAAGCTTGAAGTGGAAAATCAACTAAATAGAAAAATTAAAAGATTGAGAACTGATAGAGGGACTGAGTGAGTATGGCACCTATAGCCTAACTCAGTTTTGTGAAGATAATGGTATTATACATGAAACTAGTGTCCCTTACCAACTTGAATCCAATGGTGTTGCAGAAAGGAAGTATAAAACTTTAAAAGAAATGATGAACTGTTTTTTGATTAGTTCCGGATAGGGGTGAAACAGGATAGGGTTGGGCCAAGTATCTGCAAATCCTACCCTATCCGGGCTGGGTATCTGCAAAACCTACCCTACCCAAGAGTTTTTCATACTAACCCAAACCCTACCCTATCCTGTCAGGGTAGGACATAACCTTAACCCTTACCCTACCTTGGGAGGGTACTACCAAACCCTACCCTACCCTGATTTACCCTGATTGGGCCGGGCCGAATTTACCTTGATTAACCCTGAATCAGGGTCGGGTCTAGGGTTTAGGGTCGGTAGAGTATTCTGTGGTTTTTGAAACCTATTGCCTGCAGCTTTAGTCCCTTGGAAATAAAAAAAAATAAGCTCCACTTGCGGTAGTTCTTTCTCTATGCAATTTTCTTTATAGGGAAAAAAAGGGCCTTTTTTTATGGTGTCTCAACAATGCATTCCTGATATGAGCTTTTGCAACCTCAAAAATTAAAAGGAGAGTCAAGGAAGACAGAATGATAATGCCCATTGACAATAGATAATAACTTCAGAAGAAAAAAAAATCCCAGTTGTTAATTGCAGATCTTTAGAAGAAAAAAAAAATTGAAAGTAATACAAACCTACATAGCCATGGCGAGGATCAGTTGGGGACGATTACAACACTGGAGGAGGTTTCAGAAGGGGTGTTTAACTAGTTTAGCAACACGACTAGCCTCGACGAGCTCAAGAAACTCAGGTTCAATATTGTTGGTTCCTCTAATCTTCCTAAGGACTGCCTTACCTTCTTCCAAACGACCACGCTCTATGAGACTGTTAAGTGTTTCAACAACCAGGATGGCCCCAATCGTAAGGAGGAAAGCCGGGATTCCAGCCAACCCTAGTGATAAGTTATAACCTCCAACCCCACCCGCCTTTGATTCTACAGTGACAATAAGGGCAAACGTTTAATGATGATTGATGCCATGTCCGGTAGAGATTAAACAGGCAAAAACCCACATAAAGAAAGAAACAGAATGGGGGAGAGAGAGAGAGAAGATCAGAAAAAGAAGAGTTTACCTGGCTCGACAAAGAGGAAGAAGAAGATGTCACGAACTCAAGATGGGGCTGAGTGACTCTGTGTGGCTACGGCTAGGAGAAAGAGAAACGAATGGGGGAGTCGGGGGAGAGAAGATTAGGATTTAGGATTTAGAATTAGTATATATATATATATATATGTATATATATATATATATATATATATATATATATATATATATATATATATATATATATGGGTTGGATAGGGTTGGGCCGGGCTCTACTAGAGGCCTCAACCTTAACCCGCCTTTACCTTGATAGGGTAAAAAATACCCTGTACCCTGATTGGGCCCTGTTAGGGTTCGGGCCAGGTTAGGCCCTGAATGGGTTCAGGGCGGTTCTGGGCGGGCTCGGGCCGTCAGAGTAAAACTTTCACCCATAGTTCCAGGTTACCTACTAATATGTGGGGGGAAGCTATCCTATGATCATCCTATCAACCTGTTATATACTTAATAGGATTCCTCCAAAAAGGTCTGACTTGATTCCGTTCGAACTTTAGCATGGGAGAAAACCATCCCTTAATCACTTAAGGATATGGGGGTGTCTAGCCAAGGTTCGAATCCCTGAACCTAAGAAAAGAAAAATAGGACCCAAAACCTCTGACTGCATACTTATAGGTTATGCAGAGCATAATATGGCATATAGATTTTTAGTATTAAAATCTATTGAGCATGTATTTAATGCTAACACTATTATCGAGTCTTGTGATGCTGAGTTCTTTGAACATATTTTTCCTAAGTTGAATAATATATCTCATAATAAGAATCCTGTTATAAATAACGAAAATAATAAAAATAAGAAAAACAAAAACCTGATGAAATAAATAGTGAGTTGTTAAAAAGTAAAAGACAAAGAAAACCTACTAATCTTAGTGATGACATATTAATATACTTTATGGATAGATCCTTTAACTTATCAAGAGGCAGTAACATCTAAAGTGAGTTAGGTACTATAATTCATAATCACATTTGGGAATCGGTGAACCTCCCCACCAGGAAGAAAGCTCTTAGATACCAAGTGGATATTTAAAAGAAAATTAAGGCCTGATGGATCTCGTGAAAAGTTTAAAGCAAGATTAGTAGTAAAAGGTTTTAAACAAAAGAAAAATATAGATTATTTTGATACTTTCTCTTCTGTAGTTCGTATTGTTACTATCAGACTTATGTTTGTTATTGCTTCTATTTATAATTTAGTTATTCATCAGATAGATGTTAAAACTACTTTTCTAAATGGGGTTTTAAAAGAGAAAATTTATATTAGACAACCTGAGAGTTGTATAGTTTCTGGACAAGAAAATAAAGTCTATAAGTTAGTTAAACCCCTGGTTTAAAACAAGCACCTAAACAATGGCATGGAAAACTTGATAAAGTATTGTGGACCAATGGTTTTATTGTCAATAATTCTGATAGATGTATAGTAAGTTTGATAATGGAAATGGTGTCATTGTTGTGTTATATGTTGATGATATGCTAATAGTGGGAACTGATTTGAATGCTGTAAATTCAACTAAAAAAGTTTTTATGTCTAAGTTTGATACAAAAAACATGGGAGAGGTTGATGTGATTCTAGACATCAAAGTTATAAAGAAAACCAATGAGATAATACTATCTCAAGCACACTATGTGGAAAACATATTAAAGAAGTATGAGTATTATGAGTGCACTCCTGTGAAAACACCTTTAGAGGTAGAAAGCCATCTCATAAAGAATCAAGGTGAACCGGTTTCCCAGAAGGAGTATTCCCAGATCATTGGTTCAGTATCATACTTAATGAATTCCACAAGACCTGATATAGCCTTGGCAGTAGGAAAATTGAGTCAACATATTCATAATCTAGGAAAAGAACACTAGGAAGCTCTAATAAGGCTATTATGGTACTTGAAGGGAACTATGAATTATGGTTTACATTTTAATGGAAATCTTTCGGTTCTAGAAGGGTATTGTGACGCTAATTGGATATCCGATACAAATGAATCCTTAACTACAAATGGTTATATGTTCACTCTAGGTGGAGGAGCGATTTCATGGAAATCAGTTAAGCAATCTGTGGTACAAGATCTACCATGGAGGCAGAATTTATAGCCTTAGAGAAGGCTGGGGCAGAAGCCGAGTGGCTTAGAAATTTGGTGGTAAAAATTCCGTCATGGCCTAAACCTATGCCCCCAATATCACTACATTGTGATAGTCAGGCCACCATTGCTAAAGCAAAAAACAAGATATATAAAGGAAAAAGAAGACATATACGACTAAGACACAATCTTGTGAGGCAGTACATAAGTGAAAGAACGATAGCTATCGACTTTATAAGGTCAGAAAAGAATTTGGCGGATATATTTGCAAAGCCACAAACTACCAGAGTCATAATTGACACATCTAAAGGAATGAGCCTGAAGTCCATGTCATAAGTCATGTGATGGAAACCCAACCTATGTCATAGGAGATCCCTGGAATTAAGTTCAATGGTTAAAAACGAAGTCACGCAGATGACTTGTTTAGTACTATCATAATATTACTCATTCTGGTTAGATGGTAAGATAGTACTCACCACAATGAACAAAGGATGGATCTCAAGGATTCGTAGCCAAGCCAAATTATCCCAAAGAAATGTGGGGGTGTGTTAACTGTGGTGCACATTATAGGGTTGACCTTACTAAAGTAGGAAGTGGGGCTGCTTCCAATGAGAGTTGTAAGGGCGAACTCTCTTAAATATTCATGAACCAAGATAGGGACAAGGTCAGTTTAAAATAAGTCACTTTGACAAAAAGATCTTTCGAGGGTCGAACTATAAGGGAGGCTGTTAGGTTAGCCAACTACATCTATAAGGAAAGGTTCAAGGAGCGTTACTTCCCCTGTATTCTGTAAAGTGGCCTATCAGACCTAGTGTAGATTCAAGTCAAAAGACATCTGCAACGAAGTCGCTTACATGTTCTCATGAGGTTAACAGTCTGAATTCGGTTTTAACTATCTTTTGAAACTTGTAGGGGAATTGTTGTCAAAAGTCAAAATGGTTTAAGTTTCAAAAGCTTTTCAAGAATGAAATTCAAATTTCGGTTTTGGTTCTTGAGTGGGAAATTTCGAATTTGGTTTTTAGAGTGGGCAAAAACAATGTAGGATTGTTAGTCTCTCATTGCTTGGGGATGTTGGAAGAGAGTGACTTATATCTAGGGGATGACTCTTACATCTTGAGCCCCAAAAAGGAAGGTAAACACGGCTCCGAGTTGGCTCTCACACACGCGTGCCCGACAGGACTGCAACCGTGACCGTGACCATGACGGGGGTGCCTGGGTTGCGGGTGTAGATATGGGTATGGATGGGTTCGGACACATCCCTCGACAAGATACACCTTTGAAAGGGTGCCTATGCGTAGGGTGGTATCCCTACACATAGGGGTACAACCAGAACCGTAGATCTAAGGATCTTAGATCAGGTGTCATTTGGGCCGTCCAATTTAAGAATGTAACCCATCCTATTTCCTATAGCTACAATGAAGGGGTATCTGTTTCCTATAAATAGAACCCCAAGGTTTAAGAGCATTTAAAATTCGAGTTTTCTCTTCCCCTCTCCTTCCAACTCATCTACTCTGGTTTACCGATAGAGTCTGCTCCTTCTTATTTTAAAGGTCTGTTAACCTTAGCCGTCGAGTTTCCAACGACATCCAATGCTTGTGTGCACATCGGTTGGGTGGGCGGGGTCCTAGAGCAATTTCATCTTGGAGGTTGGTTTGCGAGACCCATTGGACCATATAGGGGGCAAAACAATCTTAAGTAGAGTGTGTTACACAATTCAGCTCTATTTCATTTTTTCAGTTTGATCAATATAAGGTACTTTCTGTCATTATATTTCTTTATATACCTTAGCTTTTTATTGCATATGTTATGATTGATATTATCATTTATGTTACATGATTAATAGTTAGTCTTAAACAATATATTATTATTGCTGTATTATTGCTAATTCCTATACATTCTTATAAAGCTTTTGAAACTTAAACCATTTTGACCTTTTGACAACAACTATTCTTATGTAAGGACTGTCTAGAAATATTAGTAACACCTCGTTACCAATCAAATCCCAACAGAAGTTCCGAGATAAACTCAGAAACCAAATTCCAGTTTCAGTCCCCAAAGGAAATGCACTCTACATAGCAATTCTTGGAAAAACCTCAAAAGTTCAAACGAAAACAGAATCCAGTCAACAAATGAAGTTCGAATACATTGAAAACCCGAGAATATAAGGGGGGGGGGGAAGAAAAAGGAATCCTACCTTGTGCATGGAATTGATACTCTCAGGGCTGCAGTAATCGAGGGTATGGGCGTCGTCCTTATGACTCCAGATTGCCGATACAGAAGCATGGCAACCTTGCGTGACGATGCTACCAAGTGGCCATGAATCGATTAGATCTCGACGGAGAACAATATACTGAACTAGAACGTCAGCGTCTGGGGTGTTTCCGGCTGCATTTCCTGAATCGGAAGCCAGAGAACTGGGCTCTCCCGCTGCATCTACAGTAGAATTGCTCATCTGTTTCGAACAATGACAGTGTAAAACCCTAAACCTCGAATCAACTAGAGGAGAAACCCTAAACCTAATACTTGACGAAGGAGAATGGTAGTAGTTGTAAATAGTGGGAAGGGAAAGACGAGGTGAGAGAAGTGCGAGCATCTCTGCAACTGCCAAGACACAAGACCCGGTTTAAAATTAACTGTTATCCAAGGCCGGTTTGGGCTAATCCCGAATCGGGAAAGTCAAACACTAATGAACCGAGTTGAACTGAACCGGTTCGTCCGAGTGCCATGTTTCATGCCGTGCCGTCAGGCGTTCATTCTCTGCAACTATAAAGTTTTTTTTTTCTTTCAAGGTTGCCTGCAAGTCAAGGCTCAAAGAGGAAGAAATCGTGAACATGAGCTTGGAGAATCCCCTCCCACTCGCAGTTTCTAGAGGATTAGGGGAAGTATCTACAAGCTTCTCTTCGAGGTCGAGTTTCTCATCTTCCACTGCGAAGTTTGAGACGAAGGCTCCGGCTCGTACGGTTCTGGAAGCAGTTGCAGAGTTCGAACTTCCGAAGATTTCAGCTTTACCTCCATCTGTCCGTAGCTCTTTTCGATCTCTAGCGGTTTCCACGGTATCCGATTCTCAAACGCTGGTATATATTGGTACGCATGGCGGGAAGATCATCTTGCTCTCCCTCGATCCTTCCTCGGTCGTTGATACTAACTCGAGTTATTCGACTGTTGAAAATCAAACCGGTTTTGAAGCTTCTTCCTCCAAAAAACTCACTTATATGAGATCTTTATCGGTCAGTGACTGCTCAGTGGATTCGATACATGAATGTGTCGAAATTGGGAAAATTCTGGTGCTTTCTGATGGATTTCTTTTTTTGCTGGATTTGCATCTATTGCAACCCATTCGAAGATTGAATTTTCCAAGGGGAACAACTGTTGTTGCCAGGAGATTGCGTGGTAGTGAGTCAACGAGTTCAGATCTTCTTGGGGATGGGGTTCCTTGGTCTGAATTATCTATCCCTGGCCAGAGGTTTCTTCAGAAGTTAGGAGGAGGGATCAGGGCAAATAGTATGAAGCATCGGGATTACGAATCTCCCAGAGAAGGTAACTGTGTCGTTGCAGTTGCAGTGGGCAAAAGGCTAGTTTTGATAGAGCTCCTCTTACCCGATAGAACCGGTAGAACTGATTCCGGTGCTGATTCTGGGGAGATTTTCATAGTTCTAAAAGAAATTCAGGGTGTTGGAGGGGTCACGACGATGGTGTGGCTTGATGATTCAATTATTGTTGGCACTGTTAATGGATACACACTGTTCTCTTGCGTTACGGGCCAAAGTTCACCATTATTTTCACTTCCAGATACATCCAGTCCTCCCTGCCTGAAACCCCTGGTTAAAGACCATAATGTGCTTTTGTTTGTTGACAATGTCGGTATCATTGTTAATGCTGTCGGGCAGCCAGTTGGTGGGAGCTTGATCTTTAGATATGTTCCAGATTCTGTTGGTGAGATGTCTTCTTATGTGATAGTTGTAAAGGATGGAAGTATGGATTTGTACCACAAGAAAACAAGCCTTTGCATTCAGTCACTGCATTTTGCAATGGAAGGGGTTAGTCCATGCATTGTGGCAAATGAGGAGAGTGGGAATGGGGAGTTTGTTGTTTTTGCAACACCTGCAAAGGTAGTTGTTCTACACTTTTTACAAATATCCTGACGAGCATAAATTTTTTTACCAAAAAAAAAAGAAAAAAAAAAAGAGGAGCATAAATTTCAATTTCAATATAAATTTAGCCAGGAATTATCCGGACTGTGAATCATACATGCCAACAATTCTAATACAATCCAGCCTCTAAAAAACCATGTCTGAAAATAGTCAAAATTAGCCCAAAACTCAGAAAGGTTTACCAATTTGTAATTTGAACCAGTTAGTATCATGGGTCTGGCTCTAATACTATATAGGAAACCGAAGTTGGACATTCCATATCATAGAGATAATATCTACCATATGCTCTGTCCTTTTTACCCTAAACCATCACATTATATCTGCATGTCATTGAACTAATAAGTACCATTTGCATTTAGGCCCAATACTTCACATCTACATGTAACATGTATCACATATGCGTTAAATAAGAGAAGTTGTTAGAGTAACTGCTTACATCTGAGATTCTGAATGCATATGTTTTTCATCTGCAATATTGACTCATATAATGCATACCGTTCTTAAGTGTTTGCAAAGCCTTCTCTGGCGGATCTTCATTGTACTCTTATTCCCATATTCATGCCCTGGAAGTTTTTTACGAACTCTTGAAATTTTTTGGCTATGGACATTGTTCTGATGAATTATTGACACAGTCATAGCTTAGGTCTGGCAGACTGCGAGACTGGTCCACCAGGGGGAGAGAGAGAGAGAGAGAGAGAGAGAGCTGCTAATTTTCTGTTTGCTACTTTGATTTCATAAAGTGCTCTCGGATTCTCATAGGGATGGCTGCCATTATGTGGCCAGTTTGGTGCATTTCAGAAATGGGAGCTCTTATCTATACGTTTGTGATTGTTGATGGTTCTCAGCCTATTTTGTTCAATTAATAAAAACCAGGCCTAACAAAATTGCAAATAACATTTACGAGCTTTTATTAATAAATCTAAGTAGTTAGTCCAGGTTACCTGAAGATATCAAAGAAATGGAATAAAAAGTATGTTGAGTAGCTGCTTTCCTTGGGAAGAAAAGCCAACCTTGATTTATTAAATGGTTTGATGTTGGAATGAACGGGTTTGTTAAGTGTTTTGAAGTGGAAGTCCAATATGTGCTTATAGAATTGTTGTGGCAATAGCAGGCATTAGGATCTTCAGAGAACATGAAGTGGGAGCAAGTTTTTTGAAGTTGTAATGTCACAGTAGTAAGAAGATTTTGAAAATGGAGGCCTTTTTTTCTTCCAAAAATATTGTCTTAATTGTGGTAGTTTTTGAATCTTAAGCTGACAACAAAAGTTTATTTCTGGCTTAATAAGTTGTAATGATACACTTTTCTCATATTTTCTCATGTTGTTACCAGAACTTTATCTTCACTTCTACAGGCCTTTTGCTTTCGGAAGGTATCTTCTGAAGACCAAATTAAAGACTTACTGAGGAAGAAAAACTTTAAAGAAGCCATCTCATTGGTGGAAGAACTTGAGTGTGAGGGAGAACTGACGAAGGAAATGCTTTCTTTTGTACATGCTCAAGTGGGGTTTCTCTTGCTTTTTGACTTGCATTTTGAGGAAGCTGTAAACCATTTCTTGCAGTCTGAAACAATGGAACCATCTGAAATATTTCCTTTTATAATGCGAGACCCAAACCGCTGGTCACTGCTGGTATTTCTCTTATTTTCTGGTTCCTGATATTGTTTCTATTAATATGTTTCTTCCAATCCTCACTTTTGACAAAAAATAATCTGTCTGTTATATTCCTTGACAAAGTGTAACTAACTAATATCAACAATGAGCTGCATTTTTCTTTGAGAATATGTCCTAGTATAGGTTCTTCTGACAAAATTCAAATGGTTGCTGGCAAGCATTAGCTGTGGTGTCACTGTTTTTGTGCTAAGAGGAAGTTCTAATGATGATATCTTGAAAACATTAGAGTTTCTTTCCCTTTAATGCTTTTCCTTAAAATACATCTTTATCCTCTTTTGGGATTCATAAGTTTGGATCCCATCAATTCGTGCTAAACCTTTGTTCTTTCTCTTTTCTTGACATCAGTGTGTGGTATAATTTTTGTGTTGTAATTTCTATGAATAGTTAGTGCATTTGTGGAATATGATTGTACTCCCTTCATTCCATAAAGACAGTCCTACTTCCCTTTCTTTGATATCCCAAATTGCTTTTCTGTCGCACAAATTAAGTAATAGGCTCTTATGAAACTTATGATATTAATCCTTGCAGGCTTTCATATATTATCCAATTCAAAAAACATTTTGTCCCATGAAATGGAAGGGAAAATTTAGAAAACAGGGGGTTTTTAATGTTTTAACCACCCTTCCTTAAACTTTGGTATTTTCAACGGAGACAGTCATTGCAAAAATGATTTATGTATTTATGTTGATGGTCAGAACAAAAATGATTTTCAGTAATCTATACAAAGTCTTAACAGTATTACCTATTATTTATGTACAAGAAAGCATAAGAGAATTAAGTTTCATCTGTATACAAAGAAATACAATCAAAGACACTTGAAGTATGGGCCCTCTACTGGGAAACACATGAAGTGTGCAGGAGGCAGAGGCCAGGACCTTCGATCAGGGAATGCTTCAAGCACTATCTGTAGGAGCATCAGAGATAGAGATATGGATAGATTGAATAGACAACTGATATCACATGCTCATGATCTCTCTGTCAAAGTAAGAAAGGAGAAATTATCCTGGACATTATATAGGAATGGAGTTTCTAAATTAACATTTAGTTTTGTCTGCATAAAAAAATAACACAGAACAAAACAGGACTATAGGCAAGAGACAACTAATAAAAATGAATTAGTGCGCATCAACTGTTTCCAAATTCAGCTCTGGGCTCCACAAAATTTAGAATACTTGCAAGCCTTGTTGCTAAGAAAAGAGCTAATGTTAAACATTGATCTTGTAGTTTTTTCACACTTGCCATCAAAGATTCTTCTATTTATTCCAAAATTCCCTATGTGATTGCTATTGGTTGTACATTCCATGATTGAATCCATCTGAAGATGGAGTTACCCAACCTTGCCTAAACAAGTCCGCAAAGAAGTGGCACAGCACCTCCTTTGCCTTATGCCTCAAGATGATCAACTGATTCTCTTTCCTCAATGACTTGCTTACCTAGTGTCTCTTTTCTTTAGTTCTTCCTGTATCAATACCTTTTCCTTTGAAAGAATCCTTGCAAAGATTTCCACCCCAGTTGTGCAACTTGGTCACTAGAATTTCCCCTTCTCCTTTTTAACCCCCATGTTTTGCAAAGCAGCTTATTATAGGACGTTACAGTACTCCTTCTGCTCTATCCTCAAATCAGAATTTTATGAGTGAAATACAGAATCAGCAAATCCATAGAGAAGCCTTAAGAAATCATTGACCTTCCTATTGTTCCAATTTCTCCTTAGAAATTATGACCATTCCACCTCTCCTTCAATACTTCATACCATTCATTAATAGAAGCCCTTCCATTGATCACGATATTATATAGCCTAGGAGACATATATCAAAGGTTAGCCTCTTGCATCCATTCATACTCTCAGAACCTCGCCATTTCCCCATCTCCCACATTCAATTCATCCTGATTCAGAAAACTCGCTTGCAGCTTCCTAATATTTTTCTGATTGATGCATTCTTGTCTTGGATCGCAGACCCCCATGCTACCACATTGCATACTTGCCCATGATTCAAGGCCTCCTAGGAGAGGACTTGATACTGAATCTCCATAGCCAATTAATAGCAATAGCTTTATTCATAAATCTCGTAGATCTATACCCAACCCCCCCATTCTTTACAAATCCACTTCGTATTACCAACAATTTTTTTTTCTTATCAAGAACTTCTTCCATCCCATCCCAGGAAACCTGTGAATAGTCTTCTGCATTTTTCTTACTCTGATGGTGCCAAAAATGGACCTTAGGTAAGTTGGTATACCATTGAGTTTTTTCTAATAAGATCACTCCCTCAAGCAGATCAAAGTCACCTGTTCCATCCACAAATCTCGTCTCTCCGTTCTTTCTAAAGGATGATTCTTTATAAAACTGCTCTTGGTATTTATTCACATCCTAGAACATGCCATTGAATCCCATGTATAATCAGGCTATTCCTGTTCCCTTTTTCTCATGGGATTCTAAACTTTTTCTTGGGTAAGTAGGGAATTTATTAAACCCAGAAAAAAGAACACAAACAAGCTAGACCATCATCAGACAGATGGAACGTGGAATTCTGAACTGTTCTTACAGTTGGCCATTTTTTTTTTTTAAGATTTAATTTGAATCTTACATGTTTTACTTTTATCCATGCATTCTTCATTGCCAAAAGCCCACTTGGTGTTCGTTCACTCCTCAAAAGGACTGGACCTTCATAAGCAACTGATTACAATTTTCAAACTAGATAATAGCAAAGCCTGAAGCAGTTTCCTCGATCACTGAGGCATATGCCCTGATTTTACGTCTTTGTAAAATGATAGAGGGGGCTTATCAGCGCGTTGTACTTCTGTGGTCTATTTCCAGGGGGTATTTTTTTCCCAACATAAAGCTGCATCGATGGGTCTTAATGCAGCTTAGTATTATATTAACACTAAGAAGTCTTATTACATGTGTTGACATGTTGACACATTCTTGCTTGTGTCCATAATGCATACTCTTCATGTGCATAGATTTGTATGGCTCTGTAACTAGTTGCATCTTCCGCACCATAAGTATGATTTTCTGCACATAATAAATGTCCTGCCATTTGTAGCATCCATATCTTGGTTAAATGTAAGAAAATCAAAGAAAAAAAACTTTTGGCTTTCAGGTTCCCAAGAAGCGGTATTGGGGCTTGCATCCTCCTCCTTTGCCTCTTGAAAATGTTGTAGAGGATGGATTGATGACTATACAGAGAGCTGTCTTTCTTAGAAAAGCAGGTGTGGAGACTGCAAGCAATGAAGGTTTTCTTTTGAATCCACCAAGTACATCTGAACTGTTGGAGTCGGCAATCCAAAACATGATCAGGTTTAGCTTTTAATTATTTATTTTCCAATGCGTGCATGTTCGCATGTTTGTGTGTGAGGATTCGATGCAAGCTAAAATAGTACTGACAAGAAAACTATGGAAAGAGCAAGTGTTGAAGCATTCTATTTATTGCTTATCAGAAATTCCGTTTCTATTAAGCTGCTGATTTACTGTAGGTATCTGCGAGTTTGTCGAGATAAGGATTTGGCCCTGCAGGTCAGGGAGGGAGTTGACACTCTTCTAATGTATCTCTATAGAGCCCTTAATCTTGTGGATGATATGGAACAGCTGGCGTCTTCTGAGAACAATTGTGTGGTGGTATGTACATATTTTCTGGTAGCTTTTGATATTATATTTCATCAATTTATAGGTCAGAACTTTAGTGATATAGTCCTCAAGATCATGCATGTTGGAAAGCAGCCGAATCCTAGTATTCCCTTGTATTGAAAAGCAGAGGGGCCATTGTCCGAAGCCTGTTTGAAAGATGACCCTGCAACTTGCATGGCGGGTGCAGGAGGAATTGGAATCTTTGTTAGATGACTCTGGGCACTTGCGGACGCTTGCCTTCCTGTATGCAAGTAAAGGATTGAGCTCAAAGGCTCTTGCAATCTGGCGTATTTTGGCTAAAAATTATTCATCTGGCCTTTGGAAAGACCCTGCAGTGGAACAGTCCAATCAGGATACTGGTGCTAGTGTGATCTCTGGGAAGGAAACTGCTGCAATTGAGGCTTCGAAGCTTCTAGAGGAGTTATCTGACCAGGACACGGTTCTGCAGCATCTTGGGTGGGTATGTATTGCTCAAACTTGGTGAAATTGTGTATTGCTCAAACTTGGTGAAATTGTGTATTGCTCAAAGTTGGTGAAATTGAAGCAATTGAAGGTTGTGCCTTCCATCAGTTAAATAGCTAATTAGAATGTTCTGGGTCTTTTTATTAGATTATGGACGTAGACCAGGAACTTGCTGTTAGAGTGTTAACATCAGAGAAGAGAGCCCATCAACTTTCACCAGGTTATTTCACACTTCACGAAAACTTACATATTCATCAGTTTGACTTTTTGATTGTGTTTTTTTTTACTTTCATGCGTGGGTGGTGGAGTTGGCATTTAGGGTTGAGGGCAAGAGATTGTTCTTCCCTGTAAATAACAATTACAACAGTTTTCTTTCTAATCTTGAAAAGCTGTAATTTAATGGGGATCATCAACTTCCAGACAGTGACCTACCCCACCATAGATACTCTTCTGTGATGATAATTAGTTCGTAATATTTTCAACTTTATCTGCCTGATCGTTTTTTTCTCAAGGGTTATGAAATCCTTAGCCAAAAATAAAATCTGGTGATAAGAGATTCATTTCTTAATGGCTGCTTGACTGGTATTTACCTGCTGCATATCACTGATCTGCTATCTTTTTTCCCTGGTTCTATTCCCCAAATCGAAATCAGATCTGTTCATAGTTCTAATTCTGTTTCTGTTTTTTTCTTTCTTTCTTTTTTTTTTTTTTTTTTTAGTATGCTGTGATTTATTGTCTATCAGTTACAGGTCTGGTTCTGGTTTAATTTTCTTCAATCTATTAATTCCTGATTTGAGGATTAATCCTGTTGCTGATACGTAGTTCATAGTAACCTATACTATGTCATTGTTGCTGTTACTTCCATTGCTACATTGTTTCAAGCTGAAGCTCTTACATTCCTCCATGCTCCAGCTTGAGGGGGGGTGTTGAGATATAAGGGTTGTCATTGTAAGGGAATGGGCCCACTTCAGTTAGGCCCATTCTCCCCTTTAGTTATTAATAAATAATGTAACAAAATAGAAAAATAAGAGAAGATGAAGAGAATCAATGTGTGTTGCTCCTCTCTTTGTAGCTTGTATTTATAGAAAATAGAAAATATATATTAGACTGGATAGTTAGAGGCCTAGTCACAAACTAAAGATAAAGTAAATTCAAAATAGGAAAAGGAAACTACCAAGCCTAATTGGTAAAAGAAACTAATAAACTAATTAAGAGTGCATATACTTGTAGGAGTCCAAGTCCTAGAAGCTAGCATTAATTATTTTGACTAAGTCAAAGCAGTGTACGGTTACAATTTTATTACGCTAACACCCCCCTTAAACTGGAGCATGGGGGAATGTGAGAGATTTAGCTTGAAACAATATAGTAGTGGAAGCAGCAATTGTAGTAGTGGTAGGAATAGTAGTAGTAGCAACAGTAGTAGCAGCAACACAGTATAGGTCACTGTGAACCAAGTAGTAGTAGCAGCACAATAGAGGTCAGTATGAAATAAGTAGTAGTAGCAGCACAATATAACTGTGAATCATTTAGTAGGAGTAGCAGGAGCAGCAATAGTGGTATTTGCATACCTAACGGAGAACCTTAAATGACTCTGAAAACGGCAAACCAGGTGATTGTTTTAATACTATATAACAAAATAGAAAAATAAGAGAAATGGAGAGAATCAATTTGTCTTGCTCCTCTCTTTATAGCTTGTATTTATAAAATTTAGAAAACAACTATAAGATTCAAGATTCCTAGTCACAAACTAAAGACAAAGTAAACTTAAAATTGAAAAAAGAAACTAACAAGACTAATTGGTAAAGGAAACTATAAATCAAGCTAATAAATTAATTAAGAGTCCATATATTAATAGGAATCCAAGTCCTAGAAACTGGCACTATCTCATTTTACTAAGTCAAAGCAGTATATGGTTACAATTTTTTTATGCTAACAATTTACATTGAAGGAGTTACGCTTTAGTCAAACTTTGTTTGGAGTACGCGAATGCTATTTAAAGTTGCCCCGAATGAAAATAGATTTTTGGCCATTAAACAAAAAATTGTTTTGGTACACTTCTGGTTTTTAGGGATGTTTGTTATAATAAGATTTATGAAATTTTTAGATTGGAGAAAAACCCTATCACTTGAAAGTTCAAAAATTGTCCCGCAACCAGAAATGTGGTTTTTGTTCTTGAATTGGAGAATTGACTTCTTATCATTTTGGAATTTGAATTTTATACTATTTTTATTGGATTCAAATGGAGTTGTGTCCTTATTTATGAATAATATCTTAAGTAAATGATCATTTGCTTAAATGATATAGGCATAAATAAATACTTTTCACTAAGATTTTGGTCAAAACCCTTCCCTCTCGATTGAAACCTATCGAAATATGACAGGTTTTGAAATGTGGTACTTTATTACATGGTTTGACCAGATTTTGGTCAAAATTTGATGGATTTTGTTATTGAACCCTGGTTTCACTTTGACCAGGATCGATACTGAGTTGTCTTGGTTGTAGTTTTGACTAAGACGGTGAACCATGATGTTACTGTTGTTTCCTTTTGGGGTGCCTTCTAAGGATAGTTTGGTTTGATTCCTGCAACTTTTCTTTAGACCTTATTTGTTCCCCCCCTCTCTTTTTTTTTTTTTATGTTCCGTTCATAAGAGGTTTTTTAGTTATCTATCTAGTGCATACAAGATATTGCCTATCCAGCACCATCCAGGAGAGTCATGGCCCAAATACTTGTTTGGTATCAGGATAAGATGAATTTTTTTTTTCAAATTCATACTTCATTCAGGTTTCCGAGCTCATACAGAAAGTTGGAAACTCCATGCACTCTTTACTCATAATTACTTCTTCAAGTTGAAAACCCTTTATACATTTGCTCATCCTAAATTTTCATAAACCTTCATTGATACACATTAATGATCACCTACATCCCTCTATCCAACTAGCTTTCAATTCCATTTCTGACCTCTAACAATACCAGGGAATATAAACCAGCAATCACAAGGAGGAATTATGGAAGAATAAGAAGAAAGGGGAGAGAGAATCGATGTAGCTAGAGAGAACAGAATCAAGAGTAGTAGCTCTCTCCCTCCATGCGATATATATATATATATATATATATATATATATATATATATATATATATATATATATAATATAATATATATATATATATATATATATATGCTTTTATATCTAGCGATTTGTTCTTCAGTTTGAGTTCAGTTGACTTAGTTTACCTGAAGCACCCGTAGAAAAAGCAATGGTAGCTTCAGTAGTTTCACCACCACCATGAAGCATATACAAATGCCAACAAAGGAAGGCGGAGGAGGAGCGTCAGAGGCTGCATATTAGAATACATATGAAACTATTTAAATAATAATGAAAACAGAACCAGAGAAGCAAATATTGGAGAACAGAGAAAGGAAAGAGAGATCAATTCTGTTTAGAGAAGTGCAGAATCGTTAGCAGCAGCCCTCTCCCCTTTTACTTGTATATAAATAGGAAGAAATAGAATACAAATAGGAGTACTCCTTAGGATTACAAGTTGTAACGTAAATACGATTGGGATACTTGTCAACAAGACTAAGTATCCTAATCAGAATTGGTTACCTAACCAGAACAGTATTGTAGATAAGCTAGGACTGTGGTATCCTAATCTGAGTAGGTAACTTAACCAGAATAGGATTGTAGATAAGGTCGGACTGTAGTGTCCTATTCTAACTAGATCCCAATTAGTCCTATATGATGAGAACAGCTCTATCCAACACGACAGAGCTGATCCCTATCGTGTAGGCTAACTTACATAATACGCATAGTAGTTTAACACCCCCCTCTCTCAAGCTGGAGCATACAAATCTCCCATGCCCAGTCCGAACAGAGCCTTTGTAAATATGTTAGCCAATTGATCGGAGGAGGTGACAAAGGGAGTAACCACGAGCTTCTTAATAACAGCATCATGAACAAAGTGACAATCAACTTCAATATGTTTGGTGCATTCATGAAACACATGATTATTAGCAATGTAGATAGTAACTTGATTGTCACAAAACATAGTGAGTGGTCGAGTTAATAGAAATCCCATTTCGTGAAGGAGATTACTTAACTACATAAGTCCAGCAGTAGTTTGAGCCATAGCACGGTACTCAGCCTCTGCACTAGACTTAGACACAGTAGTCTGCTTCTTGTGTTTCCATGTAACAAGATTACCCCTCCCTTGCCAGGAGACTTTTTCATATATCTCACAATACGACAAGCAGCATCCCAGTGAGCTTGTTTAGGGGTTTGCATAAACTGACTAATTACCCCAACAGTATAAGATAAGTCTGGTCGAATAACAATGAGATAAATAAGTTTACTAACAAACGCCGATATTGATGTACATCTGGAAAGTCTTCACTGTCACTAGTTTCAAATTTCAAATAAGGGTTCATGGGTGTGTCAACAAGTTTTAAACCAAGCAGATCAGTTTCGTTAGTAGATCTAGTGCATATTTTCTTTGAGATAAGCTAATACCTTTGCTGCAATGAACAACTTCAATGCCAAGAAAGTAATGTAGTAAGCCTAGATCTTTCATTTGAAAGTGTTTATTCAAATAGGCCTTGATCTCGGAAATTTCAGATTGGTCATCATCGGTAACAATGATATCATCCACATATAGAGCTATCAAAACTACCTTGGAATGTTGGCGCCGAACAAACACAGATTGGTTAGAGTAACAAGGGAAAAATCACGTTGTGTAATAACAGAGCTAAATTTATCAAACCAAGTATGTGGTGACTGTTTCAATCCATAAATAGTTTTGTATAATTTGCAAACTTTGGTAGACTTCCCCCCCGAGCAACATACCTCAGAGGTTGGTCCATGTATACCTCTTCCGGGAGATCACCATAAAGGAAAACATTCTTGACATCCATTTGGTATAGAGGCCAATCGAAGTTGACAGCCAAAGATTTAAGTACTTGTACAGAGTTAAGTTGAGCCACAGGAGAAAAAGTCTCATAAAAATTTACCCTATACGTTTGAGTGAACCCTTTAGCTACCAAACGAGCTTTAAGGCAGTCAACTGACCCATCAGGATTATGCTTAACTTTATACACCCAACAGCAACGTACCACTGATTTCCCTGCAGGAAGATCAATTAGAGACTAAGTACAACGAGAGAATAAGGCATCCATCTCAGCATCCATGGCCACCATCTACCCAAGGTTGGATAAGGCCTAGAGGTGAGTGGTAGGGACAAGGTAGTAGATAAAGATAAAACTAGGTTACTGGAATGGTTAAGAAGATGAGAAGTAGTAATAAACTTTTCAATAGGGTATAAAAGTAAAGAATGTTAAGTACACGAACGCATACCATTGCGCAGTGCAATGGGTAGATCAGTAGGACCAGGTGTAGGAGAGGTGGCAGTCAGAGTAGGATCTTTGGTAGGAGCCAGGCCCGGAATCGGAATAGGGGGCTGTACCGATACCAGCGCCAGGTTCTGAGCAAGATCCGAAGGAGCCTTCGCACGCCGTTGATAAACCTATAGGTTAGGTGGTGTAGTGGTGGAGATGGAAAGGTCATCAGATGGTATGTGGAGTGGTAATATTGTAGCAGTAGGTGGCTGGGTGCAAGATGAGATATGGTGATAAGAGGTGCAGGGTAATAAGGTGTAGTTTCAAATAATGTAACATCAGCACTAATAAAATGTCGCTGATTAACTGAGTCATAGCATTTATAGCCTTTCTAAGTACTGGAATACCTAAGAAAAATACATTTAATAGATTTAGGAGATAATTTATCTGGTACAGACTGTAGCACATGAGTAAAACAGATGCAACTAAATACTTTAGGAGGAACAGTAAACAAAGGTACATTAGAATACATAATTGAAAAAGGGATCTTGTTCTGAAGAACGGATTAAGGTATACGATTCATCAAGTAACAAGCAATAAGTATGGCATCGCTCCAATAGTATTTAGGCGCATGCATTTGAAACATTAAGGTTCGAGCAATATCTAAGAGATGCCTATTTTTGAATTCAACAACACCATTCTATTGAGTATAAGGACAATTCATTTGATAGATGATGCCTTTTTCAGAGCAAAAATTAGAGACAGCTCGTTGAGTATATTCAAGCGCATTATCATTATGAAAAATACGAATGGAAGTATTAAAGTGAACTTTAATTTCTTGATAAAAGTCCATAAAAGTCTTAATGAACTCAGAACGGTCTTTAAGTAAATAAAGCCAAGTCATTATAGAATAGTCATCTACAAAAATAACAAAGTAATAATAGCCAAGTCGGTTAGGAACACGACATGGTCCTTAAATATCAGAGTACACTAAAGAAAAAGGAGAAGAACTATGAGGCTCAGAGCGAGTAGGGAATGATGAGCGGTGATGTTTCCCTAATTCATAGGCTTCGTGCTCAAGATGAAAGAGAGACTTGCAATTTGGGATGATAAGCTGTAACTTGGATAGTGAGGGATGACCAAGACGGTGATGCCATTGAAGTGGTGTGGTAGTGGTGGAAGTAGCAGTAGTAGTAAGTGGTCCAGTGTGCTCAAAATAATAAAGGCCATCATGCTTAAGTCCACCACTAATCGTCTCCCAGTCTTAAGGTTTTGAAAAACACAATAGGAAGGGTAGAAGTTAACAGAGTAATTCAAGGTTTTAGTAAGTTGACTAATGAAAATAAGGTTAAGAGGCAATTTTGGAATATGTAAGATAGAAGACAGGGTCAGGGAAGGTGTTAATGGTACCATTCCTCCCCCCATAGCGTGAGTGGTAAAGCTATCAGCAAGGTAAAAATTGGGACAAATGTGTTAGATTTTTTATTGAATTAAAATTTGGGACTTGCCAGTCATGTGACAAGAGGCCTCTGAATCAATAATCCAACAGTTGGGAGAATTGGTAGAAAATAATGCAGTGATACCTGTATGAGCGAGGGTGGTGGAAGGGGATGGAGTGGCTTGCACAAGTTGAGTAACCCGTCATAATAGGGTCTCTAGTTGAGAGGTGAGTGTAGATGGAGCTGTGGGTGCTGTTGCTGAAAAGGTAGATGTAAGTGCTGGTGCAGAAGTATCTTCAGTAGAAGCAGAGTTAGCTTGGGCATTGGCCCATTCAGGATGACTATACTTTTCCTAACAGGTATCAATGTTATGATTAGTCTTCCCATAGTGAGTACAATACCTGTTGGCTTTATCAGAATTAGCTTGTCCACCACGACTAGAAGTGCCATGTCCACGTCCTCGACCATTGCCGCTATCTCTCCCAAAGAAGGAGCCTTGGCCACGGCAAGTAAATAAGGCAGAGTTGTCTTTAGTGGCTGTAGTATCATTGTAAAGCACCAATTGTTGAAGATGAAAGAATGTCTCATTTAGTGTAGGGATCTTTTCACCTGTCAATAATTGAATTTTGACGGACTGATATTTTGGTGGGAGACTTGCTAAAAACTTAGCCACATAAAACTCAGATTGTTGAACTTTTAACTGCTCAAGATCAATAGTATGGGGTTGAAGAGCCTGAATTTTCTCAATAATTCCTTTAAAACCACAGTAATATTCACTAATAGATTTATCACCTAAAGAGAAATTAAACATCTTCTCATAACAGTCATTAACACGTGAGATGTTCTTTTCCTGAGCATAACTTGCCTTGAAGTCAATCCATATATCCTTGGCAATTTTATGGAACATGACATTAGAGACAACAGACGTGTCAATACTACCCCACAGCCAGGTCTGGGGGGTAGAATTCTCGTGCATCCAATCATTATAGGCTTTGGTAGAAGCAGCATCTTTGGGATCCAGAGTTGGACGATCATCAGTTAGGTACTGTAGTTTACTTTTAGAGTGAGTGAATGCTTGAACAGCTTGAGCCCATAATAAATAATTAGATACATCTTTTATTTTGATAGAGGTGATCTGTACATGAGGAGTGGAACTATCCATAGAGGACTTGTATACGGCCATGAGGAGTAAAGTACCTCAGTTGCACCAGCAGTAAGGATCGAATTCAGCAACAATGATTTCCAGATCTAAAAGATCTCAGTTGCAGTAGAATCGAGAAGCAGGCAGCAATAGTCACCAACACATCAGATCAAATACGATCTGGTTATAAGCTCATATCACAGGAGCTAGCAGAAGATAGAACTCAGTTTAAGATGCAGGAACTGAGCTCAATCATGAAGACTTGGTGGCGTTGCTGCAACCAGCAATCAGGTAATGTAGAAGAAAACTCAAAACTGCAGTTATAGAATTCCTTAAAGGTGGATCAACTACTGCTCTGATACCATGAAACTATTTAAATAATAACGAAAACAGAACCAGAGAAGCAAATATTGGAGAACAGAGAAAGGAGGAGAGAGATAGATTCTGTTTAGAGAAGTGCAGAATCGATAGCAGCAGCCCTCTACCCTTTTAGTTATATTTATAATAGGAAGAAATAGAATACAGATAGGAGTACTCCTAGGATGACAAGTTGTAACGTAAATAGGATTGGGATACTTGGCAACAAGACTAAGTATCCTAGTCAGAATTGGTTACCTAACCAGAACAGTATTGTAGATAAGATAGGATTGTGGTATCTTAATCTGAGTAGGTAAGCTAACCAGAATAGGATTGTAGATAAAATAGGACTGTGGAGTCTATAGAGTCCTATTCCAACTAGATCCCAATTAGTCCTATATGATGACGACAGCTCTATCCAACACGATAGAGCTGATCCGTATCGTGTAGGCTAACTTACATAATACACACAGTAGTCTAACAATTATATCGCTAACATGTCTTATTTCATCAATTGACCAATTCTACATCTATTTTATGTCCGTCCTAAACTGGAACCTTGCTTTCCTATGTCAGTTACTCCATTTTATTAACTATACTAACTTACTAAGGACTCTAACAAACATCCAATCTTTTTTTTTTTTTTTTTTTTAAAGTTCTTTTGGGTGTTCTATCTTACATTAGCATAAAAGGTAGTAGTTTATGAATAAAGTTTTAGGCAGAATGTATGCAAGTTCAACAGAGGGGATGAGAGTGCAACTCTTCCGACCCCCCATTTCTGCCACATTATATACCAACTGTACACATGAGAACATTGAATGTAATTTTGGAGAGGAAGCCATGTATTGGTCAGGCAATTATGACAACGAAGGCTTCTAAAATCATAGCAACTGTCATGTCACTGGACTCTTGGTCTTCCTTCTCATTCATTTGTGCGATTATGACAGTCCATTGCAATCAATTTATGGCCCTAATCCAATTGTACGGATCACCCTATATTGCACATTTTCCCTTGTATTTTTTGAATGGTCTAGAATTGTCCTAGGATTAGGTTTTTTTTTTTACCATTCTTTTTTTTTCTTCTAATAGTTGGCACTTTGAAGAGTCAAATTAGGCTCAAACTTGACACATAAATAGAAGAGAGTGGAACCTACTTCTCACCACTATTCGGCCCCACCTGACCTGCCATGTGGCAGATATGGCTGGTGGGAGTTGCACCTGACTGTATTTGCACTTCCAACCATATTTTTATCAACAATACGGTAAAAAATTAGCATTCTCTTTTAGGAACTCTACATTTGCCGCACATAGGTTATAGCAACCAGGTCTGCTTAGGGCATGTCTTTGAAAAAGCTTGTTTTTTTTGTCCATTGTTCGTAATAACTTTCATGATTATGTTTCACTGTAATGCCCTTCATCTCATTGATCCGCTGATCAGTGTATAACTGGATATCGTACACTAAAAGAGAATCAAGTTGGACTGTGTCAGTATCAAAAAAAAAAAAAAGTTGGACTGTGTATGAAATAGTGCTCTTATTTCTTAAATTAGTTTTGAAGTTTGTTTGGATCGATGCTGATGAATCCTTTCATTTTTCTTGCTACAGATGAAGTAGTTTCAGCAATTGATCCAAAAAAGGTAGAGATTCTTCAGAGGTATGCTCTTTCTCTTTTTTTTCATTGCATTGATATAGAAGAAAGTTTTTCTATCTTGTTTGTATCTGTTGCTATTACAAAAACATTTTATTTCCTTAATACTATACTTATTACCCAGCTAGAATCAACCCTGTCCATTGATTTTCTTGAGCTACATCTTGGATGGATGAGGTTTAATACTCAAAATCTTGCACAGGTCTGATGATCCAACAGACCAACACTACAGTCCATTTCGTAATTCATTTTCTTTATTAAACTTCCTAAACTGTCTCTTTAGATGCCTGATCTAATCATCTTGTTGTTTGATGAATAGCTGGAGTAAATCTTGGTTGGTTTCCTATACTTCAGGTTATATTAGAAATAGATCAAATTGGTTTGCAGGAGATCATTCCTGATCTTTTTTCTTGCAAGAAGGATAGCTCAAATCACATCTAATTTCATTTATTTTCTGCCTAGTAGATCTGACAGTTGAAACCCAACTACCCAAGATACGTAGGACTCCAACACCTTGCATGTGAGTCTAATGTAACAACTGCCAACATTAATATTGCTGGCCATCTTTAGGGTCTATAAAGTATTGCCTTGTATGTTCAGCTAGAAAATAATACTTACGGAAAACTAAAATGATCATCATTCCATGTGCTGCTTCCTGGAGGTTTTCTCACTATTGTGACAGTTGTCCACACTTTCACAGATTTCAATCATGTTTCCATTATCTTGTAGATATTTGCGATGGCTGATTGAGGAACAAGATTCCGATGGCACACAGTTCCATACACTATATGCTCTTTCTCTTGCGAAATCAACACTGGAAGTTGTAGAGATGGAAAGCAGTTATCGAACCACTGTTGCTGGAAAATTTGAAGAAGCAAACACTTCCGATGCGGAAAATGTCACCATCTTACAGAGTCCCGTCAGAGAGAGATTACAACAGTTTTTACAGTCTTCGGACTTATATGATCCTGAAGAAGTCCTAGACTTGATTGAAGGGTCAGAATTATGGCTGGAAAAGGTTTTTTTGTGACTATCTGTTGCCCTGGGGGACCTACCATGTTCACATTGTCTTTTCATATTTATTTAGAGGAAATTATGGTTTCTTGGGAGTTGTCCTGTTAGAAAGATAGGACCCCTATGCTTCTTTCTCCTTATATTAATTTTGACTTTGTATCACAGGCTATTCTGTACAGAAAACTGGGGCAAGAGACACTAGTGCTCCAGATTTTGGCTTTGTAAGTTTCATTAATTTGTAGGATAATTGCATTCATGATCAGTGATATCATGTATGGATTTTAGAAATATAGAGTCTGGGTGAAAATAGAATAACTTTTATCTAGATATGCACCATAGCTTATCAAATTTTTTGTGTGTAATTCGCTATCATCTTCTAGGAAGCTGGAGGACAGTGAAGCAGCTGAACAATATTGTGCAGAAATTGGTAGACCAGATGCCTATATGCAGTAAGTTTCTTTTTTATTTGAATAAGATTTAATTGCTTTATAAGACTTTAATTAAATCTCTTCCATGTCCATGAGTTGGTTGATTAATGTTTGCTGCAGGCTGCTTGATATGTATTTGGATCCACAAGACGGGAAGGAGCCTATGTTTAAGGCCGCAGTTCGCCTTCTTCACAACCACGGGGGATCTTTGGATCCCCTGCAAGTTTTAGAGGTAACAAGTTTGTCTCTTTTGCAAACATGTGCCCCTTGCTTGAGGACAGGTCAGAGTCATCCCTAGTCCTGTCCTAGGGAGCTTAAGTCCAAGACCTTCTGAATTTTGTTACCTTCCATATGTCCTCCATTGATCCTTAAAAAAAATGCCATGCTCCTGAACTTTGCCTTATTTGACAAGATTAGGTTGAGATCTCAAGAGCAAATCTCTTGGCTACGTCATTTGACACATCCTCAGAAGGTTAATTATGTCCTGTTATTGGGTGTGTTTTCTGTGATTTCATGTGCTCTCGGGATCTACTACTTAGCTGTCTTCCATGAACAGATGGAAAAGTGTTAAATATCTGATGGATATCAGCTTTCTGACTCAGAGAAAACCTGTATTTGGGGACTTGTGTAAAGATATCACTTACTATTTAACCTACAATGTCTTGTTCTTGAGAGACTAGAATGGTGGAACCACAGAGCATATGTCCCCACATCTCTGTTTTATTAGTTTTTGGTTCTACAATCTATCATGTGATTAGTGGCTGGCAATTCTGCCTTATTTTGGTCTAGAAATTTGTTTTCTTCAGAATTGTTGTTGGGAATTTGAATTTTTTTTATTCACAGACACTGTCCCCAGATATGCCTCTCCAACTTGCCTCTGATACAATATTAAGAATGTTGAAAGCTCGGCTTCATCATCATCGTCAAGGACAGGTAACTTTCCATATGGATGCTTCTCCTTAGCTTCTGTGATTTTTAGTTAATCTTGAGTAGATCCAACCTTCTATTCCCCCGTGGGATCCGGGCGGCTGGTCTCAGTTTGTGAAGATAACTCAGAGGAAGAATTGAGTCCTCTAATTACCTTTACAATTTATTTTTGATCTACCCAAAAAAAAAAAAAGAATTGAGTCCTCTTTACAAAGTTGAAGCATTTTCCTATGGTACAAAGTACTACTGTGATGGTTTGTATGCAAAGATTATGGTCAAGCTTGTATCCCAATCTTGTACAACTACAATTGTGCTTCCAGTAGTGCTGTCTATCTAGGCAGATTGGTGGACATTCGTGTAGTTTCTGAAAAGTGGAGAAAACCAATGAAAGAAATGTAGGTTCTTGTAGCGAGAAACCATATTTGGTAACTGTAACAATTTGCAATAAAGAAATAACCAGAATCAGTGAAACTGAAAGAGAGAAAGGGAGAGAAATAGAAGAAATGAGGGCCAATTCTCCAAGGAAGAGGAAGAACTGAATGTATTCCTCCTCCTCCTATGGTTCCTTTATTTATAATCAAAGAGGAGAACAATAGTTTAGGAAACTTCCCTAAATACAATCATAAGCTAATTAGGAAAGTAAATCTAGACAACTTAGAAAATAAACCCTAACAGTAGCTAAGTTCAATTGTTTTAAATTATATCTATTATTTTATGTTTATTCACATAATTGTGCGGAAAGGTCAAGGTATTCAATGTAAAACTCTGCTCCTGAACTATTTTAGGTAATCTACTTCATTATTAGCTGATCTCATATGAGACCACCTAGCATTAACACTTAGCAAATAGCCTGCTGACCTTCAGTTTTATGAGGTTATCCCTGAGATCTTTTTTTTTTTATTTTTTTATGCCAGGGGTGGGGATGGGGGATGGGGGGAGGAGGGGGGAGCTAGCATTGACTTAGGCCTCGTTTGATGACACTCCGGATTCTGAATTCCATTAATTTCAACTCATAGGGAGTCATTCGGGAGTAGAATCACGTTTAGTAAGCCTTATTGGATTTTAGCTCCCAAGTAGTGAACCAGTTCATAAAATGATTTTGGAATCCAAATATGTGGAGTACAAAATACATGCTCTCACCCAAGGGGAGCAATTTTTACTGAGAACAAAAAATAAAAAAGAAGTTCTCCTCTCTCGTGACTCTCTGTTCTTCGCAAAATGAAGCTCTCCTCTCTTCTCCTGCAATTGCTCTGTACGAGGTAAGCTCTACTCTCTTCTCTCCTCTCCTTGACTCTCTCTCCCTCCCTCTCTCTCACTTGTACCTCTTTCTTCCTCTCTCTCACCAACAAATTTTCCTTTGGGCAACCCTGTGGAAATGATGCCACGGCTGGCTGGCGAGCTTCAAAACGCTCCACTTTTGCTTCTGCATTCTTCCTCCTTATATACCTTCAAAGCCAGGTTCTCTTTTTCTGGGCGTTGCTTCTCAGCCACCACTCGTTGGCTCAAATCTCTCTCTCTCTCTGTGTCCAATTCTAGGGTTTTCTCTCCCTTCATGGTTTTCATTCTCTTCCTCCCTTGTTCCTAAACCAGGTACGTCTTGTTTTCTTTATTCTGTCTGTATCTCTTTCATTGAAGCTAAATTATTTTTGCAGGATCGATCATCTTAGTTACAGCCGTGCTCTCTATTTCGTGATTTGTAATTGCATATCTAGTAAAAATATAGAGATTTTCTCCTATTCTTGAGCTATAATTTTCATTAGAGAGGTTTCTCGTGGTCGATTCCATCCAATTTTTGCTGCCATTGGTAAATGTCGGGTCTGGTTGGTGAATTCAGAATTATTTGTTTTGAATTTATGTAATTAATCGGACTTTTCACTGTCAATGCAGTGAACTTTTGTTTTGGCTGTCTGAATTGGATGAATTCATGACGGAGCTTGAGAGATATCTGCTTTAGGGTTTGGCGACTTGGTCACTGTCACGATTCAATGAATCTAGTGCGCTTCTAGTGCTTTTTGTTCAATTACTTGTCGGGTTTGAGAGGTTTATGCTCTGTTTGATTAAAGATGAGTGTGTTGGGGTTTGATGTCAGAACGATAAGTGTGTCATTGCTGTTGCGAAGCTGCAGGGCATTGATGTTTTGCTGAACAATGAATCGAATCGTAAAATTCCGTCTGTTATCTCATTTGGTCAGAAGCAACGATTCTTGGGCTCTGCCGGAGCTGCTTCTGCAACCATGAATCCAAAATCAAATATCTCTCAGGTGAAGCGGTTGATTGGTTTGAACTTCAGGCAGCCTGATGGTCAGGATGAACTCTGTTTCTTCCCCTTTGAGATTTCAGAGGCTGCTGATGGTGGAATTCTGATCCATTTGCAATATTTGGGAGAGATTCACAAGTTCGCTCCTGTCCAAATCTTGGCAATGTTTTTCTTTCATTTGAAACAGATGGCAGAGAAGAATCTGGAAAATCCTATCTCGGACTGTGTTATACCGGGGTGCGGTAAACGAACAACTATTCTCTTTCCTCCCCTCTATAGTTCTCCCCTTACATAAAAGGTTGGCATTCCTTCATACTTCACCAAATTACAAAGAAGTGGGTATTTGAATGCCACATCAATAGCTGGGTTGAAAAGATCGAGGGGCAGTTTTTGTAATTTTATATCCTAGGAATTTGGATTCCAGATTAATTTTTATCAAACACGATTCTGCTCTCAATAAGCTCTGAAATGGTTCCAGATTGCTGTTTATCGAAACATGTTTCTACTTCAAAATAATCTTGGAGCAAAACTTTTGCTCTGAAGCAAGGTAAAGAATCCAGAGAAGTGTTATGAAACGGGGCCTTAGCCTCCTATAACAAGATTCCCATACTTCAAACCCTTGGAGACTTTGATCTCGTAGAAAAGATGCTCTGTTTGAACTACTTTTTTCCCTAAGAAATCTGATAATGGATTACTTGTCCATCTCTGGAGATGCTCCCAAATAGAGAAGTAAGATCCATCACAACTGATCTTGATTTTATTCTTTTTGGGAGAACTCCAAATAATCTATTATATCTTGATGAAGCAGATTACTAGCTATGTAGAGAGGGAGAGGGAGATGCCCCTGTACTTTGTCTTTCACTGTACACTATGATAAGACCATGATACCATTGGTATTTGTGATTTTGGTTGCTTTCTCTTTTGGATGGTTCAACAAAACCTTCATGTTTGTTTCAGATTGCGCATTTTCTTTCCCGTGTCATTAATATAGACACAAAGTTGGCAAGATTAGAAGAGAGATCACGAAATGTGCAGATCAATGACGAAAGCCTCTGCGATTCTTGCCATGCCCGCCTTGGTACCAAGCTGTTTGCTATGTACCCAGATGATTCTATTGTCTGTTACAAGGTAGATGTGTTTCTCTTTTTGTTTTTCCCATATATTACATGAATTTTTTTTTTCCATCTGACTAGTCATTGCTGTTATTCCACTCTCCCATCCTCCATGTAAAGCTGGTGATTGGGCAGACCACTTCTGACTTTTGACAAAATTTGGAAAAATATCGAGCACAATTTTGTTAGGATTCTTCTGGCAATCCCTCCTGACCCTCTGTGGAAAGTTTCCAATTTCCCCTTTGATTCAGCATTTTGTCTCCCTCAAGTTTTATAGACCCATTACAAAACAGAGCCCTACTTTGACATATTGTTCATTATTGGATCTTGAAGTAAAAAAATTGGATTTTTTTTATGCTAATCCTTTTTCATGCAGTGTTTCCGTCGTCAGGGGGATTCCGTTTCAGTAACTGGACGTAACTTCAAGCGGGAAATCATAATCAAGCCAGGTTGGCTTGTTGACCGATGAGCCTTATATGATGTGTATACCATGCTTCTGTGTTCAAACTCTGTAGTGCTCACTGGTGGAGTCATTTTACTTCGATTACGACATGCTGGAAATCTTTGCCAGGATCAGTTTCTTGTTTGAAAAGGAACATACCTTGCATGCAATTTTTATTTTTTTTGCTGTGATTCTGCTGACGACATGTTCTTGCCAGGTTCGGCTATGTAAGATAGGTAATTATGGGATAGGCCATGGCATTGCTAACAAGTTGCATATTGTTTATTTTTTTGGTTAGTTGTTTCATGAAAGATAGTTGTGTACGGAATCAGAGTATATGGCACAATTTTGATAAAGAAAAAATAAAGAACAAAAGGTAGAGTTCTGTATTTAGGAATGGACCATGTGACCTGGCAGATTGGAGGGGCCAATTGAATGGTGGTTACATTCATTTGCCTTTGTTGTATGTGAATGGTTATAAGCCTATGCACCTCAACACCTTCATCGCCTTGGCACCTTGGTCGTCCAGATGGGCACCTTGGGTGTCTAGGTTACCCTCCAACGCCTTGGATCACTTTGTTGAAAACTATATTATGTGTACAATTTCTCTATGATACTTCTATTTAAACCCATTAAAGGTACGATTGTAAAAGAATTAACCATGCTTGTGTTCGGATTCAGAGTATGATTATTTTCATCATAGTGCAGCAGTGATGCATTTGTTTTTTTGATGGGTGTTGGAGATGGACACAGGTTCAGTGGGCGATGGAAGGACAAATTAACTGTATTCATTTGGGTAGGGAGAAATTTTTGTTAATGCTTCGAAAGTGGGGAACGGAAGTACACACCGTGTGTATTTCCCTCACATCCCCTTTCTTTCCTGCCCTTTTGCTTTGTCTCTCCTCCAAGTGATCAGTTGTCTTTCACATCTTTCTTTTTTCTCCTTGAAAGCTGAAGTTCCTTTCTCTCCTCCAATGATCCGCTACTGGTTTTGCCATCTATTCCCATTTTTCTGCTAATGTATATAAGATAGCATATAAGATGGGTTAGTTCAGGGCTGAAAAGGATACCATCCAGCTGCTGCAACTTCTCAAAAATTTCTCAAACCATTCTTCTTCTTCTTCCATTCTTCTCAAAGCTCGAAGCTCATCGTAAATCTTCCCCAAAATCTGTGAAACCCAAGCCAAGTGCTATCGTTTTGGTTCAGTTCAACAACTGAAATTAAAACCCAGGCTCAATGTCTTCCATCTTTCTCCTCTCTTCTTCTTCTGAATCCCATAATGACAGGCCCGATCAGAATCTTCTTACCCTAAACAAAGGGTTAGATTTGTTCATGCTGTGTACTCCATCTTTATTAGAACCTCTCCAAATTTAGCTTTCGGTATCAAATTGGTATGGAAAGAAACAAAAACTCCAATTTTCAGATACCCATTTCGTCGCTCGAGTTTATGATCTGTAACCAATTTTCAGGTCAAAAGTTTTTGTTGAGCCTTTCTTAATGGCAACTCTGATTTGTCAGCTCCATCCCAAAGATTCTGTCAATCCCTGTTTTCTTCATCAAAGCACAAGGGTCTCTGCTTCCCACTAATTCCCAGTCCTCCAAAGGCAGAAATGACACTGTTTGTGAAGGTTTGCAGAGGCTAAAAGACTACAAATCCAAGTGTTTATTTTTAAATCCATTAACACATGTGTCTCTCAAAGCTTTATTGATTATCTACATCTCTTCTACTGCATTTTTGGGAAATGGCCTCCTTTAGGCTATTCCCTTCTTTTCCTGTGGTTTATTGTACTGTTTTATATTCTGGGAAGCACAGCTTCTGAATACTTCTGCTCTTCACTTGAGAGTTTATCAAGGGTTCTGAAGCTCTCTCCTGCCATAACTTGGATAACTCTTCTTTTTCTAGGCAACGGTGCATCTGATGGGTTCTCAAGCCTAGTTTCCTTCACCGGAACTTGGGCACGCATGCAGTGTGGGCCTCAACAATGTAGTAGGGGGTACTTCTTTTGTCTCCTGTGTTGTGGTTGGACTCATTAGCAGATTCATGGAATCATGGGGCTTATCAGATTTCTATCAATAAATTTGATTTTGTAAGAGATATTTGAATGGTGTCAGATTTTTTTAATGCTTTATTTCGCCAATCCATTCTAATTGGAAGATCCTCTCCTATATCAATAATAGGAGAGGAACTAGTCGTGGTTGGATGAAAGACATCTGGCATCGGTCATATTTAATGGTTTTATATGTTTGGAATTGGATAAGATAGAATGAAATTGTAATACAGTATCAAAAACTTGAAAAACGAAAAATCTGGTACATTTTAATCTCAGGTTGATTTTAGAGAAAGTTTCCGAACACACGAATCATTGCAACCTTTGAAGAAACAGGGAGAAGCCTGTTAATACTAAGGAACGACGCACCTCTTCATCAAAGCCCACGATCACCTAAACAAAACTAGTCTCTCTTTCTCGTTGGCCCCGCACCGGGAAAGACTAAAAAATGAAAAGACTTTACGCCCACAGAGACAGATATTAATGCCTACCGACTCAGATCCACATCCTCTCTTCTTCCCAGAGGTTCGGGAGGAGAGGGGACGACCCCGTTAGATCACCCGACCCCTTTATCTGAGCAAACAAGGGGGTGTCAGCTCGAATAAAGGGCTCGGATTTATCCAAACCCCAGGTGTCGGCCATCTAACGGAGGCCCTGCCTCTCCTCCCAAACCTCCGGGAGGAGATGATTTGGATACCTACTGACCCTATACTTTCTTCCCAATAAAAGTGAAACAAGCTGTGATTGCCTCACCAGTCACAACAACATCCAGGCCTGGACATACTGGACTAACGATATCAACAGGAGAGGATCCCGATCCATTCGAATTAGGCTGAAAGTTGACCTTCAACCCCGTCAAAAATTACCAAACCCTTCTTCTACCTCTAAATAAAGAAGAAAAAAAATATTAACTAATTCTCATGTTTCTAGAAACTAAAGCCTTGGTTTTCATACTGGGAAGGGGGAGTTAAAAGAAAAAATTATCAAACCCGGCCAATCAACCCTTCCACCCTCCACCTTTACAGGTAAACCCTTGCTTCGGCCGCCCAAAATGCGAAAATCGTTACATTTACTTGAATTCTACAGGCAACCATCAACCGAGGATTAATTCATATTTCTTTTTTCTCCCAATCAACAAGCAACAGAGAAAGATGTCAAAATGATGATGGTTCACCTAAGGTTGCACAATTATTGATCAGGCAAGCGTACGAAAAGGATTATAAGAGAAACATAAGCACTTGAAGCTTATTTCAGCATAGGGATCACAGTCCCAAACAGAACCAGAGCGGATCAAGATTTAGGCAGGTAACAGTGGGAGGTCAACCATGGTTTTAGATTTTGGGATATGGCCAATCCGTATTGGTTTTGGAAGAGTTGAACGATACGGTATCAGATACACGAATCAGAATGTCCTGATACCTGACGATACTGACTGACATGTGGTTGATACTAACTGATACAAAAAAAAAAAAAAAAAAAAGCATACCACATCAGCATACTGGCCGATACTGACTAAACACATTCGCTACCCATTCCAATACCGTGAAATAAAATGTAGCATCTGTCTACTTACCGTAGCCCTGGTAGTGGAATGCGTTAGGAGCAGGATGGAGTTTAGCTCATACCAGACCGGACATCTAAACCATCACTCAACCAACAACCACCCCACACCATGAAAACACGCATGAGGTATATCAATTTTACAAAGCAACCAGGGCAGGCAAAGTGGGTCCCCTTTTTAAGCCATTCCATTGCCATCCCCACCTGGTAAACTGGGACTTCAACAATGCTGCTTTGCATAATAGCAATTTCCACATGCCTATGGATTATCACTTATTGTCAGTCCCCTATATAGGCACTGCAACACAATAAACCAGATTGTCACTGAAAATTAGAATTCAGAATTTGGACCAATAACCAATGCCATACTAAATGAAGTTAGCAGTGAATAGTTACAGAGGAGCACCAGAAGTGTACCCAAGTAAAAATCTCAGAAAGACAACATAGGAATGAAGAATGGATAGCTAAGCAAAAAACACAAACAGCTTTGGTACTTTACTACTACCCTTCCTACATGTTGGGAAAACAACGAAATGCCGGAGTTAATCCGTAAGACCTTTTCTTTTCCTTATTGGAAATAAAATTCCAATACAAAAATGCCCTGCAAAATCATATTTCAAAATGATGATAGGAGAGGGAGAAATAGGGAATTCAAAAGAGAATTATAGATGAATTAGGACTTTTACAGGTCAACTGCTTCCCTTCTGTTTGAGAGTGATCTTGTCACCAAGACTCAAGGCAATTCCCTGCGTTTTGCTTCTTATCCTTATGTACCCGCTCAATTTCCCATCTGCTTGTTTCTCCACACTGATATTTACCAAAGCATCCTCCCCAAACACACTCTTCGCATACAAGTTAGCAGCTAGGAACCCACATTCCCCATCCAGTGCCGACCTGAAACAAAATCAACTAATCTTAAGATCCCTAAGGAGAGCACGTAAGAAATTCATAAGTTCACAACCAATGCCTACATGGCGACTGGAAGGATACTTGGGTCTTTTTTGTCCAACTTGGACAACTTACGGGCCAAGAACACCCTGTAAATGGTAACCCATAAAATGCATATTTGACAACAGGTACTTCCAAGTAGGAGCCGGAGAAGGTCTGACTTTCCTTTAGTAGGTTGAAGGTTAGAAGGGGGGAAGACCACATGGCGCTTATGAAGCAGAGAGCAGTAACTTACGGTGCAGTGAGGCACTTCATATTGGTTGACTTGATGATGTGATTCAGGAATTCTTTCTCATCTTGAAGGACGGTGTTTACAGCCACCTGAAACACAAGTAGATTAGTATAGTTTTGTTATTCTCAAAAGATTAAATTGAGTATCATAGCCAACATCCATCATTGAAAAACTAAAATAAAAGAAGAACTACTTCAGAGGATTCAGCAGAGCAATACACCAATAACAGAATTAGCCAAATGGAACTGGGAACGCAGGGAGAGGAATGAATTGACTTGATCCAGAAAAGAAAAGGAGAAAATGTGTGTGTGTGTGTGTGTGTGTGTGTGAGAGAGAGAGAGAGAGAGAGAGGGAGAGCCATCAACATTAAGAAAGCAACTACTGCAATACTACATTCATTTGGATGTCATCTTACCAAGTGTCCCATTTGACCACCATTCTAGATCAAACAATATGTTCTACTCTGGCTAGACAATTTATTAAACAGGTCAATGTAGTCAAAGCAGAAAAGCAATGCCTGGATCTATAATTCTATGTTTGAACAGGCAACACCTAGAAACTAGCTCCCCAAAAATTAGCCTCAACACTTCACAATAGGGGTGGGCATTGGGTGAGTGGGGCAGCCGTGGAGGTGGCCCAAGCACAATCCAAGAACTAGGAAGGCAGGTCCATCCCGAGCCCAACCCAATAACCTTAAAAACATCGCTAACATATCTACGTATAAGTACATCATATTACTACATATAGTGCCATCGAGGCCACCTATTTCACAACCCTCTGAATGATATGCCATATGCATAAGTTTCAACTTCAGCTTCAGGTTTTCTTAGGTAGAGATAGGACAAGTTCACATATAAACCCACCTAAGTGCCCACCCCCACCTGTTATGCAGGGAATCCAGAAGAGTTAGGATTTAAACAGCATTTTGTAAGATATGTGCCTCCTCACAAGAGGCCAAGTTTTAGTGCTAGCCACGGGCAAAAATTTAAGACGCTTGGTCTGGATATTGGTTAAAATAGAGTCAATTCTATGGCTATGGATCCTACGGACCTTATTTATGGATTTTTATTTTGGAATGGACCAATATATAAGGCCCAATATAAGGGTTAGTCTTAGTTAAGGGGTTAGCAAGTAGGGGAGTCCAGAGTTAGAGTCCAATAGGAGTTTTGAATCATGAAGTTATTAGGAAATTCGGTGGTCAGATATATCTCTAAATATGTGTTGAGCTTCTTTATAATGCATGATTCTCTAATTAACGGAAGTCTGAGTTTTGCTATGAGGCAATTGAGTGTTATGCTGGTTGTGCATGTGAGTGATTTGGTTCTTAGATTGTTGCTGGTGATTTAAACTTTCTTTATTGTTGAGCAAGGTCTTCAAACCAAGTCACTTCTCCATTACCGGGTGATGCTTGAATTTTAAAACACCCTACTCTGCTACCCTGTTTTACACCAGTTTCTGGGTTAGGAGAAACTTTCCACAAATCAGTCTCAGATTATGGGAAGGTTTCCTACTGTAGGGCAGCCTAGATTGCAGAATTTGAGGCTGAGAGATCTAACTCAAGATTAGGTCTCCTATGCTACCGCCAAGCTCAGTTTCAGGAATCTATTATTATTTTATTGGTCAATATTTTAGGCAACACAGACTGGATTCCACAAGCTAGAGATTCAAAGCTTCACTCAAAATTTTTATTAAATGTGGGTTTGAATTGAGCTGGCTGTTTTGATCGAAAGGTTTGGTATTGCAGAAATTTAATGTACAGAAAACATCCTCTTAAGTCTATTTAAAGTTTCGTCCTTCTCTAAATTTTCCTTAGTCTGCTGCTCAAAGCAAAGTTTTGATGGGATCTGAATTGGAAAACCTTATTTGGATCCGCTATGGGCCCATTCCGAATGATATATAATCAAATAATGTGACCAGTGGCAATTTTGTAAATAATTAAATATGCTGACAGTTCTAGGCCCCTTTAAAAATAGTAAAGTAACCAAGGATAGAAGCATAGTTGTTGTTAAGGCGACAAGGCGATCTAAGGCGTTTGGGGCCATCCTGGGCGCCTAGGCGACCAAGGCGTTCCCAGTGTATTTTTTTTTATTTCTAAAATATTAATGCTATATGAATGTTTATATATATATGCAGCATTCTACATAAATAATCAACATTTAAGACATAGCTTAATTAATATGAGAAAACCAACAAGGAAACAAATAATTGAGTTAAGTAGGCAACACGTATTTATGACTAACATTTGCTCACTTCTAACAAATTTGACCGGAGCGTAACTTTTTTAATATAGTTCGGATTCAAGCAATCTCGAATTCGTTGCAAAACTAGCATAATCAGCTTTCCAACAAATCTAAAATTACTTAAATCCAAGTTATAATGAAGGAATTACACTCAGGTCAAACCTTATTCGGAGTACGCGAATGTTGTTTAAAGTCGTCTGAATGTAAATTATTTTTTAGGCATCAAAGCAAGCGATTATTTTGGCGCGCTCTTAGTTTTTAGTAATGCTTTACTATAAAAAGATTTATGGAATTTTTATATTTGAAAAAAAACCTAGCATTTGGAAGTTGAAAATCGCCCCCGCACCCAAAAATATAGTTTTTGTTCTTGAACTGGAAGGTTGACTTTTTATCCTTCTAGAATTTGAATTTTAGACTATTTTTATTGGATTCAAATATGGGGTATTTGCTTATTTATGAATAATATCTTAAGTAAATAAAATATAAAAATAACTCAAATGATATTAGTCATAAATAAGTATTGTCTGATTAATGTTGTTCCTGTCTAGTCTAATAAATCTTCTGAACCAAATTCAGAAATCAAAGGGAAAAAAAACACATATAAGACCCAAGGCGACCACCCAGGCATTCTGGGCACCCAAGACGTCCAAGGCGACGCCCACAAACACTAATAAGGCGCCCAGGCTCACAGGCCCTTGAATCACGCCTGGACGCCAAGGCGACGCCTTGACAACATGGATAGAAGTATAAAAAAAAAAATTAAGAAGAGGGCTCTACTGGTACCTAAGACAGGGAGGGATTAAATCAAATGTAACTTAAGGGACATGGATATTACAACAACAACAACAACCAAGCCTTATCCCAACTAAATGGGATCCGCTACATTGATTCGTGTCCACCAATCAGCTCTGTTCGATATCATACTTGAAGCAAGACCTAAGCTATTCATGTCTTTCTTCACCACCTCCCCCAAAGTCATCTTAGGTCTGCCCCTAGCTCTTTTAGCCCCTTCAATCTAGATCAAATCACTCCTTCATACGGGAACATCTAACAGCTTCCGTTGAACATGATCATACCATCTCAAACGACTTTCTCGTAGCTTATCATGTATCAACACTACTCCCAAATCAGCTCTAATACTATCATTCCTTACGTTATCCTTCCTAATTTTGCCACACATCCATCTTAACATCATCATCTCAGCTACACTAAGTTTATCAATATGATGTTTTTTTTTTTTTTTTGGGTAAATATGATGCTTCTTAACTACCCAACATTCTGCACCATACATCATAGCCGGTCAAATGACTGTCCTATAGAATTTTCCTTTAAGTTTTAAAGGAATACACCGATCACACAACACTCCAGACGCAATTCTCCACTTAATCCTCTGTGAAACATCATCATCTATATCCTTATTTGTTTATGATTAAACCTAGAGACCTAAAATGATCACTTTGTTGTATCCCTCTCAAGAATGTTTACCACCTCATTATCAGTCATTGTGTGATTAAAGTTTCACACCATATACTCTTTCTTCGTTCTACTTATCTTAAAATCTTTTGATTCCAATGATGATCTCCATAACTCCAACTTTGTATTAATCTCTGCTTTTGTCTCATCTACCAAAACAATATCGTCAACGAAAAGCATACACCAAGGAACTTCATCTTGAATGTTTTAGGTTAGATCATCCATAATGACGGCAAACAAATAAGGGTTTAAAACTGATCCTTGATGTAACCCCATTGTAATTGGGAACTCACGACCTTGAGCCCCACGATTTTCACACTAGTCACCACATTATAATACATATCCTTAACTATCTCCACATATTTGTTTGAAACGCATCTCTTCTCTAGTATTAAAAAAAAAAAGAGGAGGGGCAGGGGGACAGCACAATGATAAGGATTTAAAGGGAGGACTGAGTAAAATTGGAAAAGAACAATAAGAAGTCTTCTTCAACCTTAGCACTTCACGAAGGGAAAAAAAAAACAGCAGTAAGGTGTGTCTGACAAGTAAGACATCTCTTTCAATAGGTTCCATTGAAGTTCAGATCTTATGGACAAGGTAGCAATCCCTAGATCTATGCAACCCACCCAATATCAGGCCCTATAACCGAGCATAAGTAGGAAGCAGAATGTGATTTGAGCAATATCAAAGAAGGATCCCGTTGAAGGGAAGAAAGGAAGAGAGAAGAAGATTGAGAGATCGATGAGAAAGGAAAGCAGAGAAAAGAGACAGAAATGCCACAGCTCTCAGCCGAGAGGCTAAACCAATCCAATTTTCAATTTTCCATTATCAAATCTCCTTCCAAGAAATAAAAATAGCAACCTAATAAATAAAAACTAGGAAATAAAGTACTACCATACAAGGAAGTAAATAAGAAAAGATTGCGTATCCTATGTAGCCTACTCAAAAAAAGTAACATAATATTCCATCAAAACTTCCCATTACAAGATAAATCCCAAATAAAGAAAATCCGCTAAATAAATTCCCATCCATAATTTTCTCTTCTTGGTCCATCACAGCATCAAGTTTCTTTACTGTTTTGTGCATGGAAATCAAATATTACCATAAAGTGCTGGGATCTGAAATTTGCTTACCAAAAGGTACAAACCCCTAGGACCTTAGGGTTTCAGGTTTGCCACCAATGTGGCAACCTCTAATACTCTGACTAGAGCCCCAACTCTTATCCTATAGAATATTATCACAGGACTAAATGTGGTGACTCGGGATTAAATTGGGTTGGTTTTGAATGTCCACATTCGAAATAGGACAGATCTGAGAAATGATCACCACACTAACCTTGGCGCATTTATATTTTAACCCATTATATCATTCACCGGCCAAACTAGAGCCACATCACATGCTTGAGTTTGAGTTCCATCACTTACCCATTTTACTTCCATGTTTTACACTTCTAAATCCCAACGTTAGGATGGTGTCATCTCCTTCTTCTTCCCGCAACAAAATTTCATGCACAGATTGCGGGTCATTTTCTGCTTCGTCATCTTAACAAATTTTCTCTAAGACTCTAACAGTGCTTCTATTCTTGCAAGAAATTATAAAGAGAAAAAAATGGCAATTTTCCCATATAAATCAATTAAATATGCCGGCAAAAGATGGTTAAAAAAAAAAGAGAATTATTCTGTACCAATGGGAGTGAAAGTTAAACATCAAATGAGTGATAGAGGTACCTTGTTTTCCCACTCAAACTCAGCCCACATAGTCCTAAATGCCACATCAGCACAGGTTGCAGGAGAGATATAATCCATGATATCAATATGGATGTCATTGAGAACAACAACTGTTCTCTCAAAAACATTTGAAGTCTCATAAACAATGTTCCCAAATATTACTCCGGTTTCAGTGGAAGAGACCTTAATGTTGGCCCTTATCTGTTTGCTTGATTCTGGGGCCAGTGTATAGTTCTGTGGACGCTCCACAAGTTTGAGGTCACCCATGGTTGCCAACTCCAAGCATAAATTCTGGAGGGTCTCCTTAGTTCTATTGATGACGGTGACATCAAGGACAATGTCATAGTGATGAACAGTGACATATGCTTCAGCATAAACAGGATCACTAAATCCTGTGAGTTGAAGAATGCGATTGAGCTTATTCCCATCATCTGCATCTTTAGTGAACTCTCCAGTCGCACGTTTTAAATCATCTTGAACTTCATCTTCCAACTCAAGTTGGCTCATACCCTGAAAATGCACACATGGTCAACAAATTAGAGCTATTGTGATGGAACATTTCTACCTATCTAAACTTTTCGAGTTCAGAGATCAAACAAATCACAGAAAGTAAGTCAAGCCGGACTTTATTGGTTTCTGAAGACAATGGACATAAAATAAAAGAAGAAAAGAAAAGTGATATGAACTTCAACAAAAATCAAGTTTCAACATGGAACAATAATCATTCCACATTGTCAAAAGAAATAAAAAGCCTAGAGCATTATGAAATGCAAATTTCAAGAATCAAACAAATAAAATCATATGGACATAGTTCCAAATTTCTGGTTCATTCTCATAAACAATGAAGGATAAGAAAACATCAGATGATCCCATTTCTTCTACACATTTGCCATAATAAGTTACTTAGATTTGTAAATAAGTCAATATAATTAATCCAGTAACACTAACACGTTGGTCCTCTAGTGCATAGAACAAATTATATTGTATAGCTTGCAACTCTCCAAGTTAGATAAAGGAAAATGATTTGACTCAGTCGCGGATGATTCAGCTGATCAATCTCATGAGCAGGGGAGCAAGAAAAGTATCAAGGAGTAATTCAATACTTACACTAAACCAACCTTGCATTTATTAGATAAGACTTGAATACCTTTTACACCATTTGATAAGAGTGAGGCAATCTCTTCCCATTAGATAAATCTTAAAAACGATGGCCATCAATCCCAAATAGAATGTCTTTTTGGATGAGTAAATGCATACTTTTAATGCCTTTCAAATCTTCTAGCCATTATCCTAGGGCAATAATTCTTGCCAAGAAGAACACCCATGTTGTGGCAATTCCACCCAGAAGGTAATGAGCTACTCCAAACATTGTTTACTCTATCCCTAGAGAGAAACTATTCATATCTCCGAGGAAAAGAAAGCCCCTGAACATAGAATGTTCCTTGTGACCAAATTAAGGCTTTCTTTAATATCATTGACTCAATTCAGAAACATAAATGACCCAAATATTGTCAGTCAGCCCTTGAAGGTAGGATTTTTCACATGTTACAATCTAGGAGCATGTAATGCCGTATTGAACTTGAGAGACACTTGATAGTCCAGGTTCTATTGGCAAACTGGGTCAGTTCTGAAACTGATGTCACACCTAAAGCTGGCAATTGCATTTGGTCTGGGTATACTGGTATCAAACCCATCCTTGACTCCAACTTGTTGACACCCCTACTTCAAGATTCACTCATTAAAACAGAATTTAAAAAGCTTCCTGTTTTTTTTCCAAGGGAAAATTTTCAGTCAAATAGTGTCGCAAAGGCAGTTGGGCTTGATAATGAGAAATATCAAGGTGCATAGCTCCTACAAAAAAATAAAAATAAAAAAGATAACCACTAAAGTTTGTAAAATTACAAGATATGAAGGTGATGTTATAAGCTTGTTAACGAATACTCTACACAATCGTCTCCTATTTAACAAGAAAATATAAAAGAGAGATGGCATTCTTCTCTGCAAATAATCATTGGTATAGGAAGAAAAAAAAAATATTTGCTGCTAACTTAATAAATTGAAAGAATATTAATAATTTACAGTTTCCATAGAACCAAAAGGAACAGTAAAATAAAAAATAAGAAAAAGAGAAAGACATTCTTCTCCTCAAAAACAAGTGATTTTCTGCTAACTCAACAAGTCCTGGTTAAAGAGTAAAAATTGTTTGCAATTTACATGGAACCAAAAGTTAAATTAAGATATTTATGTAGAGGAATAATAAGGAAATTAATGACTCAATATATGGAACATGGAATAAGTTGCATGGTGGCATCAAAAGGGGTGTATGTTATGGCATAAATTCAGTTACCAACACTAGAAATTAGAAGATATTGGTGATCATTGATACAGTGGCCAAGCCATCTAGTATGAAAGGAACAAGAAACTTCAACTACATTAACAGACCAAACAGCAGTTGTAAGACTAGAAGAGTATATGCTCAATTTGGTCCCACATAACATATCTAGTTTCAAGAAAAACCAATACTTAAAGAGGATCACAAACAAAGAGGCAAACATTTAAGATCAATGAAACTATAATGATATGAAAATTGTCAGCTGTCTATCAAATAAGAAAAACTTTCCAGGAATTTAGATCTAGCTGTAAATGCAAAAAGTACTCCATAGTTCATAAATAACTCATCTTATTCAGATTTGTAGAATACAGTAAGTAAAAATACCAAAAGCAGTATGATTGATGTCTCACCTTCCTGCTCTTCAAATGGTAGAAATCGATGAGGTCATCTGGTTGTGCATGAGAGATCTGAGCCTTTGCTTTAATCTCCTCTGTTTCCCTGAACTGCTTATCGGCAAGCATTTTAACAAAACTCTGACGGCATGACTGCAGCCATATCTTCCTAATCTCATCACCGGTCTTGCAAAGCAATCTTAAGCAAAGGACAATCCTTTCGTAAGAATCATTATCAATTGGGTGAGAAAGAGCTGAAGACAGCCCCAATTGTAGCATTGAAACCATGATCAATAAGGCCTGAGTAGTAGCTTTGTTCACTTCAACGTTCGATGGCTGGACCTCTTCCAATCTCAGAACTAGCTTCGTTAGGGTACAGGCAACCACTGCCCCAAGGAAAAAATCACCAGTCAGAATAAGAGATCTCAAATTCGCAGGAGAAGCCAAAGACCCAGGAACGAGGGCTGGAGTAGAAAGAGCAGTTTCTGAGGCAGCACTCTGGGTAGCATAGGTCCCATCAGCAAGGACCGCAGGTCTTCTAGAGGAAACAGTAATAGAGCTTACTTGATGAGACCGTTTGGAAGCATCTGAATCTTCCCCTTCTTCTGCAACTGTGTAGAAAGGCAGGTCACCTAGACACTGCTTAATGGCTGTGATCCCACTCTCAACTTCAGACAGTGAGAGACAATATTCTCCGATGATCCAAAGAGCACATGAACAAACACGAGCAGCACGGATCTGGTAGAAAGTATCCAAGAGCCTTGTTATTATTGAGACCCTCAGTTTTGGGTTGGTTTCAATTATCTCTCTTACAAAAACAACCACATCGATAGCTGAAGCAACATTGTTATCTCCGAGGAAATCCATCAACAGATGAACCACAGTGCTTGCGACCTCAGGAAATTTGATTGCACAAGTATGTATGGCTTGAACTAGCATTTGCCGGTATTCCCCATTCTTCTCAATCTCGGTGCTCTGAGTCTTCACAACTTCCTTCTTCAGACTAAGCACAACCTCATCAATATTCCGGGGAGTTATCAGTTCAAGAGCAATGTCTAGTGTTTTCCTTCGGATGTCCAAGTTGGGGCTAGATAATGCCCTCAGCACATCCATGATCATATCAATCATGATTTCTCTGTGAGAAGACTTCAGCTCATTCAGGCGATCCAGTAAAATAAGTTTAACATTGTTGTCACTCTGAGAGAGCAGAAGCTGGCAGTATGTGTTGGCAGCAGCTCTAATAGCTGTGGGGGCAGATGAGAGAGATACGAGTGTCCCAGCACATTCATAGATAACAGCAGAGGATGGAGCATTTAACAGAGAAATAATGATCTTTATATATTTCCCTTTCTCACCCCGATTTGTTCTGCAGACCTTGCGGATCAGCTCCAGTACAACCATCTGAAGTAGCTCTCCCCACTCAGGGATGCTATCAACATGGGTGATTAGGTAATTAATCGCACGATCCTGATCACAATTGAAAAGCATAAGGAAGGCATTCCGTTTGGCCGACGGATCCTGCTCTGATGAAAGCACCTTCTCGATCATCTCAGGGGCATCAACAAGAAGCTGCTCCCCTTGGGGAAGCTTGTAGATGGACATGACTGCAAGGATTGCATTCCTCCTAATGAAGGGGTGGCGATGCTCCAAATTGGACAAAACCGATGGGATCAGAGGCTCAATGATCTCGGTCTCATTCAAGCGACAAAGAAATCTGAGAGTTACACCACGGATGTATTCGTTTGGGTGCTGGAGATTATTCCTTAAGTTCTGACATATTAGAATCATCTCAGGTAGAACTTTTCCTCTGGCATCAGTCTTATCAATGATCTCCAAATAGAGAAGCAAAAGTTTCTGGATAGTGTGATCTTCAGAAGGCAAGACATATCGTACAATAGTAATGAATAGCTGAGGGAGGGTCTCCCCGTTCAACAAAAGCATGACTGCTTTCTTCATAGCCTCAACCTTAACCGGAACATCGTTCCCTTCAAGAGCCTCTTTGATCTCATTGGCGAGTGAAGGAGTTCCTTTGTCGAAGTGAACAAGCAATGTACAAGATTTCTCCATTTTTCTTTTTCTTTTCCTATAACCTACAATGTATCTCCCGCTTCAGAAACCTGAAAATTTTACTATTTTCTTCCAAGATTTCCCGAGCAACACTAAATCCTAAGCATCTCTACTAGATTTATTGAAACTCCATCATTTCATAGCCGAATCTGAAGTAACATACGGAGGAATAAATCAAAGTAAAGCTAATGTACCTCGAAATGAGGGAGCTTCGGATTTTCAAAATCAAACACTAAGAGTTTCAGACGTACCTTAACGAACCAGATCGGGAATCTAAGATCGATAAATACGCAAAATTCTATGCTCTGTCTTTGAGAACAATCTTCACAACTACTCAGAACGTGAAACACGAAAATTTTCTGCAAAATTGAGAGCTTCTTAATCGATTATGGCCACTAGGTAAACAGATCCGATGATATACAAGATAGAATCAAAGGGTAGAGAGATAGAGAGACGATGAGGAATTTTGCTCTCTCTCAGATCTGCGTTTCTGATAGTGATTCGGAAGTGTAAGAAACGAAGAAGAGAGCGATTTGTGATATGAGCATCATAATTGGAAAATTCGGGGGCTTTTCGGTAAAATAATCGAATTGGCGCCATGGTTTACGAAGCTTACTGCTTACTTCATGAAAAGCCGAAAAAAAATATACTTTGGATCACTGCATGTACATGTACTCTCTATGGGATCCCATCACCGTCGATATGGTTTAGATCCACTTCTATGGTATGGGACTCAAATCTCATAGAAGATACAAATACATACAAGTGAAATCCCGTAAAAGATACAATTAAAAGGAAAATCCAACGGCTGTTCTCTCTCCTGATTCTCAGGTGCACCATTCTCGGGTTGGTCAAGATTCGAGAGTGTGATCGTGTGTTCAAATGATTTGAACCAGACCAAAGATGTGCAATCAGAAATGGACCAGTAATTGACTATCTAGGCAAACACAACACAGGACTAGGGGTTTCAATGGATTGGTTCCAATCCAATCCAAGTTGGTTTTGGGCTTTATATGGGCAGTCTGAAACATGTCCAATAAGAGATTCGGGCTAGGGTGGGCTGCATTATACATGTTAGTTCACAAACCAATCAGGTATCGATTTGTTATTGAACTGGCTTAACGGACTCTTATCAGTCAGCTGTCAATTCGGTTTCAGTTTACTATATGTATATGTAGTAAAAAATTTGGTTTCGGTGTTGATTTCCTACATGTATGTTGGTTTAATGGACTCTTATCGGTCCATTATCAGATTAGTTTGATTTCGGTCTTAATGGTCTAGTTTGGTTCATATTTATCAATTGATCCGATCCAATTTCAATTTTTCATTGGGCTATAAAAGCACAATCAAGATCCTGTCCAATAAAGGTCTGATTTGGTTTAGTCTAGACCGAATCAGGTTAGTTCAATTTCCGTTTTCAATTTGCCCAATTTTGACACCCATACGCCAGAGCATGGTTTTAAATCCAATTATCGGACGTGGGATTAGCCTTGTCCAAAACCGACCCAATCCAGATTTGATTGGTGTACAGATCCAATGGGAAATCAACACGTGTCCGATCATCTTTAAAATAATATCAAAATAAGCTAGGATAAAAAATTGATCAGTCTAAAATCGATACAAATCAATCAATCCGATACGGATAGCTTAAACTTGCACACGCACACACAATCAAAACAAAATTTAAAAAATATTAAGTGGAAAAAAAAATCTGGTAGGCCTAGCTTCAGAGTTACTTCACGTGTTACAAATTTGATGTTGATACATGAATGTTGTCCAACACGGTTCACCCAAATATTGATATGTTGACTGTCTGAAATACCTTTCACTATTCCAGTGTCAAAAATAAAATCAAAACGTGTAAGAAAATCGAATGATTCGAATCAAACCATTTGAATTGAAACTGTGAAATTGATTATTAAATGGTTCAATCTTAATTTAAAAAATGAAACTATTTAAACCGATTTTATTTGGACCATAAAACTGATTAAACGAGTAAATTTTTATTTTAGTCCCTTAATGCTAAATGTCTATTTTAAATTGTTATGTCTACTTTTATATATAACTAAAATTATTTTAATACTTTCCTTAGTTTTCCCTCTCCTTTATTCTTTACTCTCTTTCTCTCCCTCTCAAAAATGAAACCGTTTAAAAATCGAAATCAATTAATAATTGGTTTTGATAAGCATCTTGAAACTGTTTGACAAATGGTTTGATTTCGACTTTACTCATTACACACCAAAATCAAACTGCAACATTAACGCAAAACTACACCGATTAACACCCTCAGTCTGAGTCTTGTCCTAGTAAAATGATGACCCCATAGGTGAAGGACTGTCCCATCCAAAGTTGTGTGTGTAAACTTTTTTCTGTTGAGAGAAGAGGTTCTCTGTAAAAATGGAGTGGGAACTACGTCAACACGCCTCTCTCTCTCTCTCTCTCTCTCTCTCTGTTAAACGATCCACTATTGTTCGCACTTATTAGTGGGTTAGACAAAAGTGTCACTTAGGCCCCGTTTGATAACAATCCAGCTCCTTACTTCTTAGCTCTGGAGTTAATCCAGAGTAGAATGACGATTGATAATCACGATTCAAGTTTTGACTCCCATAGAGTGAACCGCTCCAAAAATGTTTCTGGGAGTTAAAAAAACTTACTTCTCTTGCTCTGGAGCTCTGGAACTATTACCACTACTGACTGTCATCACCATCACCACTAGCACTACCATAATTACCACCACCCCTCCACCGCCACCATCCCCACCACCACCACCACCCACCACCCACAGCAGCCACCACCACCGCCGCCACTGCTACCACCACTATCACCGCCGCCGCCACCACCACCACCACCCACCACTTACCATCGATGCTACCACCACCACCCACCACCTACCACCATCGCAGCCACCACCACCTACCACCACTGTCACCACCACCACCACCAAACAGTATTCTGGAAGCATAGTCTTTTGATTTTGGAACAGCGTTATCAAACAACATTCTACTCTAAAAATCCTGACTCTGGAGAAGAAATAGAAAACGACTCCAGACCAGAAGTAGCTCCATGGGAGCTGGAGTGTTATCAAACGGGGGCTAAGAGAACCCTTTTTTGTTTTATGAGAACATATGAATTTTTTTGACAAATCAAAATTTGGCAAATCTGTTTCTCATCTAAGGAGGGACATGGTCCACAACATCTCACCCTAAAAAACAACGTATTGTGTTCATCATGAAGATTTTTTTATCAGTTGTTCTAATAATACAGTTTCAATTTAAGTATAAAATCTTACCTATAATATGATATCTGATGGTCAGATTTATCACAACACCCTTCAAACTTGGTGCAGTCAAAAGATTACCTTTCGTTTATCCAAAAAAAAATAAAAAATTACCTTTCAACTATACAACCCAAACTCAAAGACATTTTTTTCATACTTAATTTTTGAATAAAAATTTTATGATGGTGGTGCAAAAATATTCTTTTTGCAAAGCACTTGTGCATCAATCATTACTTTTTATTTGGACCCCTTTTTAATGAATGTTTGAAACTATCTTAAACTGGTGACCCTATGACCAAAATACTCATAAAATTTATTTGCGCATCGTGCCAACCAACGACCCTCAACCCTAATTTCTTAACACATTCTTCTTGAGACAAAGAAAACCTTCCAACGTGGCTCATTATTAAAGTCCTTCCAAAACAATCCAAAAATATATTGCATATGATATATTAGATGGAGCCTAAATTTTGTGCATGGGTAGAAAATAAGGTCCTATGCCAATTTATCAAGCTTAAATTGAAAGAGAGTTCACCAAGAATGTAAAAGATAGCCGAAAATCTCCATTTCCATTTGCATCTGAATCTGTTTAGGGGTATAAGTATCCAGTTAGAGAATTTGAAACGTAGTCCATTAGTTACCTAGGCTGAACTTACTCTTCAATTAATAATAAAAAATTAAGTAACTAATAATCTTGAGGGGTTATGAAGATCTGACAAATTATAAAGAATAAGAAAAAGAGAATGATGAGACTAAGACAATTGAAAGACCTAGATAGATCCGGGTTACACAAGTCAGGGATGTAATGGATAATTATCCATATCCATTCAGGAGTATCTAGTCAAGAGATTCAGGATCCAACCAAATCCGAATCCAATCCGTTTATATCTCTATTTATTTGCAATGGTTACAACTAATCCAATGGTCAATTGGCAAAAAAAATAAAACAAAACTTGTCCCTGTGGTATAGAAATTTATATATGCTCATGGGGAAGATCCAGAAAAACTTTCCTAAATTTGCCAAAGCCATAATCGACTGCTTAATTGCATATTTGTGCATCGACTATCAATTATAATCTCCTGCATAAGTGATTTCCGCATGTGTTTTGTGATACAAACCTAGGTCTCATCCATCAAAACCAACCGGCTTACCAGGTAGGGGATACCAGGAGCATATCAACTCCCACTCAAAACCGATGTGGGACTAAAGAGCATAACATTCCCCCACCTTTCCCAGTGGCTCTCATTCTGACCTTCCGCTGTAACCCTTTCCAAGGCGACAGTCCTGGAACCTCACCCTCGCGGCAGCTTTTACTTTGGCCTTTAATCCATGTAGCTCTTTTCGCGGTAGCCCTCTCCTTCCGAGGACAACCGTACCGGGTGAATCAATGAAAGCACCAATTGATACGAACCGGGGTCTCATCCATCAAAACCAACTTATCAAGTGCGGGAGGCCAGGAGCATATCAACTCCCAACCAGTCTCATTCAGAACCGATGTGGGACTAAAGATCATAAAATTTTGCTTCCATGGTGCACAAGGGCACTTAATGTTTAAAAGAATGGGACTTCTATAATATTATTGCACAACAAATAACAAAGGGAGTTTACATATATACACATGTATATGCAGCAGCAGACCTGGAGCACCAACTACAATAGTTACTCCTGGAAACAGTTGAGCTGTTTACTTCCATAATAGAGCTAAGAGAAAGGTGGCCTATACATAGAAATCTCTTCTATCAGTGATCCATGAACACTCAAGTTTCATATCCTGCAAACAAAAACACTAACCACTTAAAGCCAACGAATTTTCAAGAAAGTACCATAACTAAATTTTGATAGAACATCTTGTAAGGAATCTATACCCTGGCTGATCAATGAACTAATTGTGCTTGAGAAGACCAAACTCACAAAAAGCCGAAAGATTTCACATCTTGAGTGTCATGATCTTGTCTTTCCAACAGCAGCCTCTCGCTGGTTCCGGAAGTGACTGAGTATCTGTTGTGCCTGCATAAATACAATCTTTCTGAATCACAAGGTTCCAGATACCTTGAATGTAAGAAAAATTAGAACACCCAGAAATTAAAGAAACTTTTTTTAAAGAGCCATGATTCTCGTAGATCCCTCATTATTATGCATATCAATCTAAACATGCATAGTAAACTCATGATTTATATAGTGAAATCACAAAACCATTTCCATGCATTTGTGATTGGCTACTGGGATACTGCTTTTAAAAGATGCAAATGATTTACATTCACAGGACACCAATAAATTCAGATACAAACCTTCATTTTTGCTCTCGGTGTCCCAGTTTGAGATAATGCAACAAGAGGTGGCACGGCTCCTTCTTGCAGAACCAGGTCACAGAACTTCTGGCTACTAATGCAGAGCTGAAACAAGATGGATGCAGCATTTTCTTTTCCTCTCTGTGATCCTGTTTCAATAATCTCAACTAGAAAAGGGATGCCATCTTCGCGAGTAATAGCAATCCTCCCCTCTGGAATGGTAGAAAGGTTTGTAAGAAGAGCAACGGCTTTGTCAACCATCCCTGTGGAAGGATCCATCAACTTAACCAAGTACTTCACAGCCCCAGCCTGGACTATGCGTGCCTTGTTCTCATGAAAGATCGATAAATTAAACAAGGCAGTAGCAGCATCTTTCTTCCCCCTGAGTGTCCCAGATCCTAGCAGATCAACCAAGGCCTTTACTGCCTTGGAACGACCAATTTTTATCTTGTACTCTTCCAATACGGACAGGCTAAATAAAGTTGCAGAAGAGTTTTCTTTGGCCCCCGCATTTCCTGACTTAAGAACATGGATAAGAGGTTCTATGACTCCTGCCTCTGCAATCAAGGCTTTATTATGTTCACTTATTGACAAGTTCAATAGGGCAGTAACGGCATGCTCTTGTGTCAGTTTCACTGGTGAATAGAGCAATGAAACCAAAGGAGCAATAGCCCCACACTGGGAAATAATGATACGATTCTCTGGATTGTGCTTTGCAAGAAGCCTCAGCTCTGCTGCAGCTGCAGTTTGCATGTCATTTGATTGACTCTTTAGATCATGAACCAATTTCTCAACATGGGAAGAAGTGGTCAAATCATTGAATCCGGAGGCAGCAAATGGAAGAGAAAGGCTTCTTAGTTGATTATTTTTGCCATCCTCAGCCACTGCCACCATTGTTTTGGAACTCTGAAACTGTCTCCTCGACAACCATGGAGAAAACCCCGAATCTCTATTTGGAGAATGAGCCAGACCCTCGGATTTGACTTCTGACAAAACACTAGCACTGACATCCCTACCCAACATCCTCGGCTCTTCAGTAAGGCCAGTCGTCATCGCTGGAGGCATATACTCAATGCTGGAAATGGCACTTGAGACTGATTCACTTCGACTGTGAACATAAGAGTATTCTGGAGAAGGTTGGTCACATTTTGGAGTTACCCTGCTGCAACATACATTGCAATCGTCTGCTTCATATCTTGAAGAGCCCTCGACTCTTTGCTTCTCAGACCCATTTCTGACATCAAATGAGGACCTTGAAGTGGAATTGCTGCTATTCAAAGAACCTTGGAAGCTATCCTCATTGATGAAATCATGTGAAGATACATCACGAGACAAGGAAGGGGATGACATATAGTTGCAGTCTGCAGTACTGAAAATCCTTTTTTTATTGGCTTCACACCAATTTGCTATCAGTGCCTTCACAGTGTAATTCGGTATGAGAATTGTGTGTGCGAGAGTTTGACGGGTTTGGGGGCAAATGGTAAGCCCTTGATCAAACCACTTCTGGATAAAATCCCTCTCATAGGTCTGTCCAGAGTCCACAATTACTGGGTCCACCATCAGTCCCAACGACAGTGGGCAACGGAAGTATGAAGGAACAGGTACACCATTTATTTCCGCAAATTGTTCAAGTTTACCCATCCAATTCCGAATATGAGCAACAAGATTCACTATCTGATCTACATGGTCTAGCTCCCCACTGTTTTTCTTGCATCCAGCCTTCACTCTCTCCTTTTCCAGGGCCACATTCTCTGCCAGCAATTCTTGATTTGATGTCAAACCAACTAACTGAACAATTTTTAGCAGGATCTCAGCATGAGGTATGAGATTATCCCTTTGATCTTTTATGGCCTCTTCTACAAGCTCTGATATGCTCTCCTGCTCCGAACTTTGAAGCTCCTGAATACAATACTGAGGAAAATTTACACAGATAATCAGCATATAATTGTAAAAGTCAACAGCAAGCAGAGAGTACAACTAATTTGTAACTAGAACATGCAAACTTCGAATGGAACAGCAAGCCCACTTCTCAAGTACCTGAATACTAGTCGAATGTGAGTTAAGTGGAGATGACTGCTGCAACCTGCACAATATGTGGCAAATTTCCAGAGAAGAACTCCGGATTTTTCTTCTCAATGGCTCACTCTGTAGAACCTGGAGACACCAATGGACAAATTAAGAGAGAATTAAAAGAACATACAAAGAAGATTTCCTGAATTTACAAATAAGGATTCTGCAAGCATGACCAGAAAGAAGTTCAATAAAGAATTTTTTTATTTTGAGGTTATCAAGGCTTTATTGGTATTGGATATCGTATGATTTTAAGATACGTATCGTATCAAAGATATGTGGGGATACACATTAATACGGGCAAGACAAGCATGGAAATGATTAGGAACATGAAAAATACTATTTTGAAGCACAGAACAATATAAATAACTTATTTATGGTCCAATCATAGGACGTCAGGTTGTTGGACCCAAAATCCGCCATGTGGCATATCATTAGGGCTTAAATTTTGTGTACAATGCCCCAGGATACCCTGATTTACCTGTCAATTTTAAACTCAATAAGAGTAATGTGGTAGTAATATAACTATTAACAACTGACACTCAAGACCACAAATACCAGATTTCTGGGTGGCAGTTCCAACCATGATCCATGAGATTATCCCTAAGGGATGTTGATCAGTTGATCCTAAGTTCAAGGGCCAAAAAAGGCCAAATCTAAGGCCAAGTGGTTGCCGGTGCACCCATCCCCTTGTGCATGAGCACAAATGGGAGTGAACATTACGCCTATATCTCAATCAAACCTGGAAGTAGCTGGCAGTCATGATGTAGTCATTTAGAGCAAAGGAAAGCTAAAACAGAGACGATTTGATAAGTTCTTAAGTTTCGTCTCTCCCTAGTCGCAGCTGTAAGAACTGAATCTACAGAAATAGAAGAGCAAGAAGAAGAATATTAACCGGAAAGAAAGTGAATGGGTAGTTGTTGTTCTTCTTCTAGCCCTTCTCTTCATTGCTTCCAGCGTTGTTCCAGGACAATTCCCTTTTATACAATCCCGAAGAACAGGTCATCTTCCTCCTAAGTCGGTGGCAAAAAAAGGGCTAAAAACCATTACTGATTGAATGCAGGTAACCCCCACCGCTGCTGTCCCCACTCTTCTTCAACTACTCCTAGCAGTGGTGGCGACGGTGGCCACTGCTGCTCATGGTCTAGCAGTGGCAGCCGAATCATTTTCTTCTTCTTCCGCTTTTTCTTTGCATATCGAATTGTATCCATTTGTATCGGTTCATATCGAGTTGTATAGAACCATATCGGATCGTATTGATCAATGCAGAAGGATACATTTTTTTAGAAAAGAAAAATGTATCGTATCTGTAACAAAATAGAAAAATAAGAGAAGATTGAGAGAATCAATGTGTTAAGGAAAGAGAAAGTATATGTGTGCTCCTCTCCTTCTAGCTTGTATTTATAGAAAATAGAAAACAACTATTAGATAGGATCTAGGACTCTATAAGTCAGAGTCCTAGCCACAAACTAAAGACAAAGTAAACTCAAAATAGGAAAAGGAAACTAACAAGCCTAATTAGTAAAGGAAACTAATAAACTAATTAGAAGTCCATATACTAATAGGAGTCCAAGCCTAAAAACTAGCACTAACTACTTTGACTAAGTTTAGTCAAAGTAGTGTACGGTTACAATTTTATTGCTCTAACAGTATCAATGTGTATCGTATCCATACCACTGATGCCAATGTATCAGTCGATACTAACTGACATGCACCAATACATAAATCCTTGCAAATTATAGCTAACTTTTTTTTTTCTTTTTTTTTTTTTGAGGCGTCACAGAAAAAAATAGAAACTTGCAAGGAGAATAAAGCCTTTTGGAATCCCTTTAACTACACTTCCATTTTTTTTTTCAAATCTTTTAGAATTTTGTAATAAACAAGATCATTGACAACAAAGCTATACCCTTTTGGTTCTGGTTTGTTCCATTAGTTAAAATAACAAATTGGAATCAACAACTTATAAAGGCAAGTATTTGTGACAATTAAAGAACAGAGATAATGCCTTAGGTCGGCAGCCAGCACATAGGATCTTTAATAGGTAATAGCCTAGAATTGATAGATGTTATCAGAAGAGAAGGATTAACAAAGGTTGTATTCAAAAGACTAGATGGAAGGGTAAAAAAGTTAAAGAGTTTGATGACTTTAAACTTTGGTATATGGGGGATAAAAGTAAAGGAAATGGATAAAGACTTAAAGAATTATGTAGTGGAGAAAGAGGTTGTCAGTATAACTAGCGGTTACACACCCCACGTAGGATTGGATGAAAGTAGTAAGTTACAATTTTGGGAACATATGAATGGATTACCGCAAGATTTTAAAAAGGAGAAAATAATATAATTGGGGGTATTCTGAATGGACATATGGGGACAAATCATACAGGTTATGAAAGTGTACATGGAGGATATGGTTTGGGAGATAAGAATGAGGAGGCGACTTCCATTTTAGATTTTTCCATGCCTTAGGATTTATTTAGACACATTTTTTGAAAAGAGAGATGAGCATCTAGTTACCTTCAAAAGTGGACATCATAGGAGCTAAATAGATTTCTTTCTAACTAGGAGGTCTGATAGATTGATATGTAATGATTGTAAGGTTATACCTGGGGAAGCCTAACTACACAACATAGATTAGTTGTCATGGATATGTGCGTCATTACGCTAAATAGTAAGAAAGGTGAGGTTATTGCCCTAGGATAAAGTGGTGGGCTTAAAAGGAAATACCTTAAAAGAGTAAACTGATACAGTGGTCAAACAAGGAAAATGAGATTTTGTTGGAGACACTAATACAATGTCAAACGAGATGATTGCTTGTATTAAGAATGTTGCTGAAGATGTCTTGAGTCAATCGAAGGGAAAATGTAACTCTTCTAAGTTCTAACGAGTTTTGGTGGTGGGATGGTAAGGTTCAAGCAGTTAGTAAGGCAAAGAAAGCAAGTTTTAAGACATGACAAAGGACTAAGGATATAGAGAATCTAAAAGGTATCATTTTTCAAAAAACAAGCTAAGAAGATTGTGGGAAAAGCAACAACAACAACAACAACAAAGCATTATCCCAACTAAATGGGGTCGGCTACATGGATTCTTGTCCGCCAATCAGCTCTGTTCGATGTCAAACTTGAAACAAGGCCTAAGCTATACATGTCTTTCTTCACCACCTCCCCTAGAGTCATTTTAGATCTACCCCTAGCTCTCTTAACCCCGTCAATCAGAATCAAATCACTCCTCCAAACGGGAGCATCTAACGGCCTCCGTTGAACATGGCCATACCATCTCAAACAACTTTCTCGTAACTTATCATGTATTGGTGCTACTCCCAAATCAGCTCTAATACGGTCATTCCTTACCTTATCCTTCCTAGTTTTGCCACACATCCATCTTAACATCTTCATCTCAGCTACACTAAGTTTATCAATATGCTTCTTGACTGCCCAACATTCAGCACCATACATCATAGCCGGTCGAATAACTGTCCTCTAGAATTTTCCTTTAAGTTTAAAAGGAATACACCGATCGCACAGCACTCTAGACGCACTTCTCCACTTCATCCATCCTATTTTAATCCTCTGTGAAACATCATCGTCTATATCACCTTCTTTGTTTATGATTGAACCTAAATACCTAAAATAATCACTTTGTTGTATTTCCCTTTCAAGAATGTTCACCACCTCATTATCCGTCCTTGTGTGACTAAAGTTGCACACCATATACTCCGTCTTCGTTCTACTTATCTTAAGACCTTTTGATTCCAAAGATGATCTCCATAGCTCCAACTTTGCATTAATCTATGCTTTTGTCTCATCCACCAAAACAATAACATCAGCGAAAAGCATACACCAAGGAACTTCATCTTGAATGTCTCTGGTAAGATCATCCATGATGAGGGCAAACAAATAAGGGCTTAAAGTTGATCCTTGATGTAACCCAGTCGTAATTGGGAATTCACAACTTTGACCCCCCATGGTTTTCACACTAGTCACCACATTATAATACATATACTTAACTATGTCCACATATTTGCTTGAAACGCATCTTTTCTTTAGTACTTGCCAAATTAACTCCCTAGGGACTCTATGATAAGCCTTTTCTAGATCGATGAAAACCATATGAAGATCCTTCTTCCCTTCTCTACATCTTTCCATGAGGCTTCTAAGCAAGTAAATAGCCTCTGTTGTGGATCTACCTGGCACAAAACCAAACTGGTTCTTCGTAATGGTAGTTTATTTTCTCAAGCGGATTTCAATAACTCTCTCCCACAGTTTCATAGTATGACTCATTAGTTTTATACCTCTGTAATTATTGCAACTCTGAATATCGTCTTTGCTTTTGTAGATCAGAACCACAATACTACTTCTCCATTCATTTGGCATTTTTCCTGAGCTCATAATTTTATTGAACAACATAGTTAGCCAAGATACTCCATACATTCCTAGGCTCTTCCAAACTTCTATTGGGACCTTATCTGGGCCAGGTGTTTTTTGCCTACATTCATCCTCCTTAAAGCTTCTTTCACTTCTGTCACCCTAATTTTACGTATATACCTATGACCAGTGGTGTCATGGTGAGTAATGGAGCAATCTAGAGCACTATTTCCTAAGACGTCTTCATTTAGTAAGCTGTAAAAATAATCGTTTCATCTCTCTTTAATGTCCTCATCCCTTACTAGAACTCTACCATCTGTACTTTTAATACATCTAACATGGTCTAAATCTCTACTCTAGCTTTCCCTTATCTTAGCTATTTTATAGATAGCTTTTTCTCTTTCCTTAGTGCTCAGATTGATATAAAGATCTTCACATTTCTTCGCCCTTACTTGTCCTACAATCTTCTTGGTTTCATTTCTAGCAAATCTATATCTTTTTAGATCCTCTATATCCTTAATCTTTTGCCATGCCTTCAAACTATCTTTCTTAGCTTTAATGGCTGCTTGAACCTCATCATTCCACCACCAAGACTCTCTAGGAGAATGACATTTTCCTTTTGATACACCTAGAACTTCTTTAGCAACTTTTTTAATACAAGCAGTCATCTCGTTCCACATTGTATCAGTGTCTCCTTCAAAGTTTCACATTCCTTGTTTAATCACATTATCAGTAAAAGTTTTCAAGGTATTTCCGTTTAAGCACCACCACCTTATCCTAGGGCAAAAAACCTGACCTTTCCTACTACTCGGCGTAGTGAGACATATATCCAATACCAATAATCTATGCTAAGTGGTTAGACTCTCCCCAGGTATAACTTTACAATCCTTACATAACAATCTATCGGACTTTCAAATTAGAAAGAAATCTATTTGGCTTTTATGGTGCCCACTTTTGAAGGTGACTAGATGCTCCTCTCTCTTTTCAAAGTATGTGTTTACGATGGATAAATCATAAGCTGTAGCAAAATCTAGAATTGAGGTTCCCTCCTTATTCCTTACTCCAAAACCATATCCCCCATACACATCTTCATAACCTCTACGATCTCCCCTTACATGTCCATTCAAATCACCCCCTATTATAATATTTTCACCTTGTCGTAAACCTTGTACTAATCCATCCATGTGTTCCCAAAATTGTAGCTTACTATTCGCATCTAATCCTACTTGGGATGCGTAAGTGCTAATTATATTGACTATCTCTTTCCCCATCACTAGTTTGATGGCTATAATCCTATCACCAAATCTTTTCACATCCACCACATCATTCTTTAAATCTTTATCTACTATTATACCCACTCCGTTGCTATTATTTTTATCCCCCGTATACCAAAGTTTAAAACCATCCAACTCCTTAGCTTTTTTACCCTTCCATCTAGTCTCTTGTATACAAGCTATGTTAATCCTTCTTCTCCTCATAACATCTATCAATTCTAGACTCTTACCCGTTAAAGATCCTATGTTCCAAGATGCTATTTTAATCCTACGTTTATGGACTAACTTCTTTGCCCGCACTCGTCCACGGTCCGAGAACCCTTGCCAATTTATCACCGCACCCGGGTGCCGATGCGGCGGCCCTAGCAAACTTTTCACCGCATTCGGGCAATGCGGCCGCCCTTGCCCATTTTTCGCTACACCATGAACTAGGTGTAATGCGTCGTTTACAGAGAACGCCCTAGCATTACGCTGATTATCTTTTGTTTGTGAATCCATGATAAGGGTTTGGCTGTGTTTTTGGTGGTACCGGTTGCCAACCTGACGTACCAACCCTCCTCCTTTATCCGGGCTTGGGACCGGCAGCATAACAGTGGCAGAGTTAGTGTTATAACTTTATAACAATCTGAGCACAAAGGAAGGGAAAAAAGATATCTATAAGAAAGCTAAAACGAGGGAAATGAAAAGTAGAGATTTCGATCATGGTAGATGTATTAAGAGTGAAGATGGTAAAGTTATAATAAAGGACGAAGACATTAAAGTTAAATGAAAAATTATTTCTACAGCCTACTAAATGAAGAAATTTTGAGTAATAGTGTTCCGGAAGGTGGCATTACCCATCAAGAAACCACGTCTTGGATATATATGAAATATTAGAGTGCCTGAAGTAAAAGAAGCTTAAAGGAGGATAAATAGAAAAAGCACAAGATTCAAATGGGATCTCAATAGAAGTGTGGAAGAGCTTAGGAATCTGTGGTTTATCTTAGCTAACCAAGCTGTTTAATAAGAATATGACCACAAGGAAAATGTCAGATAATGAAGGAGAAGCATCATGGTTCCGATTTATAAAAATAAAGGTGATATTTACAGCTATAATAACTATGGAGGCATAAAACTAATAAGTCGTCATATTATGAAATTATGGGAGAGAGTTACTGAAATTCTATTCAACAAAGAAACAATTATTAAAGAGAACAAATTTGGTTTTATGCCAGAAAGATCTACAACAAAAGCTATTTACTTACTCAGGAGACTCATGGAAAGATTTAAATGTTGCAAGAAGGTTCTCCATATGGTTTTTATAGACCTAGAAAAAGCTTATGGCAGAGTCCCTACAGAGTTAATCTGCAAGTATTAGAGAAGATAAATGTTTCAAGTAAATAGGTAAACATAGTTAAAGATATTGTATTATAGTGTCTAGTGTAAGAACTGTGGAGGGTCAAAGTAGTGAATTTTCCATTATAATTGGGTTACATCAATGATCAGCTTTAAGCATATATCTGTTTGCGTTTATCATAGATGATTTAACTAAACACATTCAAAATGAGGTTTATTGGTGTATGCTTTTCGCTGATGGCATTATTTGTTCCACAAAGTGATTGTTATAGGTATCTAGGCTCAATCATCAATAAAGAAGGTGAGGTAAAGTATAATGTTTCACAGAGAATTAAAACAGGAGGGATGAAGTAGAGAGGTGCATTTGGAGTGTTGTGTGGTCGATGTATTCCTTTAAGACTTAAAGGAAATTTTTAAAGGACAGTCATTCGACCGTCTATGACATATGGAGTGGAATGTTGGATAATTAAGAGGCATCATTAGATATACTCAGTGTAGCTGAGATGAACATGTTAAAATGTGTGGCAAAACTAGAAAGGAAAAAGTAACGAATGACCATATTAGAACTGATTCGAGAGTAGCTCCAATAAATTATAAGCTACGAAAAAGTCATTTAAGGTGGCATGGAAGGCCTATAGATGCTCCAATATGGAGGAGTGATTATATTCATATTGAAGGAATTAAAAGAGTTAACAGCAGGCCTAAAATGACTCTAGGAGAGATGGTGAGGAAAGACATGCATAGCATAGGCCTTGTATCAAGTATGATCTCGAATATAGCTGATTGGAGAGCAAGAATCCATGTAGTTGACCCCGTTTAGTTGGGATAAGGCTTTGTTGCTGTTATCATTGTTGTGAAAGAACATGGATTCTAAACATTTGGAGTCCTGAGGCCCACATCTTTACAGTTTATGATAAACCCGTGGAAGGTTTCAATCCCCTTTACATAGTGAAGGAAAAATATCACAAACAAAATCCAAATATAGATAAGTTGTTTTTTGAATGAGGATATGTAACCATCAAATTGTTTACTTTATAATAGTGAAAAATAAATGGAATGTTATACATTTTAAAAATAAAACACCTTAGAGCATGGCCTATTGGTGTCTTCCTTGCTTCTCATACCTGATACCGAGAGCTAAAGTCTTACGAGAAAGTTTAACTTTATGAGATCCTAAAGAAGGTTGCAATCATGTCATGGTGTTGTATTCATGCCAACCCACTAATTAGATGGGTCAATCTGTTCCTTGGTCTTCAAGGGTCAATAATCAGGTCATGTTTGTGTTCAGGTTATCCATTTATTAAACAGGTAATGCTCATTATGAGACAAATTCAACATGACACAAATCCAACACCATGCAAACCAATAAGTCAACTTACTACTGCTCCTTAACTACAATCATAAACAATAACTTTCATAGCAAAGAGAATTTAATATTAACTTTTCAGCCTGAGTAAAGAATAAGAAAAAGAGTTCACACACTCACACTATTTATCTTGCTCATCTTGGGATCCCACTTCTCCATGAACTCTCTAGCCTCATTAACAGCCAAATCCAATTCCTCACATACTTTAATTAGAATTTCATTTGTAGGCATTTTGGAATCAACAATTTCATTAAGCACGGGCTTTAAAACCTTCAATAGATCAGCCACATATTGATAATCCTTCTGCACAGGCACAGATTTCACAGTCTGGCAGGCAAGCAGATGAATGAATCGAGAAATGCTGTTAACCAGACATGGTAAAGATCTTGCGTCCATGAGACCTATATCAAGAAAGCAAAGCACATAATGAACATCTTCTTCTGCTACTTATTATCATAAAGAACATCAACATAAAATAATAAAATAAAAAAAGGCATAAAAAATTACCATCCTATATATTCAAAATAATGGTTTAAATCTCAATAAACATTAATGGCTAGCTTATCATAATGCTGAAGAGAAATATATGTTAAATTTTGAAAGAACAAACCTTCCCATCACTACATAAATAATCCCCATGTTTTGAATCAAACTTCACAAACGTGTCTCAATTTTCTATTAAAATAATTTGCCTTCTTTTTCTTGCTATCTATGGTTAGAACATATGGGAGATCAAATTGTGGCAGCAGAAAGCATTTTGAATCAGTTAAAGTATAAAACAACAAAGCATAAACTCTGATGAAAATAAGCAAAAACCAAATGAATGAATGTCCACAGAAACTGTTCTCCGGACATTCACCAGTAATATTGTTATAAGAAATCATTGTCATTCTCGTACAACCAATGCATAATTACATTGAAGGGAGTTCAATGAATGAAATTAAACTGCAAAATAGAGTTAAACAACACTGTGAAACTGGAAATTTCCAGTTTTATAGGATTAACATGAGCTGCAGAATCCAACCTCACAGCCAGTTGAAGTTCATAATCCAAGAAAAGGAAACCTTATAGCCCATTACTTACAGAACACTTTCCATCATCGTTGATTATACACCTTTTTTATTTGATTTTGGATTTGAAAGAAACATAACATTTCAAAGAGAAGCAATAGCAACTAACTAGGAAAGGGCATCCATGACAGATTTGACACATTAAGTGATGATGGTGAGAACGCCTCAAGCTATACTGGCTCCACCATAATCCGTCCTCAGAAGATTTTTGCCCAGGCTCCCTCGAGAAATCAATTATACACCCTCAAACATAATTTGGTCCTTGGGTGAAGAGAGTGGAGTTGTAGCGGCCGTTAAAATATTCTGCAATTCCACAATTTGCAGGATATTGAGCGGCCAAACAAACATTTTAATCTAATCCATCACCCCTTTATTCATTTCCCCAGTACTGGATAGGTATCCGAAATACTAATTTTTATATCAAAGCATGACAACGAACATGAGTCATGCTCATGGTGCAAAATAAAAAACAGAGATCAGAGCTCAAAACGATTGATCCAAATGCAAGGGTATTTAAGCGAAACTCAAAGCTTTCTTACGCGGAGTTTTGCTTTAGCAACAGAACACAGTTGAGGATCCAATGTTTCAGAAACCCACACATCCAAAACCACCTTATTCAACCAGCAGCTCAAGATACCTATGCTCAATCTTTCCCATAACAGAACTGAACTAATGTTAACGGGTGGGGAAGAAGAAAGCATTTCTGCAAGAACGAAAATAAGAAATCCAAAGAATTGGCTGAAAAAAAAATACTATGTTGCAGATCGCGAAATCTTATGAACACGCATGTTCTAGATTTTAAAGTCCCTTTTCACCAAACTCAGAACAGAAAAGCTACCCATTCACGCGAAACAAAGAAACCCAGATGAAATCATCAAAAAAAGAGGGGAAAAAAGAAAGAAAAAAGAAACCCAGATGAACTATCAATCTTGAATTCAAGCAGACAAAGGAAAACCCAACTGAGTACATCTCCAACGCATCCTAAGACACCCAGAAATCAAAAATTCACAAACCGAAACAAAACTTTATGTCAGCAAATACAGAATAATAAAAACAAAACGAACCTCTGTTTCAGCTTGTAAATAAAAAGCAAACCCTGCGATGGTAAAATGCAAAATCAGCAGCTTTTAAGTGAAAACAGTGGACTGAGTACACTGCGTATGCCTGACTCTCTTTCAAAGGCTTGAATCCTTGCAATAAAAGTCTCACTCATCCTCGGAGTGCTCTTCTTACAGGCTTCCATGACACGGAGAAGAAGATAACTGCAGGGAAAAGGTAAAAAAATTAGAGACGTTTGTGGGTCCCTTTTTTTTAATTGCAGTTTGTTAGCCGTAAGGCCCGTAATGATGAAATTAATTATGAATATAGTGAAGATTACTAACAATATTTAAATTAAAACATATAAAAATATAAATAGCGCCTTCTTTCCTCCTCGATTTCATTTTTTGAATTTTTTTTTTCTTTTGGCCAAGGCTATGATTAGATATAAAGAAAAATAAAAGAAAAAGAATAATTAAATAATGAACATTTTATGTGTCTATCTTACTTCCTCTGCAATTTTTTTTTTTTTTTTTGTAAACATCCCAAACAGCTTATTTTGAGAGTTGAGTGAGTGGATAACCTGACTGAGTCCACTCTCTGAATGAGAGAATCCCCAACCTTTGTGGGAATGAATCCCCATATCAATTTGCCACCATTGTATCATTCTATCTTGTTAGTGAAATTCTTTCATTTGGATTATCAAAAGAAAAAAAATCCCTCCATTTGTATTTTCTCTTCAAATGAGTTTTGCTTACAACATAACCAGGATTGGATTGCTCTGAATCATCCATAAGTGATTGAAGGGGTAGAACATCTTTTGGATGACTATCACATGAACTTTGATATATTCAATGATCATAAATCAAAAATCGTAAAATAAAAAATTTATATAAATAAAACATCAAACAAATGGGAAAAGAAAAAAAAATTAAAAAAACTCCATCTTGTTTGTGGGGACAAGAGAGAGCGAGAGAGCAACAGAATAATCTCCGCCAAAGTCCCTGCTATGGCATTTGTTGGCCAGCTGTGTTCGTTCTCTCTTACCGTCAACGTGAAAGTGTTTTATTAATTTTATATTGATCTTGAATTACTGTGTTTAATTTGTTTCAATAACCAAGTAAAACAGAAAACCAAACGTTGATGGATCACTTCCTGATCTTCTGATCTTCTTCTCTATCTCTTTTGAATGGTCTTTTTTTCTCTTCCCCTTCATTCACCGAATCTTAAAAAGTTAAAAAAAAAATAAGAATATAAGTATTGATGAGCATCATTTGGACTCACTTGAGTTTCAATCTGAAAATATGCAATATGGGATCATTTGGACTTATTTGAGTTTCAATATGAAAAATATGCAATGGGAACACGACTCCACTTACCCATCAATGGGTGCAGAAATTATAAATCATTCAATGGAAGGCAAAGAAAGAGAAAGACAGAGAACGGGGTGCTGTTGTAGCTCCCACATTACCATTTAAGATTTTTATTTTCTTTTTTTTTTATTATATTATTTAGTATAAGGGACCCATTAGAAGGATTTATCAACACAATTTCCCCTTTTGTTTATAGAAAGTTGAGAAAAAAAGGAAAAAAAAAAAAGCCAGCACATTTAGAAACAAACAAAGTACAGCTTATAACAGAGAGATCAAGATTCCGGGACCAAAATCTTAATTAGAACCCAAAGGTTCTCATGGAGATTCTTTTCACAAAATATAGTACCCAGATGGTATTACTGGTTAGACTTTGTGGAAGTCTAAAAACAAGCTAACCCACTTTGTAAAACAATTCTGTTAAGAAAAACAATCCCATTAAAATAATAATTTTTTTATGTTTCTTTTGGCGTAAATACAAAAATTGATAATAAAAAATAAGAAAAAATTTATATAAAAAAAACCCTATTTGTTTTATTGTCATGCAAATGGTATTTTACAATAATTTTTCCTCACGTAAAATCTCCTTTCTTTTTTTTCTTTTTTTTTTTTGTATTTTACATTAAAATAATTAATTGTCCATTTTATGTAAACAAATGGATTCATGTACCATATAATCATTTGAAGGAAAAAAAAAAAGAACAACTTATAACAAAGCAAATAACCTTAAAAAGGAAAAGAAAACAAAAACAAAATAGACAATCAACCATCAACAAAAGCTTGAATCTTGATTCAGAATTACTCATACCTTCTCTTAACTGATTTGGAACTAAGACAATAGAGAAGTCCGGTATCTTGTTGCCATGCTCAAATTTGGTCTATCTATTATTTTTGGGAATCTAATATATAGAGTTTGGTTATACTAATCATGTATCCACCGATTGTATAAAGAGTCATATTGTCGTATACGTCAAAAACAGGGCTCTCCAGAGTCCCGACAAAAGAGTCAATAACATTATTTAATTGTATTCCCATAAAATGAAGAAGAAAATACAAATTTCAAAATAAGTTTGCAAATTAACAATATCATCCAGTATCAACCTGTAATTTAATGGGGCTGTTGGAGAATTCTGTTGTAGCTATGATACAATGTCCTTGTAATTATTTGATTCCGCAATAAGTCGTTCCACATCGTCAAAGAGAGATTCAAGCAATGCTAGTCGAATAGTTAAAAAGTAATGACACGTTAATAATTGGGGAAGCAAAAGTGGCTGGTTCTAAGATAAAAGATCATTGTTTATGAATCTACAATCATTTTGATTACATACCATAATACACTCCTCTTTCAATGCCCTCTTGATAATAGAATGTTCAGGGTCCCATTTTTTAATTTTTTTTAAGGGTCCGGTTTGAATGCAAGGGAAATTAAAGGAAAAGAAAAAAAAAGTAAATCATTAATTAACATGATTATATAAATTACTTAAATATTTTACCATTTTTTAATAACTCCATATACATTTAAAGCTTACCAAAGAAGTATCTAATGATGATCAAGCAATGAGAATATTAATATATTCGTTGGATCTGATCATGATCAACCTCTCGATGTGTAAATAAAAAGTGTCAAGTTGTATTAAATAAAAAGTTATATTAAATATATTCACTGGCACAACCTTTAACCCAAAGTATATAGATATATTCCCTATCCTAATGACAATGAATACTTCATAGGATAATAAAAAATTTCATATGGTGATATTCTATGGTTGCTATGGTTTTATTTAAATAATCCTAATTAGATAGACATTCTAAATTAAATCTTACCTAAACCAATAAAATCATGAAAAGTGAAAAAGTAATTTGAGTATAAGATGACAAATGCATGCATTCATGTGAAAAAAAAATAAAGTAATTTTAATTGCAAACCCCACACATTGAAGAAGGATTTTAAAGCACCCATAGGTTTGTCTGAAACTTGCTAATTATAGTAGTAGTTATAAATTTAAGGCAAAATGTCTTCTAGATGACCAATATAGAAACACTACTTGAGGATAACCTGGTTCTTGTGTAGTTGGATTTTTTTTAGAACCACAAAAATCTTTAGAATGTGATTACAATTGAGCATCTTTTGAAATTTTGGGAAGAATTTTTATTTGGAGAGCACGACATGATAAAAGTTGTAAGCTATGTTGTTCGGGAAAAAAAAAGGGGGAGGGGGAGGGGGAGGGGGAGGGGGAGGGGGGGGGGACCTAATTTTTGTCACACGGAAGCTAACTAACAATATGATAAATAAGCTCTCTCTTCCCATGGTGAGAATCTTATCTTTTCACCTTATAGCTAGGCATGTGTTTGGATGGGAGTATGGGACTCTCATAACAATGGAAGGGTAGTTCGAACATTTGTCGAGTAGAAAAACTAATAATCAGATCTCAGTGATGAGTGAACGTTCATTGTGTCTGGAGAAAACTCTCATTGGCAATTTGTTCCCTTATTTTTTTCTACTGTTTTTCTTTATTTTACGAACAAAATTTTGATTTTTCTTTTCAAAGCTTTGTCAACGTAACCTCTTCTAATGTGCCATGTGTATATACAAATTAAATAATACAAAAACTGCTTAACCACATGTACTAAACTACAAAAAAAAAAAAAAAGGTCTTTCTACGTGACACCATCCACCGACTCCTTTTAGTGCATACATTAGACCATCACGGAAACCACAAACTATAAGAGGCAATTTGGTATTTGAAACCGGAGGGATTAGGAGTTTACACCGATCCGATGAACACCAATCGTTGACCTCAATAGCAGTAGAAAAACCCAAAAAAAAAAAATACAAAGTAATTAGAAATAAGGATGTTGTTGTTTTGGTGACAAGTATGCCATGTGAAAGAGGATATTCTACAGGAAAACCATTTCCAGCCATGAAGTATGAATTACCTTTTACAAGTTTCATGTATTCAACCTCCCTCTACTACGTTCTTCATAATCCTTGTTCTTTCTGACTCTTTTTTTTTTCCTTTTTCATCACCTTAGCACCAAATTTATCTCATTTTCAGACCTGGGCCCTTATCTTTCTTTTTTCAGTATTCAAACATAAATAATAATTTAAAAAAAAAAAACATGTTTAACAAACCCAAACAGAACCTCATCCACTCAACAATAACTCATGGAAGGGTTCAAAAAGAGGTACTAACCAATTTTAGTTGAGGTTGGCAAACCAAATCCGATTGACTAGTTTATTTATTTATCATGGTAGTTTTGCCTTGACTCATTAACCTAGAAAAAGTATACAATCTTTTTTTTTTTTTTTTTTTTTTTTTTGAAACCTTTGTTTTGAGAGAGAGAGAGAGAGGGGAGAGAGAGGGGCAAAAGGTGGGTTTGCACTTTGGAGATTTATGTCATGAGGTCAACAAACATTGGATTATTTTAAGGTTGGTGGCTCATCCTTAGCTCTGACCCTTGTAATGAAATTTTTTAATTGACCTCAGAATGTATTTTAATTCATGGGTTTTCTTTGGAAATGAATATTTTCTAGGGCTGTTAAAAAAACAAAGGACCACAATCTGGAAAAAGAAATGGTGGATTAACTATCAGTTAGAATCATCTCATCTCATTAAATAAAATTGGTCTGATTCGGTTCAAGCTGAACCCTTCCTACCCAAAAGATAATAGTAAATAAATAAAGATGAAAGTTGAAAAGTTTTCTGCATGGCCATGGCTTTAGCTGTCAGATGCAGGAGAAGGATGCCATGAAATAACATTTAAGCTCCTCCTACTGAAGGAAGTACAGAAACATGAAACATAAGTCGTGTACATACAAGATCCATGTATGAAAAGTGAACCTGTATAAAAATACATAAACCAATCTTGTAATGATTCGTAGTGTTATACTTGGGTCCAGCTCTTCTTAAGTTGAGCAGTTGGTCCAGTGAGTGATCCAGTGACTAGACTCACACGGCGCTTATAACAATACATTAGTATGTGGGAGGAATAATATCCAGCCGTTGGATCCTGATTGGAGATCGAGAATGCTCAACTTGGGACGAGCTTTATCTTACAAAGGATGGCAAGGTTCCCAAAGTAAAAGAAAGGTGGTGGGAGGGTTAGGTGACTGAGTTGGGTGGTTCCACTTTTAGAGAAACACCCAAAGCACTATGATGGTTGTCAAACTAATGAGACATGATGTAATTCGAAGGAATCGGGTTCAACTCCAGTATCCTACCCCCTACTAGGCCTTGTGCCCAATTTTTCTACATTTCTCTCCTTCTCTTAGGGGCACAAACCCGCCAGGCCACCATTGTGGTGAGCCCACATGGCTAAAAAAAATAAAAAAATAAAAAACAAATTAAGGTTCCACTCTCATAGTGCTTTTAGGTCTTCCCTACTCTACATCCTCTTATGCTCTCCTTAGGAAGCAAGAGCATGTGGTCGAATGTCATTGATGTTGGTTGGTGAGGACCACCTTACCCTTGAATTCTATTGCATTGGTTTTTATATTTGGTACTTATAGTGGTTGCGTGCTTTGGTGATTCCAACCATGCAGAGAGCTTTCTCTTCACGCAGTTGCATCATCTCTTAATGATGATTGGAAGATACTGTATGATACATTGCTTGTTTGGTGCCTGCAGAGCAGCATTTTAACCGACTGGGTCCCATGCAGGACTGCTAATGTATGCGTCTCATGGTACCACGTGGCAGGTTGGCATAAATGGGCCCACGTTTTCTTTAAATTTAGATTTTAATGTTGGATCTTATCCACTCATGGGCTGAACACCCAAAGTGAAGAAGATGTGACCCAATTGATTAGTTACCAGCAGATAGAAATCCTCTCCTGCACACCTGTGACCTGCCAATGGCTAGATTTTAGCCAATCCATCTCCCGATGTATTGGTAGATGGGTCGACTGAACTCCAGCCCTTGGATCAGCCATAAGACCCTCCTGCCGCAGGAGAGGATTTAAATCCAATACCAGCATACTAGGCTGACACCTTCATTCAGCACTCGACAGTGGGAGTTCGTCAAGATCTGGGGTTCTGTCTATAAATTCTCTATCAACCTTTCAAATGGGAACTGAATCAAGTTGCTTAATAACAACCTATTACCATTCACCTCATTCTTAAAAAAATGAGGTGCCTAGTGCAAGAGGCTCCCACAACTACAGAGTCTTGGAAGGGGCTTATGTACACATCCTTAACCCGCACTTCACGGAGATGTTTCTAGATTCGAACCCATAATCACCAAGTCACAATGAAACAACCTTACGCCTTACCATTGCCCCAAGGCCCGGCCTCTCAAATCACCTCATTCCAAATCCTGAAAATAAGAGAGAGAGAGAGAGAGAGAGAGAGAGAGAGAGAGAGAGAGAGAACAATGTAAATGGCCATTTGTTAATTTTTATTTCTAATCATTTATGCAGTCATATGATAAATCATTAAACAGGAAAAGGAAAGAGATACAATGGACAAACAAAGGGAGCCTCTTCAGCAAAACAGTACTATCACTGTGCCCATGTGTTCCAACCACTGCAATGACTAGTTGATTGATGATTAACTTAAAAAAAACCTCCCTGTTTCATCTTCTAAATCCAACTCCCGCAACAAATGTAAATAAAAAACTGAGTTTGTTTAAATTCATTTATCATCCATCCTAGAGTCGCAAGTTTCAATCGCAAGTATTCCAAATAACATAATTTACTGACATATAGAAATGCATTGATCACTACAAGCAAACTTCAATAATCCAGATACTACAAGTTCATACAGGCTCATGCATGGCAAACTTCAAGTATTGATCACTACAACCAAACTTCAATAATACAGATACTACATGTTCATACAGGCTCAACGGATGGCAAGCTTTAATGCCTACAACTAAATTTCTGACAATCCTTGCAGACCCAAGTGAGTGCTGTTGTAACCAAACTTCTTCTTTAGCAGTACTGCTATTCTGTACATGCAACGACATTGGACATCATCCTACTGAAAACAAGCAGTCTCTGGTTTGGATCTGTTCTGTTTTTTTCCCTTCCTTTGTTTCCTTTTCTCCTTTTTCTTTTTTATTTAATATGCAAGTCAACAAATTGAAGGCCAACAGCGATCTGTACAGTGAGGCTTTACAAATGTAATGAAGTATGATGAGTTCCCAGATGATGAGTGAAGAGATTATTTTGAGCATCCCAGAATTCCACATACCGGTGAACCACCATCAGCTCTACATATTCTGAATAAATTCACACGGCAAAGAGCCTTACAACCTGATCTATCGGTGCACGGCAAACAGGGCAGCCCCATTTCTTGGCTTTGATTTCTTTCAAACAAGACATGCACCCTGCCATGTGGCCACAAGGGATGCAAGCCCCCTCAACTGGAGCATCCAAACATATCACACATGAGGACGAAGCACCCCCATCTTCTTTCCCCTCATTTTTCTTGTCTGGTCTCTCCTCCACAGTTGGCATTGATACGTCAACAGGACTTAAGTCGATTGATGGATAGTGAATAGGGCCATCTGCAATCTCCTCAGGAATTGGAGGAGCTGATGGAACTGAAGAAGCAGTTTCAGGAACCATTTGAGTTGTGGCATTGTGCAGACTCTGGATATTCTGTGGTGGATTGCTACTTGAACCAGCTTCAGATACACCCCATCCATTATATGCATCTTTAACTGGCTCTCCAAGCCATCCACTGCTAGTCGCTTTTGAAGGAGGTGCAACTCCCATTTTGCCCCAGTCATTGTGACTGCTCGAATCCACAGGGTTTGCCCAACCATTTACATTGTCCACTTCAGAGCTCACAGGGATATCAGATAGGGGTGGTATCTCCCCCATGGCAGACTGAATCGAAGAATTTATTGCCATAGCAAATTCTATATCTTCTGCAGTAGATGGTGGTGTAGTTGGAGGAAGATTTGGAGCATAAGGCAACGGAGGAGTCAGTACCTGAAAAATGTTTGTTATAGTCAAACACTAGCAAGTGGCAAATATGTATATTTGTAATGATCAATGCATTATCATTTTTCAGTTGATTTGAGTAAAACTACTAAAGAGAGATACCAACCCGTCAGGAGGGAGAACCATTGGTAGTTCAGTACTTTTGCAAATAAGCAATAGTTGTTAATTGTGAGCATGACAGAGGCAAGTTCCAAGTGTATATTTGGAATGACGCAACAGTTTATGCACTAACACAATAATCCATCAAACAGACAGCCCAAAAAATAAAAAAAAACCTAGCAGGACTCTTAAGGAGAGAGATACCTACCACCCATCAAGAGGGAGAACTATAGGTAGCTCAGTACTTTTTGCAAATAAGCAATGCTTGCTAATTGTGAGCATGACAAAAGCAAATTCCATGTGCATATTTGGAATGTAATACTTAATGCACTAACATGATAATCCATGAAAGATAAGGGGGAAAAAACAAGGAAAAGAGCTAAAAGGACTCCTAAGTAAAACCAGAAAATTTTGATTGTCTATTAAGCTCCAGAATTATAGTGCACCAAGTCAGTAGATTCGAGTGAACAGACCGTACCGACAGGAAAGCAGGGAAAAAGTCCAAGGAACCAGGTTAGGGATACCTGAATGAATGTAGTGTTAAATCCGAAAAGAACTGCAGGGAAAAAAAAATCAGAATTGCTCCTTTTGGTTTTATTTTGTCTAGCAAAATCAAGTTTTTCATAATTTTAATTGATACTTCTCAGTGGTGTCTTCTCTTCTTAATAACTGTACACTTTGCATATATCCTTTGCAGCTTTCTTGTTTTCCTTGCCCACCAGTTTGTTACTCTGTCATATCACCTTCTCAGTAGCCACTTGTAGTGGAAAGCTCAATTCTCAGTGCTTCACCAAGGCTCTTTAATTTGATAAATCAGCTTTCATAAAGATTTTTCTTAAACTAGAATAATCTACAACCAAAACTTCAAAGATCTATTGACATGATGAAGATAAAGCCCACTCCTGGTCTCTAATTGAAATTGTCTATGCAATGAAAGCTCTCTCTCTCAGTGTTCATACAGTTCACAAATTTCCTCTATTATATGAAGTCACAAGCAAGTAAAGATAGCTTTTCCTCTTTGCATCCAAGATATGAGGTTTAAGAAATGAGCAGAAAATGATCAGAAGTTAGCATAGAGATTTGTTAAGTCTTACCTGGCGAATTCCACTGCAAGCACTACGAAAGGACTGAAGTTGCTGCTTGTCACCCTCATTTTCAGAAGCAAACTTACATCGCGTTTCTGGCATAGAAACATGTAATGACCACCATTTAGGCACAGTCCAGAAAATAAACATGCACACTGAATGTGAGATAATGACCACATAATGAAACCATTTTTTTCAACCCATCCTCTTTAAAAAGAAGATAAACAAATAAATAAAAGATGGAAACGACAGAAGTTTGAATATGATGTAGTCATAGTGGCAGTGGCCTAAGCAAAAAAAAACACAAAGCTGAAGAGGTCGACACATCAGTTTGAATATGATGTGGCCATATGATTCCAAATTTGAAACTCCTCGCTCCTGGTATCTCACCTCCAGTATGCTGTCACCGACTAATTATTTGTAAAGCAACCACATTGAAACGAGGAACTCAAAGGTAAAGCTAATTCTAACTTGCTATCCGGTGGTGTTTGAGTTGAAGATCGACCTCAGTAAAAGTGACCTATTTGGGGTTGGAGAAGTCCTGAATTTTGATTGTCTTTAATGTACGACCAGTTCCAACTCAACAAATTAGGAACCAGCCTCACAAGAGGATCGAATCACTAACATAATCAACAAGTCCAACCAATAGAACAGCAAGAAGCAATTCTGTCCACAGCAGAACAGTACAAATATGAATAACCAGCAAATATTTTCACTTGGAGACTACCGATCCGATGGCTAATATTGGCTCAAACTCCCATTAAACTTAGGTCTTTTAGGGAGGAATATGCTCTCAAAGTTGCAGGCAATTCTGATGGTCAGATACAAAGATATGGCAGTAAGAAGATACAGTAAGAATACCTCGTGAACAGTAAACCGTGAAGAGTAGAATCAGAAAGGAAGACAAATAAAAGAACTGTAGGAGTCTCGCCTAAAGTCGGCTGAGTCCCACAGCCTAGGAAACCCCTCTCAACATTGCAAGCAAGCTTTCTTTTTCTTTTCTTAAACATACTCTGCCTTGTCCCCTTTCATTCATATAAATAGCCAATGGTTGGTTACAAAAATAAAAGCTAGACAATGGCAATTCTTGTTGACCAAGTCTTCTCAAAATAGTAACTCTAACAAAATAGGAACTCCCTAAGATTCTTCTGGCTAATGGCTAAACAAAGACTTGCCAAAATTGAAAATAGACACTAAGGAAGGTAGAAAGTAAGACAAAAAAAACTTTCCAAAACATAAGTTTCTAAAACTAAAAGTAGAAAAAGCAATTTAAAAAAAAAAAGTAGCTTTCTTGGTCAACACTTCAGTGAGATCTTCTAAAGGATGGATCATTTGGGAAAATATTCCCTCAACAGAGAATTATTGTGGCAGTAGCTTGTGGGGCCATGTGGGCCCATCATCAGCCTAAGGCTGGCTGGGCTGGCAGTGGCCAGGTTTGGGCTTGGGCTGGAAAGCATGGGTGGTACTGAACAGTACCACGTGGTCAAGAGATTACCTTGATCTGCATCAGTCTTGCTGCCATCAGTTGTAAAGTGAGTAACCTCTCATCAAGATACTGGAGACTCAAGTTGGAAAACTAGTGCTCCTTATAGCTAATTACTGATCAGGATCTTGTTAAAAAAAGATTCTCAGAGAAAAATTGTTTTCCTGGGAGAATGGTATCTGGTTACAGAAGTTAAGTTAACTTGGAAAGTTGGAGGTTCAACAAATATCAATAATAAAAAAAAAAAGGCATCCCAGTGCACGAGGCTCCCGCTACTGTAGGGTCTGGGGAGGGCAAAAGCATCAAACTGGAAAATTTTATATTTGGTACTTTGGACTCCTTACTTCTCACGAATAACTTAACGCAGGCTCAGTTCAAATTTGTGGCAAGTTTTTTTTTATTATTGTGATGCGTTGAAATATAGAACCCAAAAGTGGGGTTTAAGGGGGTACATGAAAAATTCCAAGTTTATCTTGGGCTATACAAGAATCCTATAGTGATAGTTTAGGCTAGTAAAAGTTTTATTAATTTTGGTTGTTTACTTAGAGTAAGTAATAAGGAGTCCTTATGAGAGCCAATTTCGCAATGTTCATAGCTATAAATATGTTACCACCCCCTCCTACAATTTGGAATTGAATGGACCAGTTTTTTGTTTTGGTAGTTGCCTTGTGTAGCTGAGCTGTCCTCTCTCTCTCTCTCTCTCTCTCTCTCTCTCATTGATGTGTTAAGAGAACAATCTCTCTCTTTCCTCCTCTCTTCCCCTCTCGTTATTAACTTCCTCCAATTTGCTCTCTCTCTCTCTCTCTCTCCCTCTCCCCCCCCCCCCCCCCCCAAACCCTCCACACTCCACAGTAGGGATATTTCCCACACTTTTCTCCTTCTATTTCTCTCTTTAAACTGCAAAATCAATAGCCTTTCATATTTTTCTTCTATAGTTTAAACTTCCAACCCTATTTTTTAGGGAAAATTTATCTTTTTTCTCTCTTCACACCCGTCGATCACCCTTTCTGTCTCCTCTTTTCCACCTCATTAAATTCAATTTGTTAGCAATAGGCGGATTGGACCCCATCACCGTGGGGTCCATTACCCTCCTATTGATATCCTCCTCTCGACAAAGGCCGCTGAGTCGTGGTTCTTATCTCCACATCATCAAGCTGGTCCAAAAGTCTTCTATACATGGTTTTAAAACTCGACCGAGAAGGTCGAGATTCGGTGGTCTCGACAGGGTCGAGACGAGATCCCTGGTCAAAACTGGGTCTCGACCAGTCTCGACCAGTTCTCGACTGGTCTCGACCAGTTTCGAACTGGTCCAAGGCTTTATATAAGAGTCTCGGTCAAGATCTCGACCGAGACTCATTTTCCTTCTCTAAACCTTCTGTTTTCTTCTCCTCCTCCATTCCTTCTTCTCCAACCTTGCATCCAAGGTTCGAAAACCTCTGTTCTTTGCAAATCTCTCCATTAAAGTGCTGTTGGAGGCTCATTTTGACATATTCTTTGCAAATCTAAGGTTTGAGGTATGATTTTTTCCCCTAAAACTTACTTTTTTACATGAATATGTTCAATACATGTTGGTTCATCATGAAATTTATATATGTGAGAGTCATTAGGCCGATCTACAACCTTATCCTTTCGAAATTATTTTCTTGCATATATATTTTTTATTTTGATTTTCTGTTAAAAAAATGTATTTTCAGTATACACACGCTACACAGGATCCAGATCATGGTGGACGCGCATCTTCATCACGGCCTATGACTAGGTATACACGTAGGTCTCGTCAACGGGAACGCCCTTTGCAACCAGTGGAAGAAGAAGAAGATCGTTTCTTTGACATCATTCCTGATCCTGATATTATGCCTTCAACTGATAGCATGTCTACAAGTTTTGGAGGACTGAGCATTGAGGGTAGCAGTGGACAGGAGCAGGGGCAGTGGAGTGCTCATGGATTTGGCACCACTTCGGCGTACGATTCTTATTCCGGTGATGATGACCACATGATGGGAAGTGCATATGATTATTCCGCTGATACTAGTAATGCTACATCACAGACTGGCTCAAACTTTGAGGACAGTCTCTTTTCAGTCCCAAATTTGCAAAGAACCACGCCCCCACACCAGTCAATATATGCTCACTTTACTCCACATTATAGGGAATTGTATCCAAGGTTGGGTATTTTTAGAAACTTCTCGGACCATATGTATGAGAAATATGTGGAAGACTACCAGACCTTCTATAGTCGAAGGATGTCGTGGCAGGATTTTATTTATCAGACCGAGATATATTTTCTTCAACAAAGTCAATCTGATCAGATGGAACCTGCACGCCACTCTACATATGATTAGACATTGAGATGAACTAATGGGAATGTATTATTTCATTTTGAGTATTTAAGTCTTTCATATAATGAGTACTTGTAAATTATGTTATTTTGTGGGAATTATGATTTATGAATGTATGATTTTTCGATAATGTGATTACTTTTTATGCTTCAAATGTGTTTATATATGTTGAATAAGTATTTTCCTGCAATATATAGCCTTAAAATGGCTCTAAACTGGACTTAAAACAGCAAAAAATGGCTTAAACCATAAAAAAAACCTGTCGAAACTCCCATTTTTACCCTCTGGGAGTTTCGGCAGGTTCTCGCCGAGATCTCGGTAATCTCGATTTTCTCAAGGGTCGAGACACCCTCGAGAACCGAGATTTCGAACTATGCTTCTATATCATCCCAATATCTAGTCTCCCACATCATTGATCGTATCAGTTGAGGAAGGGCTATTGGCGGCTATAGCTAAGAAGAATCGACATTGCTCTATTATCTGGTGGGTTTATTATTTTAAGAGTCCTACAGATGGAGTTCAGTTTTCCTTGTTACACTACATTTTTTATTTGTGATGTAATTACTTCATGTATAAATAACAAGGACCACAGGAGGGAAAAAACACTGGTCTCAGTCCTGCCTCTATAGCAGAACCGACACCTCCCTCTTCATCTTCTTCTTCATTATTATCTCTACTTTGAATACTGGTTCTTAATTGTTGGTATTGTTACACCATTAATTAGATCATTCATGTCTGATTATTATTCTGAAAATTAATTATTCAGATATAGATATACAATTCTTTCCATTATTTCTGACCATTAGATCTGGATTAAGATTTAGCCATATCAACCATTAGATTAAAATCTAACCGTTAGATCCAAGATCAGATTTGGCACATACTTAGCCATCAGATTGGGATCTCAGCCATTCCATTGGTGGGCCCATCACTCGCAGGCCAATCAGATCCGTCAGATGTGAACGGTTTGCATCACAACTAAACCACTTTCCTTTCCGATAAGTTTTAGATATGGAGGTAGATTTCATTATACTGTTAACAGAGAAGACTATTGAACAGGTATCATGGTCCCCCTTCCGCACCAACAAACAACAACTGAGCTTTATCCCAACTAAATGGAGTCGGCTACATGGGAGGTCATACTTGAAACAAGGCCTAAGCTATGCTTTCCTCACCACCTCACCTAGAGTCATCTTAGTTCTGCTCCTGGCTCTTTTAGATCCTTCGATCTGAATCAAATCGCTCCTCAGTATTAAAGCATCTAAAGGCCTCCATTGAACATGACCATGCCATCTCAAACAACTTTCTCGTAGCTTATCGTATATCGGCATTACTCCCAAATCATCTCTTTTGAATTAGAGAATGGGAGACAATTAATTATCTCTACACACAACCTTCTTATTTATAATGAATACGATTACAAACTAACAGGAATTCTAGAGTGACTAGGAGTCCTAACTCTAGAGTGACTTGGATTCTAAGGAAAGGAAATAAAACAAATATAAAATATAAAATTACAAGTACGCCATTCCCTTATATAATTCAACAGTCCCCCTCAAGTTGGTGCATATATATCATACATATCCAACTTCGACAATATCATGTGGAACGGTTTCCCAAGTAAACCTTTGGTGAGAATGTCTGTCAGCTGATCTTCTGATCTGACAAGTGGAATTTGAATCTGACCACTTTCTGACTTTTCATTGATGAAGTGACAATTTACCTCAACACTTAGTCCTATCGTGCTGAACTGGATCGTGAGCAATGCTAATGGCGGCTTTATTGTCACAAAAACAAAGTCATAGATTGAGGCACTTGACTTTCAAGTCTTCAAGTAAGCCCTTCAACTACAATAGTTCACATATTCCCTGAGCCATTGCTCAAAATTCTGCTTCTACATTGGAACGAGCCACCACAGTGGAGCAAAACGATGTAAAATACCTTCAATAGTGATGTCGTGTATCAAACTTCTGGGAAGAAGATACACATATGCAGCACTTTACGATCTTCATACAGTTAGGGAAGAATCAAGGTTCAAGTGACCTCTTTAAAGTAGCCTGGCAACAAGAGACACATATGCAGCAATTTACGATCTTCATGCAGTTAAGGAAGAATCGAGGTTCACTATTCGAGTGATTTCTTTAGAGTAGTCCGGCAACAAGGGATACACGGCAACTGGTATTAACAAAAGATTGCATCTTGTGCAACTATAGTAGGCTCTAACATGAGCAAGGTATTAGCAGTATCTCTTCCATGAGTAGACACAAACTAACAAATAATAATAATCTCCAACTAATAACTTGAGTAAATAAGAATCTCCAATCTCTCCCTCACATAGAGCATGCCACGTGAACAAATAATACAGAAGATGCAAATAATACCACTTAATGTAGCCCAAAATTGAAAAAACCAATTGAATCCGATATGGGCCCACACAAACAATAATATACTCAAATAGCAGCATTAGTGGCAGAATTGATGAATAACCAGAATTAATAACTTTGGAAGAAATAAACAGACCCTTACAGCAGAACTGTAATTATTCCAAAAACTCAATTAATGGGTGGCATTTCCGTAATTTACAGCAATGGTATATGTCGTGGTGGAGACCTTGGGATATGGAAGGAATTGGAAGTAACCAATAGGTGTAAACTTGGAAACAAAGGTAAAGAATGGGATAAAATAGAATTATATAAATCTAGGGTTATTTGAAGAAAACTAAATTAAATACCTTCCTAAATCATTCACGATTTGGGAAAAGAAGGGGCTTGTCTTCTACCTTGCTCTGAAAAACAGAGACAAAAACCAGATCTGTTCGAAGAGGTAAATCTCTCTCACATGAACTTCAAAAATCCTGAAATTGCAGGACATGATTCTTCACTGGAGGCTCTCTTAAATGCAAGCATTTATCAGGCAATAATAGCAAGTGGGAAAAGAATTAAAACACTGAAATCAGGGCTGGTGGAAGAGAGAGAAGTAACTCCATATGCAGATCTGTAACTTCAAACAGGAAGGGACTTGGGGCTAAGGTCCTAGGGTTGGGATCGCCTATGGGTAAGGATGGTTTTCCTAAAGTTTCAACCCAGACCGATGGACAATCACGGAGTTTGAAGGGGAACAATGGGGCTGTTACTGCCGCTAACTGAGAATAGGTAACAATTTGCAGCATAACAAGGATGACAAAAAAGAAGGAATAGAAGAAGAAGAGGTAAGTTGCAGGTTGTATTTTTTTTTTCTTTCTTTCTTCAGAGGGGCAGATCTGTAGTCGCCCTAAGGTAAGTATATAACTCCCAAAATTTGAGAGAGAAGGAACAGAACTGAACC